>OY728142.1:1786938416-1788138416 GCA_963277665.1 Viscum album
CACTATTTTTCTAGTCGATTAAATATGAAAATGAAATGAAAGTAGCGTTCATACGCACGTACAACTTACTGTCTCCAGGAATAGTGCATTTAATTTCTTACCTCTAAATGTTGAGTAATATTATAAATAAATATAAAAAATTTATATATATAATATATATGACATATAAATCATGAATTTAATTCTATAGATAGTGGACTCTTGACCACATGGACATCATGGGATTATAAGGTGTTCATTTTTGACTCATGTACCAAATATCGACAAAATGACCATTATTAACATAAATGATTACATAATGTTTATAACATGGTAATAAGCAAAATAAAAGGAATAATAAACTTGAAAAATGTTCTCAATGAAGTATAAATTAACATAAGTTTATTATTCGGGAAGAACAAGGAACAAACAAGTCAAGTCAGAGACAAAGTAAAGGATTTCTTATCTAACTTTTAATTCCGTGAAATTTCCATTGTTCAACACTTATTTATAAAACGTGCTTTATTCTGTACATCCAATTGATATATATTATCTTGATTATATTTAAATTCATTATATTTTTTGATTAATTTTGTGGTTATTAACCTTTGGTCATATGACTCGATTGATTACAACGTGGTAAGGTGTTTTCATATCACTTTTTATTCCCGTGAGATTCATTCAATATTTTATACTATTTATTTTGTGTGGTGTATGTACTTCCCAGGATTGTATTAATTGTGTAATATATATTAATTTATGTGTATTTAAATTTTCATTTTATTCTCCTTCTTTCATGGGCTGTATGTTTCGTAAGTTACCAGATCAGTAAGGGAACCATTCACCCTCCTCTTTTTAAAAGACTTATTTTTTGTTATGTCTTTTAATTTATATCTTCTTGTGTTGGGATATGTTCTTATATATCATTATTTCTATAAATTTAATTTCCAATTAATGAGATACCCTTTTCTCTATCAAGAATTCATTTTCGGAATTTTAATGGGACGCCGTCAGGCAGTTGAAATGTTTTAAGGGAACTTCTTAAACTTATTTCCATTCATTGGGTTAAAATTTTACTTAATGATTATGTTGTTCTATGAAGAAGTATGAATGAAATATGATTGTTTTACCCTTAATATTCACTTATATTGGGTGTGTTATTATTTGTCACACATAATTATGTGATTGATTTATCCTTAATCTAAGGATACGGTCTTTGTAAGGGACATTAACTCAATTTATATTTCATTGAGAATTAATTGTTGTTATACACCAATTCAATTTTATATGGTGTATATAATGGACTTTGAAATATTATATCATAAATATTATTATTCCCATGACATTCTATGTTTTGATTCATTTTATTATTTAATTAAGTTTAGGAAAGTGTTTCTCAAGTGTTACGAGACTCTTTTACTAAAACCTCATTTTAAATACTTTAATGATATATTTTTAAAAATCGTTATCATTAATGTCCATTTTTCAAAATTGGTTTTAAGGATTTATTTGTATAGTCATTAATGTTTTAAAAATTTAATTCCTTTAAAAGTTTCAATGTGGTATGGGACAAATTGATTCAAAAAACATTTTATTAAATGTTTTAAATGGTTTTTCAAAATTGTTTGATAAATAATTGATTATGTCAATATCCTGACATAATATATTTTGATAGCAATGTGGAAATGAAATCTTTCCTTTATTCTTCTGTTATGTGTTTTGATAATGTTAGGGTTATTGGGCACTATTTAGGTATATGGGTGGTTCCTTGATAATCCTAGGGCAGTTGAGCCAGATATAGCTCTTTAAAGCATTGGGTAACATGACAAAGGTAAAAGTTAATGTTTCTACTAAAAGATTTTGTTAATATAGTGTGATGGGTATTTAAAAATAACTCCCTATGTAGCTGTGACAACTGCACTTTAAGTATGTTATTTATTCCATAAGTTACCTTTATGATTTATGATTTTTGTGTGTTATTCATAAATCTAGTGATTTCATAAGGTATATTATGTTTGAAAAGTATTGGATTCATTTGTTTGTATTTATTTATGGGATAATGGTTTCATTATATATTTTATAACCCTTACTAAGTTTTTTATGCACATCCCATGATTTTGAATTGTTTTCCACATGACTTAATGATGAATAGGGTCATTGGTGGTATCAAAGAGAGGTCATGCTCTCTAAAACATGGAACTAGCTTATTTCTTTTTATGAGTTTATATTTTATGAAAAATGGATATTGGGTACTTGTGTCTACGTGTAATATTCAAGTTTTTATTAATAGTTGTAGCCTAATTATCTAAAACACTAAACCTAAAAAGATCCTCAATGTGAATTCTTGACATAATTAAAGATTATGAAATGTTTAAGGCTGGGTCCTAATAAAACCTCCATAATAAAACTATAAATGGTATAAAATAAACACAATACACCATAAATATCTGGACTTGAACAATGTGGTTCCAATATTATCCCAATTATAGTTTGTTGATATTCATAACTGAATTTAAATTTCTAGCAAAAGCTACAAAACTTTGAGAAAATAACATAAAAACTCATATATTACTCTAAGTTTATGTGATAAGTTAATAATGTAGAAAAAAATTGTTCAATAGAGAATTTCATTGATCATCTCATTCTTAATTACAAAATATTTCCATTGATGAGAGAATCTTATCCTTGGAACTACTTGTTAGGAGATAAATTTTTTGAAATATATTTATGAAATTTCACCAAATCTTCTCCCACTTTTCCATAAAAAATCAAAGGGAAATAACTAATATCTTTAATCTCACATAGTACACCACATGTATAGTGTATCCCCCTTAGACCTTCACTACTTCAAAAAATAGTTATAAATAGTTAAGTACAAGTGGAGATGGGTACTTCCAAAACTCCTCGAGATAAGGAGGTGATTGAACTCTATCATTAAATCTGTAATTATCAAACATTAGAGAGGAAAAATAACTAGTTATGAGGCCTTCCACTCACTCATTAAAACAAAAATAATCCACTAAGATCATTACTTTCTCCAATTTCTCTTTGATGAAGTGATATTAGATATCTATATTCACTGTAAGAGAGTGTCATATAAGATTTTTCATGATATCAATACTCCATTTTTATCAGAGAATATCACCATAGGATATTTTACTTCTTCACCATTATCTTATAACTATTTCCTCATGAAAAAAATTTGAGGATAATATTTATTTACTATGATGTATTCAACCTCTATAATTCAAAAATTCATGCTTTGTTTTTTTACTTAACTAACTGAAACATTTAATTATAATAAAGGATACACCACCACGTTTTGAATTTTGGTCAACCATATCACTATCCCAATCTGCATAAAGAAATATTGATAGATCATGATACTTTCCAATGAAAAATAAAAATACATTAATGAGAGTTCCTTTGAAGCACCTCATAATATGATTAACTACTACATTATACACTTACTTTTGATTTCAATGAAATCATTCTTTCAGACATGTTTCAAAAAGGACATATTGTATTTATATACAAGAGACTTCCGATTTCCCTTCTATAAAAGGTCGGATACAATGATATTAAATATCCATGCTTTCCAATCTTGTATCCATATACAATCAAAGTTGACCTTGGTTTGTAATCATACATAAACAATTTCTTCAGTAGACCTGTTTCCTACATTTCTTGAGATACAATTGTATGTTTCTCCTTTTGAACCACTTATAACACAAAAAAAATACATGAGTTAACTACTTCTAGAAATTATAAATTTTTTAATCAATATACTATAAAATTAGTACACATATTTCTATTTGATTCGACCAAATATTATTTCATCATCATTGACTATCACCAATAACTATTCTTTCTCTAATGTTATCAAAGATATATATTGATCAAAAATACCTCTTAAAAATTCCAAAATGATCAGAAAAAAATTAGATGAGTCTACCATCCTCATGATGCATGATTTATATCATAAAAGGCATTCTTTAATCTACACAGCTTTGATTCATCATTTATGATCAAGAATACCAGTTGTTTTTCAATATAGACCACTTCATGTATCACTATATTCATGAATATAATTTATCTTCCATATAAAAAATATTAAATCTTTTCAAATCTCCATTTCCAAAAGGATTGACTCCCGTTTTTTCTTCTATGTCACCCATTTTAATCTGTGCATAGCCTTTATGAACATGATGTGAATTATATTAGATGATGTTTCTATGCTATTCATAATATTTTCTGAAGCTACACCATGTTCATATCACATTTTTTTGTTTGGGATTATCTACCACATCCCATGTTGTTTTTTATCAATCTGATATAGTTACTCATTCATGTATCTAAATAATGATTATTCCTTTTTTATTTCATCAAATGATGTTGGCTCTACAACAGACAATAGAGAATCATGATAAACATTCCTCAACCTCTATGTTTGTGTTGGTTCTATTATCCCTCCAGTGATATTGGATTGATTAGTTCTCGTTCTTATATCTATCTAATTATGTTTGGGATGAATTTATTTAGCACCCTTCTCGTCTTTTGATTTATCCTCAAATTCATCATTATCTGAAACAGTTTTCATAACATTAGGATTTAGAATATTTTTTATTGTTATTTATAGAAAAAATAGTGTTTTATTTTATAAAATTATTTAAATTTTTTCCAAAATGATATTTACTTAATTTATCTACACAAATTTTTTTAGATTTTTTATGACGAATTTATTGTTTTTATTATTTGTTGAGTATCCCAAATATACACCTTCTTCTACAGTATTTCCATACTTTCAATTATCTCCTTATTTATTTTGAATGTAACATCTTCTTCAAAAGAAATGAAAATATTTTAATATGGTATTTCCTATCATTCACTTTTCATAGGGTGTTATATATTCTCTAAGGCTCTTCTATTCCTATTTTTGAGTGTAAACTGCTGCTTTTATGACGTCATTCTAGTAATGCAATGAGACACCACCCTCGAAATAATTTTTTCCATATTATTCACCATATTATTTCCTCATTAAATGACTCCACTATATTTGTAGTTCTTATTGAATATACAACATGATTCAATCCATTATTTTCAATATATTTTTTTAAAAAATAAACTTGTAATGAATTCCACTATCAAAATGCATGATTTTTATGGTGTACACAGTTTCATTCTCCACTCATTACTATTACCTCTTCATTAATCCTATACCATTCCTCTTTCTCACTATGAACATAATTTTAAAATCCCGATCGGGAACCACATACTGTTTACCCTTTATGGGTTTTCTTATGAACTCAAGTGTGCCATCCCATATGACAAAGGCTTCCGACATGCAGTGGGTGTCTAATATCAGTCATGGGGAGAGTATAACCTCTTAATCAAAGTATCATAGAATTAGAAATAAATATATAATAAATAATGTATATAAATATAACCAGAATAATAACATCATCACATGATGAACAAAACTAGAATAATATATCAAAAACTAAACAATAGAAATGCCATTCCATATATGTGTCAAGTGTTTATATGAAATAAACAAAATAAATGGAGACTAAAAACTCTTAAGAGGGTCCCAAATGAGGTTTGTTTCCCTCATGCATGATCCATCCCAATTGAGCCATCCAATACAGGGTTCTTGCCCTTGTCATATCTTTTAGGCATGTAGTCTATTTGATTATTGATTAGGTGGCCCGAGTAGGGTGTGATTACAACTATGTAGAACACCAGAAATGGAATCTTAAATAGTATCCAATCAATAATAGTGTATTCATTTATACAAAGAATTAAATAAAATAATGTAAAAAATAAATACATTTCATTATTATATAACAAACCACATAAAATACTCAAGTTCACGTTTACACCTGAACCATAAATACATGATTTGGACCATGGCAGAGTCTGAACCCTATAACATAGGGAATCAAATTTAGTTATAACATGGAATTTAACTATCCATTTAATTACAATTGATTTTAATTTTACCTAGAACCAATGTCGGTTGCCAATATTTTGGGCCATTATCACCATGTATAACACCTAGTGGGTATTTGAAGCAGTAGTCTATATCCCACAACTCATTTATCCACATGGTATTTTGAAGCAACAGTCTATGTACCACAAATAAATTTCAATTTATCACTTTGGGATTTTGAAGTAGTAGTCTATGTCCCACACACATTTATCAGTTAGTGACAAAAGATGGATTTTGAAGCATTAGTTTATTTCCCACACTCTTATATCAATCCAAAACATATATTACCTATATAACATTAATTCCAATTAATCAAAATTAACCAATTAACCATACTTTCCCATCATGATAAACTGTTACAATTTATAAAAAAATCATTATTAATTACTTTATCAAATGAAATACTATTAGAAATTCCCCATTAAACCATTTTACAATATTCAATGTATATAACTCATTATCCCACAAAGTTCAAGACAACCATCTCATAACACAAATTCTCTATTAATTCATATCACATTAATTGAAAAATTACATAGTCCTAATTTCACATTAATTCCACAATCACAATATTCCAATAATTAGTTATATAATTAATTAATTTTATTTCACAAATTTCAATTACCCCAATTTATCCCAAATCACTATCACATAGATATTAAATTAAATCTATTCAATCATCATTGTAATTTACCAATCAGGTAAATTTATAATTTCAAAATTAAATATAGATAATTAATTCAAGACTATGGGATTTTCAATTTATACCACCAACATCAGGATTGATGCTAAATGCTCACTAACAGATATCCCGAATTAAAGAAAACAAACCAAGATTATAATGAAGAATAATTTCTAGATAAAAAACCTAGATCCAAGATAAAAAAAGTTAGATATATGGAAACCTAGATCTAGATCCACTACCAATAGAGGAAAAAATACCTTGAAAGGATGATATAATGATGTGAGAGTGAGGGAAAACTAATTGGGTTGAAAATCTCTTACCGGGATAGGTAATGATCATCAATATGAGCATAAATTCAGCATGAATAGAGGTTGGAATACATTAGAATCCATTTGTGAACCTCAAAAATGAGATATATTGGGTTAAGTTCGAGTTGGGGTGACTTAGGTAGAATTTTGAGGATTTATGAATTGTTAATAAAATTTTTAGAGGTTAAAAATTAAGCATGCATTGTTTCCTATTCATGGTTCATGATTTACCCTAAAAATGTAGCTAATCGAGAGCATTATTGTAGGGTGTTACATGATTAATACTAGAATGGAACACTGTTTTATGAAAAATGCACCAAATGTGAAATACCAAATTTCTATGGGTTGTATAGTTTAATGTGATAGGGTGCACTATTTTGGAAAATGGTTCACTAACCATGAACTACATAAAACCTTTCAGGAAACATCCAAATTTCACCCAAATACACCCAAGATAAAGCACAAACCAGTTTTACTCAATGAGAGGAAAAATTATTAAGAATTAACAAGATCAAAACATCTCCATAAATGGTTAGGATATTACAATACACCTTATAACATATTGTCCTTGAGCTGTAATTCAAAGAATATCTATGATGCAGAGTTAAAATGTTCAGGACACTAACACAACATATCCTCTTATACTTCCCATGTTCCCTCATGAACAGAACAATTTTTCATCAATATACAAAAAATAAGCACAATAATTCCATACAACACTTTCTCATTACAATCTAACAAACATATCAGATTCCCCTTAATAGATTGATTAGTCTCAAGATTAACATTATGAAAATAATTCCCATTGTAATGGTCGGGGTGATACCGCCAATGTTGTAACACATGAAAAACAACATTCATAGAACTATACTTCTGTGGAAGAAGTAATCAGTAAACTAGTAAACAAATTCTCTCCCCAATATCAAATATAAAAACAATCATGGGTGCCAAAATTCCCTATCTATGAATCCTATGGTGACCCATCCTATGTGAAACCCAATGGAACACATAATCACCCCATGTAAATTATAGGGGCCATCATAGTCTATCAGTAGATGAATTATGTATTCTCTAACATGTAATTCCATGAATCCAATATCCCAATTCCATATCATTATTTTAATAAATTTACAATATTACAAATAATCATGTTCGTAAGGACCAATCAGTTTAGCATTCTAGGAAATTAAATTACATACATGCACTTTTCATAAAAATTTCTAACATAATACACAATATAGATAATCCTTTGAGAATGTTTTTATTCCAATTAAATAACCCTACATATCAATTATAAAATAATTCTTTGAATTCTAAGAAAATAAAATATAAGAAAGAGGTGAGCTTAGATGCTCAGTAAGGATAAACAATATATTGGAAGCTATAAAAAATAACCATGAAATTTTAAGGCAAGGTACAAAATTAAAAAACAATCCTTTTAAATAATTATCTTCATAATAATAAGGTTATAATAAAAACAAATAATTTCATTTAAACATTCACATGGATATTCTACTAGTCTAATAATCACATATAAAATCAGTAACTAATCTTATAACGAGGGAATGCATAATGCGGGACATCTTTAACATACTGTGAAGGTTTCAGCCAAGACACCAAATCTAATTGGGAAATACATTAACCAAACCCAAAATATAATTGTCTCATGGGACTACTGATGCATCAAGGGGATATATCATGCCCCTCCCATCACATACTA
Organism: Viscum album; assembly: GCA_963277665.1. NCBI lineage: Eukaryota > Viridiplantae > Streptophyta > Magnoliopsida > Santalales > Viscaceae > Viscum > Viscum album. The sequence continues at coordinate 1,786,947,101 of OY728142.1, forward strand.
AGTCCAATGCATTCCTTTTATGAAAAGGGTGAAACATAACATAAACATTTGTATTAAAACTATCATATGAAATGTTAATATGTTAACCATAAACCATGAATGGTATTAAAATATAACATCCATATTAAAATATATCATAACTCATTAAATATAATATGGAATATTTTATTTTAATAAATCAACCTCAATGAAGAATAAAATTAAATAATGGATATTGAAATTGATGAAAATAATTAGTGAAACTCATTAAGAGAAATATCCCTTTCTTCCCTTGAAATAATTTGAAGGTCAAAAAATTTATAAAAGATTTCATTAAAAATATATATTTGAATCAAAGTGTCACATAACACTTCAAAACATTTTAATATAATTAGAATTCTATAACAATCATTTCTATATAAATAAATCCTTAAAATCCGTTTGAAAACATGGACATTAATTAAAAATATTTAGAATAATAAATCTTTAAAAAAATTTATGTAATGATATAGTTAAAGAGAACCTTCCATAAAACTATAAAACATTCCTTTGGAAAACAGTTTTATGAAACATGGACATTGATGATAAATATCTCCCAGTAAATACTTACACGTAAACAATCTCTGATGATATTGAGATTGAGGAATTAACCCTTACCTTAGGTCTGATACTCTCTATACGTGTCTGAAACACCTGTATAATGTTTTTCAAAATATTATTAACTTATATATAAGAATAATAGTAATATTATGGATATCATATATGATTTTTAATGACTTTATAATATAATTTTATTTACAATGCCAAATTAATGTTACATTTCGGGTAATAATTGCTTTGTTTATTGTACTTGTTTTGACTTGTTATTTTTGATAATATTATGTAGATAATGATTTGATTACATAAAGAATGTATAATATTATTTATATATCATATATATTCATAATATAAATATATAAGATAGATAGATATATGAAATAGAATACACAGTTAATGGAGACGGTTCACCATACATACGCAATAACGTTGTTTCTATTTTCTTATCGTATTGAAGTAAGTGAATGACACACATGTGTGTATATATATGTATATATAATAGTATCCTTATTATGCCATATATTTCATTATTATTCAATATATATATATATATAATAATTCTTGGATAGTGGACGCGGAAGATGAGTCTCATCGCATTGTGGAGATGGTAAGTCATCTGTACACAAGAGCGACGATATCATTTTATTAATCATTAAATGATCTGGAAATAGATGATATATTAATTAAAAAGAAGAATAATATTTTAATAATATATATTTATGTCTATTATAATCATCATTATATCTATCCAAATAATGTAATTTGGAATAAAAAATTACACCACAACATGGAGATGGTAAGCCGTACACACACATGGTGATATTATTATTTGTAGGATGTATAAAAGGATGAATATAGCAGTCCCATTATTATAATAAAATATTAATATATCTATGATATTGTATTTATCTCTTTGGTATGGAAATAACATAGATGAGTAAGTAAAAGAAGGAAAGAACTTTGAAAGAAAGGATAAAACAATTGAATATTTTTCGGTGACTCCTTTTGATTTTCACAAAGGGACACTTTATGTTGGATTTCCTATAACCCCCCGATACTAGTTACCTAGAGTTGGTTCATTATTACATAAAATTGGCATGATCTCAAGTAAATCATGTCTGAATGACCGATCAGTGTAGTATTATTAGAAACAAGATTCATACATAAGTTCAACTTTACAACTTGAAAAGAAATACAACACGAATTTATTCCATTAGAAACAACCAAGCATCCTAGATTATGCTTGCAAGTCACTCATAACTAACTTCTTCATATCCTGGGAAAATGAAACATAAGAATGGGGTGAGCCCAAATGCTCAGTAAGGTTATGAAATACAGTGGAAGATAACATAAATATTAAGCATGGTGAATAATTGAAACCACATGCCTTTACCAATAATAAACATTAATTATTTTATGGATGGAATATGAGATGAGTAAATAAATCCATAATAAAACATAATCATGGATATTCTACTAGTAAAATTACCACATGTAGCATCAATATTATTTTCATAATGAGGGAATGTATAATGCTAGACATTCTGAAACATTTTGTTAAGGCCTTGACCAGGACGTCTAAAAATTATTAATGTCTCTGCCAAAACCATATATCAAATTGGGAGAGGAATCATCCAATTCCTTATCTAGTTGTCTTGTGAGACCTACCGATGCATCGAGGAGCTATAGAGGGCTCCACCCTTCACTTACAAAGTCCAATGCATTCCTCGTATGAAAAGGTTGAAATATAACAAAAACATTCGTATTAAAACTAGCCTACAAAATGTCATTACATTAACCATAAACCATGAATGGTATAAAAATATCACATCCACAGTCAAACATATCACAAAATCATCAATTAATTATTGAAATTTTGTATCATAGAAAATCAACTTCAAATAAACTTGAAATCCATCACAGGATGTTGACATAGATGAAATCAAAACCATTTTTTAAAGAAATATCTCTTACTATTTTGAAATCATTTAAGAGTTAAATAATTATAAATAAAACCTTTATTTTGAAAATATTCTTATAATCATGTAATTGAATCTTTGACGATGTTATATTGATGGAAAATAGATGCACCCTCCATATAAGTTAAAAAACATTCTTACCTTAATTTGGTCAAAAAGGTCATAAAGTACCTTGTTTGGTAAATGATGGAAAGATTCCTTTCAAAACATATAAGGTCATATAAGGGTATAAATTACTTTACCACATTGTCAAGTACATATTAAAAATGTTTTTGAAATACATTTTGAAGAAACATGGATGTGGATGATAAAGTGGTTCAAGTAGATAATTATGTATAAACAACCTCTCATAATAAAGAGATTGTGAAATTAACCCTTACCTTTTACTTTTCATTTTTCAAGGGTAGGTTATAATATTGTATAATGGTTAAATAATTTATATTTAATTATAAAAGAATAATATACATTAATATGATATCATATATTATCTTTTAATATTACTATGTTAATAATATCTTAGTATTATCGTCATTTCGGGTGTTAACTGATTCATTTTGCTTTATATGATTTGTTATGTAATTAATGTTCTTTAGGGATTGGATGTATATTATTCATATTAAGAATGATATTAAGTCTTTATAAAATATTTTTAATCATCTAATGAAAATTATTTTTGGATGGATACGATGGGGAATGAATCTCATCGCGTTCATGGAGACGGTAATCCGTACATAGGCTCGAGTGACAATATCATTTTTTTGATATTAAAATAATATATAATTGGATGTTATATCATATATAAAGAATAATTATCATGGTAAATTTAATATTTACATCAATTAAACATCATTATTATACCCATCCAAATAATAATGTATTGAATAACAATTACACCACAACGTGGAGACTGAAAGACAAACGTACACATGTATGGTGACATGTCATTCAAAGGATGGATAGAATATTGAATATGGTTGTACCATATTTATAATAAAATAACAGTATATATAAGATACTTGAGTTATTATTGTATTACGGGAAGAACAAAGAAAGAGGAAGTGGAAGAAGAATGGAACTTGAAAGAGTGGATGAAATATTTATCTTTTTTTTGGGTTCTTCCCTTTGATTTGATCAAAATGGATCCTTAAGATGGAATTATGACTAATGAAAGGCCTCTAGGATGAAGGGAGGAAAGTTGAGAGGGTATTTGGGTAGGGGTTGGTAGAGTCAAATGGCTTTGAATATGTGAATTAGAGCGAAGGGGAAATTCCCTTTTATAAGAGGGGTGAGGGGCATCTTAGGAAAAGCTAGAATCATTATTTTATAATAAATTATTTTCGGTTTCTAGTGCCTCAAAAATATATTATTTTAAGGACAAGGCGGTTATGGGTCTAAAAACACTCAAACAATAGGTTTTAGATAGGTTTTTATCACTATATTAACTTTATGATTTAGATTTAACTCTTAGTTAAATAGTTTGACATTTACCATGTCCCTTTGTATTTTTATATTATATGGTTAATAAACTTACTATATACTTCTAAGAGAACCCCAAGTGGTTTATTAATGATACAAATATTATTATATATGTCTTTTGGCCAAGCCTTATATTTTTTTAAAAGAATATCAATTAATAATATAATATTTGTTTTAAAAACCATTTTATGTCAGTTTTGACACTATTTGGTTTTTTGTTATTGAAAAATTTATAACAACATTATTACTTCAAAAACAACTCATATAAACAACCATAATATGTCATATTAACCTATAATATTAGTGTAATTCATAAAAAGTCTCAAATAACATTTATTTAAATATTTATAAGGTCAATTATTTTAATATTTTATTAATTAGGTAATTATTGCGTCATCGTTGTGTAATAAATAAGTTAAACTATTTAATGTCTAAATAATTAAAATAAAATACCATTATATATGAAATCCTTTAGAGTTATAATGAATATTTATAGTCGAATGAATCTTATGTGTAACCCTATATTAAAAATGTTTTAGTTATTAAACCTTGATTTTAACTCTTTTAACTCTTCTTTGAATTAAATAATAATAAATGTGATGATCTAAAACAAGTGGACCAAAGAGGTTCATATTTTATTACAAAGGTTGTTTTTGGTCTAATTATACTTATCCAATAGAATTATGAAATGTGTTAGGGTAATAATAATACCATTTTTACCCTTAATTTTCCTATTTACTTTTAACCATGGTAAATAAAAGTAAAAGTTACTATTCACCAAAAAATAATTTATCCTTATTGAAAGACATTTTACATAATGAAATAAACCATGTCTCCCAAATTTTTTTTAACTAAACTCACAGAAGCGGTACAATTATGTTTTATGTAAATTTGCAAATGCTCCTAGGAGGTGGGTAAAAGAGTGTAAAAGTTAAATAAATTTTTTGAATATCTAAAATTATTATAAACTGCCTACAATGAATAAAATTGAACATATATTGGTATTATGTATCTATTTTGACCTAAAATAAATTTAAATAAAATAAATAATTATTTAAATAAAAATTCGGGTTTAAACTATAACATAGTGTTTTTCACTATTCATCAAGAATTGAAATTTTTCAGAAAAATACCAAAAATTCACCCTAAGCTAATATCAACATTACGAATCCAAATATCAAGTCCATTTTGAACGATTAAATTTAAAAAATTTCATAAATTGTGTATTACTATTCATAATGGCTAGTTTGATTGGTTGTGGTTTGTTAGAACTCGAAGTTGCGTACAACACACGCTATTGTATTATTCAAATAGAAGAGTACCATGGAAGTTTGTGGTGTTACATTCTACCCTCCATCAAATAATTTCGGCCTCAAAATTTCTAGAGTATTACTGCGTAAAAAGACTCGTGTGGTTCTTCATCATAAGTTCCTCAGGTTCCCAGATTGCCTCTTCCATCTTATGGTTTCTCTATAGAACTTTTACCAAATGAGTCGTCTGGTTTCTCAACACTTGTTCTCTTGTATCAAGAACCTTGACAGGCTCTTCGCAATAAGACAGATCAGGTTCCAGCTCTAATTCCTCATAGGTGAGTACATGGGTCGAGTCAGTCATGTATTTTCTCAACAGTGTAATATGTAACACCTCGTGAACTTCAGAGAGACTTTGCGGCATTTCCAACCAATAAGCTACAACCACAATTCGTTCTAGAATTTCGAAAGGTCTGATGTACATGAGAAATAATTTTCCCTTTTTACCGAAATGTATAACACCCTTCCATGGAGATTTCATCAAGAAAAGATGGTCTCCTACCTGAAATTCCAAATCATGCTTCGGTTATCTGCATAAATATTTTATCTACTTTGAGATTCTTTGATGTGGGTTTGGATTACCTTAACCTTTTACATCATTTCCACCACACGTTCTGGGCCTACAAGTTTTCTTTCACAAACATCATCCAAACAGGTTGGTGTGTGACAACTCTTTCCATATAACGCTTCATATGGTTCCATCTGAATACTTGAATGAATGATTTTGTTGTAGTATATTCTACCAGAGGTAAATATTGATCCCACATAACTTTAAAGTCATGTGATAATGATCTCAACATGTATTCTACGGTTTTAATAGTTTGTTCTTATTGTTTATAGGTTTGGGGGTGGTAAGCATTTGTCAAATGAAGTTCAACATCTTGGGAATTCTGAATACTTTTCCCAGATATTGATTTAAAGTGGGGATCACGATAAAAAACAATCGATAGTGGTACTCCATAAAGTCTTACAACTTCATAACATATAGTCTTTCTAAATGTTCAAGTGGTAAATCATTCTTTATAGAAAGAAAATGTGTTGACATGATAAGACTATAAAAAATGACCCATATTGCATCGTTCTTCCTAGAAGTCTTTAGTAGTACCATGACAAAGTCCATCGTAATATTATCCCATTTACACTAAGGTATGGGAAGAGGTTGTAAGAATCCTCCAATCTATTTCCTACCAGCTTTCACTTGTTGACAAACCATACATCTTGACACAAAATTAGAAATTTCCCTCTTCATGTTTCCCACCAAAAATGTTCCTTCAAATCTCTATACATTTTGGTCCTCCCATGGTGTATAGAGAAATTGGTGCGATGAGCATCATCCAAAAATTCTCTTTTTAGATCAGGTATATCAAGAATACAAAGTCTCTTCCCAAATTTCAAAATTGCATCTTCACACACAAAGTCACTCAATCTCCCATCATTCACAACTTTAATCTTCTTTTGAAACTCTTCATCATTGGTTTGAGAACTCTTTATCCTTTATAGTAAAGATGGTTTAGAATATATTTGAAAAAGTATTCATGTTTCACCTTCCATGGTGATTCTCATTTCCATCTTTACTAGATCCAGGTAAATTGGATTCTTTTCAACTCCCATCTTGTTGAAAACTCCATGATCTTTTCTGCTCAAAGCATCTGCTACCTTATTTACCATCACCGGGAGGTAATGTATCATGGAATCATAATCCTTGAGTAGTTCAAGCCATCTCTACTGCCTCATGTTGAGTTCTTTTGGTGGTAAAATATACTTCAAACTCTTGTGATCTATATAAATATCACATTTTTCACCATAGAGATAGTGTACTCAAATCTTCAAAGCAAAGATTACAGTTTCTAACTCAAAATCGAGTTTTAGATAGTTTTTCTCATGAATTTTCAGCTGTCATGATGCATAGGTAATAACTCTATCATTCTGCATAAGGACATAATTAAGTCCTTTCTTCGATGCATCACTATAAATAACAAACCCATCATTCCCCGATGGTAGAGTCAAGATAGGATCATTGACTAATATTATCTTAAATTCTATAGAACAATCTTCACACTCTATTTTCCAAAAAAATTTAACCCCCTTTTGTGTGAGCTTTGTTAATGGGTTTGCTAACCGGGAAAAATTCTAGAAGAAACATCGATAATAACCAGCTAAGCCAATAAAACTACATAACTCTGTTATACTCGCCGATGCTGCCCATTGTTGGATTTCCTTGGTCATATAAGGATCAATAGAGATTCCATACGTGGAGACAATATGGCCAAGAAAAAATAATATCCTCAAGATAGAATTACAACTTGTTAAACATCCCATATAATTCATGTCTTCTTAGCATCTTCTGAATAATGCGCAAGTGATTTTCATGATCTTTAGAGCTTTTGCAGTAAACCAAGATATCATAAATAAATACCACTATAATGTCATCAAGATATTCCTTGAAAACACTATTAATTATATCCTTGAAAACATAGGGTGAATTAGTCAATCCAAAGGGAATTAATGTAAACTCGTAATGCCCATACCTAGTTAGAAATGCTTTTTTTAGAATGGATTCCTTCTTCACACCCAATTGATGATATCTAGATCGAAGTTAAATCTTTGAAAAGTATTGAGCTCCATAAATTTTGTCAACTAAATCATCAATGCACAGTAGGGGATACTTGTTCTTTATTGTTATAACATCGATCTCCCTGTAGTCAATGCAAAACCTCATTGATCCATCGTTATTCTTAACAAAATGGGGAGGGGATTCCCATTGAGAAACACTAGGGAGAATAAATACCCGATTACTCAATTCCTCTAGTTGTTTCTTTAGTTCAACTAATTCCACACTGGCCATTATATAAGGGGTATTCGATATGGGCCTTGAACCAAGAATTAAATCAATGGAAAACTCAATTTCTCATTCTGGATAATCTCCGTGTAAATCCTCTGGAAATACATAAACATAATCATGCACAATAGGTACATCCTCTATTTTAACATTCTTTTCCTCACCCATAGTTTTTCATTCTCTTCCTCCCCAATAATTGACTTTAGTTGAGCTACTAGGGGTGGATCTAAATAAGAATTAGGTGGCGACGATTCTGATCTAATGATAAGGTGTTCTTTATCATCGTCATCAAAAATAGTAACATCTTTCTTCTTAAAATAAATATTTGCATCATGGTCAGAAAGGCAATCCATAATGAGGATTATATAATATTCAATCATGGGTATGATGATGATATCAGTAGATAAAGAACATTTATTTTCTTTAATGGGAACTCATACACAAAACGTTGTTGCAATGATACTTCCCTTAGGAGTTTTGACTCACAACTCCCTTGTTAAATAAAACTAGAAATAACTAATTTTCTTAAAAAAATAGTAAGATATGAAATAATGTGATGATACATAATCAAATAAAGCATTTTTTATACGTGAGAAAACCATTAAATTACCTACCACCATGTCTTTCAGGGCTTCAACCTCTGCAGCAGTGATTGCATAAGCTTGGCCTTGATCCCTTGCCCGTTTCGGAGGTAAGTTTCCCAGACTCTTAGGATATTGATTTTCATAATGTCCCATCTCCATACCATTGTAGCATTGAACATTGGTAGTCTGTTTCTTTCCTTTACAATCACCAGAAAGATAGCCTTTCTATCCACATTTGTAGCATACTCCTTATATTTTTAGATAAGCAACATGGTGCTTCCTTCCACAATTATCCCAGGGTGGAAATTCAGTTCTTTCCTTCTTCCCTGTTTTCATTATTTCCTTTCCCAGAGTGATCAAAAGATATCTTCTTCTCTTTCTGTACTTTAAAGTAATAAGACTTAGTGAATTCCTTTTCTGTCTCGATAAAAAATGAGAAAAATCATCGTATATTGAGAAGGATTTTGATAATAATGCTCCACGGAGAAATGGTTTCAACACATCAAAGAAATGGCCAACCATACTTCTTGGGTTATGTATATAATCTGCAGCAGGCCTCACTAACCTTGTAATGTTAGCTTCATACTTTGTGACACTCTCATCCTTCTTTTTCCTGAGACTCAGAAATTGTCTTTGCATATTCGCTTGATGGTCATGTGGAAATTATTTTTCTAAGAAAATTTCTTTAAACTCCCTCCATTACATATTTGATATTTCATCATCATCCTTTGTGTTTTGAATTAATAACCACCATTGATCAACATATCCAGTGAGGCGGTAAACTGCAATGACAAATTTTTCCCTCTCGCTACTCCCCAAGGTGTGTAATATTTTCTATAAAGAATTTATCTATTGCTCAGCTACTAATGGATTTTTAACCCCATTGAATATTGGTGGTGGTTTGCTCATGAATAGGTCTAACGTTGATCCTCCGTGTTGTGGACCAGGGTGCTCCATACAGGTAAGGTTATTATTCATAACCTATGTGAGTTGTCCCAGTATGGTGATAAGATGATCAGCACGAGTTGTATCACCATCTCCACTATATTTATTTTGAACAAGAGGGAAATCCCTACATGGAGTGCATGCATTAATACAGTTTACATTCCTTCCAGTAGGCTCCATTTATTAACAATGGCATACACTAGATTATTTTACGAATCACAATACATAAATCCATACATATAAAACATATAACATAAATTCAATAGCTTATGGATATAATCCATAATCATAAAAATGTTTTCTTTAAGGAAGTATAAAATAATTAACCCATCATTATGGTCTATAAAGAAAATGAGAATTATCCTAAGCATATCCACCGGGAGTGTCATAAACAAGTGTGTAGCCAGGCCCGTTGTCGAGCACCAGTTCATGTTCATGTCTATCTCAAAGAGGTATTTTCAGGTTTTACCGCTAGGTACATCTGTGCCAGAGCCGCCTCTACCTACTCAAATCCAGAAAAGGATGTATTTCTTGGAAAACTCACAAAATCTCTACATTACCAAAATTCTAGGAAGTTATTATATAATAATCCTCAAATTCTATCCTAGGGTAATGTGATCTAATTAGAGTTTATCTAAATCTAGTTTCCAAGGTTTGTACGAAACATCCTTTAATAACAACTGTAACACTTCAACCCTAGTTGCCTAGTGTCAATGAATTATTAAATAACATCAGCATGATCAGAAGGAAATCATGTCTTGAAAGACCTATAAGTTCAGTATTATTGGAAACATGATTCATACATAAGTTAAACTTTACAACTTGAAAATAAATAAAACACAAATTTATTCACTTAAAAAAATCGAAGCCTCCTATATTATGCCTACAAGTTACTCATATTTTTTTTTCTTATCCTAGGAAAATGAAACATAAGATAGGTGCGAGCTCAAACGCTGAGTAAGGTTATGTGATACAGCGAGATATAACATAAATATTAAGCATGGTGAATAATTTAGAGCACATGCCTTTACCAATAATAAACATGAATGCTTTTATGGAAGGAATATGAGCTCAGAAAATAATTCCACAACCAAACATATATTAGGTATTCTACTAGTTGAATGGCCACACGAACCATCAATATTATTTTCATAATGAGGGAATGTATAACATCAGAAATTCTGAAACATTTTGTCAAGGCCTTGGCGAAGACGTCTAAAAATGAATAAGGCCTTGGCCAAAACCATATATCAAATTGGGAAAGGCCTCAGAAAATTCCACATCTAGTTGTCTCATGAGACCTACTGATGCATCGAGGAGCTATAGCGGGCACCACCCATCACTTACTAAGTCCAATACCTTTCTCATATGAAAATTTTAAAATATAACATAAACATTCCTATTAAAACTAGCATGAGAAATGTCAATAACTTAACCATTGACCATGAATGGTATAAAAACATCACATCTATAGTCAAACATATCACAAAACCATCAATACCTTAAGGATGTTTTGTATCATAGTAAATCAACTTCAAATAAACTTGAAATCCATCAAAAGATGTTGACATAGATGAAATCAAATCCTTTTTCAGAAAAATATCTCCATCTATTTTAAAATCATTTAGGAGTCACATAATTATAAATAAAACATTTATTTTGAAAATATTATTATAAGATTTTAAAGGAAGCTTTAATGATGTTATAACAGAGGAAAATAGCTTCACCCACTGTATAAGTTAAAAAAACATTCTTACCTTAATTTTGTCGAAAAAGACATGAAGTACCTTTTAAGGAAAATGATAAAAAGATTATTTTCAAAACATATAAGGTTAAATGAGGGTATAAATGAACTTACCCCATTTTCTAGTAAATAGTAAAAATGATTTGGAATACATTTTTATGAAACATGGATGTGGATGATAATGAGATCCCAGTAGATAATTACGTATAAACAACCTCATATAATAAAGAGATTTTGAAATTAACCATTACCTTGTACTTTTCGTTGGACGAGGGTAGGTTAAACTCCTATATAGTGGTAAAATAATTGATATTAAATTATACAATAATCATATACATTAATATGATATCATATATGATCTTTTAATATTGCTTTGTTAATAATATCTTATTATTGTCGTCATTTCGGGTGTTAACTGATTCATTTTTCTTTATATGATTTTTTACGTAAGTAATGATTGTTATGGATAGGATGTATCTTATTCATATTCAGAGTGATATTATGTATTTAAACATTATTTTTAATTATCTAATGAAAATTATTCTAGAATGGATACGATGGGGAACGAATCACATCACGTTCGTGGAGACAGTAATCCGTACGTACGCACGAGCGACAATATCATTCAATTAATATTAAAATAATATATAATTGGATGTTATATCATATATACAGAATAGTTTTAATGTTATATTTATTACTTACATCAATTACACATCATTATTATACCCATCCAAATAAAAATGTATTGAATAACAATTACTCCATGACGTGGAGACGGTAAGTCGTACGTACACACGTATGGTGACAAGTCATTAAAAGGATGGATACAATAATGAATATGGTTGTACCATATTTTTAATAACATCATAGTATATAGAAGATACTAGAGTTTTTATTTTATAATGGAAACAACAAAAAAAGAGGAAGTGGAAGAAAAAAGGTACTTGAAAGAGGTGATGAAATATTTACCTCTTCATTGGGTTCTTCATTTTGATTTGATCAAAAGGACTTCTTAAGATGGATTTCTGAATAAATAAAGGCCTTTAAGATGAAAGGAGGACAATTTAGAGGGTATTAGGGTATGGTTTGGATGAGCCAAATGTCTTTGAATTTGTGAATTATAGAGAAGGCGGAGTGCCTTTTTATAAGAGGGCTGAGGGGGACCTTAGGAAAAGCAAGAAATATTATTTAATAATAAAATAATATTCAGTTTATAATTTCTAAAAAAATGATTATTTAAATACTAAGTTGGCGATGGGTGAAAAAACACTCATCCAATAGGTTTTAGACACGTTTGAGTCAATATATTGACTTTATCTTTTAGATTTAACTCTTAGTTATATAGTTTGACATTTACCATGTCTGTTTGTATTTTTATATTATATGGTTAGTAAACACAATATATACTTCTACTCAAACCCCATGGGGTTAATTAATTATAGAAATATCATTATATAAGTATTTTTTCCAAACCATAGATTTTTAGCAATAGAATATCAATTAATAATATAATACTTGTTTTAAAAACTCTTTTATCTCAATTTTAACCCTATTTGGTATTTTATTTTTTCTAAATTCATAATAGCATTATTAATTCAAACAAAATCATCTAACAAACCATAATATGTCATATTAACCTATAAATTCTTTTTAATTCATAAAAAGTCTCAAATTACATTTTTTTGGATATTTATAATGTCAATTATTTTAATCATTCTTTAATTAGGTAATTACTGCATCACAATTGTGTCATATATAAATTAAATTATTTAATATCTAAAAAATATAAATAAAATACCATTATCTAGGAAATTGTTTTATATTTTTAATGAAATTTTATTGTAGAATTTATCTTTTGTGTAACCCAATATTAAAAATGTTTTTGTCATTAAACATTGATTTTAAATCTTTTAACTCTTCTTTGAATTAAATAATAATACATGTCCTTATATAAACCAAGTGGACCAAAGAGGTTCATATTTTATTAAAAAAAATTTTTTGGACAAATTATACTTATCCAATAGTATTAGGACATTTGTTAGTGTAATAATAATATCGTTTTTATACTTAATTACCCTATTTACATTAAATTGTAGTAAATAAAAATAAAAAGTTACTCTTCACCAAAAATTATTTTCATCTTATTGAACCAGATTTTACTTACGGATATCAACCAAGTCACTCGGATTTTTGAAATTCAACTCACATAAGCGGTAAAATTATGTTTTATGTAAATTTTCAAATGCTCTAAAAAGGTGGGTAAACGACGGTAAAAAGATTAATAAACTTTTTATATATCTATAATTATTATAAACTGACTCCAATGAATCAAATTAAACTTATATAGGTATTATGTAACTATTTTGAACTAACATAAATTTAAATAAAATTTTTGTTTTAAACTATAGGTCAGTGTTTTTCACTATTCATCATGAATTGAATGTTTTCATAAAAATGAAAAAAATTCACTCTAATCTAATTTCGACATTTCTAATCATAAAACAAATTCCATTTTGAAAGATAAAATTTATAAAATATAAAGAAATTGGGCATTACAATTCATTACGACTAGTTTGATTGGTTGATGTGTGTTAGAACTCGAAGTTTCGTACAATACACACTATTGTATTATTCAAAGATAAGCGTACCATGGAAGTTTGGGGTGTTAAATTTCTACCCAATGGGTGGCTTATAGGATAATGGTATGGATGTTAGTAATACATTTGGTAAGGGTTTGTCTAATACAAACAGATTTGGAGGTGCGAATAAAAGGGAAGGAGAAGTGCCCTTTTAGAGGAGAGGTGATGGGTAATTTAGGATAGTCTTGAAATTTAAATTTTTAATAAATTTATTTTCGGTTTCTAATGGCTCAAATGAGAATTATTAAGTGGGAATTATGAGTATGTGTATAAAGAATCTCAATAAATAGGTTTTATAGAAGTTTAAGGCATAAATTTATAACATTATATATTTCCTTTAACCCTTAGTTAAAAATAATAACTCTTACCTTGTCTTCTGGTATTTTCATTATATATGCTTATAATATATACTATAAAATTACAATAAAACCAAAATATGATCATTAATTACATTTGAAATATTATATAAGTAATTTAAGAAAATCATAATTTTTTTTGGACTATATCATTTAATAAAATAGTATTTGTTTTAAAAACTCATTTTTGTCAATTTTGACACTATCTAGTAATTTATATTTTTAAAGTCATAATAATATTATTACTTCAAGAAAAAGGCATAAAATCAAAGATAATATGTCATAATAGTCTAGAAAATTCTTAGATGGCATAAAAAGTTTCAAATTACCTTTATTCTAATATTTATAATATCATTTATTTGATTCTTTCATTAATAAGGAAAACACTTCTTCATTATTGTTTCATAAATAAATTTAAATATTTAATGTATACAAATTAAAAATAAAAGAACCCATTGTAGGAAAATCTATTTATCTTTCCAATTACTATTTATATTCAAATATATCAGTTATAAAAACAAAGTTAAGATTTTTTTGTTAAGAGATACCTGTTTATGTTATATATCACTTTTCTTTAAATTTAACGTTATAAAATGTCATTATCACTCCCAATTAGAAAAATGTGGTCGTAAAATTGAACCAATGATTTCCATGGTCCACCATATCTCATTTAATAAGATTAGAAAATGTGTTAGGGAAGTTTAATATGATTATAATATTATTTTTAGACTTATTTTTGTGATTTATCCTATGACGATGGTAAAAAATAATTATTACTGAAGTTACTATTCATAACGTCCAAAAATAAAATGTAACTATATACATAATTTGGAAATTATGATTACAAATATGCAATTAATTTTTTCATATGCAAAAAATAGAATCTTTTGTAATTAATTTTAAATTAATTCTAGATTTCAAAACTAGAAAGCGGGTTTTTAAGACATAAAAACTATCAAAAGACCAACATGTGTTTATGTCCCATTAAAATGTAAAATTACCTCCGATTCCATAAATTATATAAAATAATAAAAATATAATCTAAATTTAATTTAAGACCACTCAAATGTATAATTTAACACTATAAATTATTTCAATTAAAATAGTAGTTTTTAAATGAAATTTACTATTTTCGTTATTCATCAAAATGTTAAAGTTATAAAAAAAAGTACCAAAAATTTATCTAAACATACATTTTAGGTCCCTCTTTAGAATAATAATTTAATTTCATTAAATTTAATATATAAAAGTGTCAAATTTTGGATTCAAAAAGGGTTCTCTATTAAAAGGTGGAAAAACTGTATTTTTTGAAAAATACTTCTATAATCAAGATAATTGCATTTTCCCATATATTTTTCCTAAGAAACACATAACATGAATTCTGAAAGTATATGGGATATATATAATTTAGAATATGGTTAATAATATTCATTACCACTTTTTAAACAACTAATCTTATATTTGTCATAATGCGCTCAAACTTGGTGTTGCGTGTAGCTCAAGCTATTTAATTTTTAAGAAGAAGCATTCCGTGGATGTTTGGTGTGTTACATTATCCCCTCCTTCAATAAATTGATTCCTAAAAATACAAACATAAGATTAAAAAATATGTGTTTGAAATTTCATAATATCTTAGAGGAGATCCAACATCAAAAAATTGATTAATGAGATATATATTTTATAATGAAGAAAGATAAGTATGAAGGTTACAAGAAGTAACACATACTAGGGTTTTATATAGTAAAACATAGAATTTAATGAAAAATCTAACAATCATGTTTTTATGTGGAGTGATAGAGAATATTATTAGGATAAAGTTAACAATTTTAAATCCATAAATTTGTGATGATCCAAGGGACCATTTGATTCATTGCAAAGGAAATACTATGAAAACATTATTGGTTTTCAAGATCCATTTCCAAAAGTTTAAGAACACGAGAATGAAAAAATACTTGATTGTAGTACAATATCACCATTGGTCATGCCTTGAACAATTTTCAGTTCATCTTTATTCAAGGAAATGAAGTAGAATTTGTCATTCTGAAGTGTTGTAAGATCATGTGATCCATAAAAAGAATGATAGTCCATTACATCTATCTCAAAAAATGTGTTAGAACAGGGTAACATATATGAATAAGTCCACCTATAAATAGATAATAAATAAGTATAACATACTTCAACTGGAGTTTATCTTATACTATCCATAAATGGATAACCTTACAATCCTTCCAAAGATGAATATCTATGAATTTAGAAAGAGTTGAACCAAATCATGTTATAATTTATCTCCCATATCTCATAAGTATGTTCTTTGTTGTCACATTCAAAAAATTTGACCACCTTCATAATGTATTCTATTGAGTCATGAAAACAACCAGAATTATCAGATATCCTTATTGAAAACATGCATGTTTCCTTATACGAAAACATAATGGATTATTACTTAAGTCCAAAAAAGTTTAACAATTCATCAATGAATTCATAACCCTCTTGTCCAAAAGTAAATAATTAGTTCTCAAGAAACTAGCATCATCAAATTTACATATTGAAGTCCATCATATCTTTTTCCAAACATAATTTTCATAACATAAAGAAACATATTAAGGGTTATCTTTTCATTAATAAAATGTTCTCTAAAATATAATATTACCCTGAAATCAATTTCCTTATCCATTATAACTATTAAACATATTCTTGAATATCCTTAGTGAAAAACATAAACTAAAAACTCCTTATAAATATCACTATTCATAATTCAAAGATCCAAATACATAATTACTTCAATCCTTCCAATTTAATTGTTTGAATGAAATCATTCCTTCATTGTTTTAGGGATAAATTCTTATTATTGGGAATTGAGTTGGGTAATGACCATGATTTCAACATATTAGACACTAAAGTCCATATAAATTGGTCACTATATGACGTTTTTTCCCATATAGACATCATCTTCCCATCCATTTGAGGTATTACTAATGTTCTTTTCCCTTCCTCTTGACTTGTAGGAAGCCGAATCTTCTTTCCTCCATGCTTATTAAAATTTGAACATTTATAAATGTTAATCATTCTCTTAGGTAATGTGTTAGTAAATTCATCAATGATCACGTTTTTAATAATATATCAAGATATATGATTATTCATAATCAAAAAATCATTCTCACTTGTCAGTGTCAATTTGATTTCTCAAAATCGCTAGATTTTCCATCAAAATAAATTCTAATATAATTCCTTTTACTTTCATCCATTAACTAAGACTAGAAGGCACAGGGTGAGAAAAACATCTCATTGATGAAAACCACATTATCTAGGGAAGGTACTTTCAATGTATAACATCTTAGGTTTAATCTTAGGTTATGCATGATCATTACCAAAATTCTAGTGGTTCTTATTTACTTATCCCCAACACCTATATTAGGGATATGATCCCCAATCTATGTTTTATAAATCATTTTCCAATGTTGTTTCTAAACATCCATTAATACCTACTATAATACCCTAAACCCTAATATAAGGACCCGACCTTATACATTACTTAGTCTTGTGTTAAATAAGGAATTTACATTTAGGATCATTTAAGGTATAGTGTTTTAGAGAATTATCCCATAACTATTACATATCAACATGAATATTACATGTAGACACTACCACTAAATATAAATTTTTTCATAAAATAAAAACTCTTAAAAAGAAACATGTCTAGTTCCACGTTTTATATAGCATAACTTTTCCTTGATTCCATCCTAGGCCTTATTATACTTTATGTCCTGTAGAAAACATTTCAAAAACATGGGATGAGAAAAAAATCTCAGATAGAAATACACAGATAAGTTAAACTAATAGGTTTCCAAAACAACAAGTAAACACTAAATACTTTATCATATGTAATACTCGCACCTTTATGAAGTATTAAACACTATTCACTGAATAACAGATCATTGCTTACCATTTTTCAACCAAAACATTTCCATAAAACAGTTAGAATGAACACATAACATGCATAGTTTACTAGGGACAAAAACATACTTAAATGGAATAACCATACAGTCGACTTCCACACTTATCACTAAATGGAATAGCCATATGGTCGACTTCCATTCCCAATGAATTGGAGGTTATAATGTAACCACACATCCTAGTTTATCATGACACCAACCATCATTTGGTTTTTCACATAACCACCCATAAAATTTCCAAGTATGATTATAAAATCATTACTCATAAAATATTGAAAATTTAAACCTTTCATGGTTATTATTTCATTTTCAATCACAATTTATCATTTCATGATATCGATAAAATCAATGCTTTATAAAACCATTTTCCAAACAATTTAATAAAGAGATTTTTGAATCAAAGTGTCCCATACAACTTTGAAGCATTTAATAGAATTAACATTTTAAACCATTAATTCCAATATATGAAAATCCATAAATTCCTTTTTAAAACATGGATATTAATGAGAATGTTTTATAAGAATAAATCATAAAAACATTTAAAATGATATTTTAGTTAAAGAGTTATTTACAAAATGAGAGACCCTTGAATACCAATAATTGAGAAAAAAAATTAATAAAGAAATTATAATATAATGAAAATGAAGGGATTCATGATATAATATTCCATAGTACAATATATACACTATATGAAAGTGAATTGGCGCATAAAAACAATGCTGTCTCAATGGAATGTAAATTGAGACGAACCCCCTTTTGAAGACAGTATCCTTAGATTATGGATAAATCAATAAAATAATTACGTGTGAAAAATATAAATACACCCATATGAGTGATATTAATTTTAAATAATAATAGGTTATTCAAACATATTCATTTCACGACATAATCAAGATGTTAATGTTATACCTAAAGAATTGAAATTGGGTAAAGAAGTTCTCTTACAGAAATTCGACAGCCTAACGATGTGACTTTAAAATTTAGAAAGTGAGTTGATGAGAGAGAAAATTTTATCTAATCACATGGAAATAAAATTTATAGTAATAAGGATATAGAAGAACATATCCCTACATACAACTATGTAAATTAAAAGACTCATCGAAAAGAAGTCTTTTAAATACAGGAGGGTGATATGTTCCCATATCGATTTGGTAACTTACGAAACATTGACCACATGAATGAAGGATCATAAAATGAAGATTTAATTAACCATAAGTTAAATTATATTTCAAAAATAATTCAATCATGGGAAGTACATACACCACACAAAATGAGATATTGGAAAATATAGCGTGAATCTCACAAGAATAAAAAGTGAGATGAAAACATCTAACAATGTTGTAATCAATTGAGTCGTATGAACAAAACATAATAACCACAAAATTAATCATAGAATACCATGGATATAAATATAATTATTATTATATATTTGAAATGGATGTAAAAAATACACCACATGCAATAAATAAATGGCTAACAATGGAAATCTCACGGAATTAAAAGTGAGATAAGAAACTCGTTATCTCTAGTCTGACATGTCTTGTATGTTCCTTGTTATTCAAAAATAATAAAAATAAGTTAATTAATACATGAATAGGAACATTTTTAATGATTTATGATTCATTTTATATCTCTTATTATATTTCTATTTCAATTTGTTAATTATGAGAGTTCATACTTGACATTTTATCGATGTTCGGAACTTGAGTAAAAAATGAACTTGTTATAATTGAAAATGGTCCATGTGGTCAAAATTATATTATCACCAGAATTATATTAATGATTTAAATATCATATATATCATATATATCTAGTTTTTCAATTTATTTATAATAGTATATAACTTTTTGAGGTATGAAATGAAATGCACAGTTCATGGAGACGGTAAGTCGTACGTACGCATGAACGCTACATTCATTTCTAATTCGTATTTTAATTGTATGAAAACATAATGATACATCGGTATATTATAATTCCAGTATAATATAATATACAATTTAATTAACTATATCCTTTATACGTCCCATGTACGATTTCAATGAGTCATATAACTTTGAGGGGGCGGTAGTCAACACTTCCTCAAATGAAATTATCACATTTATCCATAATGGAAACTGTAAATGTATGATATAAATGAAAAATAATGAATAATAGAGACAATATAAAAATTATATATATCACATATAAATACAGATCCATCATAATGGCCACCGTGAGAGGAGGTTGGAAAAAATTGAACAATCATCGTTTTGTGAGGCAGTAGTTCACCGTCCACAGAAACATTATGTTCATTACCCATTATACGGAGGTGTGTGTAAGTGTAGATAAAATCATAATCATAAAAAACATATTATATTCAGGATACTAGTGTTGTTATAAATTAAAGGAATAAATAGAGTTTAGGGTGTTGGAGAAGTAAAATAAAAGAAAAGAACTTAAGAGAAAATGTTAACTTTAAATCGGGTAACTCCCTTTGGATTGAATCAAAAGGATTTCATGATGTGCCTTATGCCTTAGTTAAGGCGCCTAGGTGGAAGAGAGAGATGTAGGGAGATTAATTGGTTATATTTTGTAGGAGACAATGGGATTTAGAGGTGTGAGTAATGGGTTAGAGGTGGTGTCTTTTTATAAGGGTTGGGAGGGGATCTTTAGGAAGGATTAGAAATATTATTTTATTATATAATAATTTTGGGTTACTAAATATCCAAAACTAATTAAAGTCAATGTTAAAATGATTCATGTTCAAAATAAATTCTTCCAATACTAATTGGATAGGTTTTGTATATTTTTTTAATATTTATAATCTTATTTATTTAAATCATTCATTAATGAGGTAAACACTACATCATTATTGTGTCATAAATAATTTTATTCATTTGACGTATGAAAATTATAAATAAAATACCATGATGTAGGAAGTAATTTTATAATTATAATTAATATTTATAGTCAAAGATATATATTATATAACCCCATGTAAAAATTGATTTACTATAAGATATTTGTTTACGCCATATTTGTCTTTACTTTAAATTAATTAATATAAAGTGGCATTATCACTCTTAAGTGGCTCCATGGGATCCCAAAATCGACCCAAGAAATCACATGGTCATAGCTATATCAACCAATAGGATTAGGAAACCTGTTAGGGTCATTTAATATTATTATAATATTATTTTTACCTTGAATTACCATATTTACCTTTAACCATGGTAAATAAAAGTCAAATGTTACTATTCACCAAAAAATATTTTCAACTTACTGAACAAAATTTTACATACTATTAACAACCATGTATGTTGGATTTTATAAATTAAATTAAAAAATGTTGTTAAATTTCATTTAAATGAAAAATTTGGTTTTTTAACTACCACTCATTGTCTTAACTATTCATCAAAAATTGATGGTTTTCAGAAAATTACCAAAATTCAGCATAATATATATTTGATATTATGAATTCCATAATCATGTCTATTTTACCAAATTAAAAACATTGAAGTTGCATTAATTAATTTAAAATTAATTACCTTTGTCAAAACAAAAAGGTTGTTTTTAAGAAATAATAACCATCAAAAGATTGACACTTATTTATGTTCAATTTCAATGTAAAATTACTTCCAATGACAAAAATTGGATAAAATGTAATAATATAATCTAAATAAACTTTAAAACCTATTAAAATGATAATCTAACCATATATATTAGTTATATTAAAAGGCAGTTTAAAATTAAAAAACAATGTTTTTTATTATTCATTAAAAAATTAATTTTATCAGAAAAATACCATAAATTTACCCAATGTAAATTTGGATGTACCAATTTAAAAGAATAATTTTATTTTGTCAAAAAAAAAAATAAAGTAGGCAATACTATATTTGAAAATATTTTTCCATCAAAACACGGTAAATCAACGCTTTAATGAATATTAGAGTATTTAGGCTTAAAATCAGATTCATTCACATTTGAAGCTTCTAAATTTTATTGGATAAATGTATGAGTATTTAACAAACAAGTATAATCATATTTTAGTTTATGATATTCATTACCTTTATTAAAATTACTTGCCATTATCTACCTTTTAAAATACTATTATGTTATTACTTTTCAGTATGACCCAACATTGTGTGAAAAATAAGATTTCAAAGAAACTCGTCGTTGCATATCAGTTACGCCATCGAACATGGAATCGTCATTAAAGAAAAATTAATATTTAATTCATAAATATTAAAAAATAGGAAAATGTTTTCTTCATTATTTACCTATGATGTTACATCCTTCCCACCTTTTGGAAATTGCGTCATCACAATTTTAAAATTTGGCTTGCAAACTACACTAAAAGTCCCACATCAAAAAAAGTCAATAAAACTATCACATTAATAGAAATAAAGAGAAGAAAAAAGGTCACCCAAGATAAAACATAATAGGATTCCATGAAAACATGGATATGGAGGAGAAACTAAGTGTCATGTCTTGATAGAGAGTGATAGAAAACCCTATCTGGAGAAAGTTAACCACAACAAAACCACAAACTTGTGTTAGGTCAAATGGTCTACGATTCCGATGTAGGAAAGGAAAATGGAGCTAATTTTTTTGTTTTATGTTCTCTTTCATAAAGGTGGAGAATTTATTTATGATATTGACTAAGAAAAATTGGAATTTTTTTACTTGACATGTAGACTTTTATCGTTTACAAAATTTCTACCACAAACTCATCTTTTAACTGAACGATGAGTATTCATTATGACTTGGTCACAACTGAAGAGCTCGAAAAAACATATAGGGTATCACATAATCTAAAACAGATGAACTATATATTTCCCTTGACTTTAGATATTATCCAAAACTAAAATGGTATGTACGAGATTAGATAATCCCCAAAAATGATAATTATTTATAAAAATAAATACTACTCTTAATCTCTAAAATTCAACAAAAAAAACCAATGTTCAAGAATGAACATTGAATATAAAATTTTCCTTAAAATTATTAAAAATAATCCAAACTAATATCGAAACCCAAAACATTGACAGATTTAATCACATAGTCTTCTAATGTAAATCTTAACATTTACCTCCACAAACATTGAGTAATCTTAATGTATGAAACTAAAGTGTAATTAACCTAATCACATATTCATTATGATAGGTTAATTATACCCATATGTAACCCAAATCACCTTATGTCCGAATTGAAAACATTAAATCTTCCAAAATAAAATTTCAACCATTACTCAACCAAAGAAAAGATAATTATTCCTTGAATAACATTTTCATATAAAAAACATCAGGGTTAAACATACTATAAAAATTCTACCAATGTAATCCCATCATCGAAAGAGGATTAATACCTTTAATAATTTCATCATCATATTATATACAATAACTCTTGAATCCCTTATATGTTGACTTTTTACTCATTCAATGTTCTTCATGATTCATTAAGATTTTTTTCCAATTTATTATGGTACACTAATTTCCCACAAACAAAATCATGAATCATATCCTAGGATTCAATAATATAAAAACTTCAGCTAAGAAATAATTCATACTGTTCATTGGTCATTGTCAGTTTCCTCATTTTTAATTGGAATGGAATTAGGAATTGGTAAAAATATATTTTTATAATCCTACAGATCCCATTCGAAAAACTTCTTTATAGGACATCAATTTGTATAATGACCATGAGAACTACATTTAAAACATTCAATTGATCCTTCGATAATAACTTCTTCCCCTTTCATAGAGTCAACTAGACACTTCTTTTTTCCATGGTAGGTACTTGCTTTATGACCTTTATTTTCACATCTATAGAATCTTCCTATCCCTTTGAATAATTTTCCTAGGTGTTTCTTTCCACATCCTTGACCCATAGGTTTTTTAATATATATACCTTTATGATTATTACCTGGATTTTTTTCTTTCATATACGATGCCTTATAATAATCTCCATGGATCATGTGGTTTATCTGACACCAGATAGTTGGTTGAGAATAACCCCATGAGTTCTCATTGCAACTTCCATTTCATTTAGTGTCTTAATCAAAAAACCATCATAGTTTTCATCACATCCATTGTTACATTGATTCATTCTAGATCCAACCATTAACAAAAACCAAAAATTTCAGTGTGAGTATACCATTAAAACGATCATATACAATCTTATGATGAGGTTAAACACTAAAACATACTTTTTCATGTTATCGTAAACTCATTAAATTTGTCTAAAAAAACTATGACTCATTCCAATATGTTAACCATTATGGTTATGTCCCTTATTCTTAAATAACAATGTAACCTCTAATTTTATCTAAACCGACCTCTGATACCAACTATAATGACCCAACCATAAACATTACATAATCTTGAGTTATATCATGAATTTTAATTAATTATGTTTTTATTTTTAGAGTTTTAGACAATTAGGCCATAAATATTAAATATCAACTTGATTATTACATGTAGACACTACTAATCAATATCCATTTTTTCAAAAAATAAAAACTCTTTAAAATAAACATGTCTAGTTCTATTTTTGGACAACATGACTTTTCTCTGATCCCATCCTAGACAATATTCTACTTTATGTCATGTGAAAAACATTTCAAAAACATGGGATGAGGAAAAAAGCTTAATATGGGATACACAAAGAAGGGAAACTATTAGTTTTTCAAAACAACAAGTATACCATAATATATTATCATATGTAATACTTTTCACCTTTATGAAGAATTAAATACTGATCTCTGAATAAAAGATCATTTCTTAATAGTTTGTATCCAAAAGATTACTTAAAAACCCATAGAAAGAACACATAACATAGATAGGTAACTTGGGACACAAACTTAAATAAATGGAATAACCTTACGGTTGACTTCCACACATGTCAATAAATGTAATATCCATACGATTGTCATCCATACCCAAATAATTGTTGGTTATAATGTGACCACCCATCTTGGTTTATGAGGACACCACCAAGCATTTGGTTTATCATGTAACCTCGCATAAAATGTCCAAGTACCATTATAAAATCATAACACATAAAATATTGCAAATATAAACACTTCACTTTTAACAGTTTATTTTCATTCACAATATATCATGTCAAGATATCAACAAAATCAATTATTTATCAAACAATTTTCAAAACCATTTAATAATGTGATTTTGGAATCAAAGTGTCTCATATGAACATGAAACTTTTAATGAAATTATTATTGTAAAACCTTAATGTCCATATATATAAATCCTTAAAACCATTTTTAAAACAAGGACATTAATAAGATATATTTAGAAGAATATATCATTAAAACATTTAAAACAATATTTTAGTTAAATGTTTTTAATGCAATGGGAGATGATTGAATACAAATAATTGTGAAAAATCATTTAATAAAAAATTTAATATATCATGAGAATAAAAGGATTCATGATATAATATTAAAAAGGATAGTATATACACCATATAGAAGTTAATTTGCGCATAACAATAATGAAGTCACAATAGAATGTAAATTGAGATGAAATCCCTTATAAAGACGGTGTTCATAGATTAAGGATAAATCAATGACTTAATTATGTGTGAGAAATATAAATAAACCCAATATGAGTGGATATTAAGGGTAAATAAATCATAGGTTATTCACACATATTCATAACATGACATAATCATGAAGTATAAGTTTATCTCAATGAATTGAAATTGGGTAAAGAAGTTCTCTTACAGAAAGTCGACTACCCAACATTGTCAATTTAAAAATATGAAAATGAATTGATGAGAGAGAAAAGATTATCTCATTACATGGACATAAAATATAACTTAATAAGGATATATAAGAACATTCCCCAACATAATAATTCATAAATTAAAATACATAACAAAAATAAGTCTTTCAAAAAGAGAAAGGTGATAGGTTCCCTTATCGATTTGGTAACTTAGGAAACATTAACCACATGAATTAAGGATCATACAACGAAGATTTAATTAAACATAAATTAAATTGTATTACCAAATAAATACCATCATGGGCCTTACATACACCACACAAAAGGATATAGTTGAAAATATAGCATGGATCTCACACGGAAAAAAGTGAGATGAAAACCCCTTATAATGTTGTAATCAATCGAGCCGCATGACAAAAAGTTAATAACCACAAAATGAATCACATAATACCATTAATATAAATATAATAAAGATATTATATATCAAATGAGAGTACAAAATACACCACATGCAAAAAATAAGTGGTAAACAATGTAAATCTAACAGAATTAAAAGTGAGATAGGAAACCCCTTACCTCAAGTCCGAATTGTCTTGTATGTTACTTGTTCTTCGTGAATAATAATCATAAGTTAATTTCTACTTTATTAATAACACTTTTTAAAGTTTTATAAATATTTTATATCACTTATTAACTTTCTATATAAATAATTTAATTATTATATTTCATATGAGATATTTTATCGATGTTCGGAACATAAGTCAAAAATGAACTTCTTAAAATTACAAATTGTCCATGTGGTCAAAATTATACTATCTCTTGAATAATATTAATTATTTTGATATAATATATATCATATATATCCCATATATATATATATATGTATTAATAATAGTATATAACATTTGGGGGTAAGAAATGAAATGCACCGTTCATGGAGACGGTAAGCCGTACGTACGCATGAATGAAACATTCATTTCAATTTCGTATTTCAATAGGATGAAAAAAAATTATACATAGTTATTTTATAATTATTGTATAATATCAAATATAATTTAATTAAATCCATTTTTTATATGTCCCACATATGGTATGAATGACTCATATCACGTTGAGGGGGCCGTAGTCCACACTTCCTCTAATGAAATTATCGCATTTACCAATAATGGAAACCATAAAGGTATGATATAAATGAGAAATACAGAAGCATAGGGACAATATAAATATAATATATATCTCATATAAATATAGTGCCATCATAATGTCCACCATGAGAGGTGGTTGGAGATAATTGAACAATCATTGTTTCATGAGGCACTAGTTCGCTGTCCATAGAAATAGTATGTTCATTACACATAAGACGGAGGTGTGTGTAAGTGTAGTTGGAGTATTTATCATAAATAAAAGCTAGTATATTGAGGTTACATGTTTTATTATAAATTAATTGAATAAAAAGAGTTTAGGTGTTGGGGAATTAAAATAAAATAAATGTATTTAAGAACAAATGTTACATTTAAATCGGGTAACTCCCTTTAGTTTGAATCAAAAGGATTTCATGAATTGCCTTCTGCCTAATGTAAGGCTTATAGGTAGAATAGAGTGGTGTAGGGATCTAAATTGAGAAGATGTTGGTCTTTCAAATTGGAATTATTGGTGTGAGTAATGGGTTAGAGTTGGTGTATTTTTATATGGGGGAGGGGGGATGGGCTCTTTAGGGAGGATTAAAAATATTATTTCATTACAAAATTATTTTCATTTTATAAACATCCAAAACTAATTAAAGACAAAGATAATATGAATCATGTAGAAATAATATCATCCAATAAAAATTGTGCATTATTTGGACACTGTTTTAATATTTATAATCTTATTAATTTAAATCATTAGATAATGCTGTAAACATTGCCTCATTATTGTGTCATAAATAATTTTATTTATTTGATGTCTAAAAATATTAAAAACATACCATGATTTTGGAAATATTTTTAGCATTATAATTAATATATAGAGTCTAGGATATATATTATATAACCCCATGTTAAAAACATGTTTACTAAAAGACATATGTTTTAGTTGTTTTTGTCTTCACTTTAAATTAATTAATATAAAGTGTCATTATCACTTTTAAGTTGCTCCATTGGGCCCCAAATTTGAACCAATGACGCCCATGGTCAGAACTGTATCAACCAATAGTATTAGGACACATGTTAGGCTCATTTAATAGTACTATAATATTATTTTTTACCTTGAATTACCATATTTACCTTTAACCGTGGTAAATAAATGTCAAAAGTTACTATTCACCAAAAAATTATTTTCTTCTTATTGAAGAAAATTTTACTTAATGATAATAACCATGCATGTTGTATTTTTTAAATTCAATTCATAGATGTGGTTAAATTTCACTGAAATGAAAAATTCTGTTTTTTAACTACCACTGAGTGTTTTCACTATTCATCATAAATTGATGGTTTTCAAAAAAATCCAAATAATTCATCCTAAGAAAAATTTGATATTCCATATTCAAAAATTATGTCTATTTTACCACATTAAAAATATATATGTTGAATTAATTAATTTAAAATTAATTCCCATTGTTAAATCAAAAAGTGTGTTTTTAAGAAACAATAAATATCAAAAGATTCACATTTGTTATATCCGATTTCAAAGTGAAATTACATCCAATGACCAAAATTGGATTAATATGTGAAAATATAATCTATTTAAACTTTAAAACCAATTAGAAAGATTATATAACCATATAAATAAATTAGATTAAAAGGTTGTTTTGAATTAAAATACAATGGTTTTTCACTATTCCTTAAAAAAGGAATTTCATCATAAAAGTACCAAAAATTGAGCCAAAGTAAATTCTGATGTCCCAGTTCTAAATAAGAATTTCAATTTATGAAATATATCATAAACAAGTGAGAAAAAATATATTAAAAATGGTTTTCCATCAATAGGCGGTAAATCAACCATTTAATGAATATTAGAGTATTTATGCTTAAAATCAGATTCATTCACATTTTAAGCCACTAAATTTTATTGGATAGATGTAAAAACATTTAAAAAATATGTATAATAATATTTTAGTTAGTTATATTCATTCCTGCTATTATAATCGATAGGCATTAACTACCATTTAAAGTAGTATTATATTATTAATTTTCAGTTTGATCAAACATTGTGTGCAACGCAAGATTTCAAATAAACCCGCTGTTGTGTATCAGGTATGCCATCGAACATGTCATCCCATATAAAGTAAAAATAATATTTAATTCATTGATAATAATAAAATTGATTTTTTTTTATTTACCTGGGATGTTACACCTGAAGCCCGGAGCTGGTGCATTATTTTAATACATTGGAATGATTATAAAGAATCATGTCCGAAAGACTATTAAGTTTACTAATATTGGAAAATAGTTTACATAAATGAACTTTATATTAAAATTTCTAAAATAAAACACAACTTATATAATCTATATATAACACCACTATTCCCTATTCATAGCCCTAAATATAAATTATTGAAAAATTCTTGGAATCCTAGGACAATAAAACATAAGAAATAGGTGATCTCGGATGCTATTTAAGGATAAAAAATATAGCAAAATCATTAAAAAATAACCATAAAATTTAATGAAAATGTACAAAATTAAAACACAAGCCTTTTAAAACATTTTATTCAGCAATATATAGAAATATTAAATCAAATAATTCTATTTAAACATTAACATGAATATTCTTCTAGTTGAATAATCACATGAAAAATAATTAAATAATATCATAATGAGGAATTTCATAATGCTAGACAACTAAAACATACTGTCAAGGCTTCAGAAAAGACACTATATCTAATTGGTTATGAAATTAGTCAAAACCCAAACATAATTGTCTCAGGAGACTACCGATGCATTTAGGGGACATAGCAGGCCCTACCCGTAAAATCTAAGTCCAATGAATTCCTCTTATGAAGAGGTTAAAACATAACATAAGCATTCATATTAAAAATAGCACATGAAATGTTAATATTTTAATCATAAATTAGGAATGGTATCAAAACATCACATCCACAATCAAGAATATCATAACTCATTCAATACAATATGGAAGATTTTATTTTAATAAATCAACCTCAATCAAGAATAAAATCCAATGTAAGATATTGACATAGAAGAAAATAATTAGTAAAACTCATTAAGAGAAATATAACATTTTTCCTTGAATTGATTTAAAAGTCACAAAATTATTAAAATATTTCAGTTAAAAGATATTTTTGAATCAAAGTGTAACATACCACTTTGAAACATTTCAATGAAATTAACATTTTAAAACAATCACGTCCATATAAATAAATCCTTAAAATCATTTTCAAAATACAGAAATTAATTAAAAAGATTTATAAAAATCAATCTTTAAAATCATTAAAATTATGATCTTGCTAAATATTCCCTTACATAAAAAAATAATATATAACTTTTCAAAAAATTATTAATAAACATGAACATGGATTTTAAATGTGTACCAGTAAGTACTTACCCATAAACATTCTCTGATAATAATGAGACAGGGCAATCCACCCTTACCTTAGGTCTGATACTATATGTACGTGTCCAAAATACCTATATAATGTTTTAAACATATTATTATCCTATATCAGAATCAAAATAATATTTATGATATCATAAATCATTCTTTAATGACTTTATATTATACATTTATAAACAATTAATGTTAATGCAACATTTTAGGTAATAATCGATTTGTTTATCATACGAATTTTGACTTGTTATTCTTGATTATATTACTAAGATCATGATGTACATACCTAGAAAATGTATACTATGATTTATATATTTTATATATTCATAATGTAAGTATATATGATATTTATATATATGAAATGGAATATACTATTAATGGAGACAGTAGGTTGTATGTATGCTTGAACGTTGTTTCTGTTTTTTTACCATATGGAAGTAACTAAATTAAATACACGCACACGCACACACACGCACACATATATAATTCCAGTATCCATATTATGTCATATATTTCTTAATTATTCCTAATATATATATAATCATTATTTGATGCTGTATGTGGAATATGAGTGTCATCACGTCGTGGAGACGGTAAGCCTTACGTACCAAGGAGCGAGTGTATCATTTCTTTAATGGTTAAATGATATGGAACTGAAAGGAATATTAATTATACAAAATTATAATCATTTTATACTAATTATTTATGTCTATTATACTCATCATTATACTCATCCAAATAATGTAATGTGGAATAAAAAATTACACCACAGCGTGGAGACGGTAAGCCGTACGCATGCACACATAGTGATATTATTATTTTTGGGATAGGTAAAATGAATAATATATTTGTACCAATATTATAATAAAATATTAGTATATTAATGATACAGGATTTATTACTTTGGTATGGAAACTACATATAATAGGAAGTATATGATGAAAAGAACCTTTAAATAAGGGATAAAACGAATACCTATTTTCAGGTTTCTGCTTTTTATTTCCAAAAAATAACTCATTAATATGGTTTTATACCCAAAGGGTGGAATCTAGGATAAATTTTGTTGAATTTTTTATGTGACATGGATTGGGTTTGGCTGGGACAAAGGGATTTGGAGGTGTGAAAAAAATGGAAGGAGAAGTTCCCTTTTATAAGAGAGGTGATGGTCACTTTAAGAAAGTAATGAAATATTAATTGATTATAAATTTATTTTCGGTTTAAAATGCCTCACAATTGAATTATATATAGTTTAATATTATTATGGGTATAAATCTTTTCAACCAATAGGTTTTAGACATGTTTAGGTCATGAATTTAACCTTATCTTTTGTTTGTAACCTTTAGCTAAAAATAGTAACTCTTACCATATCTTATTGTATTTTCATAATATACTTTTAGTATACTTACTATCAAAAGAGAATAGAACCAAAAATGAACCGTTAATGAAATTTTTACAATTATATAATTATTTGGATGAATATTAGATTTTAGGACAATTATATCTTTTAATAAAATAATATTTGTTTTAAAAATTAATTTCTGTCAATTTTGATACCATTTAGTTATTGATTTTTATTAAAGTAATAGCTACTTGATTCTTTTGGAAAAAGGCATTAAATAAAATCTAATAGTTCATAATCATACTGAAATAATTTTTATATAAAAAAATTCAACTTACATTTATTTTAATATTTATATTATCATTTATTTGATTCCTCCAATAATAAGGTAAACACTGTATCATTATTGTGTCATAATTAAATTTAATTATTTAATGTCTAAAAATTAAAAAACCCCATGATTTATTAAATATTATTATCTTTAAAATTAATACTTATAGTCTAAAACAACATTTATATAAATCAAATTAAAATAGTTTTAGTTAACAGATAGTTGTTTATGTTATATTTCTATTTTCTTTAAATTAAACACTATAAAAGGTCATAAACACACCGAAGTGACTTCATGGGGTCCTAAAATCGACCCAAGGATGACCATGGTCGGCCATTTCTCATCCAATAATATTAGGACATGTTTTAGGGTAGTTTCATATTATTATAATATAATTTTTTAACCTTATTTTCCTCATTTACCCTTTAACCATGGAAAATAATAATAATTATTGATGTTACTATTCATAATGCCCAAGAATAAAAGGTGCCTATTTAAAAAATTTAGAACATAAAGTTCCAAATATGTAATTAATTTTTCCAAATTCATAACATATAATTTTCAGTATGTAATTTAATATTAATTCGTGATATCAAAACCGAAAAGTGGGTTTTTAAGAAGTAAAAACTATCAAATGATTGACATGTCTTTATGTCTAATTTAAAAGTAAAATTACATCTAATGACCTAAATCATATTAAATGATAAAAATATAATCTAATTATACATAAAACCATCTCAAATTAATAATTTAACACTATAAATATTTTCTATTAAAAAATTTTGTTTCTATTAAAATTTAATATTTTTTACTATTCATCAAAATATGAAAGTAATAAAAATTACCAAAAATTTATCTATAGTAAAATTTTATGTTTCTCTTATAAATAGGAATTTAATTTCATCAATTTGAAAATATAAAATTCACAAATTTTGGATTAAAAAATGGTATTTTAATAAAACACGAAAACGATTTTTTTTTAAAAAATACATCTTTTATCTGAAAAAATGAATTTTTCCCTATATTATGTATAATAAATACATAATATGAATGTTAAAATTATATGGGATATAGTAAATTTAAAATTTGGATAATACAATTCATAACCTCTTTTTAAACAGCTAGTTTGATAGGTCGTGGTGCACTCGAACTAGGTGTTGTGTGTAACGCAATCTATTGAATTATTAAGAAGAAGCGTACCATGGAGGCCTGGTATGTTACACAAACCATAACTATATGATTCCAAATCAGTACTACCTACTCTATTGTCTCATATAGGGGACTCCTTCCTAATAACCACATCTAACAAGTATCAATCCAACTTTGAAATGATCTAAATGTCCTTCCATAAAGTGCTTTTTATGGTGGCATTGGAGAATTTTCATGATAACTATTCTTATAAGATAACTCAATGAGTTCCAAGTTATTATTGCAAGACCCTATAAGGTCATGAACACATTCTCACAGAATATCCTCAAGCACCTGTATAGTATATTCCTGCTACCAATCTATCTATAGGTGGGAATATGTAATTAGAAAAACCTATGTACCAAGAGAATTATGAAATCCCTACTGAAAAAGAAAAGTAAAATGAGAGATAAGGTCTGAAACAATAATCAATAGAACCCCATAAAAATGGAATATCCCATGAATTTATAAGTCTCCCAACTAACCCACATTTAAATTATCCATTATAGGAACAAAATATACTACTTTCATTAGCTAGTCCCCAACCACCAAAATAGTGTCATTCATCTGAGGCATTCTCAAGAGACCCACCAAAATTATATGGTAACATCATCCCATTTCCATTATGTAAAGTTAAAATGATATTGTAAACTAGAAGTTCATTGATTCTTGGCCTTCACCTATAGAAAGGTGTAACATCTTGTCACAAACCCTACTATATCCATTTTCATGCGCGACTGACAATATTTTCATCAAAGTCTAGAATACATTTTGCTCAAACCTAGATGTACAAACCAATTTGAGGAAAGAAATTCATGCATAAAATCATACAACATATTTGTAGGAATAACAACATGATTTTTGACATATATGATCTCATCCTCATATATGATCCAATTTGAAGATCACTCCCCACTATCAAGGCATTCCCTCAAGGGAAAAAATTCCTTATCCTTATACTGCCTATCTCTAATCTGTCCCAAAATGGCGGTATCAAATGAAACTAATACGGGATTCATCTATTCCAAACTCTCTTGAACCACAAAATGCTTCTAATCTAGTAATCTAATTATTTTTAACTCATCACTAGACTCATGAACTACATTAGTAAGAATAATCCTCCTCAAATAATCAATAACACTATTTCCTTTCCCATGCATATACTCTGGATAAAAATTAAAAGAATAAAAATTCTGAACTAACCCACACTACCATATATTCAAATATTATAATTAAATTGTATACATTATGTTCTTTTTATCAATATAAAAAGTGAAATTTTCTCCCAATAGATAATACCGCAAACAAATCAATGCATAAACCAATACAACTAACTTGAGGTCGTGCGTAGTGTACTTATTTTCTTGTGGCCTTAATTTCTGAGACTAATATGCAACAACTTGATCTCCCAACTTCAACAATACTCCATTATCATTCCTAGAAGTGTCACAAAACACATTTTACTCCACTCCTAGATTTATTAGGATCAATATTAGTGTTGTTGTTAAGTGATACATCAACTCCTGGAAATCATTCTCACATGATTCCATATATTCGATCTTTATCACCTTGATGGATAATGCCTAAAGAGGATCTTATAATCCTAAAATGTCATGGTTATATATTTTATAATATTTTTATAAACCTAAAAATCTATGGATAACAAAAATATCATTGAGCTACCCCCAATAAACCACCTTCATATCTTTCCATGAGTCCATTGACCCAACTTTTTCTAAGTGATGTGACCCAAGAAGTGTACTTGATAAACCCATAATTTTCACTTATATATCATGGAATAGAGCTGATTCTATCTCAGTATACTCAAGATTATTTCAATATGTTTGTAAAGATCATCATGATTCTTGGAGTACACCATGATTTCATCAGAAAACTTTACCACAAACTGATCTAGGTAAGAGGGGATGATTCTTTTCATTAATTACATAACAAATAGGATGCGTTCTTTAGCCTAAACAGAATCAAAATGAACTTATATTGGTCATACTTACATCAAAATGCAGTCTAATGTATGTTAGAATATCTAACACCAACTGATGATAATTAGATCCCATGTCAATCTTATAGAAAACACGTGCCCACATTAACAAGTCAAATAGGTCATCGATCTGAAGAAGAGGATACTTGTTGTGCACAATCATCCGATTAAACCTAAAGTAAAAAACACATAAGAATATTGTTTCATCATAATTCATAGAAAACACAACTAGGGAACCCTATGAAAAAGTATTTGGATGGATAAACCCCCATCAATCAACTCTTCGAGTGGACTCTTGAGATCATCATGTTCGGTTTGTTCCATTATGTATGGTGGAATAAAAATTGGCTTAGACCCTGACATGAGCTCAATTTTAAAATAAAATACCTCTTAGGTGGATTCCCTAATACGTATTTAGGAAAAACATCCAAAAATCACTCCAATACTAGTGGAAAGACATCCTACATTACACCTATGTGATCAAGTAATTGACTAGAAACCTATGCAGGGAGATCACCTAGTTGTTGATGAATTAACACTTCTCGGCCTGCTAGGGTATCCCACTCTCCACTATAGATATATTTCCCCCGCAAGATAATAAAATTTCACTCTCTTTGGTAAAAACTATGTGGGATTAGTATGCTAATAACCGATGCATACCCATAATTAGGTTGATTCATGACATATATAGAATGTAACGATCCTAATGAAAACAATACTCACCAACCTTAATAGAATACCCTTTTCACCAATAAGTGTCTCACAAATATACTCCCAGAGGTTTATCTATAATCATCACCCCACTATAAACCTCGCTACCATGATAAAAATATTCACCCGTTGGATGAATATAAAAGAATGAGAGGCACTAGTATAAAATAAGTCAATATCTATCTTAGAAGCTGCAAAAATAGTACCTTTAACTCTTGATAGTCCAACCCCACTATCCACCAGTGTAGGATAAATGAGATGAAAATATCAGTACATTCTTTAGTGGGATGTATTCTGTGTCCCCAAATATTCACCAGTTTGCTGATATAGGCTCTCTTCTCTAGAAGAACCACATCCACTACCTCTACCACAACGGCCAGTAGAACTCCAACTTCCATACTGATATAGTGTATAAGATCCCATTACCACACTATAATTATACATAGCTACTCCATTATGGCCCATCTGTCATGGGTTTATATAGAACCTCTATAGATTCTACCCATGACCACTAGATCTGCACTCTATTAATGGATGGGGGAACTATCTTTGAAAGTCACAAGATATACCAAACTAGTGACAGGTCACCCGGGTAAGGTGTTGTGTAACTGATAATTTCCCTATCAAATATTAGTTCCATTTCTTTGATCAAAATTTTCATTAATACACTTCCTATTTTGAAAAGTCATACCACCAGATCATCTGATATAAACCACATGTCCTCCACTGAAAGCTTCTTTCAAGTTCCCCTTATAAATGATAGCCTCATTCAACCCCTCTAAAAACATTTTCAGCCAGAATATATTCAATTGGGATTCAATTTCCCATTTAAACCAATCCTGAAATTGTTTTTTTCATGTACTCATATCCTGATAATGATGAGTAGAAGAGATTCAAGTCTATAATGTGGCCCACATAGCTCATCACAAATATGCTCCAATGAGTCAACATCATAAAATCCACTTCCCTCTCCTGTCTGACTGCCTCACGGTAGAATTTCCCCCATAACTTCTCTTAAAATTCCTTCCACTCCATATTCGTTAGCTTTCCATCCTGAGTCTAGATTTCCTACCAATTATTTTCCAGACCACCTAACATATAAGTATCATGTCTGTCTCTCTTCTTAGTAGGAATCTCTAAGTGTTCAATTGTCATCTAGATGGGATGAATCCAGAACTCTACTACCTTCAGAGCACAATCTCTAAAAAAATTTAGAGGGTGTTGTAAATGAAATTCCTGTGTTCGATCAGTAATGATTTTTAAAACCATCCCTGGTTATCCTTCCATAAATTTAATGAAGTGAGAAAAGTTCTCACAGAACAACTCTCATGCTTCCCCACCTGACACTATTTGTGCCTCAGGTTCCACCACTGGATGCACATTACTAGCCAATTTATCCAATATTAAAATCATAAAGCATTATCATTGAGGCATGTATCTATAATGAAAAACAAACATTTCAGGACATGAAACAAAACATTAACACATTAATGTAGGAGGGATTCCCAATAATTAAAAAAGGCCACTTCAGCCAAATCCCACCACACATTAAAAACTGAGGTGCTGACTCTACCCCTTAACCATCTTACATCCAGGTCAAGGTTAACAAGGGAATACTCATTTTCAAATTCTAGTTTGTCATCAGACACCCATTTATTTACATTTTCATAATTTTACAAAAGTAAATTCATTTTATGCAATTTTTAATTTCAATTTCAACAACATACCCAGATTCTTTTTTCCCGTGTGTCCCTAAGAATGTTGCATTTCACAATAATTTTGTACTTACTAGAATGATGAATGCATACTCAAATCTCATTCCATACTAGTCCATGAGTCAATTCTCAAAAAATTTAAAACAATTACTCAAGTCGCACAACATGTTCATCACATGAATTGATATAATGTACAATAGTGAAAAAAATATCAATAACCTCAATCCCACCCTAGTTAATTGGGTTTTACCCCATACATGGGTTAGATAATCCCACACAAAAGGTAATATTTAGGGATCTACTCTCCCTA
This sequence comes from Viscum album, assembly GCA_963277665.1. Taxonomy (NCBI): domain Eukaryota; kingdom Viridiplantae; phylum Streptophyta; class Magnoliopsida; order Santalales; family Viscaceae; genus Viscum; species Viscum album. The sequence continues at coordinate 1,786,985,370 of OY728142.1, forward strand.
TTCTACATTCAAACTTTCCCAAAATATAAGTCAAAATAAAAAGGAATAAAAACCACATTGATACAAATTTTTAACATCCCGATCTAGGAATCACATTCCAGTTCCCCAAACTGGTTTGTTACATGACAACCTGTGTGCCTCCCCGTATTCCAAAGGTTTCCGACTAGCAGTGAGGGTATAATATCAACCATGGGGAGACCATACCATCTTTATCATGGAATATCAACAAAAGAAATAAATAAATAATAGTCAAATGGTATAACCATAACCAAAATAATAATGGAATCACATGATGACCAAAACAAGAATGTAGTATTTAAAAATAAATAGCAATCATGGAATACCAAATATGCATCAAGTTTCAAAATACAAAAACCAAAATAAAGAAATACACCGAAAAATCCAAAGGGGGTCTCAAATCATTTTCGGTTCCCTCATCTAGAATCCATTCCAAATCATCCATCCAGTGAAGGGATCCTAACTTTATGATGACCTAAAAGCATGAAGTCTGTTTAGGTACTAATATGGTATCCTAAGAAGTTTTTAAGTACATTTCAGTAGGCCACCACCACCATAACATAAAGTAACATCTAGTTAATAATATTTTATGATGTTTTATAAATAATAAAATAAAATAAAGTAAATATTTATCTAATTTCATTATTAATTATTTGAACATATAAAATACCCAAGTTCATGATGAGACCCAAACCACCAATACCTTCTTTGGACTGTGCCGGAGTCTGAGACACATTACCCTGGGAATAATATTTTATTATAACATGGGCTTTTATTATCAAATTAATTTCAATTCATATTTTGGATAATTGGAATCGTAGATCAATTCTGACATTTTGGTCCTAGATCACCATTCCTAGCACCTCATGGGAAATTGAAGTAGTAGTTCTTGTCCCACAACTCTTTTATAACTAAGTGATTTTGAACTATTGTTCTATATCCTAAACAAAAAAATCAATTTATCATTATGGTTCTTTTATTTATCAGTCCACATCCTAAAAACATTTTTCAATAAGTCACCTATGTTTTTATTTGAAGTAGTAGTCGATGTTCTAAATTATTATATCAATTAATCACATATACTACATATATCACATTTATCTAAGTTAATAATCCTTAACCCATTCACCAACATTTCAAATTTTGTAATTCCATTAAAATTTATCTAAAAAAATCCAGATTCAATGACTCAATCACATCAAATTGCATTATAAATTCACCATTAGACCAATTTTCAATATTCAATTCATATAACCCACTAAACCATTATGCAAAAGTCCTCCATATCATAATACTTATAATCAATTAATTCATATCACATTAATTGAAAAATTATGAAATCCAAATTTCCTATAAATTACATCATCACAATATTCCATTAATTAATTAAACAATCAATTGATCCAATTCCTCCAATTTTAATTTCCCCCAATTTAACCCAAATCATTATCACATGTAATTAAAATAAAATATATTTAATAATCAATGCAATTTCCCAATCTTGGAAATTGATAATTTAAAAATAAATTCACATAATTAAATCAACACTCACAAATTTTTAATCTGGACTATCTACCTCATGATTGATGATGAAGAATCTCCCGCAGAAATCCCCAATTGTAGGAGAACAACCAGGATTACAATGAAGAATGAGATCAATATCTGAAACCTAGATCCGTGATCAGATATATTAGATCCACGGAAAAATAAATCTAGATCCACGAACAATAGAGTAAAATATACCTTCAAAGTATAATATAATGTAGGTAGAGATATAGAAAACTATGAGGGATGGGAATCTCTTAATGAGAGAGGGAGTATAGGAAGAATGAACAATCATCATTTTTTGAGTCGGTACTTCACCATTACATAAAAAATATGTTCATTAAAAATTAAATGAGAGTGAATGTAGTTTATGTAAGAAAAATATCATAATAGCATAATATAATATTTATGATATTGGTATTATTATATAATATTAGAATAAGAGTATTTTAGGGTGTGGAGAATGGTAATAAAACTAAAGATCTTAAGGAAATATTTTATCTCTTAATCAAGCAACTCATTTTGGTTCGAACTGAAGGGATTACAGGGATGGATTTTTCCCAAGATGAAGCTTCTAGGAATTGGGTATGGATTTTGATGATATATTCAGTAAAATCTTGGTTGAGCCAATGTTTCTTGAATGTTGGGATGTTGAGGAAGGAGATGAGTCTTTTTATAGTGGAGGAGGGGTGACACTCTTGTAAATTTTGGGAAAGGGAATTACAAACTCATTTTTTGTATTGAAATTGGATATAATAATGGAAAAATGTATATAAAATATAGTATATGGTTGAAATATGGAAATCCAATGGCTCTATAACAAGTTTCTAGGTCATTTTGTCCCTTAATATTGTGGTTTAGTCTCTTATTAAGTTTAATTTTTCCTTTACCATTGTAATTAATTTTAATTAACTTCACTAATATTTGTTGTCAAAAAATAAGTTGACACTGTTAGACATTAGAAATTTTTATTATCCCAAATATGGAATTCAAATTTCCAAATACCAATCACATAATTAATAGAAATTAATTAAAATTTAATCCCACTGATGGGATGATAATGAGGGTTTTCTAAAGTATAAATGTTTTGAATGTTTTTTGTGATTTTATATCAAATTTCAATGTGAAATTGATTCCAATGACATAAATTTGATTAATTGATAAAAAATTTATATAATTAAATGGTATAACCAATTAAAATTTAATTTGAAATTATAAATAAATAATATGGAAAAGTAGTTTCAATATTCATTATAAAATGAAACATCACAGGAAAATACAAAAAATTTACCCTAACCTAATAATTATGCTTCATTTTCAAAGATAAAGTTTATTTTTACATATATAATCTAAAAACATTAAATAAATAGGATTTAAAAAATATTTTCAATTAAAATATTGTAAAGATACCTTAATAGAAATATATTATTTTATTCATAAATTTGGGTTTGTTTTTATCTAAAAACTATCAAATATAATTTATTAACAGCCAAAAAAATTTATTCAATATATATATATATAACATTAATTCCACTCATTAATTATAATTAATTTAATTTATTAGGATAAAACATATTTTTGATCATTAAAATAATAACACTTTCCCTTATATTCATTTTTTTTTGATAAATGTGAGTCTAGCATGTAACATAATTGCTGAACAAAGTCCCTCTTACGTGTAACACAAGAAAACTCATTGTTGCGTGAATTATAATATACAGAATCTATTGAATCTATTTAAAATACATAATAAACTATAAATTCTCAAAATATTATATTATTTCACGGGCATGGTGGTTCATGTCATATACACTATCAAAGTCATTGTTCCTTAGAATTTGGGGGTGTTACATTCTCCCTACCTTGATTAAATTGCATTCTCAAAATTAAAACATTATTTTAGTAATAGAGGAATTGATATGTGGAAATAATTTTTTTTAAAAACCCACATCATAAATATTGTCAATAATATATCATTTTAGTAAGATAGAAAATAAAGTACAATGGTCACATAACTCGATTACCATGTAAGAGAACATAAGTGGGAAATGGAAAATTGATAAAGAAGATAACTATAAAAATAAAGTTTTGATTACAGTTCTAGAAAACATAGATAATATAATGTTAATAATCACAATTCCATAAATCTATGATGATCTAACGATCAATTTTATTAATTTGAAATGAAGGTACTATGAATTTTTTTTTTGGTTTCAAGTTGCTTTTCCCTAGATTTGATGAATTATTTCATTCTCTAAGAATATATGTAAATATACTTAATTGGCACATCTCCTGAAGAAAAACCTTATCCTTTTCCCATTACTTGAAAATTTTCTACTTCTTCTTTTAGAAAAATATTCAACATATATTCATGTAATATATTAATATGTAAAACTATATCCAATTTTCAACTTAAAACAATTCAGAAATGGTGGACCTTTCTAATGATTTTGATCCAACACATTTGAATGAAGGTCACTGGATTTCCAAAATGAAATTATCATTATCCTTTAATCAATATGAAGAAACTTTAAATATTCACATTCTAAACTTGTGAAAAAATTCATCATGCATCCTTTTAAAATATGATAATAACTTTTTTCACCATAAAAAATATAGGAACTATGCATTATTCCTTATTCATTATATAAGACAAAAATTATTGGATATATTCCTTAAATCCAAATGTTTTGTAAAATCTATCAACGATATAATTAAAAGATTGTCTAAATGTAATTAATCTATTCCAAGGTAGTCAGAACAGGTCCAAATTATTCATTTCTTTATCATTATCTCAACAATAGTGATATATTAAGGGATTTATTTCTATTAGTCACATGTTTTATGAAAACTTTAAATTCTTACTAAATAAATTATCTTTGTACTACTCAGAATATTATCTCAAATCCTTAAAAAAATTACTATGGTACAATCCTCGTGTATTTGATAAATAATGTGATGGGAACGTTATAAATTAAATTCATTTAAAACATATTTATAAGATGAAAATATAGAAAGAATTAATAATTCCACCTTGGTTGTGTCAATAACATATGCTTGACCATGACCACTTAGATTATTCTATGTTATATTCCCTAAATTCTTGGGGAATTCGTTTGCATAGTTCACCATTTCCCTATTGTAATAGCACTAAAAATCATGTATCACCTTCTTTCCCTAGCATTCTAGATTCTGCCGACCTTTCTCTATGCACTTATAACATACTCCAAATCCTTTGAAGCATTTACCATGGAGATTCTTTCAACAGTTATCACATATGTGGAAAAAAATCTTTCCTTTATTCCATTTATTTTTAATTTACTCTTCATTTATCTTCTTCCCTTACTTCCCTTTGAATACATAGGACTTGAAGAACACATTATCTATCTTGGTATCACATAAAACTATTTCATCATATGATGAAAAATTCTGAGAACCCAGTGCCCTTAGAAGACTTGGATTAAGTCCTTAAAAAATGATCAATCTTATATTCCATGTCACATATGAAGTTTATATCATATCTTGATAACATGGAGAAGATATTTACTTATATATAATCACTTTATTACTAATTTTTCATTAATCTAAGGAATATTATCTTCATCTCAGTTTGTTACTCGTGGGGGAAATATTTATCAATGACCATCTTCTTAAATGTTCTCCATTATATGAGTTATATTTCATCTTCCACCCAAATATTCTTGATCAAATAAAACCATTGATCAATATCACCATGGGGAAAATATGATGCGTGTTTAATCACTTAATTTTCACCACATCATAATTCAATTAATTTATTCTCCAAATACATAATCCATTTATCATCTACAATTAGATACGTAGTCCCACTAAATGATGGGAGCCTCTGTCATATAAAGTGATCCATCATATGATATTATCTCTTTAGAAAATGTTTGTCTATTTAGGAAATGCTATTTTTTATAACACGACTAAGATACCCTAATATTAGTAAGACATTCTCAGTTCCAATCTCATTTTAATTAGTTTTTTCAATAGAGAAATATCTACATTTTCCATGAGTACTGATACCATTATCCCTTCTAGGAACCATTTCTAAACAATGCCATCAACTATAATAGATCGTATCATTATGTATCATAATATATAATCCCATAACTACTAAAATACTTAAAATAAATTGAAAATTTTACATATATCTAATCTTATAATAAATAATATGGTTTCACTAGGGGTATATTTACCTTCAAATATATCATAATGTTATGTAAAGGAAATGTGAACTATTCTAATCATATCCCCTGGGAGAGTAAAATCTTGTGCACAATAAGATCCATTTTTGTGTACCATGATACCCTTTGTTAGGTCTGACATAGCTTTTCAGAATTGTTACTCCTAGGCACAATTGTTCCAGAACTGCATCCACTTATAGAATCCAGAAAGCGATGTATTTCTTAGAATACCCATATAATCCACACCTCTCTAAAATTTGATGGGTGTTATTGTATACTTATACTCAAAGTATATCCTAGGGTTATGTTCCTTAAAATAATTTTTATAAATCTAGTTTCCATGGTTCCTATTAAACTTACTTTGATACCAATTGTAACGCCCTAACCCCATTAGCACGAATTTGGTGAATTATTTTATTACATTGGCATGATTTCAAAAACTAAAATCTGTAAGAACATACCAGTTTATAAGGATTGGAAAGCCATATTACATACATTATACACATAATTAGTTGGTAAATAGTAATTAAAAACATGATAGATAATTAATATAACTAAACATCATTCTTTAAATATTATTCAAAGGATTACTTTTATAATATGAGGGAATAAAATATAATAAGGGTGAGATCAAATTCTCAGTAAGGGCATGTAAAGTGAATGAAATAATGAATCAATGTGAATAAATCTACCTGGAATGGTAAATAACATATAATACATGCCAGTAAAATCAATAGATAATTCTATATCAATATGGAATGGTAAGAAACTAAAAACACATTCCATTTCATCAGTGAACTAAAAATGAAATTCATACATAGATATGAGGATGAAAAATATAATAGATAAGTAATAAATAATGATAAATTAGGGAAATTCATAATTATTGGAAGCCACGTTTCTTATGAATATTGAACTATTACAGTCAAGTCCTTTCATAAGATAGTTTAGCAAGTTGGGTAAAAACCCATCTAATTTCGCAAACTATCTCATATCATGAGACTACCGATGCATCGAGGGGTTATCTATAAATGGCCCTACGAGTTTTTTTCTTGTCCAAAGAATACCTAAAATTTAATAATGTATTTAATTAATAAACAGTATACCTTATTAAATATCCAATTAAATAAAACATATAAATTTATCAATGATTCCCCATATAATCAAATAATTGTCAAAGTGAATACCATATATATAAATGGAATTCAGTTTAAGAAATATCAATATAAATAAACCAATAATGATTATATTTAAATAAATTTATTGTTTTAAGAGAAATATAACTATCAAAATAAGGTGAGATTGCAAAGGTGATCATTAATCACATTCTTGAGGAAAATAATCATTAACCATTCATAAGTGTATCATGCCACTTTGAAATTTTAAATAATAATTTCTATGAAATAATAAAATTAAATGAAACTTATAATATCCTAAAAATAACATGATTCCTGATATAACATGAATATTTAATTATTTCACCATATAAAAGTGAAGTTATCAATAATGACAAATAAGTATCAATGGAAGGACAATTGAGTTGAAATCCCTTACCTTAATCATTATTTTATGTTTTTCATTATTTATCTTAATTTATAGTGGTTTAATATATGTTACTAACTTATAAAATATGCATTATAATTTTAACAATATCATATAATATGTTCTTATAATATTTTTTACACATTTGTTAACATAATTTCATTATTTTAAGTATTTTGAGTGTTAACTTCCGAGTTTTCGGAAATATGTTTTGACTTGTTATTGGTTATTAGTATTACATATATCACAATTTAATAATATTTAGAATTTAAGACATTATTTAGCATTAATATATATTATGTTCATATGTATTTATAATTCTCCATATTATTTGGAGATAATTAATGAAGTGCACTGTTCGTGGAGATGGTTGGCCATACAATGCGTCAATGATACATTATTTTGTTTTTTGATTTAAAAGAATGAAACTTAAATGATACATATTTATATTATATTTACACTATCATATTTATATTATTTATGTTACATAGTTTTATTAAAATCATCTTTAATATGTTCAATGTATAGTGTAAAGGAATCATGTCGCATTAAGGAGGCGGAAATCCACATGTCCACAAACGATGTAATCATATTATGAAAAAATTTCATGTATCTAGGTATGTGTTATAAAATAATTATAGATGTATAAGGATTCTATCAATATCATATGTATTATATATAAATAGAGTTTCCATCATTATGTCCACCATAAGTGCAACACCCTGTTTTTTGGACTTTTTTTCTCAAATAAATTAAAATTTTATTTATATCTTGAAATACAATATGTCAAATATTCCTTTAAAAAGTCACATAATTGACATATAGAACATTGTCTTGGAATATGTTTCACACAACCCAAATGTTTCTCTGAATATTTTTATTCTCATTATTATTTAAACAGGATAATAATATCATAGCTATTAAAAATAGTAATATTAATAGTAATAAATCGTTTTAAAATATTTTTTATAATGGTTTTTATAAATAAAATATTTTGATAATGTAATATATAATTTTTGGTAATGTTAAAATATGTCTAAAAATACTACTTTCTTAAACAAACATTTAATGTCCTATAAAAAATAATAAAATTATTTTTTTTGTCACATTTAGAAATTAAATTTGAAAAAAATAAAGTTCATTTTTGGACTAATAATGTCTAAATTATCATAGGATGATTTATTGAGATATTTATGAGAAACATAATTTTTTGATTGATAATGAAAAATGTTGGATCTATAGAGAAAATAACATATAGAAAGACACATAACTTTTTCTCCCCCTTTTTGGATTATCAAAAAGTTGAAATAATAGATGGAAAACAGTGCACATTCCATTTAAAAATAAGTAGAGTGTAGTACATCATAAAGTAGAAATACAGAGATGAATGAAATCCCCATCAAAAATTAGTAAGAAATGGTCTTCTTTAGGGATTGTCCCTCTCTTTGCCTATATCAGCAGAAGAAGAGGAAGCCATATGGGCAGTGGTTGATGTAAAATAAGGCAGAGAGGTGGTAGAGAGAGAAGGTAAAGGGAGACCTTCGAAGACTGAGGAAGCCAATGTTGGAGCAGTGGAAGATTTTGGTCATTGCCTGTCAAGAATGACAGGCGAGATTTGACTAAGAGCATGGCCAAAAGACATGGTAGTTGATGGTAAGGAAGAGGTAAAAGTAGGTAGTCCAGGTTTGAGAGGAGCAGCAGCTAGAGAAACAATTTTTGTACTCTGAACATAGAGATACGGTCTCAGAAGTTTGATGGAGTCTACAATGATTTCTCCACCATATTGCATGGCCTTTTCGAAGTCATATTTCCTTTCCATGAACTTTTCCAAAAATCTGGTAAACACAGTTAGCTTCTAGACTTGGTTGTTGAAGGCTTGGGTTATAGAAGGAATTCTCAGATTCTCTACAAGGTATTTGAAGTTGTTGGTCATATAAGTCTTGGATAAAATCCGGTTAAAATAGAAATACACGTTCTTAGAAATATCCTACTGGGAATCATTGGAAATCTTGGAATGGATTTGCATAAGGTCAAGAACTCTATCACTATTCTTGATAACTTCAGATAAAGAAGTCACATTGAAGCCACTTAAAGAAGTCTAAAGTTATTCTTGAACTATAGATTTGAGTAAATAAATGTCCAAGGTAGGTGTAGAGGATTCACTAGATGTATTAGAAGCTTTGACAGCTGTGGTTAGAGACTTGAGCTGATTCAGTACCTTTTGAAGGCAGCCAGTGTATTCATCTGTGAGTTTATTTAGGTTCACCACAAGCTCTCCCATTTCTTTCAAAAACTATTTGTGCCTTTATGAAATCTTTTCATCAAAGATAACATGTAAGGGTGAATCTGAGACACAAAATCTCGAGAGATATTAGACACAGAAGGTTCTAGAGAGGCAGGAACAGGTTATGATCAAGAATGCAACTCTTTCTTCATATTTTTCAACATGCTTCCCAGGGATGAGATTTCACTGCTGAGAAATTTATTTTCAAGTAAAACTTCTTAAATTTCATGGATCTTTTTAGGTTTGATCTGTAAGATAATCTTCTCCAAAAGAAGTGACGAATCTCTCTCACATAGATGTGTCACAACACAAGGTTGGGAATTCGAAAGCATCTCAACTCGAGACATGATAGTGTCTCCAAAATCCTAAAAATCATCCATACTGACAAAGGACAACTATTCAGGATGAAGTTCAGGTGAATGAATTGGTACAGGGGTAGGTTTTGGTTCTGGTTCCATCTCAGGGACAATGAAAGAAACTGACTTCAACTGAAATAATGATGAAAGATCAAGCCTAGTGGCAGTAACTTGCTGAGATTCACTCACATCATAAAATCTAGGGAATTTGTACTGAGTTTCGATAGGACTAAACTCATCCAGATGTGATACTCCATCAGTCTCAAGATTTTGGGTTTCCTCCCATTCAACAGATGCTTCCTTTTCAGGATTTAAAGACTTAGGAGCTACTTATAAATTCAAAGGTTCATTTCTAAGTTCCTCAATAATCTGATTTCTAGCAAACTAAAATTCTATCTCCATCCTCTCTTCAGTAGAGGTTATTATCTTAGGAATAGGTTGTTCCTCTAGGAGTTCTTCCAGATTTTCTTCTTCCATAACAGGGAGTTGTTTCTGATTTATTTCTTACACAGCAGGGAGTTCTTCAACTACAGCCTCTTCCCTGACTTTCTTCTGAGTGTTTGTGACAACTGATTCTCTTTCATCCTCATATTGGATTTCCAGATTGACATCATCTCTAGGTGAAAGAGGTTCTTCTTTGAGAACAACAGGAGGAATAATAGGCCTTTCTTCCTAAACAACAACTTTTTCCCTATGAGGTAATTCAGCTTCTTTTTCCTCTTCTTCTGAATACTCACCAGGTTCACCAGGTTATAAACTAGGATCAGTAATGTCCTTCGGCCTTTATGGATAATCCACAGGATTAAACTTCTCATAAATTATATTGTTGTCTTCCACCCACTCTTTTTTCCAAGGGTTCTTATTTATTTTCATTCTTCTGATGATGGTTTTAGAGAGACATTACTCACAATCCACAAACACTTCTTCATTGGGTCCAACTACTCCTTTGGAAAAAAATAATGGATTAAATCAGCCGAGAGTAGAATAGGGATGTGGATTTGGATGTAAACTTTATCAATTCACACATATGGTGAATGATGTACTTGCACAGGTGGATTCTGTATCCATTATTCTTAAGATGAATCAAGAACACATCTTTGTACTTTAATATATCAAAGTCACCTTTCCTCGGACTAACCAGATTTTGAACAAACTTAAACAATAGCCCTGTTTCCCCATAAATTTCAGCAGCTATGGATCTTTTCTTGGTGCCATTACCGGTTAGGGTTTTCAGAGCATCTTCTATGTCAATAAAATCAATTGTAGTTGGGGGTTATCTCTGTTAATCATCACATATTTCTTAGTGAGGTATCCTAAGGCACGCGGCCCATATCCTTGATTAGAAGGAACATCTTTGGCCATTAATCCAGCTCCTCATAACAAATCTTTCACCCGAATGAAAATAAAACTGTGCGTACTGGTAGAACTAAGAAACTAACCTCGGATAAATGGGTCTATTCTCCTTTGAGAACCATTCTAACCCACCTTATTCTCTTAAAACATTAAATACTAGAGATTTTCTAGACAAGAGCCATTCAGGGTAAATTTATTTCTCAATAACAACACTTCAATTTTCCAGGTTCTGATTCAACGGTCTTTTGGACATCATCTTAGGTGCAATAATCTTTTTCTTCGAGCTTCACTTCTTAGGTGTGGACGATGATGGTCTCTTCATTCTTGGTATCCACTAAAGGTCGTGAGAGAGAAAGAGGTTTTCAAGGTTGAAAGGGCTCAAATCAAGTGAGTAGGAGAACGTCCAGGTGAAGAACCGAGTGAAACTCTTTGTTTTATCATTTTGGAATGTCATTTGTCACAAAAATAAAAATGTGGGAAAGTAAAATAAGTGATATAAAAATTACCACGATACGGGTTTAAAGAAATTCATAAATAATTTTCATAGTGAGACAGTGAAGGGTTGTTATGGTGAGACAGTAAATGGTCATTACGGTGAGACATCAAGTGGTCGTCATGGTGAGACAGTGAGCGAATGTCATAGTGACACAATGAGTGAACTTTTCAGTGCATGTTACGGTGAGATAGTAAATGTCAGACCATGAGTACAATGTTCTAATGGTGAGACCATAAACCTAAGATACAATAACCTAGAAACCGTAATCATGAAATAGTAAAGTAAAACATAGTAAAATATTTAATCAGTAAGACAAGTAAGATATCCATTTGAGATTTATCAGACCAAGGTCATGCATGATGTAGTCTATTATCTCATAATTTAATGGTTTAGTGAATATATCAGCAAGTTGATATTCAGTACCAATGAATTCCAAGGTAATATAACCTTTTTGATAATGATCTCTCAAAAAGTGATGTATTACATCAATATCATTGGTCCTAGAATGTGAAATATTATTTTTTGAGATGATAATAGCACTAGTGTTGTCACAATTTATTAATACATGTATTAATTGATATCCATAATCTAGTTTTGTGTGTTTCATCCACAAAATTTGTGCACAACAACTTCCAGAAGCTATGTATTCAGCTTCTGCAGTAGATAATGCAACAGAATTCTGTTTCTTACTACACCATGATACTAGAGACTTTCCTAAAAGGTGACATGTTCAAGAGGTTCTCTTTATATCAAACGTATAGCAATCGAAGGCAGCATCAGAATAACTAACTAGTTCAAATTATTGTCCTTTAGGATAGAACAGTCCTAGATTGGGTGTATGCTTGATGTATTTGAAAATCATCATTAGAACATTTAAACGAGATTCTTTAGGATTTCATGAAAACGAGCACACATACACACACTAAACATAATATCCGTATGGCTAGAGGTTAAGTAGAGTAAACTTCCAATCATTCCTCTATAATTGGTTTGATCAACAGATTTTCCATCTTCATCAAGATCCAACTTACAGGTGGTACTAAGGGGAGTGTCACTTCTTTTAGTTTTATCAAATACAAAACGTTTTAAAGGATATAAAGTGTAATTACTTTGAGTTAAAACAATTCCATCATTATTTTGAATGATTTTAAATACAAGTAATAATTTTATTTCACCCATTTATCTCATTTTAAATTCGTTTTGAATCATTTTAGAAAAATCAATACATAATGAATTTTTTGAAGATCCAAAAATAATATCATCTACATAGATCTGAACAAATAAATCATTATTAGTAATTAATTTTATAAAGAGATTAGGATATTCTATTACTTTAGAAAAACTGTTGGAAAAAAATTACTCAATCTGTCATACCATGCACTTGGAGCTTATTTTAAACTATATAATGCTTTTGATAGTTAAAAAATATGATTGGGAAAATGGGGATTTTTAAATACAGGGGGGTTTTCAACAAATACATCCTCAACTATATACTTATTTAATAATGCACTCTTAACATCCAGATGATATAGTTTAAAATTCATATGTGCAGCATAAGCAATTAGGATTCTGATGGCTTCAAGTCTGGCTACTGGAGCAAAGGTCTCCTCATAGTCAATTCCTTCTTCTTGACTATAGCCTTGCAAAAATAATCTATCCTTGTTCCTAACTATGTTTCCAGCTTCATGTACTTTATTTATAAACACCCATTTAGTGACTTTAATAAAGTGTCCTTGAGTCTTTCAACATGTTTCCGAACATTGTTTCTTTCAAACTGATTATGTTCTTCTTGCATACCCATTACCAAAATTCTTCGTTGATGGCATCATCAATGTTTTTGGGTTCAAGCTGTGACAAGAAGGCTTGTTGTTCAACCTGAAATCTATGAGAATCTCTAATTCTATTATTTTCTCTAAGTCTCCTACAACAACATCTAAGGGATATTTTCTAAGGGTTCTAACCATTCTAGATAAAAAGGGACTAGTGATTTCAGTTTCATCAACAGATTCTGGTTCATTATTACTCGATTGAAGAGAATTTTCGGAATTGTAGGTTCTCACAGATTCTTTCACAGAAGAATTTGATGATTTTGAGTTGATGTTCAGATGTGATACATCATCCTCCATGTTTTCTAGGATGGTTCTAGGCTCATGTGGATTTGTTTCATCAAGCATGATATGAACAAATTCTTCCACACATTTAGTTATTTTATGGAATACTCTATAATCTTTACATAATATTGAGTAACCTTGGAAAATTCCTTCGTCACTTTTGGATGCAAATTTGTCAAAATTATCCTTAGTATTGAGAATAAGGTCATTGCAACCAAAAAATCTAAAGTAATTAAATGTAGGCTTCCTATTGTTCAAGAGTTCATACAAGGTTTTTTTAGATGGTATAATCAAAACTCTATTGATTATGTAGCTTTCTATATTAACTACTTCATCCCAAAAGTGAATAGGTAGGTCATATTCACTAAGAATTATTCTAGCAATTTCTTGCAAGGTTTTATTTCTTCTTTCTACAACACCATTTTGCTGAGGTGTTCTAGGGGCATATAAATTGTGACTATAACCATTTTGTGAGAAAAGTGATTCAAACTCTTTATTTTCAAACTCACTTCGATGATCACTTCCTAAATATTTAATTTTAAAGCCACTATGGTTTTTTACAAACATGGCATACTTAGTAAAATAAGACCAGGCTTCACTTTTTTGAGCCATGAAAAAGGTCCAAGTATATATAGAGAAATCATCTACTAGAACATAAACATAGTGCTTCCAATTTAAAATAGAAACTCTAGATGGTACAAACAAATCCATGTGAACCAATTCGAGAGGTTGATAGGTAGAAACTTTTTTCATTGATTTGAAAGCGATTTTGTGTTGTTTTCCCTTTTGACAAGGATTACACACTATTTCATTTGGAAACTCATGTTTGGGTAAGTCTTTTACTAGGACTTTTCTAGTTAGCTTTCTAAGAGAGTGAACATTACATTTTCCTAGTCTCCTATTCCATATACAAGATTCTTTATGAAATACACATAAGAGTGAAACATTTTTAGAATTTAAGGAAATTAAATTAACATATTAAACGTTCTCATTCCTTGATGCATAAAATACTAATTCATCTTTATAATTAAATACATTACATGCATCATTTTCCAATTTTTTCATGATATCCGTCATCACATAATTGTGAGATACTAAGAAGATTACAGTTTAAGCCATTAAAAAACTGTACTTTAGAAATTAAAATCGAATCAGAGTTACTAATCTGGCCTAAGCCAATGATCTTACATTTGGCACTGTCACCAAATGTGACATGTCCTCTATCTACTTTACCAGATTCTTAAAGCATGATTAGTCTCCTATCATGTGCCTTTAACACCCACTGTCCAAGTACCAAATATTCTTACAGGAGCTTTTTAAGAAGCATTCCTATAACACGATCAAGTAAAGATAGACCTTGGAACCCATATTTGTTTGGGTCTACTAACATTAAAAATAATTGCTTTAGGAACCCATATTTGTCTCATAGGTTTCCTATAAGCATTACGTAATGTGTTTGAAAAATAAACATCATTTGGTCCAAAAAAACTTGAAACAGTAGAGTTTGTATCATGACTCAAGTTAGATGAGTTGTGCCCAGAACGGGCAACAGAATTATATGTCATATATTTTGAAAAAAAATTCATTCTACCAAGGTTTTTTTACCAGGTTGATAACCAATGCCAGTATTTTATTTTGGGGAAATTTTTTTCCTTGCATTTGAGTAAGGGAATTTTTCCCATTATTGAACTTTTCTAAGACACTTTTTAATTTCTCATTAGTCGTTTTTAATTTATTATTTTCTTTGAGCAGTTGAGCATTTTTCTTTTTTTAGTAGTAAGTTCAGACTTCACATTTGCAGTGAGATCATTCTATTTCTTTAGTGATTTATAATTATCTTTTAATTCATTTCATGTCTCTTCAAGCATGTAACAATATTCAAATGATTTTTCATTAGTCATATTTTCAGAGTCACTTTCCTATTCAGAATAGTATGAATTATGCATAGAAGAGTTCAGTGTTACCTCAGATGTATTTTTCATAAACACATATTGGCTTTGTTAGCCTGTTCATCTTGTGATGTCTCTGAGTCACTTAAACTATCCTCAGAGGCACTCCATGTTGCTTTCATTTCCTTTTTGTACTTCTTGTCCTTATCTTCCTACTTCATCTCATATTGGGGATTTGGATAGTCACCCCTTATTTGTCCCTTGCGTTTACATTCACAACATACAATTTCATCAGTTTTGTTACTTCTTCTCCAGTCCTTTTTCTAGTTTCCTTTTTGATTATACATTCCCTTGAAGTTAGGATTTCTAGAAAAGTTCTTCTTTTTGTAAAATCGTTTGAATATTCTAGCCAATTGTGCCATCTCCTCATCACTGTCAGGTGATGACTGTTCAGTGGTGGAAATTTCTATGGGAGCTTACAGTTTCCCTTTGGATTTTTGCTTAGAGAAGGTGGTCTTGAACACTATAGATTTCTTCTTTGGTTCATCATACTCTTATTTTCTGACTTTCAACTCTTCCTCATACTTCATTAGTTTCCCAACGAGTTCTTTTATAGCTATCTTTCTGATGTCACACGATTATCTAATTGAGACAGAGGTTCTCCTCCATCTGTCTGGTAAACACCAAAGAATTCTCATGATCTGTTCTTTGGCAGTGACTTCTCTTCCAAGAAAATTTATTGTGTTGACAATCTCATTGATCATAAAATACATGTCAGAAATAGGCTCATCATGTTTCATCTTGAAATTATCATATTTTATATTATAAGTATTAAGTCTCATTTCCTTTACACTAGATGTGCCTTCATGTGAGACAGACAAGGTATCCTAAATTTCATGGGCAATTTTACAAGAAGAAATCCTATAAATTTTTATATCTCCTAATGAACATTATAAAGAATTCATGGCTTTGCAATTTTTATTGTAAGCATGTTATGTAGGTTCATCCCATGTATTTATATCAGTCACAGGAAGTTTGTATTCATCTATAATGGATGACCAAATTTCAAAGCTCATACTCTCTAGATGAATTTTCATTTTAATTTTCCATTGAGCATAGTTGGCTCCATTAAAGAATGGTTTTTTGTTGGTTGCAACACCTTACAATATATTATCCATACTAACAAATTACTTTAAAAGATCTAGAAATTTAGAATTAATAGAAATTTATAGATCTTTAAAGTACAACTACAATCAAAGTTGAGTAAGATAATATAGAGTCCTAATAAATAAACCTATGATACCAAATGTTGGTCGGAGTAGTTCACGCAAGAGGGGAGGGGTGAATTGAGTGACTATAAAAATTTCTGTTACAAAAAATATTATTTTAAAAGAAATGGTTTTCCCCAATAATAGATATATCCCATCTAATCAAGGTTATACTATTGTAAGAGTTTGACTGTTTAAATAACATCTTAGAAGATTTATTAGTTCTATGTATTATTAATATGTATTATTAGTATTAATTTTGAAGTTATCCTACTAAGACAAATCAGTTATAACATCTTTCCAAGACTAACTATCAGAGTGGAATTAGAGTTTTCTGGATAATCCAACAATGTAGTAAAAGAGAGAAGACTAAATTTAAATAGCACAGTGGATATAAAAAAAGTGGTTCTGTCTCAAGCCGAGACATAATCCACTCCACTTAGAGATCACATGCCACCAAGTATTTTATATAAATAAACTTTTATCCACACCCTGGATCAGGGTTAACAATAGCACACAGACAGTCTAGGTCACACAGGGACCTCTTCCACAGTTTTCATGGGTAAACAAAAATAATAACCTAGCCACACAGGGACATCTTCTACATTTGTCGTGGGTAAAAAGAAATAGAGAGCTTGGTGTAATATTTAGAAATCATTCACTTTAGAACATGAGTCAGTGTGTGTATGGAATATAAAGAGTATACACACTACACAAAAGGTAAATAAAAGAATCCCTGAGAGAGAGTAGATATGAGTTTAGAATGCTCTAGTGATTTGAAGTGTAGCTCTGGACTCCTTTGATTTAGCAGAAATTCTTCTGAGTCCTTCTCTGGTTATTGTATTGAAAAATAGAGTGTCGCGATTCAGCTTGTGTTCTCCATAAGCTTTGACAATGTGAAGTTGTTCTCTGGATTCCAGTTTACTTCATATGTTCTTCAGCAGAGTTAAATCTAATGAATTTGAAAATTCATTCTTTTAAAATCATGCATAGTGTTCTTTGTGGTCATGCTCACACGCTTGTTTTCTCATTCAGTATCGCACTCTATTGTTGTTGGGAACTCCCTGCTCTTTATCTTCGAATGCACAATATTTAGCCGATAGATTCCATGTGTTTTTTGACTCATACTTCGTACTATGTCTACAAAGATACATTAATTACGTCAGTTCATTAATGTCATCAAATATGAACGTTAAAAATTAAATTGAAAGACAAAAAAATAGATTAAGAAACGGTATCCCAATAAGTTGAGAAAACGGTGTCTCTTCACGGTGTCTGAGTGTCACTGTGTCTGATAGTCACGGTCTGAGTGTTACAGTGTCTAATCTTCCCGGTGTCTTGCTAACAATGTCTTGTCTTCACGGTGTCTTGTCTTCATGTTGTCTTGGTCACGGTGTATCGCTAACTGTGTCTTACTCATGGCGTCTTGTCTTCACGGGGTCTTCGTCACGGTGTCTCAGTCACAGTGTCTTGTCTTCATGGTGTCTTGGTCACGGTGTCTCGGTCATGGTGTCTGGCTAACTCTATCTGATCTTTATGGTGTCTTGTACTTAGGCGAATAACACTATTCCATCATAAACAAAAATATGCATGAATTGGATTGAGATTAACCATTATAAAGCATTAGTGAATTTGAGACATAAATACACATGATTTGAATAAGATTTGGGATCAATAAAGAGATTTGTGATCATTAAAGAGATTTGTGATTATGAAAGATATTTTTGATCATTAACACATGATTAATACATGAGGAGTCCAAGAGTTAAAATTGTTGTGCAAAAATCCCTCAAGGTATCATTGAAGCATTTTTTGAGGTGATTGTGTTTGTTGACAAAGTAGACATCTGAGTAGTGATTGTTGAAAAAGCAAAACAATGACATACAAATTTGTTGACAAAGTGGATTTAATAGTGGAATGTCGAGTTCAAGAGCTGAGGTCAACGATCCATGTTTGATTCAAGAATGTTGATAAAAGGAATGGATGATCTGGAGGCGGTACAAAAGACGATATACAAGGTGGCGCCGTTTTCCAGTGTTTTTGGCAAAGGGACTTGCGCGCCGTGAACATGGTGTACAGGAAACTTGTACGCCATATGTTTTTCAAGATCAGAAGATCAAAATATGGCTAAGGAAATAGGTTTGCGCAAGTTTTGGAGTTGGTCGCGCAAGTGTCTAAAAGGAGAGAAGACTTGCGCGCCGAGACTGGGTCGCGCAGGTGACTTGCGTGCCGTCGCGTAGGGTGGTCAATTTTCCTATAAATACTGGACCACCCCTCCTCATTTTTCACCAGAGTTAAAATGAGAGCTCCCGTCGCGCAGGTGTGGTGATCGCGCAAGTGGTGTGTGTGGTCGTGCAGGTGGGACTTGCGTGCTAGTGGTTGAAGTTGTGAGCTGGTGTTAGAAGTTGCGCGCCGGTTTGCAGTTGCGCGCCAATAATGGTTTGGGCGTAAAAGGAAGAGAGTCGCGCAAGTTTGGAGTTGAGGAAGCTTGTGTCGCACAAGTGTCAGAGGAGGACTTGCGCGCCCGTTGTGACTTGCGCGCTGATACTTACGCGTCGAGGTTGACTTGCGCGCCAAGTAAGGTTTGTTCCAGCAGTGTTTTCAGGCTGCGTGGAAGCTGGAAGTTTGCCCGATACCTTCGGTGCAAAGAAATATTCATCTACGGGTGAAAGTTGTACTTCATCAGAGAATCTACACACAGAGGAAGATGCATTCATTCATGCAAATGAAGAGACCTACAGGTCTATAAACTGTGAGTGGATTCCTTCTAAGAGCAATGATCTTAGGAAGGGGAAGAAGGTGATCCTCTCCACCGGCAGTGAGCCAGAGAGAGAGAAACAGGGAGTGACCCTTGGAAAAACAGTGAGCTGACCCTAAAAATTGTAAAGGCAGTGATCCTGGGCATAGAAGTGATCTAGCCCGAACCTTGTAATCCACAGCTAGTGAAGATTAGTGGAATTTGGTACGACCGGCAACCTGTCGGCGTATGCTCCTTGGACATAGCCCTTAGCGGTGAACCAAGTAAAATTGATGTGTCATGTGCTTGCTTTACTTTCTATTTATATCGTGCAGCAGGAAAAAGAGAGAAGAGTGTTTTGCTTAATATCGAAACAAGATCAGAACGGGCATTAATTTTTAATTAGCCATACCCTGATTCACCCCCCCTCTCAGGGTATCCAGCCTAGTGGACCTAACAAGTGGTATTAGAGGGAAAGGTTGAAAGTTGTTCTTCTCTCAATGGAGGTAACCAATCATAAAGGGATTCCGATCTTTGACAGATATAATTTTCAGATATGGAAGAATCGGATTCAACACTATTTCCGATCCTTGGGAATGGATGTGTTTTCAGCAGCTATGCATGGTATCACAGCTGATATTAACAGTTGTGCTTTATCAGAAGCTGAGCATAGAGAGTTGGATGCTGATTCCAAAGAAATCAATGCCTTAGGGGGAGCCCTTTCCAATCCCATCTACACGAAGGTGATGTCATGCAAAACGTCACATGCCATGTGGGAAAATATTTTGAATATATATGAAGGGGACACAAAGGTCAGAGAGGCAAAGTTGCAGGTGTTGTGGAACAAATATGAAGATCTGAAAATGAACCTGAATGAGTCTATTGACGCATTCTTTGATAGGGTAAACATTGTTGTGGAAGATATGCGAGGTCTTGGAGAAGTCATTGAAGACATAAAGATTGTAAAGCGCATCTTGAGGAAACTTCCACCTCGGTTCAATCCGAAAGTTTCAGTACTAGAAGATAAAGATCCAAAAGAGCTGACATTGGACAATTTGCACAGTACCTTGGTTGCATATGAAATGAGGAACGATGATAATGAGGCTGTGGAAAAGGGGAAGTCTAAATAGGTGGCATTTAAGGCCATGATGAAGCTCAACATTGAAGATTCTAATGAAGAAGAAGAGACAGATGAGGTGATGTCATTCCTTTCTTCAAATCTACAAAGAGGAAGAGGAAAGTTTAAAGGTAAACTTCCACTAGAATGCTTTAGATGTGGAAAGGTTGGTCATCTTGCGGCAAGATGCCCCAAGAAGTTTCAAGATGATGATGATGATGATGATGTTGAAATTCCCAAAAAGAAGACTTCAGCTTTTGTAAAAGGGAAGAAACAATTCAAGAGAAATTTCTTTAAGAAGAAGAATCTACTTTCACAAGAAATAGACAGTTCAGCTGAGTCTGAGAGTGAAGATGTTGAAGAGATAGAAAACTGCAAATATCGTGGACAAATTGCGATGGTGGCTGTTTCCAGTAGTGCACTAGAAAAGAAAGAAACCGAAACTGATGAAGAAGAAGAAGAAATTGAAGGTAGAGTTGACATGGAAGCTGAATTAGAAGCAGCTCTTAAAGTGATAGATGTTTGGCAAGCAAAAAAAAAAGAAATCCAACAAGATAGTACGTGATGCCAAACTCTACATGCAACAAGAAGAAGAAGAGAAGTCCGGGCTTGAGAAAGAAATTGAAAATCTTAAGTCTTCTAGGGAAGAGCGCACAGAAAAGGGTGATGAGCATAAGCTCAATATTGAAGAGCAGAAGAGGGAGATCGATTGCTTGAGTCGAAAAGTGAAAGATCACATCAAGCGTATTGAAGATCTTGAAGGGGAAGTTGTCGGTTTGCGGAGAAATGTTAAAGACCAGGAAAACCCATTGAATCCCAACACATTCTTGGGAAATCAGGTCATTACAAAGACTAAAAACAAGAAAGAAGAGCCTAGTAGTTCAGAAGAAAAGAAGCAGAAATTGAACTCAGATGTTAAGGCTGAGTCATGGATTAATCAGAAACAAAAATCTGTGGCAGCTGAAGTCAGACCGCAAGCACCGGTCCCGAGATTGAAAGTGGATTTGAGCACAAAGCAGAATCAGAATACTCAGAGATCCCAAGGGGAAACATGTAGTACTGAAGTAACACGGATAAATTCACCTTATATCAGGTGTTATTGTTGTGGAAATATGGGGCATTCACAGTATGTGTGTTATATAGCCAAGAGATGTAGAAGGGAACAACAACAGAGATGGCAGCCAAACAGAGGACGATTTTCTCGAACATATTTTGAAGGACACTGTTTTGTGTGTGGAGGATTTAGACACATGGCTAGGTATTGCACATTGACCATTCAGAGAAATGTGCCAAAGCAGAATTAGGATGTTCACAAGCATCCCATCAATGAACCAACAAGTGAGTTAAAATTTCAGAACAGATTTGTTGCTCTACAAGATGAAGTTGGTCCATCATACTCTGAGAAATAACAGAAGTATCAATCTATTCCGAGTATGAAAGAAAAAGTATGGATCAAGAAGAAGAAAAATGAGAAGGCTGTGGTGGCGGAGATTGCCCTTAAAGCATCAGATCGATCTGGGGTTTGGATCCTTGATAGTGGTTGCACATCCCACATGACGGGTAATAAGGATCTTGTTACAGGCATCAAATATGACAAAGAAGGAGTTGTCAAATTTGGAAATGATGAAGGCCTGAAGATTGTTGGCTCAGGGAAAGCCATGTTTGGGGGTAAAGAAATGAGACATGCTGATGTCTTGGTGGTGGAGGGTCTCAGTCATAATTTTCTTAGCGTCAGTCAACTATGCAACTCTGGGCACTCTATCCTATTTACCAAGAAGATGGGTATTGTTAAAGGAAAAGATGGAATAGTCATTCTACAGGGAAAACGATCAAAGGGGAATCATTACCTGGTAGGTAGGGAAAGAAGATTCATGCTTTTTATCCAGAGAAGAAGAAAATCAGCTGTGGCATAAGCGACTTGGTCATCTATGTCAACCATCTATGGAAGATCTGGTAAAGTGTGATGCTGCTAGAGACCTTCCCAAACTATCACGTGATCGCACTCATACGTGTGATGCTTGTCAACAAGGGAAGATCATCAGGAAGACATACAGGCCAAAGGAACCAAAAGCAACTGGAGTGTTCGAATTAGTGTATGCTGATGTATGTGGACCAATCTCACCACGAGCTATAGATGGGCAAAGGTACTATGTTTTTTTCATTGATGACTATAGCAGAATGGCCTGGGTATTCATCATTACCCATAAGACAGAGGTGTTCAGTTTCATAAAGAAGTATAGGAGGGAATCAGAAAAGATGCTTGGGCAGAAAATTCTGAAGTTTTGTACTGATAACGGTACGGAATTTACAAACAGTCAAGTTGAAAACTATCTCGAGAAACATGGGATAAGGCATCAAGTTTCATCAGTAAGAACTCCCCAACAAAATGGAGTGGTTGAAAGGAGAAATCGGATCATCAACAACATGGCCAAAACAATGCTTATTGATAAGGATGTACCGGAGAAATTTTGGAAGGAAGCAGTTTTGACATCGGTCTATGTTTCAAACATGTCCCTGTTATGTCCGAAGCAAGGGAAGACTCCGTATGAACTGTGGTACGGAAAGAATCCAACGTTCAAATATTTTTGAATCTTTGGAAGTAAGTGTTTCATTATCAACAAAGAACATCATAGGAAGTTTGAGGCACGAGGAGATGAAGGGATATTCCTTGGATATTCAGGGAAAAGCAAAGCATATAAATGCTTCAACAAGAGGCTGGGAAAAATTGTTGAGAGCAATGATGTCACTATAGTCGAAAATGAACAGACTGCTCAACGACCCAGTGATCAGTTTTTGGATGAAAGTGATGACGAGGTAAGCAACACAGGGAGAGAAAAAGTTGCAGAGGCTGACTCAGAATAAGATACTGATGATGAACAAGAAAGTGTCAAGTCTATATCTGCAAGGAAGCCAAAGAGTCGAGCTGAAATTGATAGGCAAAATATCATTGGTGACCAGACAACACCAGTTCAGACTCAAAGAATGAAGTCATTACAGCAGACATCGTTTTTATCTCAGGTGGAGCCGAAATGTTTTTTCGATGCAGCTGAAGATGAATACTGGGTTCAAGCTATGAATGAAGAGCTTGATCATATTGAGAAGAACCAGACATGGGAGATTGTTTCAAGACCAGCAGACAAGAATGTCATTGGAACTAAATGGGTCTATCGCATCAAAATGAATGAAGATGGAACTGTGATTCGAAACAAAGCACGACTAGTGTGCAAGGGGTACTCTCAGATCAAAGGAATAGATGTTGATGAGACATTTGAACCAGTTGCAAGGCTGGAGACAATCAGATTATTCTTGGCCATAGCAGTGCAAAGAAAGTTTAAAGTGTTCCAGATGGATGTCAAATCCACGTTCTTGAATGGGGTTCTGGAAGAAGAGGTGTAAATTGAGCAGCCAGATGGTTTTCTCATTCATGAGGATGAGCAAAAAGTTTGCAGGTTGAAGAAGGAATTGTATGGGCTGAAACAAGCACCAAGGGCATGGTACTCAAGGCTTTATCAATACTTGAATAAGCTTGGTTTCTAGCGTGGAGGAGTTGATTACAAACTCTATTTCAGCAATGAATGTAATCAAAGGATGATGGTTTTGGTTTATGTCGATGACATAATATTCAGTGGATCAGATGAAGCTCAATGCAGACAGCTCTCCGAGTTCATGAAAAATGAGATTGAAATGTCAATGATTGGAGAACGAACGTTTTTCCTTGGTTTACAGGTGACACAAGCAAGTAATGGCACTTTTATTTCTCAATCCAAATATGCCAAGGATGTTCTAAGAAGGTTTGGAATGGATAATTCAAAGGAGATGAAGACTCCGGTTGCTACCCGGATGAGATTATCAAAAGATGAGGATGGCAAGGCAGTTAATATCACAAAATATAGGCAAATTATCGGAAGTCTATTGTACTTGACCGCGACAAGGCCTGATATTGTTTTCGCCACATGACAAGCAGCGAGATGTCAAAGTAATCCCAAGGAAAGTCACATGCTTGGAGTAAAAAGAATACTTCGGTATATCAATGGAACAGTGGACTTCGGGCTGACATATAACGACAAGTCTCTGACAGAATTATTGGGATATACTGATGCAGATTGGGCTGGTTCAACAGATGACAGGAAATCAACATCTGGAGGTGCATTTTATCTTGGCGGGCTATGTATTGCTTGGTTGAGCAAGAAGCAGGATTTCATTTCATTAAGTACCGCAGAAGCTGAGTATATTGCGGCCACTCAAGCATGCACACAGTTATTGTGGATGAAGCAGCAGCTTGAAGATATGGGAGTTAAAGTGATATCTCCGATCGGAATCCAGTGTGACAACTCAAGTGCTATAAATCTCAGAAAAAATCTCGTCCATCACTCAAGGACAATGCACATTGAGATCTAGTATCATTTCATCAAGGAGAAGGTTGAGCAGGGAATCATGAAGTTGGAGTATGTGCCTACAGAGCTACAGGTTGTAGACATTCTGACAAAGGCCTTACGCAAGGAAGCTTTTGAGAGGCATCGACTGGCTCTGGGAGTTCAGTCGATTCCCCGCACTTGAAATAGTGTGGATGTGGAATCCCTCCCCCTCTCCCCGAGGTATAATGTGTTTTTCCCTAATATGCTAATCTATGTTCTCTACTATGTTACAGACTACAAAGGCGTGTCCTTTGGGTTCGTTGACAAAGGGGGAGAAAAGTGTTTGTTAAAGGAGGAGAAAATAGTGATTGTTCAAGGGGGAGACAGTGCGGAGATTTGATAAATCATAATTGATACGGGGAGAAGCTGACAGGTGGAGCAGCCAGAAAGGGGGAGCAATGAGAAAGGGGGAGTGTACTAAATCTGACGATGCTAGAAGTGATCGATCAAAGAATAGATATCACGACAGCTGAGGATCGTGATAAAAGCAGAAGAGTGGTGTTGGAAAGTGTTTGGTGTCAACAGTGGATGTCAGAGATAAAGTGATTCATTGATGACCTTTTCATTTACTCTTGTTTCTCATGCCGAGCATTGCTCTTGCGGGCTTAGAGTATGTGTTGAGTAAATCCTTGATCGCTATCAGAATCGCAATGAGGCGAATGGAGGCTGAAGAATCAACGACGTATCTTTGTTTTGGAAGAGTTTTCAACAAACCCAAAGGGGGAGATTGTTGGGCAAAAATACCTCAAGGTATCATTGAAGCATTTTTTGAGGTGATTGTGTTTGTTGACAAAGTAGACATATGAGTAGTGATTGTTGACAAAGAAAAACAATGACATACATATTTGTTGAAAAAGAGGATTTAATGGTGGAATGTCGAGTTCAAGAGCTGAGGTCAACGATCCATGTTTGATTCAAGAACGTCGATAAAAGGAATGGATGATCTGGAGGCGGTACAAAAGACCAGATACAAGGTGGCGCCATATGTTTTTCAAGATTAGAAGATCAAAATATGGCTAAGGAAATAGGTTCACGCAAGTTTGGGAGTTGGTCGCGCAAGTGTCTAAAAGGAGAGAAGACATGCGCGCCGAGACTGGGTCGCGCAGGTGACTTGCGCGCCGTCACGCAGGGTGGTCAATTTGCCTATAAATACTGGACCACCCCTCCTCATTTTTCACCAGTGTTAAAACGAGAGCTCCCGTCGCGCAGGTGTGGTGGTCGCGCAAGTGGTGTGTGTGGTCGCGCAGGTGGGACTTGCACTCCAGTGGTTGAAGTTGTGCGCTGGTGTTAGAAGTTGCGCGCTGGTTTGCAGTTGCGCGCCAATAGTGGTTTGGGCATAAAAGGAAGAGAGTCGCGCAAGTTTGGAGTTGAGGAAGCTTGTGTCGCGCAAGTGTCAGAGGAGGACTTGCGCGCCCGTTGTGACTTGTGCGCCGATACTTGTGCGTCGAGGTTGACTTCCGCGCCAAGTAAGGTTTGTTCCAGTAGTGTTTTCAGGCTGCGTGGAAGCTGGATGTTTGCCCGATACCTTCGGTGCAAAGAAATATTCATCTACGGGTGAAAGTTGTACTTAAACAGAGCATCTACACAGAGAGGAAGATGCATTCATTCATGCAAATGAAGAGACCTACAGGTCTATAAACTGTGAGTGGATTCCTTCCAAGAGCAGTGAGCTTAGGAAGAGGAAGAAGGTGATCCTCTCCACCGGCAGTGAGCCAGAGAGAGAGAAACAGGGAGTGACCCTTGGGAAAGCAGTGAGCTAACCCTAAACATTGTAAAGGCAGTGAGCCTGGGCATAGAAGTGATCAAGCCCGAACCTTGTAATCCACAACTAGTGAAGATTAGTGGAATTTGGTACGACCGGAAACCTGTCGGCGTATGCTCCTTGGATGTAGCCCTTAGCGGTGAACCAAGTAAAATTGTTGTGTCTTGTACTTGCTTTACTTTCTGTTTATATCGTGCAGCAGGAAAAAGAGAGAAGAGTGTTTTTCTTAACAGCGAAACAAGATCAGAATGAGAATTAATTTTTAATTAGCCATACCCTGATTCACCGCCCCTCTCAGGGTATCCAGCCTAGTGGACCTAACAAAAATGCTTTATTATATAATAATTTAAATGTTAGTACAATTTATATCATTAGAATAAATTTAAATTAGAAAATATGTTTAAAAACATTGAAATCATTTGGAGGTTTTTTACTTTAAATACAAGTAGTGTCATCCTATCTATTACAGCAACATAAAGATGTTATAAATATCATATATAAAATATATAAATAGAGTTTCCATAATTATGACCACCATGAGCGTAACAATACGTTATTTTGTGGAATTTTATATATCAAATAAATTAAAATTTCATTTATGTCTTGAAATAAAATATTTCAAACATTCCTTTCAAATTTCACTGAATTGACACATAGAACATCGACTTGGAATATGTTTCATGCTCACTGATGTTTCTAAGAAACATTATTTATTGGTATGATTATTTAAACAAGATAATTATAACATAGACACTAAAATTAGAAATATTAATAGTAATAAATCAATTTAAAATATTATTTTATAATGGGTTTAAATATATAAATTATATTGATATTGAAAGATGATTTTTTGGTAATGTTCTAAAATGTTTAAAAGTGCTACTTTCTCAAACGAACATTTAATTTTCTTCTATGAGAAATAATAAAATCAATTTTTACAAAGTTAGAAATTAAATTTGATAAAAATAAAATTCAATTTTCTATTTATAATGTCTAAATTCTATTGGGGAAATTTTATGTGATTTATATGAGAAACATCATTTTTGAATAAATAGTGAAAATGCTGTATTTTAATTCAAAACATCTTTTTTCATATAATTTATTTATAATGTTAAATTAATTTTTAAATTTGTTGAAATGTTTAAATAGATAATAATTTTATATTTTAATCCAATTTATATCATTTTAATAAATTTTAATTTTAAATTGTGTACAAAAACATGGCACACATTTGGACATTTTTACTTTAAGGACCACTGGTGTCATCCTGTCTATGAGATTAATTTTAAATTAATATCTCCCATTTCTATGTTTATATTTTTGAAAATTTGTTTTATATTTATAATTACGATAATTTATAGTGTATCATAATGTCAAATTCATTTTTTACCATAAATATTATTGAATATAAATAGATTTCTTTACATCGATTAAGGTAAAATTAAGCTTAACTAAGGAATGATGACAAATTTAAGAGCCAAAAAGACTTATAATGTAATCCATGTCCCATTTTATGGCCATGAATCATCCATGACATTTCATTATTGATTTGTTTTGTATTATTATGATTTTATTTCGGCAAAAATGTGGGTACACCTAACTTGTTTTCAAAAATTCCAAGCATGTCCTCTTCCTCCCCTATAAAAGGCCACCACATCTCTCTCTTCATAAAGCATCTCAAACCCCTTAGGTTTGGAAATTATCATCCCAATAAACTTCTCAACATCCCATAATTCTATATATAAACCTGTTCTTTGGAATAAAGAAACCCATGAATGCCTTTTGGCACAAGCCAAAAAGAGTCACCTAATTAAGAAGTAATATCCTCTCTCAAGCACCTTTATTTTATATTATTTATCTACCCCTATACTATATTTTTTCAATGGTTTTATAAAAAAAACTATACTCACAATATACTAGTATTTTTTTTATAATAATTTTTTGGAATAAACTTATACACACTTCCATCTAATGGGAAACAGACATATTGTTTACGTGTATGGAGAACTATCGAGTCACAAAAAGATGATTGTTAATTTTACCTTCACCATATCTCATGGTGTAAATAATGATATAAAGTCTATTTATATTTTTATATATTATATTTATTATGTATTTATTCTTATTTAATCCTTTTAAAAATAATATCTTTACCCTTTTCACTTGATGTAAATACGACAATTCTGTTTGAGGATGTTTGGATTATCGCCCCCTCAAAGCGATGGGATTCATTCACACAATACATGGAATGCATTAATGATTCCTATATGATATATATAATATAAAAATACTAAATTAATTATAATATATATATATATATTTCATTTTATACCTTTTTTTTAATACAACAATAAAAACAAAAATAACGTTCATGGATACGTGAAGCTTACTGTCTCCATGAATGGTGTATTCAGTTTCATACTTCTATACTCTATAGATTATTATAATAAACATATACTACATATAAAATATATATATATAATTTTTCAAATTCTGTAATCATGATTTTAATACAAGGACCTATGATATAATATATTAAGACACATGCGATGAAGAAAATGAATATTACCTAGAGTGAAACATTAACATAGAATTGTTAAAAAGTAGTTAATATAAAGTCATAATCAAACCATATACGATATTATAAGAAATAATATGGTTCTATGATATATTTATAAAAAAATTATATTTATAATAATTTATTTTTTATGAGTAATAAGAGAGTCAAGACCCATGGAAAGGGAATCTCATCTTAGTTGTATTTCTATGAGATACATACGTTAATAACCACTCACATATTTTGTGTTGTCCATGTATTGAAAATATTTTTTTTGTATATTATACATAAATTTATGGTTATAAATTATAAATTTTATTATCATTATTTAATGGGGTTTATGATTCAAAAGTTTCTAAATTTGTAAAATATTTTTCTCTCAATTTTCTTTCATTGAGACTCAAGTTTTGTTAGGAGACTAAATTATTTTTGTTGTGTATATACCACCATTTCATATGATATAACATGAATATTATATTTTTCATGATATTTTATGCTTTATGCAATTTCCATTTCTTACATGGAGAGTATGATCCCATGTTAACAAGTGATAATATTTTGTTGAAACAATCTCATCATTTTTTATTAATTTTTATGACGATGAGTCAATTATTGAAATATAATAATCAATAACTCAAGAAAACTCATGGATTTTTTTATTATATGGTTATTAAATATATCCTCACGTATTAGTACCACTTTAACACTCTCTAGTACTTATGATAATTTTTTAGGTAAAATATGACCGCCTCTATCTCTTTGGTTTGAAATATATACTATTAAAAACCATGTTTTCAAAAATGATTTAAACATATATTTACTACCCATTCTAGGTTGAAAAGAATTTTAAAATCGTTTATATTTTTCTATTATTCCTTTATATGTTTTCATAAATATTTTCAAAGGATTCTTTTTAAAAGGATTTATGTTTTAAAAATATTTTTTCATTGAAGAAATGATATTTTCCTTAAGAATTTTTTTAAATGAGATTTCAAAATTATTTACCATATAAGATAAGATCCATTGGTGTTACAGATCCTTTTTTCGAGAAAATTATTAAATGTTTCCATTCATATTCATTCTCAGAATGAACTGTGTTTTGATGGAATTATGTTGATGAAATCCATTTCTCTTTTATGAGTTATATGATTTTGAAACCCAATTCTTTTCACGGGTTATGTTTATAATGAAATGATGATGATACCTGCCGTTTTCAAGAGGTTATGATATGATTACATGTTTATAATAACCATTTCATTTCATGGGTTATGATATGATTATTTTGATCTTCAGAAATATGTATGTATGATTTCATTATAATATTGGTGGGACTGATATCTCCATCAAATTCATTGGGTAATGATTTATATTTGATGAGATAGAGTAAGATAGTGTTGGGAATATAAATTGACTAATAATATGGCCATGGGAGTGATCCATGACTCCCAATATTGTATGAGGAGTGACCTCATGATACTAATATGGCCCTGGGAGTGAACCATTAATACAAAGATGGTATGGGAGTGAACTCTTACTTCCTATACAGTCATGGAAGTGATGCCTTGTCTAATATAGAAATAAAATTACATTCACATGTGTTTTCCACAACTCCGTGTTTTATTCCTATGTTTTTCTTTCATGTATTATATCCTTTATTTCTATATAATTCATGTGTTATAAACTGCCATGATTAATTCCTTATTTCATGTATATGATCTTATATATGAAGGGTATGGTTCTTTATTTTCATGATCATGTTTTCATACCCTTATAATCAGTATTATACTTACATATCTCCCTTATTTACCCTTACTGATCATTTGAGTTCACCATTTTTTATGTTTCCATCCCCTGATTATGAAGATATGTATAGAGTTTGATGTGACTAAGAAGGGTTCGTATCAATTAGAACCTAGTAGGAGATAAGATAGCTTACTTATGTATCATTATTTAGGTTTCCATGATTCAAAAGGCACTAGAATAGTATTGTATTTCGGCATCTATTTGTATAATGATTTAAGAATTCCATAAATGTTATGTAATATTAATTAACGGAAGAGAGGTTCACTATAGTTAGTATTAGAGAATGGGTTTCGTTATCCTTGGTAAACTTAGATGATAAAACCATAGTAATAACACAAAGGACATGTCTATCGATAAGTCTAAGGATAAGGAAAAGTATAGGAAAATATCCAAGAATTTTGGTAAAGGATATAGTGTGTGGTTTCCATGAAATATATACCTATATGGATACTACAAGTAGATATGGATCTGGAATAGATGTACCTAGGGGTATAAACCTAAAAAATATGTTGCGGGGCTAACTCAGGGTAATCTAACACAAGGAAACCAACATTTTTATACACCAAGTTTGACACTATAAGACCCCAGGGAACCCTGAGAAGGGAGAGGTGAATTAGTGTGGAAAATTTTTCTTTTAAACTGACGGATCTTGTTCCCACATTGGTAGAAACTAGTTTAACCTGTATGATGGATATGAGAATAAATAAAACATTCAAATGTAATGAGAAGTCACAAACACTTTTTACTTGGTTCACCACTAAGGCCTACGTCCAAGGAGCATGCGCCGATAGGTTGTCGGTCGTTCCAAATTCCATTATTCTTCACTCGTTGTGGATTACAAAGGTTTGAGAATAGTCACTCTGTCTCAGGCTCATTGACTTTATAATTGTTCTGGGATAGCCTAC
This sequence comes from Viscum album, assembly GCA_963277665.1. NCBI lineage: Eukaryota > Viridiplantae > Streptophyta > Magnoliopsida > Santalales > Viscaceae > Viscum > Viscum album. The sequence goes on from OY728142.1 coordinate 1,787,017,739, forward strand.
TGTGTCCCTCAGGTCACCCCCATTGACTCCCCCAGGCTCACTGCCCTTAGTGAAGTTCCACTCAGTTTATAGACGCGATGGTCTCTTCATAATAGCAAAATAATGCATCCTCTGTTGTAGGTAGATGATCTGTTGAAGTCCAACTCTCACCCGAAGACTAATCTCACTTTGGATTGAAGGTATCGGGCAATCTTACAGCTTTCGTGAAGCTCCAAAAAGACTGATGTACTTAAACAACACGAGGCGCACTTCTCCACGCCCGGTGTTCAAGTTTCAAGACGACAGGCAAGTCTCGGCACGCATGTCCAAACCGCTGCGCAAGATCACTTAAACCAGTTGCGCGAAACTCACTTATTCAACTTCAAACTTGCGCGACTCAACCCCTTTCTCGCCCAAACCACCTTGGACATGTACCTAAAAACTATCGCGCAACATCAACTTGTGCGACCCACAACCACTTCCGTGACCAGTACACTTGCGTGATGGGAGCTATGATTTTCTATAAGTGTAAACTTCATACCAAATGGGGAGGGGCCGACCTGTATTTATAGGCATTTGAACACCCTGCGCGACGACGTTCAAGTCTCCCCTTAGCACACAGTTTTGTCGCGCAAGTATCTGCCCCCAAAATTCACTGTCATGACCAGCTTCCAAACTTGGGCACACTTCTCCCATTTCTATATTTTCATGTTCTGATCTGGAGAAACAAATGGTGCCCATGTTTCCAAGCCTCCAAGTAATCGGCGTGCAATTCCCTTTTCCAAAATCACATTTCTCCATTTGACAATTTTGAGATCCAGAAATTTGGAAAACATAGGAAAACATTTCCACCTTCAATACTGTTATCTTCTTGAATTGTAAGATCACATTTCTAGAACATATTCTGAACATCCACTGAGGATTGACAACAAACACAAAACATACTCCAAATCATGAAAATACATAAATGGTTCTAAAAATATCCCCCTTTTTGTTTGTTGGCAATCAGTAAATAAATTCAATAGAGTACCAGCCACATGGAAACCAGAAACGCAAGTATTAACTCATCCAACACTCTAAGTCTATGTGAGCAATGCTCGATGTAGGAAACAAGAGGGGAAGCTTGAATTGAGATCCCGTGTTTTGGAATTTCTTAATGAATCACAGGTAATTATCGTAAATTTTCTCAGAAGCATTAGATGTCCAAAGAATTCTTTCTCATGCTATCACCAAATTATCATCATGATACTAAAACATGACCTGAATTTATTCCTTCTCCACCATTGGAAATTAAAAAAGATCAGTATTTTCTCATTGAACATCTCAAAACACACTCCCCTTGGATAGTATCTCCCCCGTAAACCTGCATCGCATCCATAAATAGATTAAAAACAATTAACAAAACTAGGGAGAGGGGATCTTCGTAACCTCTTATGCACTAGGAGGTGGCTGAACACCGAGGTTCAACCAATGAATCTCAAACACAGCCGCTGATAGTGGCTTGGTCAAGATATCAGCCACTTGCTCATCAGTTCCCACATGATCGATAATAATCATGCCTTTCTCAACATTTTCATTAAAAAATTGAAACCTGATTTCAATATGTTTTTTATGAGAATGCTGAACATTATTCTTCATAAGATCAATTGAGATCTTGTTATCACAGTAAATTACATTTGTTTGCTTCACCTCATCACCAATATTTGTTAGTTGATGCTTCATCCATAGCAGTTGAGTGCATGCCTTTGTGGAATATATATACTCAGCTTCAGAAGTACTAAGAGAAGTACTTTATTTTTTCTTTCTCAACTAGCCAACACATTTATTCTCAATATAGAATGCACCACCACTGGTGGAATTTCTTTCCACAACATCGCCAGCCCAATCAGAATCAGAAAATGCTGATAATTCAATGTACCTTCCTTCAGCAAAGTATAAGCCACAATTGTGAGTACCTTGAATATACCTCATGATTCTTTTTACTGCTGCTATATGTTCCTCCTTTAGATTACCCTGAAAGCGGGCTGAAAGACATGTGGAAAAGACAATATCTTCCTGTGTCACTATCTGGTATAGTAGGATCCCAATTATCATCATGTACATAGTGAGGTCTATAGATGCCTCATCCTCATGCTTTCCATGTTTGGTTCCAACTGCAATCGGAGTTGATATTGGCTAGGCGTCTTGCATTTTAAATTTCTTCAATAGCTCTCTTGCATAATTTTCTTCAGAAATGAATGTTTAATCCTACCATTGAATCACTTGAAGCCCCAAGAAATATTTGTGCTCCCCAATCATAGACATTTCAAATTCTGATTTCATGTGATTGGAAAATTCATCAACTAATTTCTGCCTGTATCCACCAAATATAATGTAATTAACATAGACTAGAACCATGAACTGATATTTTAGAGAATTATTCACATATAGATTGTGGTCTAATCCTCCTATTTTGAATTCCAGCATCTTGAGATATGAGTCCAGTCAAAAATACCATTCTCATGGTGCCTGGATCAAACCATATATATCTTTCTTCAGTTTGCATACCTTGGTTTCATCAGTACCGAGAACAAAACTCACTGGTTGTTTGATGTAGAATTCTTCTTCGAGAAAACCATTCCAGAATGATGTCTTGACATCCATTTGATATACATTATATCCTTTTTGGAGTTCCATGGCAAGGAAATTCCTGGTTTACTATAGTCTAGTTATAAGAGAAAAGGTTTATTCAACCTCAAAGCCTTCAATCTGGGAGTATCCTTGACATACCAGTCGTTCCTTGTTTCTAATAATACTTCCATACTCATCAAACAAGTTCTTGAAGATCCATTTTGTACCAATCACATTGTGACCTTCGGGTCTCTAGACAATATCCCATGTCTGATTCTTGTCAATTTGATCTAACTCTTCATTCATTGCATTCATCTAGGATTCATCCTTTACAGCATCTTCAAATGAGGATGGATCCATGGCTAACAGAAATGTATATTGAGTGTTTTTCCTCATCCTCCTTGTTTGTGTGGGTGCACTCTTGTCCCTAATTTTACTAGATGGATCAATCTCAGCTCTTCTATTTCTCCTGTGAGGTTCAGTCACATTCTCTCCAGCCATAGATTCTTCTTTAGATTCTTCTTTTGAGTAAACATTATGATGTGACTGGTGAGTGTTTTTTACAACTTTTTTTATTTCTGTATTTGCATTTTCTCCATGTTCACTTTCTTCCTCACATTCTATCACATCAGTATATGAGTTTCATGAAGCATTTCTGGTTTTCTCTTCAATTATCTTAACATCAGTACTTTCCACAATCCTTCTTAATCGGTTTTTGAAACACTTATAGGCTTTGCTGTTCAATGAGTATCCGAGGAAAATACGTTCATCTGTATTATCTCCAAACTTACCATGATTTCCTTCTCTGTTTCTGATGAAGCATTTACTTCCAAAAACACGAAAGTATTTCAAAGAGGGATTCCTTCCATGCTCCAATTCATATGGTGTATTCATCCCACCCATATAAAGTCTTGGTCTATTTTGAATATCTAATGTAGCTTAAACATCCTCTTTCTAGTAATGTCTTGGAATATGACTCTCAATCAGTATAGTTTGTGACATGTTATTCACCTGTCTATTCCTACATTCAACAACTCCATTTTGTTGTGTAGTTCTCAATTTTACTCCTTTATTACCATGATACATTGGATTGAGTATAGATCACTGATGGCCTTTCAATTATCTCTTTTTTGTACCTAGGTTCTTCATATTTTAAATCTTCTTTGAGAGGAGAAAACCTGTTTGAAAGAGCAACATTGTCTTGCTGACGAGAGTTGACTTGTCATGAACTTCAGTATGAGGTGTCCATGTCCCTTCTATGCCTATAAAAAATATCCTTATGACTAAAGTTAGAAACAAAATATCCATAGAAATTGTTTCTTATAAAAGAATCAGGATATAAAATTTTTATCCTCTGTTGAACTCTTATATGTTCTCCATTCAGATAGATTCTTGCCTCTTCACAATAAGACATGGTATGGCCCAAATATCCACAAAACTAACACTTCATGAGGGGAAATGTCTTGTCAGTTCTATTTATCCTCATTCGTTCTTCAGTGGGATAATAGTACGAGGGCTAATTTTTCCACGAGACTTAAGGATAATATTCTTTTCTTATTTCAGATTTAATTGGGGGTTTCTATTTCATCATTTCAGAAGAAATTCCCAAATCACCCATTTTTAGCTTGCCTTTATTTTGGTCACATTTATTTGATGCATTTGACGATTCTGCCTAACAACTAATTCCACTATTTCCCATGCAGGTAGGACTTTGATTATTAAAATTCCATTTAACTCCATTAGAGCCACATTTTCTCTCTCCAACAGATCAGGGTTTGAGAACTGTCCAAACTGTCTTTTCTTCCTTGATTCTTTTGAAATTGATTTAGTCTCAAGTTTACACCTAAGAGTAACAACTTCCTCCTCAAAACCCCCAGCAACCTTGTTATTTTCTTCCAGTCTGGATGTGAGGTCATTGATGACATTTCCCTGATCTTAAATCCTCAGCTTCAGATCCACTTCATCATCATTGATTTCAAGGATTTTAGACTGTACTTTCACAAATTCATCTAGTCGTTTAATTTGGGATTCAAGACGATCAACATATTCAATTGATTCCCCTACAATTTATTTCCACTTTTTGCAACTCTTACATTTTATCATAAGATTGCTAATAGCATCCTTATTTTGAAACTCGGTATTTCCACTAGTTTTTATCTGATTTTCGCCACAATTACCTACTAATTTTTCAATAGTGGCCATTATGGAAGCATGTTTTCCAGTTTTAAATTATAGTTCTTCTTCATCACAGAATTCATTATCAACTTCTTCCTGTTCACAGAAAAAAATATTTTTTAGAAATTTATTTCTAGATTTTAAGTCTCCTTTATTGAAAAAACTTTTCGGATGCTTCTCAATGATTTCAGCATCTCTATCATCATCATCGATCTTTCTTATGCATCGAGAAGCAATGTACCCTACTTTTCCACAATGAACGAAATCTATAGGAAACTTCCCGTTGAATTTCCCTTTTCCCTTCTGGAACTTCATGGAAATGAGAGAAAGGACTTATTTTTCCTCATTGTCTTCACCACTAATATCTATTGAAATTTTCAGTTTCTATATGGTTTTTAATGCCATTTCCTTACTTACTCGTGTATCAGCATCTTCTGGTTTGACTCTCATTTCATATGCCACTAGGCTGCTCAAAAGATCATTCAAAGAACATTTGGAAAGATCTCTTTCCTCAAGGGCTGAAACCATTGCATTCTAAAGGGGCATAAGTCTTCTTAATATTTTCTTCACAATGTCTATGTCATTGATTTCTTTACCTAGACCCCGAATTTCTCCAACCACTTTAGTAATTCGATTGAAGAAAGAGATTGCATTCTTGTTAGGATGCATCCTCAGATCATCAAACCTATTGTGCAGGACTTATAGTTTAGCCTCCTTCACTTTGCTATATCCTTCATAAATATTTTCATGTTTATCCCACATGGACTTTTCTGAGGTGAAACTCATAACTTTTACATAGATCTGATATTAAAGTGCTTCGGTGAAAGCATTCTGTGCTTTAGCATCTACATTAAGAATTTTCCTATCTACATCAGTCATAACCATCCTTGTTGGATCAGTAACATGTATACCTTGCATAGTGGAAAATAGAACATCCATTACAAGGTATCTTAGATGAGATCTCATTCTGTTCTTCCATATCTGAAAATTACTTTCATCAAATAGGAGAACACCCCTATCCCTGGATGAATTTTCCATAGTAGTATAAAACAGATCAAACACTAGTAACCTCCCTCAGATACCACATGTAAGACCTCGAGACACCCTGAGAGGGGATTGATGAAGCAGGGTGAAAACTTTTTCTTTTAAACTGAAGGATCTTGTTCCCACGTCGGTAGAAACTAGTTTAACCTGTATGATGGATATGTGAATAAATAATACATTCACATGAAAAGAGATGACACAACACTTTTTACATGGTTCACCACTAAGGGCTACAACCATGGAGTATACACCGATAGGTTGTTGGTCGCCCCAAATTACACTATTCATATCTCATTGTGGATTACAATGGTTTGAGAATAGTCACTCTGTCCTAGGCTCACTGCCTTTACAATTGCTCAAGGATATCCAACTACGTCCCTCGGGTCACTCCCGTTGACTCCCCCTGGCTCACTACCCTAAGTGAAGTCCCACTCAATTTATAGATGTGAAGGTATCTTAATCACTTCAAAATAATGCATACTCTATTTTATGTAGATGCAATGTTGAAGTGAAACTCTCACCTGTATACTAATATAAATTTGCAACAAAGTTATCGGGAAATCTTCTAGCTTTCGTGTAGCTCCAAAAATACTGACGTACATCAACAACACCTAGCACGCTTCTCCAAGCCCAGCGCGCAAGTTTCATGACGACACACAAGTCTTGGCATGCATGTCCAAATTGACATGAATGTTCACCTAAACCACTTTTGCGACACTCACTTCTTCAACTTAAAAAAGGCACGGCTCAACCCCTTTCTCGCCCAAACCACCTTGGACGCACAACTAAAAACAGTCGCACAACTTCAACTTGGGCAACCCACCACCACTTGCGCGACCTCTACACCTGCTTGACGAGAGATATGATTTTCCCTATGTCTAAACTTCATAATGAATGAGTAGGGGTCGACCTGTATTTATAGGCATTTGAACACCCTTCGCGACGGTGCAGAAGTCTCCCCTCGGCACGCAAATTTTGGCACGCAAGTCACTCCCCTCGAAAATCACTTTAGTGACTAACTTCTAAACATGGGTGCCCTTCTCCCTTTGCCATATTTTCATGTTCTAATCTTGAAAAACAAAAGGTGTGAAAGATTCCTAGCCTCCAAGTAATCGGCATGCAAGTCACTTTTCAAAAAACACTTTTCTCCATTTGACAATTTTGAGACCCAAAAATTTGGAAAACACTGGAAAAACGGTGCAACCTTCAATACTGTTATGTGCTTGATTTGTAATATCACTTTGCTAGAACATATTCTGAACATCCAATAAGGATTGAAAACAAATAAAAAACATACTCCAAATCATTAAAAGACAACCATGGTTCCAACAGATACTCCCAGGAGGTTTGATTTTGGAATTCACAAACTCTTCACGACCCATAATGAAGGATATAAATAGAATTTTCCAATGAATAACCTCGGATAAACCTATGGTGTCATAGATTAAGGAAGGTTTCATAATAAGTAACATATCATGATTATGTGGTTCATCAATATGATAACTGTGTCTTACTCTATGCTTTTGGTTTTAGTCAATGGATGGAACTTGAAGGAATAGTGTAAATTGAGATTGTGATGGAAAATGAAACGATTATCCTCTTGATAAACCATATGATACGAGGGTTGGAATAGAAAACACCACTATAATACTCCCACATCTTTATAAAGATATGGATCATGGAGGAATTCCAATTTATAAAAGTATGGAAACAAATTCTATTAAGCCATTCATGGGGAAACAACAACATTATTTTAGAGGTTCTTCTAATCTAATTGTTGTTGAAAAATTTCATAGTACTACTAAAAATATATTCTTCATTTTCTACAGTTTAGAGCATGAGAATTTCATTATGTCTATTTATTGGTCAAAAATAGGAGTATAACAATGGAATACCGTAGTTACGAAAATGAGAAATCAATATGAAATTGAATCCATGGAATGGTATGAGTTTGAGAAATTATTTTTCAATTATTAATTTGCTCATATTCTTCGTACTAAGATGGAGAATGAGTTCTTCGAGTTAAAGAAATTGATTATGAGGTTTTTAGTACAAATGAGACTAATTTCACATGACATGTGAGGTAATCTTAATGAATAATCATCCAATTTGAAAGTAAATCATATAGGTTCTTCCATGGCTTAAAGCCATTTTGAAGAAAGGCGTTGGCTATAAGAGACGTCAATATCTATGACTATGTTTTTTGTTGTGCAATGAATATTGACATTGATGTGAGCATCATTTATTAGTCTCATGGTTTTGACAAGATATGAAATATGTAGTTTAAAATAAAATCTAAAAACCATGAAGAGAAAATATAACAATTCCTTTATGCTCTACATGTGGGAAGAAGTATGGAGGAAATTATCTTAAGGGGTATAATAAATTATATATATGCATAATGGACAGTCACTGGGAAATTGATTGTTGATGTGGTGTGATGAAGTTAGCTAACAGTTCCAATGGAGAGAAATAAGTATAGAATAATCTTACTGTGCTTCAATTCTACAAGTGTATGGAGAATGAGAATTATTCTTACCAGTTTCCAAACTCAAGGGTTGGTGATGATGATCAACGTCGACAAGATCTTATCCAGATGGAAAAGAGGAAATCTCTTGTTGTAGCTATTTATGATGAGGGGAGTGATATTGATGTGATTAAAGGAATACAGAACATCCACTCAATAACTTCTAATGTCCTATTTGATTCTGGATCTTCCAACTATTTCATATCTAAATAATTATTCAATGGTGCTATGATTCCCCAAGAAATTAGATGTAGAATTTGTAGCGAAAAAGACTAACAGAACACTGATTTCATATCATGTTTAGGATTCCTCTCAGGTTGATGTTTGTTGGAATGTGCTTCTTGAAAATCAAGTCAATATTTCTTTGGTTGAATTTGATGTCATTATAGGCATGAATTGGATTTCTCTACATAAATACCACATCAATTGTCAAGGAAGGGAAGTTATGTTTGATATTTTAAACCATCTAATGATCATCCATCAATGTGACAATAATTATGATGTTCCTATGGAGATTACATCCAGTGTATGGGTTTTATTCACATTTAAAAGGGTTGTTTATCTAAAATGGTTTCAGGAGATAATTGACATCAATGATATGTCTATTATTCAAGAATTATTTGGATGTATTTTTGAAAGAGTTTCATAGTCTTCAACCAAAATTGTAATTTGTGTTCTCAATAGAACTCAAAACTACTTCCACACCAATTTAAAATACTGATTATATAATTTCATTGATTGAGTTGCATGAATTGAAGAAGAAACTCCATGAAAACCTTGATAAAGGATTCATTCATCCATGTTTTTCACCTTGGGGTGCACTACTTCTTTTAGGAAAAATAAAGATGGATCAATGTGACTTTTCAATGGTTATCAGGAGTGGAACAATATAAAAATCAAGTATAAGAATCCTTTTCCCTGTATTGCAAAAATTTTTTACCAACTTTGCGGAGATAAATAATTTTCCATGATTGACCTTCATTAGGAATATCATCAATTGAGAGTTAATAAGGTGGTATACCCAATAAAGAATTCTATATGAGGTATGAACCATAAATATATAGTAATTCCCTTGGGTCTTGATTATACACCTACCATATTCATTGATTAAATGAATAGATTAATTAGATATTACTTTGATCTGTTTGTTGTAGTCTTCATATAATATATTCTTATTTATTTAAATAGAAAGGAAGATCATAAATACCACATGTGAATTTTACTGAAGACCCAATGGAAGGATAAACCATATAACAAATTGACTATGTGGGAATTTTGGTGTAAAAAGGATTCATTTTTGGGTCACATAATTTCAAGAGATGGTATAGTAGTAGATCCATCAAATATGATGTCTATTGAATGACGACCTTGAAAAACCATGATGATTGAGATACATAGGTTTATTAGTTTACCTGGATATTATCAAGTGTTTTTGGATAATTTCTTAAAAATATCTAATACTCTGAAAAATTAAACTTGAAAGGGTGTCAAGTTCTTCTGGACCGATGAATTTGAGGAAAATTTCAAAGAACTGAAATGAACGTTAGTTAGTGCACCTTTGCTTTAATTATCCTATAGTGGAGAAGGGATTGAAATATATAGTGATGCGTCTAAGAATGGATTTGAATGTTTTCTTACAACAAATAAAATGGTTATCACTTATTGCTCATATCAGTTGAGGATCCAAGAGAAAAATTACGCAAATAATGATTTAGAGTTAGTAGTATAATTTTTTTCATTAATGATATGGAAGAATTATCCTAATTGAGAAGAGTGTGATATATATAGCGATCATAACAGTCTGAGATATATATTAATACCAAAGGATTTTAACATGAATTATAGTATACGGTGAGAGTTGATAAAGGATTGTGACTGCTCTATACATTACCACCCTCAGAAAACGAACAAGGTGGTCGATGATTCGATTTGGAAATAAAATTCTAACTTATCCATCCTGAGAATCACAAAAGATCAAATATTTCTGGATTTACGAAAGATAGTTTTAGAAATCATAAATTAAAGGGTGGGGTAATTATCTTTCTTAAACGCCTGCTCAAACCTCTATCCATGTGAAAATTATGGAGGAACTGAAAGAAGATGTTGATATAAAAAAGAAAGTAGGAAATTTTCCTGATTTGAACCTTGATCAGGATGTAATGTTAAGATTTAATAACCGTGTAGGTGTTCCTTCCATACCACATTAAAAAAACATGTTGTTAGTGGAAGATCATAAGCATTCATTCTCTATTCATTTTATATGTATGAAAATGTATAGTGACTTGAAATAAAACTTCTAGTTGGATGGCATGAAGAGAGATATCGTAATTTTTTTATCTCAGTTCTTGGTATGCCAATAAGTGAAGGATGAAAGACAAAATTAAAAGGGGATATTGCATCCATTACCCATACAAGAATGGAAATGGGAGAACATAATTATGCATTTTTTCATTGGACTACCCAAATCACTTAAAGGGTTTAATTTTCTTTATATGGAATTCAATTGCCTTACTAACTCAACACATATCATCATAATCAGAGAAGACATATATTTGGATCATCTTTCTATGATATAAATAAAGGGTGTTGTAAGGAATCATGGAGTAAAAAATTATATTGTATGTGATTTGGATATAAGCTTTACCACAAAATTCTAGAAAATTATTCATAATGAAGTTGACACAGAATTGAGTTTCATAACTACTTATCACCTTAAAAAGAATGATCAATATGAAATAATAATTCAAACCATAGAGGATATGTTGAGATCTTGTTCTCTATATTTCAAATGTGGTTGGGATCAAAACCTTTCTCTAGTTGATTTTTCTCACAATAATAGCTTTCACATAAGAATTTTGATGGAACCATATTATTCACTCTATGGGATGATATTTAGAGCTCAATTGTTTTGAAACAATGTTGCAAAAAAGAATGTTATCTGGACCTAAGATTGCTTAAGAATTATAGAGAAGGTTACAACCATTCACCAGCATATCAAGTTATTTCAATGTTGGTAGAAATGTTATACTGATAAACATCATCACGATCTTGAATTTGAAGTTGGTGAATAGGTTTTTCTATCAATCTCTCTAATGAATAAATTAATGATATTTACTAAGAAAGGGAAACTAAGACCTTTATATATCATTCCCTTTGAAATTCATGATCGTTTCGGGACGATATCTTATCCCTCTTTGAAATTACTAAAAATATATATCTTAGTCCATTATGTTTCCCATGTATCTATCTTAACTATGTAAATAATAAACCCTTCCCATGTAATGAACTCCGAATTCATACTGCTGGAGCCAGATCATTCTTTCGAGAAGCAACGATTTGTAATTCAGGATCGTAGAAATAAAGTTCTATCAAACCAGACCACTCATCTAGTCGTAGTTTTGTGGAGAAATCAGAAATTAGAGGATGTTATGGGGGAACTTGAGGATATGATGAAAATGAATTATCCTCATTTTTTTTACCAGGGTGACAAATTTTGAGGGAGAAATTCAATTTATGGGATGTATAATGTAACACCCTGAGTTTTACGGACATTTTTAAAAAAAAAATTAAATTTTCATTTATGTATTTCAATGAACTATGTGAAATTTTTTTTTGACATGTCACTAACTTGACAAACAGAACATCAACATAGAGTATACTACATTTATCACTTATGTTTCAATGAAACACCATTTTATTGTTATAATTCATGAAATGATATAGTTATAACCTAACCATTAAACTTATTAATATGAATAGTAATAACTAATTTTAAATTACTTTATATAATGGTTATATATAAATAAAATATATATATAATGAAATATAATTTTTTTTGAAATTTATTTATCTTTTTAAAAATAAAACATTCTCAAACGAACTTTTCATGCCATTCTGTGGAAATTAATAAAAATAAAATTTATTTTTTAAAATAAATTGACATGAATTGGTCAACCAATAATTGTTCAAAGAAAATTATTAAATCCAAAAGTTAAACAGTATAAACCACGAGGTGTAATGTACTTACAACGGCAGAGAGTTACAAATAAACAAAATAAAATAAGGCTCAAAAAAGGCCTCACACCTACAATGCCATCACTAAAGGAGGCCACATGTATGCCTATTCTAGTGTAGTAATGTGAATGGATGGTCAAAAGTGGAAGACTGTAACCATCCATAGGACAGACTAGCTGGAAAAGGTTGGAGCATCAAGTAAAGATGGAAAATTTCATGTATCTACAATCAAACAAGTTAAAATCAGAATGTTAGGTCACTACTGAAGGGACCACCGATAAAGAACATGTAGAATGAGAATCAAACCAAAGTAAAAAACTAGGAAAAAACGATGAAATTAATAAAATATCTGGAAGATCAAGGTACATAGAACTCTCAAGAAAAATTACTTCCAAGGGATGTAAATAAAATTAAATCTTGGGTCATTTTTAAATTCCTAAACCAATTTGATGAATATCCTCTTTTGGAGATCAAGATAGTTATCTACTAACATCTCTCTATTCTTATACTGACCAAAATCAATGTTTCATTTCTCTTCAATCCATTAGTCAAACTCATTTCGAAGCTCATGATATTCTAGTAATTTATATGCATTCTTGTATGCGGGGTAATGATTCTCACAAGATGACTCTTATTATTTAGAATTAGAAGACGGTGCTACAGCATCTGAGGAGGCAATTACTTTATCATTAGGAAGTGGATGTGGGGGATGTGTGTTTCATACCTTCAATTTAGCAACAAGAGAATGCATTAAGAGTATTCTTTCTACTTTAGTATAGTCCCAACACTTCAAGGTGTTCCTAGCACATGGCATGTTGAATCCATCTGACCCAATTATAGCTTGTTTACCCTTCCTAGCATTCTATTGATGGTATTAACTCTTTTATTGGCCGGATTTTTCATGCTCAAATGAATCTTTTGGATCATTTTTCCCACCTTCTTCCTCATTTTGCATAGAATTAACTGCCTAAAGAATGGGTGATTCAACATTGTAGGTGTCCTGAATTTCCACCCAAGTAGTATGAATGGTATAAGCGTCATTGGGAGGATTTAAAATAGAGGTTTCGATAGGAGTCAAAATACATGTATTAATAGGGGGTTTGGAAGATTATTTTTTTTTCACCCAAACCGGTTTGGAGCAAGCAGGAGGTCGAGGAGCACAACAAGTGTTCCCACATTCATTTATGTAGTGGCCAATGCATGAGAATTGCTTGCAGAATTCTAGAAAATTCTCAAGTACAATATCTTGAACGAACCCATTGTCTCCATTTTGAATCTAGAATCATGAAGACCGTTGTTTAGAGATATCGATTTCAGTGAAAATTCTAGTAATAGAAGGGTGAGTAAGATTAAGCGTAGAAGAATATAACATAATAAGTTGACCAAAAAGACATGAAATGGAAAATAACACATTCAGTTTGAAGAGGTCTATGGGGAGATTTGGGAAACCTAAATAGAGAGGACCACTAGGGAGTTCGAAATCCAAATGGATGTTCTGAGACCATTTAAACACCTTCATTCCGCAACCCCCAAAAGACCAGAAACCACGAGTCCAAAATTGATAGAAAGCATCCTTTGAGGAAAATAAAAACATTACATGGAACTAGTTTAGAAGACCAATTCATGAAATTAATAATCCCATGCTTTCTATAGTCTTGATCAGGAAGAAAAGTTAGGGTCTATGAATAAAGAATTTACCTACTAATGAAAACCGTAGATCTAAAAAAAAAGTATTCTCCTCATCTGTTCAGAAAGAAGTTGTTGATAGACCTCAGTGGTGAAAATTCTTAGGTCAATACGAGAAGAGGTCTTCAATTCAGTCAGAGAATCATGGCCTATGACAATATCTAAAAAGGAACGAGCATCGTGGTTACTAACATGATCAGAGGTATTAGGGTTTCCTCAGTGTGTTCCCGAAGGTAACAGATCTCGCAAAGGACTAAGAATCTCTAAAATACAGACATTTTCAATTTAGAAATATTTAGACATTTAATATCATAAAATAACTTCATTTTTAATTTATAATTTATAAATTACCTTAGGAGTAATTTTTTGTATTTTTCGGAGAAAATTCATTTTTAGATGAATAATTAAAAAAGACAGATTTTAATTAAAACATGTTTTTTCATCTAGATAATTTATAGGTTTAAATTAAATTTTAAATTGATTTTAGAGTTTAGTTAAATAAAAAATTTATAAATTAATACAATTTATTTTATTTGAATCAATTTCACTTTTAAATTGTGTATAAAAACATAGAAAACATTTGGATGTCTTTACTTTAAAACCCGACAGTGTCGTCCTGTCAGTGGGATTTATTTAAATTAATTTCTACCACTTGTTTTATTATAATTTGAAATAATTGATTCCACATATGGAATAACAATAATTTAATATGTATAATAAGGAAAACATAGATTTTACCAAAAATATTAATGAAATTAATTTAAATTAATTAAGTTGATTAAGGTAAAATTACGTTTAACTAAGGACTAAACATTAAATATAATACCCAAATACACATAGAGACTTGTAAAACACCAATTATATGGACATTAGTTGTTCATTAACCTTCCATTATTTATTTTGTTCTGTTTTTATGACTCTTTTTAGCTAAATCATCTATACACCTAACTTTTTTTTGAAAATGATGAGTGTGTCCTTTCCCAACCATATAAAATACCACCACCTATCCCTTTTTTGCACACATATAAAACAAATTAGGATTATAAAAGATCTTACCAATACACATACAAAAATCTAGTACTTCCTCATACAATCCTCTCCATGGGAAGAAAAAAATCCAAGGAATCCTTTTTATATAAACCAAAATTAGTTAACTGATTAAGTGGTAATGTCTTCTCTCAAGATCTTTTATTTATTATATTTCTCCACCTCTCCACTATATTTATTCCTTGAATTTATAACAAAATAATATCTTAAATATACTAGGATGTTTTAATTCTAATGGTTCTACATATACATACACAATATTTTATGTAAAGGGTAATTAACATTCTATTTACGTGTACAGTGAACTACTGCCTCACAAAATGACAATTGTTATTTTTTACATTACCACCTCTCATGTTGGGAATCATAGTGGGAAATAAATTTATATATGTTATATGTTATATTTATTATGTATTTTTGTTTCTCTAATCCTTTTAAAACAAATATCTTTATATTTTATATTTTTTCTATATACGAAAATTTTGTTTGAGGAAGTTGACTACCGCCCCCAAAAAGTGAAGTGATTCAATCACAGACTACAAGGAACATATTAAGGGTTCATATATGATATATATGAAAAAATAATTCTACTATAAATATAGATATTTAATTTTATTTCTTTTATTTAATACAACAATAAAAATGTAAATAACGTTCATGCGTACGTATGACATTCTGTCTCAATGAAAGATGTATTATATTTCAAACATCTATGTTATATGTATCAAAATGATACAGATATACTGAATAAAAATTATATTTATATGATTTTTTACAATCTGTAATCATGATATAAGTACAAGTACAAAATATATTACAAATTAATACACATGCGAAGAACCAAGTGAATATTACCCGCAGCAAAACATTAACATATAATTATTTTGAAGAGGGTAATATAATGTAAAAATAAAACCATATACGATATTTGAAGAAATAATATTGTTTTTTATAGATTTATAAAAAAATTATATTTTTTATACATGAGTTTTTTATTAGTTTAAAGAGAGTCCAGACACAAGGTAATGGAATATTATGTCAAATTTAATTCCATGAGATCCATGCCTTATTCACCATTCCCTTTTTTTCTGGTGTATATAATTCCCATGAATTTATTCTATGTATCCTATAATTAAATTTATGTGTATTAACATATCAATTTTATGATCGAATTTCATTGGGTTTATGTTTCCAAATTCACTAAATCAGTAAAATAGTTTTTCTCAATTTTCCATCTTTGAGACTCATGTTTTTTATGCACCTAATTTATTTTTGAATTATATACACTTACATTTTACATGTTATATCATTAATATTTTTATTTTCATGTTATTTTAATCTTCATTTAATTTTCTTTTCTTACATGGATTGTATGACCCCAAGATCCAATGTGATAAGAGTATATTGTAATAACCTCATCACCGTTCAAGTTTGTTTATGATTGTGCTTCAATTAATAAAATTTCATGATCTATATCTTAATAAAACTAATGAGTTTTAATATCATATAGTTATTAAATATTTCCTCATGTATTAGTACAATTTTCCACTCTTTTGTACATAATATAGTGTTTTATGTAATATTATACCATCTCTCTCTCCTCTAATGGAAATCTAATGTATCCAAAACCCATTTTTCCAAGATGTTTTCAACAGACCATTGAAGCCCATTTTCAAGAAAAAATTTATTTTAAAAACGTTTTATTGTCTTAAATGATTATTTTATAATTTTTCAATTATATTTTAAAATAAAAATGTTTTAAAATGGGATTATGTTTAAAAAATCAATTTTCAATTCAAAAATGATATTTTCATCATGAAATTTTATTAAAAGATATTTTAAATTTTGTTTCTAACTCAGATAACATCCATTGGTGTTAATAATTACTTTCTGGGGAAATAATTTAATTTTTCCATTCATATTATTTCTATAAATTGATTATGTTTTTATGAAATTATGTTTATGAAACCCTTTATATTTCGAGGATTAGTATATTATTATTTAGGATCGTTTGGTACATGTATGTATGATTTAATTATGAGATGTGTGGGACCTATATCTCCCTCTAATGCATTGGTTAAAGATTTATATCTCATGAGATAGATTATGATGGTCTTGGGAATGAAACATGACTACTAATATAGCCATGGCTGTGAAGCATGACCACCAAATGGTTTGAGGAGTGAACTCATGCTTCTATGATGGCTATGGGAGTGATCCATTACAAGAAATATTGAAGATGGAGTGAACCCATTCTTCTAAGATGGTCTTGGTAGTGATACCTTGGCTACAGTGGAAATGATATTATATGCTTATGTGTATTCTAAAATTCCATTTTTTAATTATATTTTATGACTTCATGGTTAATGATCATCATTTTTTATGACTCATGTCTTCTGGACAATTATGCTTTATTCCATGTTTCATTAATACAATCTTTGATATGTATGGTATGAAATTATATTTTAATAATCCTGTTATCATTCCCTTATGCCCATGATTATTCTTACATATCACCCTTGTTTACCCTTACTGATAATTTTATCTCACTCCATTTTTGGTTTAATTACATATGATATGAATATATGTATTATTTTTGATGTGTCTAACAAGGGTTATAGTCAAGAAGATCCTAGTGGGAGATAATGTAGCTCACTTATGTAGCAGTGTTTACGTTTCCATGTTTCCAAAGGCTCCATACTATTATGGTCATTTGTTTTCCATTTGTATAATGATGTATGTTTTATGAAAATTTTACTTAATTTTAATTTATGAGTGTCGGGTATCAAAAATTATATATAGTAATGAAATAATGAATAATCATCATTTTAGGAGGTGGTAGTTTTATGTTTGTGTAAATTGTATTTTCCTTACCTATTAGATGGGTGTGTGTGTAAGTGTAAGTCGAAACCTTATAAAAAAAATCATATTTATAGTAATAGTGCTGTAATATAATCTTGTAATAAGTATGGTTAGGGTTGGAGAATGGAAATAAAACTAATGGTCTTATGGAATGATTTTACCTCTTAATCGGGTTACTCCTTTGTGTTTGAGACAAAGAGATTCCATGGTTGGAATTATACTAAAGGGGGGGATTATATGTTGAGGGGAGGATTTTTTAAGAAATACTTGGGAATATTTAAATTGATTAAAATTAGATTTAGAGGTGTGACTAAGTTGAATAATATGATGTATTTTTCTTGTATAGGAGTGGTACTCTTATAAATTTTGGGAATGGAAATTCCACACACATTTTTACCCATGAAATTGGTTCCAATAAAACACCAAAGTCTATCCAAGAGACCATAGGGTCAAATATATCAATATAATGGCTCTTTTACATGTTTATAGGTGATTCGAGCCCTTAATATTAAGGATTAGTCCCTTATTTTGATTAATTTTACATTAATCAATATAATTAATTTTAATTATATTCTGTAATATTTTTGGTAAAAAGTATTTTTGACCATAGTAGACATTCTAAATCATTATGATTCTAAATATTGAATCCATTTTTACAAATTCTAATCAAATAAATGGAATATATTAATTTAAATCTAATATCAAAGATGGGACAACCATTCGACTTTTTAAAGAAAAAACCTCCAAAAGTTTACAACATTTTTAAATCAAATTTAAACATGAAATTGATTAAAATTTAAAATTTTGATAAATATTTAAATCATTGATCTATATAAACTTATAAACCAATTTAAAAGGTTAATTATTCTTAAAACATTAGATTACAGAGAAGTTTTGAATTAAAATTCAATAATATTCACTATTCCTTAAAAAATTAATGTTCACGTAAAAATACCAAAAATTTACAATAAACAAATGTTTATGGTATAACATAAAATTTTATGTTTATATTGATATATATAATCTATAAAATTTGCAAAAAGATTATTTAAAATAGGTTCTCTACAAAATTGTGGTAAAAACCCCTTAATAAAATTATAGTATTTTATGCATAAAACTGATTATATTTTTATCTTAAGCCAATAGAAAATATTAGATTAATATAATAAATACTTTATTGAATATATTATATATATTAAATTTATTTCACTCACTAATTTTAATTAATTTAATTTATGTGGATTCAAATATTCTTAGTCATAAAAATAATAATACTTTCCTTGATATCCAATTGGTTTTCATATTCATTTATAATTTATTTGTACCCAATAAATTCATTTTATATTTGTGTAAACCAAATATTTAATATGATATTAATTTTTTTTTAAATCTAATTTAACATCTCAGTTATATCTTATTATAATAAATAATAATATTTTAATAATATATTGTTGTTAGGTTAAACTTGGTCTTGAATGTATTGTGAACTGCCAAACAAAGTCACTCTTACGTTTAACGAAATCTAACTCAGTGTTGCTGGAATTGAAATATATAGAATATATTTAATCAATTTATAATACTAAATAAACTATAAATTCTCATGATATTATATTATTCCATGCTCTCAGTGTTGCGTTTCATACACGCTATCGAATACAATTTTCTTATTTAGAATCTTATGGTGTTTCAAGCATTACCCAAAACCCCTAAAAACATAAAACTTTCAACCAAACTCTCCATATGTAAACCCCAAACATGATATAATAAATTAAAGGATAAATATTACTTGTTAACGATGTTGAAAAATCTTCAAAAATGGTCTAGATTTTACAATATTTTAAGTCATTATATTATAATCCTCAATAAAAATAATGAAACACCATTATCTTTATGTGTTTGATATATTACTTTATAACAAAACATTAGTATTCACTAATTAAATGATATTTCATGTTTTATTATTTATTTTATGATTTCGATTTTGGAAAATAATTTTCTCACATGCTAGTGTCACAAGTATGTTCATGATCTATTATTGTATTGGGGAAACTCGTGACCGTTAGTTTAGACATTTCTACATGATATTTTGTTGAATATGGAAAACTATATGATTCTATAAGACATTATAATCAAAACTAGTAATGAGGAATTTATTTTATTTACTATGCACCTGATATAGGTTTACATCCATCCTCTATACTATGATGGTAGTGTTTTTATCTTTTCCTTTGATAACATGTTCCTTATGATTAAATTAAACCATTATTTCGAAATCACAGAGTTGACTCACACCCAAGAGGATTCTATACAATCCATCCATGTAGAAAACATATATTCTCTTATATTAATCCTCAATTAATTGATTATTTACAAAAAAATTATTTTCTAGACACCGTCATTGCGAAAATTAACTATTTAATCAAATCATATTTTATGATTATTTATAATTATCATGTTTCTAATCGTATTTGATGAGAATCAACTATTGATAATCCTCAGTCTT
Source organism: Viscum album (assembly GCA_963277665.1). NCBI lineage: Eukaryota > Viridiplantae > Streptophyta > Magnoliopsida > Santalales > Viscaceae > Viscum > Viscum album. Next base: position 1,787,038,186 of record OY728142.1, read on the forward strand.
TTATTAGTTTTTGATTTTAGAGATTTTTTTTCTAAATTGTCCTTATAAATATTCTTATTCTTCATATATGGTATACCTGGTTAGGAGAGACATAAAATGGCCTCTCCATATTCTCCCCAGCATTCATGTTGAAATCATACTTGTCATATTCTTCCAATGGATTATTTAGATTTAGAGGGTTTTTTCTTGGATGACATGCAATCATTTTACACTGAACATTGTAGTTATTTTTTCCACCATAACTTTACTGCTATCAATGGATTTATGTCTCAATTCAAAAAATGAAAACAATATCTATATAAATTAGTTTTGTATTTGTTGAAGGAAAATCCCTTATTCGACTTTGATGATTTTTGAAAGATTCCACAATAAAATTCCTTCTCTCCTCTCTATAGTATGAAATAGTGTGACCTAGATAGATATAGAATTCACACTTTATAAGATAAAAATTCCCTCCCTAATTCATCTATATGTTCCCAACTATAACATGTTTCCTTAATTGTTGAAATGACTTCATGTATTTTGGATTTTTTACACACTGATTTCCATTGTTCATATGAATCTTTCTACATTGTTTTATTGACATATGTTTGATTCTAGAATGAAAAAAATTATATATTCCCTTTTTCAAGACTATCATTATTGCTTCTTTATAGATCTCCACAGAACAACCAATCCCATTTACACCCAAAATTATAAAACTATATTCAACCATAATGTTATTGGGACCTTTTGAGCCATTCATGACCCTTTTTATTAATTCACTATATGTGATGCTCCCAAAGTATATCTTATTCTAAGAATAAGTTTATCTCAATTTTTATTCAAGTTTCCTACACAATGAAACAATTTTTTTCCAGGGGAAAAATCCTTTTTAGAACTCTTCTCTAATCACTCATTAAGTTCATCATTAACCATATTATATTCTTTAATATTCTTCTTCAATGTAGGGATTTATTTTAAATATACCGATTTTGATTAGTAATAATCTAAATATTATTCCAACTACTCAATATATGATTTAAAATAATCCACATATTAAAAAGAAACTTTCATTTCCAAATTAATATTTAAAATATAATTTATTTTAAATTAAATCTATTTGAGATCACCCTTAAGTTCAAGATTGAGATCAGCCACTTTTTTAGGTTTAGGATCTTACTTATTAGTAGTAGCCATCAAAAAAATGTTATGTATCATAATTTATGATAATATTCATTTTTTATAATAAAAAAATTATTTTGATATTTCATTCCAAATAAAATAATTTTTTTAGAATATCTTCCAGGAATGATTCTATTCTATGGAATATTCATAACTTATATTTTTCTTTCATCGCTGTCTAATCTTCTCATGAACCATGATATAATATTAACAACTTTTAAACAGTAATAGAATGCTATATATATCATTTCTTCTAATCTTCCCTTTACTATCTTGATTTTTTTGGAAACAAGAGAGAAAAATTCATCATCCACATAATCTTAGACATTAACTTATTTAGAGATATCAATTTTGACCATAGATTTAAATGTTAAATCCATATCAGAATTAATTTATGATTCTTATAGCTTAACTCTCATTTAATTGGACACCATGATCCTTAAAAGATCATTAATAGATAACATTTTGAAACCCATTTTTTCAATAACATGAAACTTTAAACTATATAGAGGTGGAATTTGTTGCGAGATAATTTTTAAATTATAAATATATTTGATTTATTCACCCATTCCTTGAATATATCCCAAACCATCTATGACTCAATTGAAGAAACTATTATAATTTTAATATGGAAACATTTTAAAGTAATAAAATATAATATATAAGACTCATAGCTTAGAGTCATTCAACTTATTATCACCTTAAAATGTATTAGAAAATTTTCACCATAATGGAATAAGTGTAATACATCTCATCACTTTATTATAGATATGATCAGGTAGATCTCTATGTAGAGTTATTTTTATTTTTTTCATCACTATCTAGAATTATGTTATCATATATTATCATAAATTATCCTATCATATTTATAAAATAAATCCTATGAATGGTGGATAATATAACTTGTAGATATATTGTTCAATGATATGAAATCATTTTTTATTCCAATTATAATTGTTTATTGCATCAAATAGAGGAACACCTTAATCATTCACTATGTTTTCTATATAGAGCATCAAATTATAGACTCAATACCTTTAACCACTACTATAATACAACACCTTGAAACCTAAGACACCCCAAGAGAGGAGGGATGAATCATGGTGTCAATTGTTTTTTTATTATTGGGATATTTCAATAATTTTGGTAGGAACTTGTTAAGTACGTCATACTGAATCATAGGAACACAATAATAAATAATTAAAAAATTAAAATAATAGACACTATAATTTTTACTTGGTTCACTACTAAAGGATAATCCAAAGATAATACATAGATGATGTGTCAAAAATATTACCATCCACTATGAATTACAAGTATTTATGTATACCATTTTTCAATAAGGATCACTCTATTCTAGGTTCAATACAAATAAAATGAACTCAGGAAGAACACACTACCTCCCAAGGATCACTTCCATTGACATTTCCTTACCCACAACCATGAATGAATGTTTCCTTAGTTTAAGGAATTTAAATTCACCATCTCATCATGATAAATTGACAGAATATTCTTTCATAATGAAATCAGGAATATGATTCCTAAAATGTTCTCTTTGATATATAATATTATTACTAGAATTAGAAGTATAAATTCCCTTACATAGATTTATCCAACATGTAATTCCTATATGGTATACTGCTTCCCACATAATATTCTTTATGAACATCCATATTCTATATGAAAACCCACTTGGGATATATATTTCAATTATTCATAGAATGTCTTCTAAGAATCAATTTCCCATATGGTTTTTTTATATAACACTTCTTCATAAACCTCATTTTAAAACTACATCTACTTTATGAATTAATTTGTAATGAAAGAGGGATTATACTAAGCTAGTACTCAGGTTTCACTGAAATCATGATCACTCTATGAATATTCATAACCTTTTATTCGATACATAATAAATGTGTTAGTTGTGTATAAATAGGTAAAATACCCCAAAAACATGTTGATATCTGGAATTATCTTTCACCCCTTTACATCACCCTATAAACCGATCGCTGCAAACAACCTCTGTGTACTAGAGCTACAAATGTTTTATATAGAACCGTATTCATGGTCTTCCTAAAATCTCTACCTCTCTTTAATAAATGATTCCCCTTCGTGAATAATTTATTTGTCATTGTGCTTTACCGAATATATTATTTATAACCTCATAAAATACTTTTCTATATGGGTTTACATAATTCCAATGCGGGATGCATACCTTTGTAAAATGTTATTTTATCAAACATATTTTCTATTAACTAAAAATTATATACATATTAATCATCAAAAAAACTGATATACATGAGCCATATACTTGTTATGTAATAAATATACATGATACACAATCATTCATCCTTTACATAAAATCCATTATGAAAATTCACCAAAAACTCAAATTTTTTATACAGAATTTTTTTTCATACATTGTAAAACAACAGTATATAAATAATTCCATTATTATTATATATGATATCTTATTCCTATTAAAAACTCTTAATGAAATAAGACTCTGTGATCAATCAATAAATGGATTAAAAAATGTATCTAAATATTTATTATGGATCCCCATGATTCGAATTGACTCTCTTCCCATTATTAATAACTATGTATCACCACCATGGGGTTGTCAACATAGACTATGAACCACCTCTAATGATTGATATAATCATCCAAATTATAATTTGAAAATTTATTTTAACATTAAAATATATTCCAAAAATATTATAATAATTACATGATAATAATATTTTACACCATTTCCATCTAACAATTTGACATCCTCGGTTTAGTGATTGTTAATTCCATGAATCCTTTTTACTCTATACATGAATTTTTAATGACCCGTGATATATACCTTATTATTAATTGACCTAGTAATTTCGAATAATTATTATTTTATAAATATTAATCATACTCTACAATATGTTTCACATAATTCTCCCATTTAACATCCTCAAAGTAACCTGAACTTGATTCCATTGAGTCTGATGTGAAAATATATGTTAAATGTAAATTTAAAGGCCTAATTTTGACCCCTCATAAGCCCACATGTTTCGAATATGTATTTACTAAAATGAGGGTTTGACATGGAACCTAGATGTAAACTATATGAGCATATAGCCACTCCCACTCTTGACCAATCTGACTCATTTGATCACTAGATTGAATGGAAGGCATTGCACCATGTCGCTAGTCCGCTGCATGAAAGACATGTTATAGGAAACAATCTTATGATCCAATTATATGGTGTGAGATCACTAAACATCACCATTGATCCACATCATGGGAACCAAACCCATATCTATATATTTGAATGACCAGAGGGAAGGGATTGATCATAGTTATTCTGTGTGGTTCAAACCTGCTAGGTGGAACCACCCAATAATTAGATTAGATAGTCTTAGATGATGTGAACACCAACACTGTAAGACCCCATGTGTGTATGATTGTATCTAAGTTCCAAAAATTCTCATTTTTCAATCAATTCTAGGAGGGACCATAAGCCTTTATGACCCATTTTAATTGCTTATTTTCATGCCAAAAGTTCCCAGCACTGGTGGTGGTTTTAATGACATTAAAAATCATCAATGAATAAAAAAATTAATAACCTAGGTATTTATGATTATTGTATCCAATATTTCTGTTTCATTATTCATGATTCACAATATAAATTTATCTATTTCGATTGGGAGAATGAAGTTATTAATCATTATATTTAACTTTTCTCACAAACCACAACTTAGAATAGAGTGATTCTAAAGGAGTTGGTTTAACCTAATTTAATCCTTTGCAATGATGTGTCATAATAATTGTGATTAAATTAATAAGAATAAATTTAAATCTGATTCCAATTAACACCTAGAGTATTTATATAAAATATCATTAAACCCATTAGTAGGTATGACACCATTTATTTTAATACCCCATAATTCAGGACCTACTATATAAAGATACACATAACACAATACCATATTTTAGTGAGGCCTATTGACTTTGGGAAATTATACACATGGAATATTAACTTGAAATAATGTTATAAATAATTATTTAAAAACTCTTAAACGTGCCCCTATGTCCCCATTATTTTATAATATTTCACGTTGTAACATGATGAGTTACATTAGAAAAGGATGAGATATATAGTCCTATAATGGAATAAGCTAAGAATATAATGATGAATGTAATAAATGTTCTTCATGAGGCATATGAATTTGAGATAAAAGTCATAAGAATTTTAAAATTTATCATCAAATCATAGTGTAATATAATAATATCATGCTAATATAGGAATGTGGAAACAACAATAAACATGAAATCACATGCATAAGTCACGTCTAAGTACCAAAGAATAATCACATAGTGTTATTAACATAACCTACCATGAACGTTACATAGCATATCATGAGTTTAAAAATTTACCCAATGAATTGTCAGACTGTATAATTCCAGACCCACCCATCACATTGATATCATGCCTATACATTTGTGCGCCAACTAGATCATACAACATAAGAATTAATTTCAGAAATTTTAACAACATGGTTAAGGAATGTGGGTTACAAATCTGGAGGTAACAAATAAATAAAGGATATACAAAACAAGGTGGGGACCGTTGAGTGGAAATGGGGATGTGTATTCACTATATAAATGTTTGGCTCGTGAAATCGAACAACAAGATCGGTAGTACAACTATTGGACATAAAGGGTTACCAGAGTAGTTAATGGGAGTGAATGGAGGAATATAATTACATGGGGATCAAAAGTACATTAAAGGGATTTGTATAAAAACATTACAATAAGAAAATGTATATTGAAAATGGAATTATACCAACAATGTACATGAAATAAAAAAAAGCGGGGAGAGTCCATTAAATTGAGAGGATTCTTTTAGAATCTTGGAATGAAATTTTTATGATATAAAATATAGATTCAGATGTATCTTGAGCGGTAAATTATGTGTATATTTTTTCTTTAATGGGTTTTAGTGAAGTGTAATTAGATGTTTTGTGGTTTTTATTGGAAAATAAAGGGGAATTTTTTACAAATTTCTAAACATAGGTTATGGAATCTAAATAAGAAAATAATCAGAAACACAAACCTTACCATAGTTTTTACAATGGTTTATTCCAAATAGATTTGGTTTTCATTAATTTATAATAATCTGAACTAAACTGACTAAAATACTATCCTTAGTGATGTGGAATTGAGTCATGTTAATAAATAATTAATTTTAAAAACATAAAGAATATTATATATTTTGGATAATTAATTAAGGGTTTATAAAATTTTAAAAATAATTTCAAAAAACACATTATTATAATGGGGAAGTATAATTTTGATCATCAGTACATTTAATAGTATATATTTCTTCACTTTTGGTCTTTATGATTCCATAATACATACCATGTACTTATACCATATTTAATACCCAAAAAATGGACTCTCAAAAAATTATAAAAAATAAAACATCGGATAATTTCAATGGACTAATTAAATTATAATATTTATTTGATCAAAATAATTCCCAATATATGGGAATTAATACTTTAAAAAAACTCCATTTATTTAAAATTACTAGTTATTAAAAAAACAATAGTGTTCTTACACATATGAATATTATAATCGAATTAATTAAAATAAATTACTATATATAATAGAATAAATATATTATATAAGATTATTTTATTAAAATAAAATTAATTCAAAAAAGTATTAAACTTATCTAAAAAGTGTGTCTTAATTTAAACTAAATATATTTCCTAAAATATTATTATTTTTACTTCATATGAAAATATGATTTTATTTCAATATCATTAAATTGGAAAAAAATAATTATAATTTAATAAAAAATTCATATTGTTTGTTTCTAGATAAAGAAACCATTAGTAAACTAGTATATGCTCTAAAGGTATGGTATGTGATGGTAACACATTCTTTGGGTGGTTAAGAAAACACTGTTTGATATATGATCTTGATAAACATGAACTTATCTCACTAACAGTTTCACCTGTGATTAATTTAATGAATCACAGATTGGGATTTGTCAAAACAAAAGACCAGTGATTCAATTACCATCATAAACATCAATACATGGGATTTATAGGGTATAATCATATTGGATATGGCTATCCATTCTTTTATGTGTGTTATATAGATATTTTCACCACCCTTATTCTATACTCATCATAATAGTCATTGACCAATAGATATATTATCATAGGTTACGATGATTAAAAATCATTTAAATATGACATGATATATTATATAATGGTATAAAATAAAAAATAATAATTTCTCATGTTTTCTATAACATCATTACATAATAATGAATTTATTTATTTGAAATGGGGATTTCCTTTATAAAACATCGGGTGGTTACATTTTTTCCACACCATAAATTTATCCCATGAGATTTCATTTCATACACTAAATTAGATGAGGGTACTAAAATTTCGTTTCCTCTTCTGGTTCCCGTGTTACTTCCTTAAACATGTTGTTATTCCACAACACATTGACCATGTGAGTCATCTTTTTTCAAATATTTTTGTCAATACAATCTATGATCATCGCTGTCTATGTAATGATCCTTTATGGGGACATGACCACACAGAATACCGACCACTTCGAAGCCAAACCCGGTAGATAGCAGGCCCTCGAGACCCCATTGCATGTCACCCTAGATAACACGTGGCTGAAACTGTCCCCTTCCTATGGGGTTTTTTAATTCCTCTCCCCACAACTCGAACCTGTGACCAAAGGCTTAACAACTAACCGAGAAGCATATCAAGTACCAATCAACCAATAGCTCAGTGGACCTCATAATGGTTCCTGGTTGGCTGTTATGCATGAGGTAATGAGTTCGAGTTGCGGGGGAGGTGAATTAAAAACACCTCTTGAAAGTGGACTGTTCATGCCACATGTTATCTGGGATGACATGTGGGGGGGGGGGCAAGGGCCTGCTATCTACCGGGGTTAGACATGGGCGTGGATGGTTTTCTGTGAGGGTTATCCTAATTGGCGAATTTTACATAAAAAATCATCCTATTTTGGGGAAATCAGGTGCATCTTTGCATATCATTTCGCCCTTATAAAATTGTACAATTGGAATAGAATATATATGTTTTGGTGGATATGCTCTGAGCATGCTTCCTTGATTTCAGCGGTTCATGGGAAAAGCGTATCCCTCTTGTTGAGTCTGCCTATAATAACTGGTTCCATTTGACGATACAGATGGATCCTTTTAAAGACTTATAGGGTAGGCCATGCCATTTACCCTTGTGCTGGCTAGAGGCAGGTGAGGCAGCCTTAATAGGTCCATGTCTTGTTTAGAAGACATCATAATAGCTCCATTTGATCAAGAAGAATATGACCATTGCTCAGTCTACATGAAAATTTTATGTCAATCACCATCAATGAACTCTTGAGTTTGAGGTTGGGTATAGTGTTTTTATTTCTGTATCTTGAAGGCTAGGGTATAGAGGGTTAAGAAATAAGGGAAAGTTGTCTCCTCATTATGTCGGGTCATTCAATATTTTAGAGAGATTTGTGATGATAGCTTATCGTTTTATCCTACCTTAAAGGTTCAGTTCCATGCACGACGTCTTTCATGTCTCATAGCTTCACCAATATCATGTTGACGCATCTCATTCCTTTGATTCCCAGGAAGTTGAATTATATGTCGATGTCACATTTGAGGAATATCCAGTACCCATCATTGACTTAAGCAGAAAGGCTGTCTGAGGCAATTCTGTTCCTCTCATACGGTTGTTATGGCAGCATGGAAGAGTATAGGAAAAGACTCCGGAGATGGAAGCTGATGCACGTTCCCAATGGCCAGATCTTTTCTCAGATAGTTTTTCTTTACCATTGGAAGGAGAACTCGGGGGGGGGGGGGCTTTAGCAGGAATACTGTAAGAACCTGAGTTTTCTTGTAGGCATCGATCTTCTAATTTTCCTTCTAAATCAATAAATTTGTAACTTATATAGATTCCTTTTGATTTAGAAATGGGTTTTAGTGTGTTTGGGAATTTTTTGGAGTTTAGAACACCTCTTTCTGGGAAAACAGGCCAAGTTGCACGGTCTGCACACGGTTAGTGCATGGTTTTCCTAACTATTTGGATTATGTTTTTTGATAGTGGCACCTCATATGTTTGGGGAATAGCCATGCAACCAAACCGTGTGAACGCCCCTTTTCCTTTGGTTAGGCTAAAACCATCTCGCATGGTTTGAAAAGCTGTGTTGTCAAACCGTGCGGAAGATAAAAACCTTTGTAAAATATCTAAAATGACCTTAATGATATATTAATCCTTAACCTCACACCTAATATGAAAACCTATGTAATTTTAATACATTTTATTTCTTTTTGAGAATTTTGAATATCCAATCTAGGGATCAATAGACCACCTTTATCCAACATCTGATCGATCTTTTATTCACACATGGGATGCATCGGTAAGTACTTGAGTTATCTTTAGTTGTTCTTATTCCCTTTCTATCTCAACCTAGTTATCACCATCTGAGAATATTCACCTATTCATAAATCTAATTTGATCCAAGGAAAATATAGTGTTGATACTAGAGGTGAAGGATCGTACAACCCTAAGGTGGGTGGTCTGCAACTCATCCCTAACTTTCAGTATTTTTGGAATGTAATTTTCTAGACCACTGGTTCTGGTGGGAACTATTTCATAAATTAACATTCCATGATTATACACATTATCATCATATGGTTATTCTCCTTCCAAATATGAGATTTTTTGTTAGTGTTTTCACACACTACTCAATCCACCTCCTGTCAATGGTTATGCCATAATTGGGTTTTAGTGATTCAGCATGTTTGAGCCACCATTTGGGTGTGTCTTTGCTTGATATTTTTTAAGGGGAGACTCCTTATAATAAATTTCTAGTTGCTAATGATAATTTCATACTGGCATTTACCATGTATGCTCACCACTTGACCCACCTAAGGTAAGTGCTTACTAATGTTTATTAAATGGGAAAACATGAAATGTAAAATGGAATATATACTCAGTATACAACAAGGCAATATAAAGAGAAATTGAATAAAAGTTAAATGAACGTAGCAACCCTTTCCATGTTGATGGAAGCTATCAGAGAAAACCTCAATAATTGGAAAATCTTTAATAGATGACTATGATTTGATTAAATGGTTGCAACACTACCATGACTATCTACACTAATGGAAGACAAGGATTTGACCAATATATAAATGGTTTCAACTCTACATGACCTATCCACACTATTTTAAGGAAATACGTGAACCAAATGAATTATTACAAGATTATAATATCAATAAAGAATGGATTGACTCAAGCTTTCATTGGATTCCTAGAAGAGAATACCTTGGGTCCCAGAAACTCCATTCCAATTCAAGGATACATTTTTCTTAGGTTGATACCCAACTAGACTTCGGTTATTGTATATCTCTTGGATGCATGTTATACAACCCTTAGGTCCCTCTCTTTGTTACATGATACCAAATATACACTCCATGGATCCACAATTGACTAGTTGGTGCCACAAAGAAAGTACATCGGGAGATGTCTTTGCATAGCCCCCTTTTACCTTGGTCGGTCACCTTGGACTCGGTAGGCACCTTATTGTTGAATGACATGGATTACGCTCCTTAAATTACACTATTACCTATTATATAGACTCATATAATACTTAATTATAATTCTGTGTGTTAACATTAACTTGGTTCTTAGCCTGAAAATCTCTCACTGGATATCATTGTCTGGTTTCCTTTTTATGTCTTGGGACCTTCACTACTTATACTATCACGAGGGGATGTTAGTGTGGGTTATGACTCATGTGACCTATTAAAATTAAATGGTAATTAATTAATTAATTAAATGGTTTCATATTTAGACATTGGATGAGGTATGAAGCATGTACATGGTTATTTAGTTATTTTTTACTGCTTTATTACTTTACATATATGTCGGCACACTGCTATATTCCATTTCACGAGACAGATGTTATAGACACTATTTGTGGTGTCCCACTAAGATTTATCTCTCACTATATTTAGGAATAATTTGGTACCTGAAGTATATTACATGGTTGTAGGTATTAAAAAATGGAAGCATGCACCTTCTAATACATGATTTTTTGCGGATAGGATGAAGCTTTATAACATATGACTGAGTAGGATCTCAGGATTCTTTGAGTGAAGTTTTTTTTCTGCTAAATTGTACAACATGTTATTCCAATTGTATTTTATCAACTCTTTATATTTTTATATTTACATGACATTACATTAACAATATTCCAGTTGATATAGTTATTGTTATTCTTATTGATCCACTCCATTAGTTTTCTTTCTCTATTTATTCATATTAATTCTGCAGTTTACTATCCATTTATATCACTTTGGCTATTCTACACTCTGATAATTATAGAATATTATTACCAAGGACACATTCTAGGCCCTTGATTATAGTCAAAATCCTCTGGAATTGGGAAATATGCGCTTGAGGCTATGTGGCCCACTGGGCTGGGGGCACCCATTATGTGGCATCCAGGTCTGAGATATCACAGTATGTTCATTTTTTGAATGATCATTATTAAAGGATACCTCATCTATAGTGAATACATGTTTGGGGTATGGTATATACTTATTTAATAGGGATACATGGAACACATCATTTTCCAGAGATATTTTTTGGTGCAATGATAGTTGATTATCCAAAAACATTATGTGATCAATGATTTAAAAAGAGCTAATGCTTCTAGGACTAGAATTTAAATTCTTCTCAAACCTCAAGAATTCATATGATGAAGATATGAAAGGTAAAAATTTATCTTTGTCCTCAAACTCTTGGTTACATCAATGATTTTCAACCTAGATTTTATACTTACTTGTACATATATGATATTATGTTGAATGGTTTGAAACATCAAGTCATATGTTAGACAAGATCAAGGCTCAAAGGATTTTTCTCTCTAACTTCATCATAGATTGTCAGAGTGTAGACGATCCTCCCATACAAGGCCATATATGGTTCCATATGGATTCTATAATGGGAAATTTTGTTATGCGATTACTCTACTATGGAATGGTACTGATCTCAACATCCTTAGAGATTAATTGAATTAGATCTCTATATATACATTAGAGATTGAATGGTTATGTCAGACTAAAAATCCATTTGATATTGATAAATTGTAATATAATGCATATATATATATATATATCCAACTCTCACCAAAGTATTCTGTAGAACCTTTATGAAAAAATCAGAACTTGAAAAAACATAATGAAAAGGTGAACGCCAAGAAATCTTACAACTTTCCTTAAGTATATCATGTGAGTTGAAGAAGAGAAAAATATCCATTGATAGAAATGAAATGTGCTTGATTTTTAAGGTGATCAATTAACACATAGACAGTTTTATTTCCACAAGATATCATGGGTATTCCTATGAAAAAAATCCATGGTTATGTTTTCCCTTTTCCATACTGGAATGTGAACTGATTACAACATTCCTTAGAATTCTCTAATTTAGCATTGACTGGTTAGAATACCAAGAATTGTGATAAAAATTTTACAATCTCCCAATTCATGTTATCCCATAAAATGTTTTAAATTAGATCCCAACACATTATACTATATTTTGGATGAATACATAAGGAAGAGATATACACATCATCTAGATGTTCTTTCTTCAGGTCTAGTTTTTATGGGACAGATATCCAGGTTTCCAACATTAAAATCCCATATTCTAAAGAGTTGAACTCTAGTATATTCACCACATTTTTCTATAGAACTGAATAATCATTTTGGGCCACATTGGTACTCTCAATAATCGATGGTTTAGTAGTTATTTGATGAAACTTGTATCAAAATCCATTTAATATCCACATGTACAAGAAGACTGGATCCCATGTAATCATCACCCTAGATAGGGCTGTACGATCCTTTCAATTATGATCATCTTATAAATTTTTCACATCCTAAGTATCTTAATGATTTGAAGAATCATAATACATGATTATATCTAACCACCTTCTTGGGAACTATTGAGATTATTATTTTTTGAATATATACTTGATGTATTTTGGATCTGTATATATGTCATATTTTCCCTTATAGAGATAATCACCAAATATTTAGTGAGATGATTAATATAACCAATCAGAGATCATTTTTAGGTAGTTTTTTTTCCATGGATATTTAATTGGTAGGATGCATAGGCTATCAATTTTATATATTGCATGAGTACATATCCTAATACCTTTTTAGATTCATTACTGTAAATTAAAAATCCTTCCATACAGGTTGGTAATGTGAGTATAGGAGTAGTGATTAGCTTCTTTTTAATCTTTTTAATGATATCCTCACATTTATTAGTATATACCCTCTTCAAAAACATTTCAATTAACTTATTTTATGTTCATGAAAATCGTGATATGTTTCTCAAACATCAGTGATAATACCCATAAAATTCAAGGAAAATAAATTTTTATATCATAGATGTTGTTATGATCCATTCTTTAATAAAATTTGTTTTTAAATTGGCCACTAATATCCCTTTTCTGGTGATAATAAGACCTAGGAATGTTACTTTCTCTATCCATAACTCAAATTTACAATACATTACATATAACTTTTTCATTCCTATGGTCTCTAGCACAATATTTAATTGCTTCTCAGGTTCATCGATTCCTTTGTATTAAATGAGAATCCAATATGTAACTACTATGATAGATTTATCAAGATAATACCTAGAGTCTATATGCATTAATTCCCTGAAGATAACTTGTGAATTATTGAGTGAAAATTGCATCCACATGAGCTTGTAATCCCCATACCCTGTAAAAAAGAAGTCTTGTGGATGTCTTCATTCTTCACCATTAATTGATAATATCATGATCAGTGATCTACCTTGGAGAAGTATTGGTCTCCACATAACTGAATAAATAAGTAATTTTTTTTAGAGGATATTCTTTCTTTATAATGATCTTTTTTAGGTCATGCTAATCAATGTAGAGGTGCATTGAACCATCCTTCTTACAAAAAAAAGGTCCAGTGCACATCATAGTGAAGCACTTGGACATAAAAACCATTTTAAATATTCTACTAGATTTGTTTTTAATATCCAAAAATTCAATAGTAGAAATTAAATATTATGACTTGGATATTCCAAAAAATCTAGGTATAAGTTTTATTGAGAAATAATTCACTTCACAAGGAGGAAGAATATGAAAATAATCATGTAACACATTAGTGAGTTCCCAAATAATTGGAATATTTTAGAGGATGGTTTTTTCTATAGTATATATCATTTAAGATAAATACACATTCTCATAAGTTAATAATATGTATGCGTACAATGATAAAACTGATGGATATTCTGTTTCCTCCTTAAACATGTATTGAATCGGAGGGAGGTTTAAAATACAGAGGGTGATTTAATTCACTTAGAAATTTATGTTGTCTCTATACAAGGAAATCCATTCCATGCCCAAAATAGTGTCAAATGAAAATAAAGTGATTATCATATAATTTTATTTGAAATCTAGAAAAATATTTTGACAAGGAATTAGTTATATGATTGGGATTCAATAGTTTACCCCTTTAAATATTCATTGATAAGTAATAATTCCATGTTTTGTGGTGGTATTTTAGTAGTCATACTAAAACTATGTGATATGAAATTATTCAGAGAAACTTTATCCAATAGTATGAGCACTATAATGTAATGAATAACTATAGCACCTCTCACCAAATAATTTTTAGGATACACCTCAATTGTTTTTAAAGAATCAACCATTTCTTATTCTATAGGACTTGGAGGTTGATCTCATCAGTCATCATTTACAACCCTTGGTTTAGTGTACTAATTAATATATTTTCATTTTTTTTCAATTGAAACATTGGCAAATAGGTTGAGGGCCAGCAGGATTATTCATTTATTCCATTACATTAGTGGTTTTATCCTATTGAAATTCATTAGATGGATCTGAATCCTCCCCTCTAATAATGTAATTTATTATACCCTTCAAGAAATTTTTGGGATTATTTTTCTCATATTTTTGAAAAGTGGGGTGTTTGAATTTCTTTCCCCCATGATATTTTCTATCACACAAAAAGAATTAAAATCCATTATTTACTATCTATATTTAGACCTATGATGCCCTTGAGATTCTCTAATGTCCATTTTAACTTTTAGAAAAGATCATACAATTTCATTATAGATATAAAAGTCTTGATTAAAAAAATATTTTCTCATAGACTCTTCTTTTTCAATAGAAGAGGTAGAAAACATTATATTTATAGTTAATTATAATGCTCTCGGGATATCATGTGTTCCTTGTAATTATCTCCATGTATGTCTTTATGGACTCATCATAATTTTTATCAAGGCTACAAAAACCCCTTTCCATTTGAAGGTAGAGAGTTTGAAGAAATATTTATTGAAAAAAAATTCTATAATTATTTTAACTATATCCCATCAATCTTCTCATCATGATTTTTATTTTTTATCAAATGATACCACAGAATACCTTCTCCCTCTATATGATATAATTCAAACAAAAACATCTCTTTCATAGATCATTGAGGGACAAAGAATATCTTATTAATATATATGATTCAATATTCCATGATCAAGGGATCATAATATCCTAAAAAATATAGAGGCCTTTGTCATATAGATGTATCAATTACAACATTCTCTTTTATATAGGTATGTTGGTGTTCCTCCTAATTAATTTTTCTATGATAATTGTGAGTTAAATAACAAATTATCATCATAATTAATCCAATTCTAGTTTTTATCAGGATAATAATCTCATTTGGGAAGTCATCACATTACACCTCAAATCAGTTATATCCTCATTAATAGCCCTTAAAGAGATTTAAAATTTACCAAATAATATCATTATAATGTTTCATTCTAGAAATATCAAAATGCCACTTTTCATATGACAAGTGACAATTGAGTCAAGACAAATTCACCCTTTTAGGATTGTTACCCAGGGGCTGAACTGTGCCAAATCCAAATTCAATTGCAGTATCGAAACAAGAATTTGGTTTCTTGGAAACCACTTAAAATAGATTTTAAGAAAACATAAGAATGTTTTCCTTTGTTTAGTCTTATTACTAAATATTTCACTGAGGTTTTCTAATCATAATTCCCAAAATAACTAGATTTTCATCTGATAGTTCCTTTGAAAAACCATATATTAATGTATAGTAATTCATTATTTTTTATATAAAGACAGACATAATAAAAACCTATAAGATAGCAAGGCCTAGAGTATTTTTCAAATTTGGTATATATATGATTAACTTGATCCATGGACAAGATAAAATTAATTGAAAAGTCTAAAACATTCCCTTATATTCCAAAAATCCTCTAATAGTGTATAGGATAACCTCTGGATATTCATATGAAAAAGTTGAGCTATAAATCCCAAAAAGGGAATAATAAAAGAATAAAATTTAAATATTAATACATTTAAGTCAAGATAAATATCAAGGTGACCCAAAAAGTGTAATAATCATAAAATTGATCATATATTCCCGATATAAGATGATAACATTAGGAAATACAATAATATAGAAACAAGAAAAAACAAGAAATCATAAGCAGAAGTCAAAGATAGCCTTGAAAAAATCATAACATATCATGAATTGGATAACCTCAGATTCACTATACATATTATTTAATTAGATAAAAATATTACCCAATGGATTAAAGGGATATATAATTACCATAACACCCATCACACACATATCATGTATGTAACAGCCCAAGATTTTATAAAAAATATTCTTTTTAATTTTATTAATTGTACGCTACACCAAAAGGAGCTTGCACAACACGCATCCTTGACTTGCCTTGCATTACACGCAATCACGACCTTCCTCGATAGCGTGTGTAATACGCAATACCGAGTTTCACTAAACAACGATATGCTATTAAAATATTATTAAAACTAGCCGTTATGAATAGTAATAACCACTTTTTAAATTCTGTAAATATTATTTTTCAAAATGAACTTCATTTTTGGATTCGGAGTATCGAATTTAGCCTAAGGTGAAATTTTGGTACTTTTCGGATAACTTTCACATTCTGGTGAATAGTGAAAATTACTGAATTATAATTAAAAACAACCTTTTTAATCAAAATAATTAATAGTGATAAATTATTAATTTGAGTGGTTTTAAAGTATATTTAGAATATATTTTTACAATTTAATACAATGTTGGTCATTGGTTGTAATTTCACATTTAAACCAGACATAATCAAGTGTCAATCTTTTGATATATATTGTTTCCTAAAAACACGCTATTTATTTTAACAGCGGTATTTAATTATAAAATTAATTAATGAAACTTCTATGTTATGAATTTGGTAAAATAGATTTCATTTTTGAATTCGGAATATGAAATATAGCTTAGGATGAAATTTTGGCATTGTTCTGAAAAACATCAATTTTTGATGAATAGTGAAACTACTAAGTGGTAGGTTAAAAACTGAATTTTGTATAAAACTTAATTTTACCGCTTCTGTGAATGGAATTTTGAAAATCCGAGAGACACTGTTAATATCAAGGACTAAAATGTGGTTCAATGAGATGAAAATAATTTTTTGGTGAATAGTAACTTTTTACTTTTTTTTACCGCGGTTAATAGTAAATAGGGTAACTAAGGGTAAATATGATATTAATATTACCCTAACACATGTCCTAATTCTATTGGACAAGTGTAATTCGACCAGAAACAAACTTAGGAATAAACTATGACCATTTAGGCCCACTTGGATTATATTAGGACATTTATTATTAATTTATTTAAAGAAATGTTAAAATAGTTAAAATCAATGTTTAATAAGTAAATCATTTTTAATATGGGGATATACATAAGATAAATTCGATTGTAAATATTCTTTAGAAAGCTAAAAATATTTCATACATGATGGTATTTTATTTGTAATTTTTAGACATCAAATAATTTAATTTATTTATGACACAACGATGATGCAATAATTATCTTATTAATGAAATATTGACATAATTGATGTTATAAACACCAAAATAAATGTAATATGAGATTTTTTATGAATTCCACTAATTTTCTAGGTTACTATGGTATAATAATGTTGATTTAATCAACTTGGTTCGAACATTTAATTCTGTTATGACTTTCACAAAAATCATATATCAAATAGTGTCAAAATTGACACAAAATAGTTTTTAAATCAAATATTATATTATTAATTGTTATTTTATTCCTAAAAATCTAAGGTTCGGCCAAATGACTTATATAAGTATATATTTATTAATAATATACAATTTTGGGTTCGTTTGGCATGTTATAGTAAGTGTATTAACCATATAGTGAAAGAAAACAAAAAGACACGGTAAAAGTTAAATTATTTATCTTAGAGTTAAATCTAATTGATAAGGTTAAAATAATATCCTAAACTTGTCTAAATTCTATTGGTTGATAGGATTTCGACCCATCCCCACTTTAGCTTCGAAATAAGACCCTTTGGAACCATTATAAACCGATTTTGACTTTAATACAAAATAATATTTTGAGATATTCCTAAGGTGCCCCTCTCCTCCCTTATAAAAGGACACCTCCTCCCCCTCCTCCTCACACCAATATGAGCATTCAAGCTCATCCAACCTGTGCCAAAATATCTTCTCCACTTCCCTAGCAACATCCTAGAGGTTCTGGTCTTCCTCAAAGACCAATTCTAGTGCCCTAAGAGGAGGTCTCAAAGAGGCACTTCAAAGAAGAGGTAATTACCGTTACCAATTCTTTCATCTTTATTTCTTCTTCCACTTCTTTTTCTTAGGTTGTTTCATTATGAAGTAATAACATCAGTATCACTCATATACTGATATGTTATTATAAGTATGAAACAACCCTATTTCACCATCTATCCATCCTATGGAAAAAAGAAATCCCCGCGCGTGCGTACGTACGGAATACCGTCTCCACGCCGTGGTGTAATCTATTTTCCACCACTACCTTACATGGATGGGTATAATGGTGTAAAGAATAACTATACATAGTTATTAAAACATCATATTGATTCTGATATATTGTATAATCCACTCCAATTCAATTCAATATTTATAGAAATGATATCATCGCTCGTGCGTACGTACGGACTACCGTCTCCACGACGCGATGAGATTCATTCTCCATGTTAACCATTTAAGAATGATTATAAAGTATATATAATAAATAATAATGAAATATATGACATTATAAAGCTACTGGATTTATGTATATATATATATATTTATGTCATCTACTTACTTCCATTCAAGACAATAGGGAAAGGAAAACAGCGTTCATGCGTACGTACGGACTACCGTCTCCATGAACGGTGTTTTTCATTTTATTTATCTACCTATTATATATATATATATATATACTGAATATATATGATATATAAATCATATTTTATATTCTGGAAGTGAGTAAATCATGATATAAGTAATAATGATGTCAAGAACAACAAGTCAAAACACCTACGATAAATGAAACGATTTTACCCAAAACGCTTCTTTAACATGGAATTTACAAAAGAACGGGTAATATAATGTCATAAGTGAACCATATATGATATCATAACAATTAATATGATTCTGTAATAAGTCAATAACATGATTTAAATCATTATACAGGAGGTTCGGACACTTACAAAGCAAGTCGGACCTAAGGTAAGGGAAATATCACAATCTCATTTTTATCCGAGATTGTTTATTCGTAAGTATTTACTGGGGTGTATTTTATCATCCACATCCATGTTTACTCAATATGTAATATTATTTCAATCCACCTAAAATTGTTTAAATCCATTTTTACCCTTTGGTGAGTTTTTAGTAATACGTATGAAAGGAATCTTTTGTCGTTTTTCGTACGAGGTACTTTTTGACTTTTCCGACAAAAGTACGAAAAATATTTTTTTTAACTTATACGGCACGAACAGATATCTACTGTTTTATAAAGCCTTATTTTCATGAAGCTTCCTCTAAAATATTTCATGACTATTTTCAATAAAATCTCTTTCTTTTAAAATTGCATGATGTTTTGTGAAAAGAAATTGATTTTGTAGAAGAAAGGATATTTTCCTCAAGAATTCAATTCAAGTGTTTTATCAAAATTATTTTCCATCTAAGATAATAAAGGGTTCTGTTTCTATCCATATTTTTACATTGATTTGACTATGTTGTGATGGAATTATGTTTATGAATTCCTTTATCTTATATGAATTGATTTATGATGTCATGATGTTTCAAGAATCCCATTTTTGTTACACGTGTTATGCGATGATGTATGTTTTATGATTATGTGGAACACATAAGAAAGGATTCATTATAAGATGGGTGGGACCTATATCTCCCTCCAATGCATTGGGTAATGATTTTATATCTCATGAGATAGACATGGCTGGAATGGAAGGTTATTTCGGTTCAGTGATACAGGACTGAAACGAGGAGTGAACTCGGTTCAAAAAGGGACTTTGTCCACTTAGATAGTCTTGGCAATGAGTCATGACTAACAAGAAATGATTTTCTATGATTATGTGTGCATTCCACAAAGTTTCAAGTTTCATGTTATGATTATGGGGATCTCATTTTCACTTCTATGATTTATCCCATGTTATGATATTATGAGCTCTTTTGCAGGTTAAGATTTCCAAAAGCTATGTTCTTATGTATATGATGTGATTGATATTTCTTTTGTTTTCCCTTACTGAGCATTTGAGCTCACCCTTTTATGTTTTCTTTTCCCCAGGATATAAAGAAAGGTTTTTAGGTAAAAAAAAGGGAAGATCTTTATGGGAGATATTGAAGATCTTTCCCCACGATTAGAAGATTACGTTCCGAGTTTCCAAAGACACTAAACTATTACGATCCTTGTGTGTGTGTTTTTGTTATGTACTAAGTATTTCGCAAAAGTAATGTAATGTCCATGTACGATAAGCTTCGGGTCTCTACAGTTGGTATCAGAGGAAAGGTTTAGTCAACCTTTGGAAACTAGGATGCGAAAATGTTAGTGTGATCCCTAGAGATATTTATAAGGTATGTCTAGGGATGTCCTTAGGGATAAGTATACGTATAGGTTATAGTAATAGAATTACGCTAACGATCATAGAATTAAACCTAAGATGTTGGATATTGAAGGTACTCCCCCTTTATTATTTTGTTTTCCCTAGCATGATTTTTTCCTCTCACACTATTCTTTTTGGGTTTTAGACGATGGCTGGAACCCGAAGGAACCGTGTTGATCAATGCAATGGACAATGCAATGATTGCCCTCCTGAACAAACAAATGTTTTGGGAGATGGAGTGCAAAATCTTATTGCTATACTTACATAAGATATGAATCATTCTGGACTTCCAAATGAGCAGAGAAGGGAACAATATTCTATTGAGTCCTTCATGAGGCAACGTCCACCTTCTTTCAGTGGGTCTTCTGATCCACTTGTGGCCGAACAATGGATCAGTACTACTGAAAAGATATTTTCAGTTCTTCAATGTTCTGAACATGATAAAGTCATCTTAGCAGTATATCGTTTGGAAGGTGAAGCTGATCAATAGTGGAATCTTATCAAGAATACGAGGCCAAGAGATGAAATTGAGTCCATGGAATGGGACGATTTCAAGAACTTGTTTTTCAGTAAGTACTTCCCTCGTATTCTTCGAACAAATATGGAGAAAGAGTTTCTTGAACTAAAGCAAAGGGACGATGAATCTGTTGGTACCTATGAAGCAAATTTTACAAGACTTTCAAGGTATGCTTCTGGTATTATCATCCAACCTGAAAGTAAAGTTGATCGATTTTTTAGTGGCTTAAAACCAAGTCTTCGAAGGGCATTAGCTATAAGAGACTTCAGTAGCTATGAAGAAATTGTGCGTTGTGCTATCAAGGTAGAAATGGAAGTTGGTGTTACATATCCATCTCATGGTTTTGACAAGAAACGAAAGATGGAGTTCAAGGAGAAATCTCAGAATAATGGTGAAAAGAAGATGAATGTTTCCTTATGCACAAAGTGTGGAAAGAAGCATGGTGGAGATTGTCTTAAAGGGACTAGAAAATGTTTTAAGTGTGGAAAAGAAGGTCATCGAGCAGCTGAGTGTCGAAGTAATGGAAAAAGGGTTTCTAATGATGTGAATAAAGCAAACACTGCAGAGAACGCACCACCAACACTTCAATGCTTCAAGTGCAAGGAAATGGGTCATTATGCTAATAATTGCCCTAATCCAAGGGTTAGTGATGATCAACATGAGCAACCACTGAAGGCAAAGGACAAAGGGAAATCACATGCGATCACTATTGGGAATATTGAATATGACAACGATGTGGTGGAATGATTAAGTGTTTATGTAACGGGATTCCAAAATAATGTTGTATCATTGAGTATTAAAATATTTATTGATGTGGTGTTCAAAGTGATTGAGATATTTTTTGGAAATAAGATGATATGCGCATAATGAAGACGAGAAAATGAAATGTTTAATAGTATTCATGAGCTCATGATTGATATAAGGACTAAGTGATATCATAGAATTTTGAGGATTTTGGTATGTGGAAAGTGTTAACTTTTAACTGCACTCATGTTTTCACTAAGGTATTCAAGAGAATACACGATTAAGGACTTTGAATGTTTGGAATGTGACCAACAAGACATATCTTATGATATGTGGGGATCAACGACAGTATTAAATCTCTGGTAATCGTTGTCACTATATTATGAGAGTGGACTGCAGTATTATGTATAAGCCTAAAGATTAGACTGGATTATGTTGGACATAAGTTAGTATTGTTTAAGGATAGAAGATTTTCGATATTATTGATGGGATGTTATAGTAACGTAGTTTTAGAAAAAGGACAACCTGCAGGATAGGCGACAGCCCATCGCTTCGGACAAGGCTGTAGGAATCGAACCCACAACCGAAGTGCGACTGGCCTTTATCGCCTACCACTGACCTACAGGAAGTCCATGTTTAGTAGAAACTAGTTTTATTATATTAAGCATTATGATATATGAAGTATAAGTCCATTTTAGGAACCATATATGATTAATCTCACTATAGATCGACTTATGTATATAAGTTTTGCTAACCTTTTGTTTGAGACAGATGGAATGACCCGTCATTCTATCACATGATCTGCTAACACTTCACGAATAACAAATTCAACTTCATTTATTTAAGAGATGAAGTGGAAATTGTTCAAGGCACGAACAACAGTGAGATTGTACCAAAATAAAGTAATTATTTATTCTAATTCAAATTTTCAACTTTAGGGGGAATGATCTTGAAAACCAAAAATGTTGTCCTAGTGATCTTATATCTGATGAATCGGATGGTACCTTAGATCGTCACAAATTTATGGATTTGTGATTGTTGGCTTTTCCATAGCCATGTTCTCTACCACTCTCCATCAGAACATGATGGTTAGATTTCTCTTCCATATCCATATTTTCACCTATGTGGAAACCCAATGATTAGTTTATTTGGGTAACCGTTACGTTTCATACTTTTGTTTTTAAATATTGGTTTTGATATTCCTTTTTACGATGTGGGTTTCTATTAAAGAAACTTTCGAATAGTAAACCATTTATAACCCCGACGAATTTCGAGGGCGAAATTCATTTTAAGGGGGGTAGGATGTAACAGCCCAAGATTTTATAAAAAATATTCTTTTTAATTTTATTAATGTCTTGTGTTGTACGCTACACCAAAAGGAGCTTGCACAACACGCATCCTTGACTTGCCTTGCATTACACGCAATCACGACCTTCCTCGATAGCGTGTGTAATACGCAATACCGAGTTTCACTAAACAACGATATGCTATTAAAATATTATTAAAACTAGCCGTTATGAATAGTAATAACCACTTTTTAAATTCTGTAAATATTATTTTTCAAAATGAACTTCATTTTTGGATTCGGAGTATCGAATTTAGCCTAAGGTGAAATTTTGGTACTTTTCGGATAACTTTCACATTCTGGTGAATAGTGAAAATTACTAAATTATAATTAAAAACAAACTTTTTAATCGAAATAATTAATAGTGATAAATTATTAATTTGAGTGGTTTTAAAGTATATTTAGAATATATTTTTACAATTTAATATAATGTTGGTCATTGGTTGTAATTTCACATTTAAACCAGACATAATCAAGTGTCAATCTTTTGATATATATTGTTTCCTAAAAACACGCTATTTATTTTAACAGTGGTATTTAATTATAAAATTAATTAATGAAACTTCTATGTTATGAATTTGGTAAAATAGATTTCATTTTTGAATTCGGAATATGAAATATAGCTTAGGATGAAATTTTGGCATTGTTCTGAAAAACATCAATTTTTGATGAATAGTGAAACTACTAAGTGGTAGGTTAAAAACTGAATTTTGTATAAAACTTAATTTTACCGCTTCTGTGAATGGAATTTCGAAAATCCGAGAGACACTGTTAATATCAAGGACTAAAATGTGGTTCAATGAGATGAAAATAATTTTTTGGTGAATAGTAACTTTTTACTTTTTTTTTACCGCGGTTAATAGTAAATAGGGTAACTAAGGGTAAATATGAAATTAATATTACCCTAACACATGTCCTAATTCTATTGGACAAGTGTAATTAGACCAAAAACAAACTTAGGAATAAACTATGACCATTTAGGCCCACTTGGATTAGATTAGGACATTTATTATTAATTTATTTAAAGAAATGTTAAAATAGTTAAAATCAATGTTTAATAAGTAATGCATTTTTAATATGGGGTTATACATAAGATAAATTCGATTGTAAATATTCATTAGAAAGCTAAAAATATTTCCTACATGATGGTATTTTATTTGTAATTTTTAGACATCAAATAATTTAATTTATTTATGACACAACGATGATGCAGTAATTATCTTATTAATGAAATATTGACATAATTGATGTTATAAACACCAAAATAAATGTAATATGAGATTTTTTATGAATTCCACTAATTTTATAGGTTACTATGGTATAATAATGTTGATTTAATCAACTTGGTTCGAACATTTAATTCTGTTATGACTTTCACAAAAATCATATATCAAATAGTGTCAAAATTGACACAAAATTGTTTTTAAATCAAATATTATATTATTAATTGTTATTTTATTCCTAAAAATCTAAGGTTCGGCCAAATGACTTATATAAGGATATATTTATTAATAATATACAATTTTGGGTTCGTTTGGCATGTTATAGTAAGTGTATTAACCATATAGTGAAAGAAAACAAAAAGACACGGTAAAAGTTAAATTATTTATCTTAGAGTTAAATCTAATTGATAAGGTTACAATAATATCCTAAACTTGTCTAAATTCTATTGGTTGATAGTATTTCGACCCATCCCCACTTTAGCTTCTAAATAAGACCCTTTGGAACCATTATAAACCGATTTTGACTTTAATACAAAATAATATTTTGAGATATTCCTAAGGTGCCCCTCTCCTCCCTTATAAAAGGACACCTCCTCCCCCTCCTCCTCACACCAATTTGAGCATTCAAGCTCGTCCAACCCGTGCCAAAATCTCTTCTCCACTTCCCTAGCAACATCCTAGAGGTTCTGGTCTTCCTCAAAGACCAATTCTAGTGCCCTAAGAGGAGGTCTCAAAGAGGCACTTCAAAGAAGAGGTAATTACCGTTACCAATTCTTTCATCTTTATTTCTTCTTCCACTTCTTCTTCTTAGGTTGTTTCATTATGAAGTAATAACATCAGTATCACTCATATACTGATATGTTATTATAAGTATGAAACAACCCTATTTCACCATCTATCCATCCTATGGAAAAAAGAAATCCCCGCGCGTGCGTACGTACGGAATACCGTCTCCACGCCGTGGTGTAATCTATTTTCCACCACCACCTTACATGGATGGGTATAATGGTGTAAAGAATAACTATACATAGTTATTAAAACATCATATTGATTCTGATATATTGTATAATCCACTCCAATTCAATTCAATATTTATAGAAATGATATCATCGCTCGTGCGTACGTACGGACTACCGTCTCCAGGACGCGATGAGATTCATTCTCCATGTTAACCATTTAAGAATGATTATAAAGTATATATAAGAAATAATAATGAAATATATGACATTATAAAGATACTGGATTTATTTATATATATATATATTTATGTCATCTACTTACTTCCATTCAAGACAATAGGGAAAGGAAAACAGCGTTCATGCGTACGTACGGACTACCGTCTCCATGAACGGTGTTTTTCATTTTATTTATCTACCTATTATATATATATATATATACTGAATATATATGATATATAAATCATATTTTATATTCTGGAAGTGAGTAAATCATGATATAAGTAATAATGATGTCAAGAACAACAAGTCAAAACACCTACGATAAATGAAACGATTTTACCCAAAACGCTTCTTTAACATGGAATTTACAAAAGAACGGGTAATATAATGTCATAAGTGAACCATATATGATATCATAACAATTAATATGATTCTGTAATAAGTCAATAACATGATTTAAATCATTATACAGGAGGTTCGGACACTTACAAAGCAAGTCGGACCTAAGGTAAGGGAAATATCACAATCTCATTTTTATCCGAGATTGTTTATTCGTAAGTATTTACTGGGGTGTATTTTATCATCCACATCCATGTTTACTCAATATGTAATATTATTTCAATCCACCTAAAATTTTTTAAATCCATTTTTACCCTTTGGTGAGTTTTTAGTAATACGTATGAAAGGAATCTTTTGTCGTTTTTCGTACGAGGTACTTTTTGACTTTTCCGACAAAAGTACGAAAAATATTTTTTTTAACTTATACGGCACGAACGGATTTCTACTGTTTTATAAAGCCTTATTTTCATGAAGCTTACTCTAAAAGATTTCATGACTATTTTCAATAAAATCTCTTTCTTTTAAAATTGCATGATGTTTTGTGAAAATAAATTGATTTTGTAGAAGAAAGGATATTTTCCTCAAGAATTCAATTCAAGTGTTTTATCAAAATTATTTTCCATCTAAGATAATAAAGGGTTCTGTTTCTATACATATTTTTACATTGATTTGACTATGTTGTGATGGAATTATGTTTATGAATTCCTTTATCTTATATGAATTGATTTATGATGTCATGATGTTTCAAGAATCCCATTTTTGTTACACGTGTTATGCGATGATGTATGTTTTATGATTATGTGTAACACATAAGAAAGGATTCATTATAAGATGGGTGGGACCTATATCTCCCTCCAATGCATTGGGTAATGATTTTATATCTCATGAGATAGACATGGCTGGAACGGAAGGTTATTTCGGTTCAGTGATACAGGACTGAAATGAGGAGTGAACTCGGTTCAAAAAGGGACTTTGTCCACTAAGATAGTCTTGGCAATGAGTCATGACTAACAAGAAATGATTTTCTATGATTATGTGTGCATGCCACAAAGTTTCAAGTTTCATATTATGATTATGGGGATCTCATTTTCACTTCTATGATTTATCCCATGTTATGATATTATGAGCTCTTTTGCAGGTTAAGATTTCCAAAAGCTATGTTCTTATGTATATGATGTGATTGATATTTCTTTTGTTTACCCTTACTGAGCATTTGAGCTCACCCTTTTATGTTTTCTTTTCCCCAGGATCTAAAGAAAGGTTTTTAGGTAAAAAAAAGGGAAGATCTTTATGGGAGATATTGAAGATCTTTCCCCACGATTAGAAGATTACGTTCCGAGTTACCAAAGACACTAAACTATTACGATCCTTGTGTGTGTGTTTTTGTTATGTACTAAGTATTCCGCAAAAGTAATGTAATGTCCATGTACGATAAGCTTCGGGTCTCTACAGTTGGTATCAGAGGAAAGGTTTAGCCAACCTTTGGAAACTAGGATGCGAAAACGTTAGTGTGATCCCTAGAGATATTTATAAGGTATGTCTAGGGATGTCCCTAGGGATAAGTATACGTATAGGTTATAGTAATAGAATTACGCTAACGATCATAGAATTAAACCTAAGATGTTGGATATTGAAGGTACTCCCCCTTTATTATGTTTTTTTCCCTAGCATGATTTTTGCCTCTCACACTATTCTTTTTGGGTTTTAGACGATGGCTGGAACCCGAAGGAACCGTGTTGATCAATGCAATGGACAATGCAATGATTGCCCTCCTGAACAAACAAATGTTATGGGATATGGAGTGCAAAATCTTATTGCTATACTTACACAAGATATGAATCATTCTGGACTTCCAAATGAGCAGAGAAGGGAACAATATTCTATTGAGTCCTTCATGAGGCAACGTCCACCTTCTTTCAGTGGGTCTTCTGATCCACTTGTGGCTGAACAATGGATCAGTACTACTGAAAAGATATTTTCAGTTCTTCAATGTTCTGAATATGATAAAGTCATCTTAGCAGTATATCGTTTGGAAGGTGAAGCTGATCAATAGTGGAATCTTATCAAGAATACGAGGCCAAGAGATGAAATTGAGTCCATGGAATGGGACGAGTTCAAGAACTTGTTTTTCAGTAAGTACTTCCCTCGTATTCTTCGAACAAAGATGGAGAAAGAGTTTCTTGAACTAAAGCAAAGGGACGATGAATCTGTTGGTACCTATGAAGCAAATTTTACAAGACTTTCAAGGTATGCTTCTGGTATTATCATCCAACCTGAAAGTAAAGTTGATCGATTTTTCAGTGGCTTAAAACCAAGTCTTCGAAGGGCATTAGCTATAAGAGACTTCAGTAGCTATGAAGAAATTGTGCGTTGTGCTATCAAGGTAGAAATGGAAGTTGGTGTTACATATCCATCTCATGGTTTTGACAAGAAACGAAAGATGGAGTTCAAGGAGAAATCTCAGAATAATGGTGAAAAGAAGATGAATGTTTCCTTATGCACAAAGTGTGGAAAGAAGCATGGTGGAGATTGTCTTAAAGGGACTAGAAAATGTTTTAAGTGTGGAAAAGAAGGTCATCGAGCAGCTGAGTGTCGAAGTAATGGAAAAAGGGTTTCTAATGATGTGAATAAAGCAAACACTGCAGAGAACGCACCACCAACACTTCAATGCTTCAAGTGCAAGGAAATGGGTCATTATGCTAATAATTTCCCTAATCCAAGGGTTAGTGATGATCAACATGAGCAACCACTGAAGGCAAAGGACAAAGGGAAATCACATGCGATCACTATTGGCAATATTGAATATGACAACGATGTGGTGGAATGATTAAGTGTTTATGTAATGGGATTCCAAAATAATGTTGTATCATTGAGTATTGCAATATTTATTGATGTGGTGTTCAAAGTGATTGAGATATTTTTTGGAAATAAGATGATATGCGCATAATGAAGACGAGAAAATGAAATGTTTAATAGTATTGATGAGCTCATGATTGATATAAGGACTAAGTGATATCATAGAATTTTGAGGATTTTGGTATGTGGAAAGTGTTAACTTTTAACTGCACTCATGTTTTCACTAAGGTATTCAAGAGAATACACGATTAAGGACTTTGAATGTTTGGAATGTGACCAACAAGACATATCTTATGATATGTGGGGATCAACGACAGTATTAAATCTCTGGTAATCGTTGTCACTATATTATGAGAGTGGACTGCAGTATTATGTATAAGCCTAAATATTAGACTGGATTATGTTGGACATAAGTTAGTATTGTTTAAGGATAGAAGATTTTCGATATTATTGATGGGATGTTATAGTAACGTAGTTTTAGAAAAAGGACAACCTGCAGGATAGGCGACAGCCCATCGCTTCGGACAAGGCTGTAGGAATCGAACCCACAACCGAAGTGCGACTGGCCTTTATCGCCTACCAGTGACCTACAGGAAGTCCATGTTTAGTAGAAACTAGTTTTATTATATTAAGCAGTATGATATATGAAGTATAAGTCCATTTTAGGAACCATATATGATTTATCTCACTATAGATCGACTTATGTATATAAGTTTTGCTAACCTTTTGTTTGAGACAGATGGAATGACCCGTCATTCTATCACATGATCTGCTAACACTTCACGAATAACAAATTCAACTTCATTTATTTAAGAGATGAAGTGGAAATTGTTCAAGGCACGAACAATAGTGAGATTGTACCAAAATAAAGTAATTATTTATTCTAATTCTAATTTTCAACTTTAGGGGGAATGATCTTGAAAACCAAAAATGTTGTCCTAGTGATCTTATATCTAATGAATCGGATGGTACCTTAGATCGTCACAAATTTATGGATTTGTGATTGTTGGCTTTTCCATAGCCATGTTCTCTACCACTCTCCATCAGAACATGATGGTTAGATTTCTCTTCCATATCCATATTTTCACCTATGTGGAAACCCAATGATTAGTTTATTTGGGTAACCGTTACGTTTCATACTTTTGTTTTTAAAGATTGGTTTTGATATTCCTTTTTACGATGTGGGTTTCTATTAAAGAAACTTTCGAATAGTAAACCATTTATAACCCCGACGAATTTCGAGGGCGAAATTCATTTTAAGGGGGGTAGGATGTAACAGCCCAAGATTTTATAAAAAATATTCTTTTTAATTTTATTAATCTCTTGTGTTGTACGCTACACCAAAAGGAGCTTGCACAACACGCATCCTTGACTTGGCTTGCATTACACGCAATCACGACCTTCCTCGATAGCGTGTGTAATACGCAATACCGAGTTTCACTAAACAACGATATGCTATTAAAATATTATTAAAACTAGCCGTTATGAATAGTAATAACCACTTTTTAAATTCTGTAAATATTATTTTTCAAAATGAACTTCATTTTTGGATTCGGAGTATCGAATTTAGCCTAAGGTGAAATTTTGGTACTTTTCGGATAACTTTCACATTCTGGTGAATAGTGAAAATTACTAAATTATAATTAAAAACAACCTTTTTAATCGAAATAATTAATAGTGATAAATTATTAATTTGAGTGGTTTTAAAGTATATTTAGAATATATTTTTACAATTTAATACAATGTTGGTCATTGGTTGTAATTTCACATTTAAACCAGACATAATCAAGTGTCAATCTTTTGATATATATTGTTTCCTAAAAACACGCTATTTATTTTAACAGCGGTATTTAATTATAAAATTAATTAATGAAACTTCTATGTTATGAATTTGGTAAAATATATTTCATTTTTGAATTCGGAATATGAAATATAGCTTAGGATGAAATTTTGGCATTGTTCTGAAAAACATCAATTTTTGATGAATAGTGAAACTACTAAGTGGTAGGTTAAAAACTGAATTTTGTATAAAACTTAATTTTACCGCTTCTGTGAATGGAATTTCGAAAATCCGAGAGACACGGTTAATATCAAGGACTAAAATATGGTTCAATGAGATGAAAATATTTTTTTGGTGAATAGTAACTTTTTACTTTTTTTTACCGCGGTTAATAGTAAATAGGGTAACTAATGGTAAATATGATATTAATATTACCCTAACACATGTCCTAATTCTATTGGACAAGTTTAATTCGACCAAAAACAAACTTAGGAATAAAATATGACCATTTAGGCCCACTTGGATTAGATTAGGACATTTATTATTAATTTATTTAAAGAAAGGTTAAAATAGTTAAAATCAAAGTTTAATAAGTAAATCATTTTTAATATGGGGTTATACATAAGATAAATTCGATTGTAAATATTCATTAGAAAGCTAAACATATTTCCTACATGATGGTATTTTATTTGTAATTTTTAGACATCAAATAATTTAATTTATTTATGACACAACGATGATGCAGTAATTATCTTATTAATGAAATATTGACATAATTGATGTTATAAACACCAAAATAAACGTAATTTGAGATTTTTTATGAATTCCACTAATTTTATAGGTTACTATGGTATAATAATGTTGATTTAATCAACTTGGTTCTAACATTTAATTCTGTTATGACTTTCACAAAAATCATATATCAAATAGTGTCAAAATTGACACAAAATAGTTTTTAAATCAAATATTATATTATTAATTGTTATTTTATTCCTAAAAATCTATGGTTCGGACAAATGACTTATATAAGGATATATTTATTAATAATATACAATTTTGGGTTCGTTTGGCATGTTATAGTAAGTGTATTAACCATATAGTGAAAGAAAACAAAAAGACACGGTAAAAGTTAAATTATTTATCTTAGAGTTAAATCTAATTTATAAGGTTAAAATAATATCCTAAACTTGTATAAATTCTATTGGTTGATAGGATTTCGACCCATCCCCACTTTAGCTTCGAAATAAGACCCTTTGGAACCATTATAAACCGATTTTGACTTTAATATAAAATAATATTTTGAGATATTCCCAAGGTGCCCCTCTCCTCCCTTATAAAAGGACACCTCCTCCCCCTCCTCCTCACACCAATTTGAGCATTAAAGATCGGCCAACCCCTGCCAAAATCTCTTCTCCACTTCCCTAGCAACATCCTAGAGGTTCTGGTCTTCCTCAAAGACCAATTCTAGTGCCCTAAGAGGAGGTATCAAAGAGGCACTTCAAAGAAGAGGTAATTACCGTTACCAATTCTTTCATCTTTATTTCTTCTTCCACTTCTTCTTCTTAGGTTGTTTCATTATGAAGTAATAACATCAGTATCACTCATATACTGATATGTTATTATAAGTATGAAACAACCCTATTTCACCATCTATCCATCCTATGGAAAAAGAAATCACCGCGCGTGCGTACGTACGGAATACCGTCTCCACGCCGTGGTGTAATCTATTTTCCACCACCACCTTACATGGATGGGTATAATGGTGTAAAGAATAACTATACATAGTTATTAAAACATCATATTGATTCTGATATATTGTATAATCCACTCCAATTCAATTCAATATTTATAGAAATGATATCATCGCTCGTGCGTACGTACGGACTACCGTCTCCACGACGCGATGAGATTCATTCTCCATGTTAACCATTTAAGAATGATTATAAAGTATATATAAGAAATAATAATGAAATATATGACATTATAAAGATACTGGATTTATGTATATATATATATGTATGTCATCTACTTACTTCCATTCAAGACAATAGGGAAAGGAAAACAGCGTTCATGCGTACGTACGGACTACCGTCTCCATGAACGGTGTTTTTCATTTTATTTATCTACCTATTATATATATATATATATACTGAATATATATGATATATAAATCATATTTTATATTCTGGAAGTGAGTAAATCATGATATAAGTAATAATGATGTCAAGAACAACAAGTCAATACACCTACGATAAATGAAACGATTTTACCCAAAACGCTTCTTTAACATGGAATTTACAAAAGAACGAGTAATATAATGTCATAAGTGAACCATATATGATATCATAACAATTAATATGATTCTGTAATAAGTCAATAACATGATTTAAATCATTATACAGGAGGTTCGGACACTTACAAAGCAAGTCGGACCTAAGGTAAGGGAAATATCACAATCTCATTTTTATCCGAGATTGTTTATTCGTATGTATTTACTGGGGTGTATTTTATCATCCACATCCATGTTTACTCAATATGTAATATTATTTCAATCCACCTAAAATTGTTTAAATCCATTTTTACCCTTCGGTGAGTTTTTAGTAATACGTATGAAAGGAATCTTTTGTCGTTTTTCGTACGAGGTACTTTTTGACTTTTCTGACAAAAGTACGAAAAATGTTTTTTTTAACTTATACGGCACGAATGGATTTCTACTGTTTTATAAAGCCTTATTTTCATGAAGCTTACTCTAAAATATTTCATGACTATTTTCAATAAAATCTCTTTCTTTTAAAATTGCATGATGTTTTGTGAAAAGAAATTGATTTTGTAGAAGAAAGGATATTTTCCTCAAGAATTCAATTCAAGTGTTTTATCAAAATTATTTTCCATCTTAGATAATAAAGGGTTCTGTTTCTATCCATATTTTTACATTGATTTGACTATGTTGTGATGGAATTATGTTTATGAATTCCTTTATCTTATATTAATTGATTTATGATGTCATGATGTTTCAAGAATCCCATTTTTGTTACATGTGTTATGCGATGATGTATGTTTTATGATTATGTGGAACACATAAGAAAGGATTCATTATAAGATGGGTGGGACCTATATCTCCCTCCAATGCATTGGGTAATGATTTTATATCTCATGAGATAGACATGGCTGGAACGGAAGGTTATTTCGGTTCAGTGATACAGGACTGAAACGAGGAGTGAACTCGGTTCAGAAAGGGACTTTGTCCACTAAGATAGTCTTGGCAATGAGTCATGACTAACAAGAAATGATTTTCTATGATTATGTGTGCATGCCACAAAGTTTCAAGTTTCATGTTATGATTATGGGGATCTCATTTTCACTTCTATGATTTATCCCATGTTATGATATTATGAGCTCTTTTGCAGGTTAAGATTTCCAAAAGCTATGTTCTTATGTATATGATGTGATTGATATTTCTTTTGTTTACCCTTACTGAGCATTTGAGCTCACCCTTTTATGTTTTCTTTTCCCCAGGATATAAAGAAAGGTTTTTAGGTAAAAAAAAGGGAAGATCTTTATGGGAGATATTGAAGATCTTTCCCCACAATTAGAAGATTACGTTCCGAGTTTCCAAAGACACTAAACTATTACGATCCTTGTGTGTGTGTTTTTGTTATGTACTAAGTATTCCGGAAAAGTAATGTAATGTCCATGTACGATAAGCTTCGGGTCTCTACAATGTACATGCATTTGTGAGCAACATATGTCTTACAACATAAGAACACCTTTCATATTTTTATGCCCATGATTAAGGAAAGTCTGTTATTTATATATGTAATGGAACAATAATTTATGTATAGTTACAATTTTGTGAATACTCTTTAATGGAAATGGGGATGGGTATTCCCCACAAACAAGTTTGGCATGGAAAATTAAAGGACAATTTCAATAACATGACGATTATATATAAAGGTTTATAGAAGGGGTGAATGTGAGTGAAAGATGGTTTATCATTAAATGGGAATAATATTAAAAATAAATTTATGTCAATAAAGATATTAAAAAAGGGAATATTGGAAACAAATAGGTCTTAGTATAAAGAAAGTACTTGAAATAAAAAGATTAAAAAGCCTCATACATGAATATGTCAACTTTAAAAGCCAGGGAGGATCATATTATGATCATGGAAACAACATTTAATGGATATTGAGTGATATTAAGAGATTATATTTTTACTCAAAAGTGTTTTTATTGAATAGGGATGGGTTGTTGTGTGGGGGGGGGGGTTTAGAAAAATAAATTGGAATTCATTATTATTTTCTAAACACAGTTGGACTTTATAAGATAGAATAATAAAAACCACATATCATTAGATATTTTTTCTCTTTGTTTCCTCTAATGAGAAAATGTTTTCAATATTTTATAATTATAAGAACCAAAATCATTACCATAATTTCCTTGTTGATATGGATGTGAGTGATGTTCATAAAAAATTTATTTCAAAAAATATAATATAAGTTTGTCTAGGATTTAATAAGGGTTTATAAAATTATTCATATAAATTCCAAAAAAACCATTTATATGGGAAAAATAATTTTTATAATGTGTAGTAATTATATCATTTATTAAATTAATATTGGAATTTTAGGATATCATAATACACACTGTATATTTATACCACATTTAATTTTTAACAAAAACTTTTACTATATAAAAAATGATGAAAAAATATCCATTGGATAATTTCAACATGATGATTTAAAAAATGGTATTTATATTATTAAAATAATACTATGAATATGTTAATTAACATTTTTAAATTATAAATCCAAATTTATAGAAAATACCAGGTTTTATAACAAAAATATTATTTTTGAGTCTTATAATGATTATATTAGGCCTTATAAAAATATATTACAATTTATATATATTTAATTAATATTTAATATGAATATTTTATTAAAATAAAACTTATTTCAATAATTATTTAATTTATTGAAAAATATTTTCTTAATTTAAACTGTATATATATCACAATTGTTGTGGATTTCTTCACATCTAAATCATATTTTTATCAAACAAATTTTTAAAAGCTATAAATATAATTATTATTTTATTAAAAATAATATAACAATATATACAATTATGTTTCAGATATAAAAATCATTTTTTCACCATGATACACCCAAAGTGCATGGTGTGTGATGGTGACAGTTTTTTAGGGTGGTTAAATGAAAATGTTTTGAGTTGTGATCTTGAAATGCTTGAGATTCTCCAACAAATGTTTCTATCATGCTTTATTTGTCTAATATCGTCTTAGAATTGTTAACGGTAGAATCAAATTGATTCCATTTATCTCAGAATTTCTTATAAATGGGATTCATAGGGTATGATATATTGGTTGAGGCTATCAATTTTTCCGTCCATGTAATTTTCATTTTATCAGCACCCTTAATATATAACAATCTTAACGATCACTATTAAACAAATATATATAACAAGGGTTAGGATACTTAATGGTCTATAAATTTGGATAGGATATAATTTATATGGTCTAAAATAAACATATATGTGGAACAGTTTTCAATAACCTCATTATTTAATAAGACATTTATTCATTTGAAAAGGGAATTTCATTTATAAGGCTTTTTGTGATTATAGTAGGATTTTATTGAATTAAAAAATTGATGTATTTTTCATGTAATTAAGATAAAAATACATAAATTTCATACATTGATTTAATGATTTGATATTAAATTGAGATTATAGATGATTATACCCAAATAAATAGTGTTCGATGCAATGAACTATACATTTCTCGATATTCCAATGATCCTCCACTAGTGTTCATCAAAACATAGGTGGAATAACGCTGTGATAGCTTTCTTCTCTTATAAAAACCCGAATCCCCATTCATTTTTTATATTTTATTATAAGGGAATGAATTTGGTTGATGGAACTCTACCCATGCACACCCACTTATAATTGGACTAAATTTAGGCAACATCTATCCTAGGATAAACCACCCATTTGAGAATAAATGATTCAATCCTTTTACAATCTGACACCACGATCAATGTGAGTTTATAATGATTTATATTTTAATAAAAAATTAATATTTCAAAAAATATCATTCATTATGATCAAATCATGTCACTAAAAAACATCATTTAGATTTAAATGAGTTCCAATATAATTTTAGAAATGAGTTACGAGTCCTATTTGGATCACTGGAAAAGGCACACATTGGTGAAAAACTAGGTCGTTACATCGTCCCACATTAAAAAAATTTATCCTCAAGAATATAATTATTCATAAAAATCCTGGTAAACACAAAAATGAATTCTCCCAGCTCGGAAGACGTATCTTTATAATCTATCACATACCATTAATTTGAAACATGTAAATCTCGGGTTAGTGATACAGAACTACCACACCACTAAAAAAAATACTACGAGCACATCAAAACATGACTCTCCTCACAAAGTTATCCCAGTTAAAAATTACATTTAAATAATTTAAATTCTTAAGATAATTTTGGATGATTGTCACATCCTAATAATAAAAAACATAAATCATGAGAATTATCTGTGTTAATGTCATGAATAAACAACTAAAATTATATAATTACCCAATGGTTCACCACCAAAAGCTTAATATCATAAAAAAGTGTGTGTCTCACTTACCTTAATATTTCAAAACATGAAAAAATTTATCATCCAACCCCAGGATTTCATAGATCTTCTCACCATAAAAGATATTATTTAGGTACTATAAACATACATCAGATCTAAATATATATCCAAACCTTATAATAAATGTTCTAGATTTCTATGAAGATACAGATGATATCAATATACCCCCTTAAAAAATATTACAAAAAATAAAATTGATTGTTTTACATAAGGAGAATACAAGGTTACTCCACTCCTTTTATTGAAACCACAGGTCAATTCCCTAAACAAAATTCACCATTTAATTAAATTAAAGTTGGTTATGGAAAGCTTTATAATCATAGGAAGTTACTATTTTTTACACTTCCACTTACACCAAGAAATAACTTCTCATTTCATGGTCTATCACTAAATATAATGAAATAATATTCTCAAAACTAACTAATATACTAGATACGTCACCAAACTACTAAGCATGTAATAAAAAAATTATCTCTTTTCCCCAGAAATCATCACCATCGAATGACCACCACTGGGATTATAAAATTACTATATCACTGTATTTAATTAAAATTTTCTCTTTAGCTAGCCATTTTAGTGTTAACACAAGGAATGGTGATCACTCATATCTATAAGAGGAGAACACAAATAAACTATCTTCATTATCTTCATAATAATAACTCTTGAAGGCAATGATATCATAATACATAAACCATAATAATTACAAACCTTATATTCAGCACTCTATATTATATATATTTTTCTTAAACTCTTAAATTTAGGTCTAATCATATTATATCCAATGTATAGTGGATACTACTTCCAAGGGTGACCGCGTATCCACACACTTATTTATCAACAAGAGAACACATTAGTTGAAAATTCATTAGGACCCTTGAAACTATGTTTGGTGTGTCAATCCTATCCACAAATGAGTATTCTCAAATGGTTCGTCCATAAACCTAACATATAAATTATCCAGAGTATATAATCACTAATAAATCAATGTGAAGGCTCATAATAAACCCTTGTATGATGCTCTGAATAATCTCCATTGTCAATTACTTGAAATATCATTGATCCTTTCCTAAAAAATATGAGTAATTAAATGGTCATTTCGCTTTAGAGAACATCACATGCTTTTTTATCTATGAAATTCCATATTATGGAATTTTATTTTATAAGCATTTCCAACACCATAGGATCATTCAAAAACCATTGTGATCTTTCTATGATACTATAATATTTAGGATCACACAAAATCATAACTCCCATTGATGGTTCTATAGTTAGTGAAATATCAAAGGTAGATCTAATGACATCTCATATAATTATATAGAGTATTAAAAATTCCATGATAGAAGAGTTAATTTTTATGACCATTCCATAATAAAAAAGGAAGAAATTCTAAAAATGTTGATAAATTTCTCTACTATCCTATTAAAAATTGATAACACCACACTACATGACTACTATATAAGTATTATCTACTAATATAAGATCCATTTATCATAATACATGAAAAAATATATAATCTCCTTTCACTACCTCATATCATATTATTAACCAACAATTCATTATACAATATCTCCATATTAGTAATCCCTTCCATATAATTCTCAAAAAATATCTTGACTTAAAAATATTTTCAAAGGATGAGCAAGTTAATAGATATCCTAGTCCTTTATCTCACATAATCTATTTATGGATGAAATAATAGAAACCATGAAATTAAAAAAAATCATGAATTGGATCTATACGATGTATGAACCCCCTTAATAAATTTATTTCACATATTAGGTCCTTGTCATGTATTGTAAAAATGTTTCAGGCTTTGATATACATTGACCACCATAACCATTGAATGTCCTCTATTTTGACATGATACACTTAAAATCTTTAGTGTGACACCATCTAGTATATACCAACTAACTTCACATTTTTTACCTTAATAATTAATCATATAAATATGATAATAATCTCTCATATCCCATCATAAAAATAATTGAACTCTTCAAGTATGACTCCACTAGTCAATGGGAAAACAAATAATGATGATGTTTCCACACAATTGTGTGAAAAAATTTCCAATAAAAAACATGTCACCTACTATCATATATAAACATCCACTAGAATATGCATGTAACAAAAACTAAATATTAAATGAAGAAAAATAAAAAAAATATCTTTAATATAATATGAAGTCAAATAAATGAAACCACAAATAAAACTCTGTAAAACTATACACATACAATCCTGATTCTAAAGAAACGAGGTTGGTATTAATTATGGGATATCCAATCCATTAAAGCTACATCTACATTATCTATATATTATATCCACAATTATATATCCTTTACATCATATGATCTAAATGGATACCAGGAAAATAACACTCAAGTGCACATGCAAGTGCGAGTATAATGATACCTAGAATTTTTATCATCACTAGTGAGAAAAACCCAAATATATATAGTGTCAACATGTATATATTATATGTAATTTATAGTAAATATGATTTTTCTCAACATCATTATCATAGATAAACATAATTGAATGAAATCATTCTTCGTATAGACCATATTCATCATGATTTTTAAATAACAAGGTTTATTGTCAAGGAAAAAAATAACATACCTTGACCCACCACATATCCCCTATTTGGAAATTAAATCTAGATGATAAAGTATTGAGGTTTTTGAGGAAATATGTTTATCCTCGTATCTCGGTAGTACATTCATAAATTCACATATATAACTATCTTAGTTATAATGGAGGAAACACACGGCTCTTTGAGAAGAAACACACGTATCTGTTGATAGAAGCATATCACAACCATATATAGGAGGAAATACACATATTTAGGGAAATATCTATATAATGGTATACTATAGGATATACATATGTCTATGTCTAAAGTTACATGTTATGTACTCTCAATACTAGTGTAATGGGTTGGAGTATAGATAATATCATGTTCATCATTGTCTACCCAACCTCCATGCTATGACTGAGGAAGGGCATAAAAACTTTAGTGAATTATCATCAATCATGTACTCATGTTAGAGATGTCATGAAATTACATATCACCAACCATACCATCAATAGTGTTCTCAAATTAGGGATATTAAAGTTATTACCCATCCTTTTTTTCTCTTATATTAGATTAGTTAGAGGTATTAATCATCCCTAACTACCTCATAGAAATATCAGACTATTCTTATCACATAACATCAGGTAAGTGGTGGAAGATACATGAAAATATAATCATTGGTCGCTGCCAAGAACATTGGGTAAGACAATGGTATGACCACTATTACCCCAACCCAACCATAGAAAAAGGGTATGTTTACAGAATAAGATTCCATTGCACCTCATTATTATCGATATCCATGTATTTCATGTAGCATCACATTATAAAGAATTATATTACACACAATATACCAACTCCATCACAATAATGTATCACGTATTAGTCATTAATGAATTTTGAGTAAAAATTTGGTGCTATTATCTCAACCTTACTAATTTTACCATTTGACTAGGATAATAAACAGAAAAAATAGATAAATAATACATAAAAATTAGTTATTGAATTTCCATAATAGTCACATAAAAACACAATCTATATTACTTCCCACTAATTCATTTTTGGATAATACAACAACCCAAGTAGACCTCCATAATCATAGATCACTTCAAGATAACAATAATAATTCAATAATGATACGTGTTGTTGTTGAATAATTCAACTGGAATATTAGTACCATGATGATAAGACCCTCTTACCTTAGAGTTATATCTATTTCTTCACCAGGTAACCCACATTACTCTACTAAATTACCTATCAATTCTCAAATATTACTTGAATAATTACAAGATAGATTCTATAATTCCATTACCCAATAATCATGTAACCATTCTTTATCATATATATTCATTTATAATAATCTATTAGTTATACAACCAAAATATATTGTGATCATGCCACGCCATTAAATGGAATACTCTCCCTTATCACTATACATTCTTTTAATCAACCGTTTGATTTATAAATCTCATCACCATTTTCAACATATTAATTTTAATCACTTAACTAAGATTATTTAAATAAATTTCATACTCAGTCTTGATGTAATTAATGATATATATAAAAAATAATTAACATCACAGTGTTCTATCCCGAGTATTATATTCTAAAATTCACAAATTTTTTATCACCATTTCCATCATTTAAGTGGTTGAATCACAATATTTTATATTTACATTATGAACCACTTTATTTTCTATAATACATTCCATTTTTCTATTTAATTCCCATCTGTATTTATCACATATGACTATAATATTGAATTAATTTTTCCATAATGAATTCAAAATCTTCATCAATAATATTAATATATTTAAGTAGAAAAATTTATAAAATTAAATTATTCTCCTCTAATTATTAATATTACTTATCACCACAATGGGGTTGTCAGCATAGTATAACCCCCACATTATGTTGTTGATAAATCATCCAAGGGATAAATTTTAGATGTTCACTAATTCTTTTCTATTTTCACAAAATATTATTAACATTTGAGGTAAAAATATTTTTCACAATTTCAATCAATGAATTTGACTTCCCTATCATAGAAAAAGTAAATTATTTTAGTCAATATTTCATATTAAATAAATTTTATATGAATAATGAATATTATCTAATATTTATAGTGACCAGATAATTAAAATTATTTTCTAATAATAAATATTTTTCATATTCTTTAAATCAGTAATCACCTAGTTCAACAATATAACATCATAAAAATGACCAAAACATAGTTTTATTGGGTCTAAGATAAAGATAAATTTCCAATGAAATTTTAAGGTTCCAATTTAGATACCACACAATACCCTACATGAAAAATATATCTCAACTAATATATGGGTGTCACATAGAATCCCTAAATGCATTCCATGAATCTCTTCAACCATCAACTCTGACAATCCATTTTATCGGTTCAATCCCCAAATCAAATGACATGCATTGAGCCACATTGTTTATTACATGGGTCACCCCCATGTTACAAGAGAATATTCAATTAGTATAAGGACCCGACCGTAAATCTTACTTAATATTGAATT
The DNA here is from genome assembly GCA_963277665.1 of Viscum album. Classification (NCBI taxonomy): domain Eukaryota; kingdom Viridiplantae; phylum Streptophyta; class Magnoliopsida; order Santalales; family Viscaceae; genus Viscum; species Viscum album. Next base: position 1,787,081,223 of record OY728142.1, read on the forward strand.
AAATGAATAATTCACAATGAGGATCTTTTCAGGTTTAGATTTTTAGAGAAATAGGACACAATTAATACATATCAAAAGGTTAGAAGGTAGACATATCTACACAGTTTCCATTTTCGCATAAAATAAAAACTCTTAAAAAAGAGTCATTTAGACCAAATGACATTTCCATGATCCCATCCTTGACATTATTCATCTTTAAGTCATCTAAAAACATTTCAAAACATGGTATTAGCATAAAAATCTCAGTAAGGGATACACAAAGAAGTAAAACTGTTAGTTTTTCAAAACAACATGTAAAACATGAATAATTTAACATAACTAATACTTTTCACCTTAATGAAGTAGTAAATACTCTTCACTGAATAAAGGATAAATACTTACCCTTTTGTAACCAAATATGACCATAAAACCCATATAAAGAACACATAACATATAAAGGTTACTTGGGACATAAACATACATAAATGGAATAACCATACGGTCGACTTCCACACATATCACTAAATGGAATAGCCATACGGCTGACTTCCATACCCAATGCATTGGAGGTTATGACGTAACCACCCATCCTGGTACTCACAGCACAACCCGTCATTTGGTTTATCACGTAACCACCCGTCAAATGTCTATGTACCAATATAAAATCAAAACACATTCAACAAATATAAAGGAAAGACAACATTTTGTCATTTAGATCACAATATATAACTAAAATATATTGACATAACAAATCCATTTTCAAAACCATTTTCAATTCCAAAAATACGTAAAAGAGTATTAGGTATTTATTTTGTTTTAAAAACATTACAGTATATTGAGGAAGCCAAAGTTCAAATAATACTCGCAGTGGTGGAAAAGGTCGTTGTCACAACGTACGTTAAAAGAAATATTATTTTTTTCGTTTAGTAAAACCCTTTGTAGAAAAAGATTCCCTTTGAATGAAACTAAATTTTAAAGGGGTTTATACACCGTATAAAAGAATGTTGTGTATAAATGAATGTATGCCTCAATGAAAGGAGATTGAGACGAAGTCCCTTACCTTGCGTCTGACTAGACTCGATCGTTCTTTAATCTCCTAATTAATAAACTAAAGTTAATTTCTACTTGCTTATGAACCTTTCTCAAGTTTATTATTCCTTCTATATCACTTATTACCATGTAATAAAAATTATGCAATAATTTCTGTTAAAAACGTTCATTTTTTCGATATTTGGTACTTGAGTAAAAATAAACAACTTATTTTTACAAGTTGTCCATGTGGTCAAAGGTTAATTATATCCGGAATGATATTCGTGATTTGGATTACATATATATCATATATATCCAGTATATACATGTTTTCATAATAGTACATAACCTTTAGTGGTAAGAAATGAAATATATCATTCATGGAGACAGTAAGTCATACGTACGCATGAACACAACTTTCATTTATATTTATTATTTTCATGGAAATAAAACATAATGATACATAGGTATATTATAATTCTATTAAAATATATATATAATATAATTAACACTATCCTTTATACATCCCACATAAGGCATTAAAGAGTCACATCACTTTAAGGGGGCGGTAGTCCGCACTTCCTCAAATGAGATTATCGTATTTACACACTATGGAAAACATAAAGTCTTGATATAATTGGGAAGTACAGAAGAATAATGAAATAATAAACATAATATATATCATATATATATACAATTCCATCATAATGGACACCATGAGAGGTGGTAAGATGTAATTGAACAATCATCGTTTCGTGAGGCGTTAGTTTTCCATCCAAATAAACATTATGTTATTCACCCATTAGATGGAGGTGTGTGTAAGTGTAGTTAAAATAATTCTCATAAAAATATCCTAGTATATTGAGGATAATAGTTTTTTTACAAAACAAAGTAATAAAAAGATTTTAGGGGTTGGAGAAGTAAAATAAAAGAAAACAGTTTAAGAGAAATCGTTACCTTTAATTTGGGTAACTCCTTTGGTTTGATCCAAAAGGACTTCTTGATATTCCTATTGCCTAAGGCAAGTCTTATAGGGGGAGGAGAGGGTTTTAGGGAGCTTAGTTTGGCATAGTTTGGACAATCCAAATGACTTGAGCGGTGTGAGAAATTGGTTCGAAGTGGTCTCCTTTTATAAGGGGGGGAGGGGCTCTTTAGGAAAGTCCAAAAATATTATTTTATAATATAATAATATTCTGTTTATAATGGTTCAAAAAAATTATAGTCGAAGTTAAGATGATTCATGGTCTAAATAAAATCATCCAATCAGAATTGGTCTTGTTTTGGATAATATTTTAATCATTATAGACTTATTTATTTAAATCATTAATTAATGAGATAAATACAGCATCATTATTGTGTCATAAATAATTTAAATTATTTGATGTCTAAAAATTATAAAAATACTACCATGATATAGGAAATATTTTTATCTTTCTAATGAATATTTATAGTCGAAAATATAATTTATATAATCTCTTCTAAAAATTAATTTACTAATGGATATTTGCTTTTTTCATATTTTCCTTTACATTAAGTTAATTAATCTAAATTATCATTATCACTTCCATGTAGATCAAAGGGGTCTACAAGTCGACCCAAATATGACCATGGTCGTTAATTACTCATACAATAAGGTTTTTACAAGTGTTAAGGTAATTTTGATTTATTATAATATTCTTTTTACCTTGAATTACCCTATTTACCTTTAAATGCGGTAAATAAAAGTCAAAAGTTACTATTCACCAAAAATTATTTTCATCTTAATGAACCACGTTTTACATTTTGATTACAACCATGTATGTTAGATTTTTGAAATTCAATTCACAAAAGTGGTAAAATTTCATTTAAATGAAAACGTCAGTTTTTTTAACTACCACTAAGTGGTGTCACTATTCATCAAACATTGATGTTTTTCAGAAAAATACGAAAAATTCAGCCTAAGCTATATTTGATAATCTGAATTCAAAAATGATGTCTATTTTTAAAAATTCAAAACATAGAAGTGGAATTAATTAATTTTTAAATTATTTCCCGTTGTTAAAATAAATATCGTGTTTTTAAGAAATAATAACTATCAAAAGATTGATAGTTGTTTATGTCCAATTGCAAAGTGAAATTAATTCCAATGAGAAAAATTTGGAATAAATGGTAAAAATATATTCTAATTACACTTTAAAACTAATTAAAAATATAATCTAACCATATGAATAAATTAGATTAAAACATAATTTTGAATTAAAATACAATATTTTAACTATTCATTAAGAAATGAACTTTATCGAAAAAATTCAAAATATTTACAAAAAGTAAATTTTGATGTCCCCATTCCAAAGAAGGATTTTATTTGGTCATATAGAATGTATTAAAGTGACAAAAACTAGATTTAAAAAGGGTTCTCCATTAAATGGCGATAAATCGGCCTTCTAATATAAATTATGCTTAAAATTAGATTGATACACATTTTAAGCCTCTAACTTTTTATTGGATAATGTAAATACTTTTTACAATCATGTATAATCATGTTGTAGTTAGTTTCATTCATTCCCACCAATACAACCACTAGGAGTAAAATAGCATTTAAAATAATAATATTATATTATTAGTGTGCAACGTAAGATTCCAAAGAAACCCGTTGTTGCATATCAAGTACACTATCAAACATAGAAAACCTTTTAAAGTAAAATTAATATTTAATTCAAAAATATTAATAAATATGAAATATATCTTATTCTTCATTTACCTGGGATGTTACATCCTTCCCCCCTTTTGGGAATAGCATCCTCACAATTTTTATTCAGTAATCAAAATAAGTGGGGGTATTTATCCCTCATAGCATTTTCAGATTCCCACGTTGCCTCATCAACCATGTTTTTTTCCACAAAACCTTTACCTGGTGAATTACCTTATTCCTCAATACTTGTTCACTATGGTCAATAATCTGAACTAGTTGTTCTTCTTAAGATATATTCTCTTCCAACTGAACTACATATGGGCCCAAAACATGAGTTGGATATGGAATATACTTTCTCAACATCGAAACATGAAAAAAATTGTGTACCTGGGAGAAACATGGAGGTAAAGACACTATATAAATAACTGATCCCAATTTTTCTAGAATTTCATATGGTCTAATGAACCTCAAGAATCAACATTCCCTTCTTACCAAAATGCGTCACACTTTTCCATGGAGAAACATTGAGAAAGACATGATCACCTACCTCAAAAGAATGATCCTTCCTCTGTTTATCTGCATAAATTTTCCATCTGATATAAGCTATTCTCATGTGCTTCTGAATCAATGGAACTTTATCTACCATCTCCTCTACCGATTCTGGTCCCATCAGCTTCCTTTAACCTACTATATCCCAAAAATCTGGAGTTCAATAACGATTTCTATATAATGCCTCAAATGGATCCATCATTAAACTGTAATGAAAACTGTTATTATATGAAAACTCAACCAAAGAAAGATGTTGGTCTTAACTTCCCTGATAATCTATCGAGCAAGCTCATAACATATCTTCTAATTTCTGAATTGTTCGTTCTGACAGCCCATCTGATTGAGGATGAAACGCTATACTAAAATTTAATTCAGTACCCGATGAATTTTGAAGGACTTTCCAAAAGTTATAAGTGATCCTCAGATCATGATCAGATACAATGGAGAGGTTAAATCCATGCAACCAGACTATCTCATTAACATACAAAAGAGCAAGTTGATCTAGAGACAATGTATCTCTAATAGGAAGCAAATAAGCAGATTTGGTCAATCGGTCAACTACAACCCAGATTTCATTATTACCTCGAGATGTCTTTGGTAATCCCACAAAAAAATCCATGGATTTATTTTCCCATTTCCACTCTGTCACTGGTAAAGGATGAAGCATTCCTTTCGATAAATATCACTCTTCTTTAACCTGCTAACAAGTCAAACACTTCATAGTAAAATCATCAATATCTCTTTTCATTCCATCCCACCAGTAATTCACATGAAGATCTTTGTACATCTTAGTACTGCCAGGATTAATTGAAAATGGGGACCTATGAGCTTTACATATCAACTCATTCTTCAACTGTGAATCACAAGGCACACATAATCTCTTTCCAAATCTCAATACATGATCATTATCAATGTAAAATTCAGGTAACTTACCCTTTTGAACCAACTCTACCTTTTTCTGAAACTCACTATCTTCTTTCTGTGCTTGATTTATTCTGTCTGATAGAGATGATATCATAGACACCTGATACAAAATAGAAGAATTTCGTACAACAAAAACTTCTATTCCAAAGTTTATCAAATCAAAAACCAAAGGATCTTGTTCCAAACGTAACATGGTGAATGAAGCATTACATTTTTGACTCAAAGCATCAACCACTTTATTTACTTTTCTCGGATGGTAATGGATCCTCCAATCATAATCCTTGATTAATTCCAACCATCTCCTCTGTCTCATGTTCAATTATTTTTGAGTGAATATATACTTTTTAATTTTGTGATTAGTATATATTTCACACTTCACTCCATACATATGATGCCTCCAAATTTTTAAAGCAAAAAACAAAAACAGCTAATTCCAAATAATTTGTAGGGTAATTTAACTTGTGAGGTTTCAACTAAAGTGAATCATAAGAAATTACCATTAAATTATTCATTAGGAAACATCCAAATCCTTTTAATGAACCATCTCTGTAGATAAAAAACTCACCATTTCTGGATAGCAGTGCCAAAACTAGAGCATTCACCAATCTTGTTTTCAATTCCGGAAAACAATCATCACATTCTTTTGTCCAGATGAACCTAACACCTTTTCAACACTACTGGAAAACTAACATATACCAACGGTTTGGAACTGTTGGTATATGCCTCCAAACCGTTGGTATAACCTATACCAACGGTTTGGAGAACCGTGGCAAAGTAAGCCGTTGGGATAGGTCTATACCAACGGTTTTCCCAAAACCATTGGTATAGACATATCCCAACAGTTTTGGAAACCATTGGTATACTTAATATGAAAATCTTTACAAACGGTTGTGGAACCGTTGGTATATGTATTTCTAAAAAAAACATTCGCTGGGATTTGATCCCAGCACCCCTAGTTTATTATTGAACCACTTAACCACTAACCTAACATGACTTTTGTGTATATAATTACATAAATATATATATGTATTATCATAATTATATTAAATATTGATTTATATAATGATCTGGGTAAGAATAAATGATAAAAAATCAAAGGATCTATACCAACGGTTTTGGAAAACCGTTGGGAAAGATTTTGAGCCTTGATTTGATTCTGTCATGGGGGGACCTTTCCCAACGATTTTGGCAAACCGTTGGGAAAGGTCCCCAAAATGAATCTTTCCCAACGGTTTTCCAAAACCGTTGGGAAAGGTAACCGTTGGGAAAGGTCCCCACAATGTGGGCTTTCCCAACGGTTTTCCCAAACCGTTGGGAAAGGTGGCCTCAAATTGGGATTTCCCAACGGTTTGGCCAAACCGTTGGGAAATGGAACCTATACCAACGGTTTTTATGAACCGTTGGTATAGAAGTGTTGGGATAGGTCAGATTTCCAGTAGTGCAAGTTGACATTGTCATTGGACTAGATAACTGTGAAAACTTTTTAACAAACCTCCGGTAATAACCTGTCAAACCAAGAAAACTACAAATCTAGGTTATATTTGTGGGTCCGGGACATTTTTCAACAACTTTTGTTTTAGCTGGATCAACAGTTATGCCATTTTTTGAATCAATGTGACCAAGGAAATAAATTTTTTGTAATCAAAACTCACACTTGCTGAATTTCCAAAATAATTTCTTTTCTTTTAAGGTTTTAAAGAAAACCCTTAAATGAATTTCATGCTCCTCTTTACTTTTAGAATAAACCAAAATATCATCAATGAACACAACCAAAAACGTATCCATGAACTCATGGAAATTTCTATTCCTAAGATCCATGAATACAACAGGTGCATTGGTTAAACCAAAAGTCACAACTACAAATTCATAATGGCCATATCTAGTATGAAATGCGGTCTTCGGAATGTCTGCTTCCTTCAATTTCAACTGATGGTACCCCGACCACAAGTCAGTCTTCAAGAAATACTGAGCTCCCTGGAGTTGATAAAACAAATCATCGATATGAGGCAATGGTTACTTATTCTTAACAGTGATGTTATTCAATGCTCTATAATCATTGAAAAGACTCATTGAACCATCTTTCTTTTTAAAAAACAAGACAGGAGCACCCCATGGTGACATTCTAGGTTGAGTGAAACCTTTGTATAATAACTTATGTAATTTCTTCTTTAACTATAAAAGTTCAATTTGAAACATTTGAGAAGGGGGTTTTGAAATTTGCATAGCATCAGGACCTAAGACAATGGTAAATTCAACATCCCGATCAGGTATAATACCAACCAACTCATCAAGAAAAAACATCAAGGTACTCATTTACCACTGGCACATCAGTAATTTCAACACTTTATTTATTTTCAACAATATGAGCAAGGTAACATTCATTTCCTTATTTTACTAGTTTCTCAACTTCATGATATGTTATCAAAATCAAGGGTTCATTCTTGTACACAAACTGTAAATCTTTCTGAAATGAAACATCTTTAGCTCTACAATCAATATTAGCATGATAAACCAAAAGCCAATCCATGCCCGAAATAACATCAAACTCTACTAGAGGTAAAATAATAATGTTTGCAGGTAGATTCTTTCCTCAAACAAGGACATGAATGTTATTATGTTTTCTTTTTGTCTCAACATTTCCTCCAGGTGTTTTTAGCATATGTTCTATATTCATATCTTGATATTGAATTCCCAATTTACTAGAAAACTTATCATAATTTAAAGAGTGTGTAGACCCTGAATCAAACAAGACATTGGAATAATCCAAACAAACAAAAATTGTACCTGATACTACTTCGTTTGATGGCCCAACATCTGCTGAAGTAGTTGAAAAGGATTTCACCACCCCTTTCTACTTATAGTCTGACTTCTTTCCCCAAATTGAGTTCTTCGCTGGACACTCAATTTCATAATGACCCATTTCGTTACACTTAAAACATCTTAACTATGGATTTTCATTTCCTGCTTATTCATCCTCCTTACAGTTACGATCAATGTGACCAGACTTACCACATCGGAAGCACCTTACGGTCTTTGATAAAAATTCTCCCAGATGATTTTTACCAAACATCCCACAAGATGGATATTTAGTTTTCTTACCTCCATGCTTTGTTGATGAATTCTTCCCCTTTGTCTGCCAACTGGACCTCTTATTCTGTTGTTTGTCAAAGAACACATGATCATCGGAAAACTCCATTTCCACCTTCTCCGCACATCGAACAAGTTTCTCATAACTTTTTAACTCACGAGGGGCTAACGCTCTTCGATATCATGGTTTCAGTCCTGAGTAAAATTGATTTATCTTACTATCAATATCTCAGATGAAATTTGGTGCATACCTTCCCAGTCGAGTGAACTTTTCTTCATAAGAAGCCACTGATTCATCCTTCTGCCTCAATTCCAGGAATTGTTTTTCTATAATAAAAATAACCACATTAGGAAAATATTTCTCCAGAAACATACCTTTGAATTCATCCCAATTCAAAGTATCAATCTATTTACTATCCCTGATATTTTTCACCATGGACCACCACTGATCAACTTCACCTTCAAAACGGTAAACATCAAGACTAAAAATTTGATGTTATGAACAAACCATGACTTAAAAAATCTTCTCCAGTGCTTTAATCCACCCTTCATCTAGAACAGGGTCTGATGATCCTCTGAATGATGGGGGATGTTGCCTCATGAAATGCTCCACTACTGACATGTTCCTCTGTGGTTAATCTGGCTGATCTCATTCATGAATAACACCACCATTTATATCTTGAGTCAACTATGCCATCACTGCAACCAACTATTCAGTTCTGACTCCGACCATCCCATGTTGCTGATTTGGATGGTTATCTTCCTCCTGATGTTGTCCCAACAAAGCCACCCTGTTTCCTCTGTGGAAAACCATTCTGAACATATAAATACATTAGGCGAAGCAACATGGTAATCTGTAAATTCTACATGATATCAATATTAACATAAGTTACTTTACTGATATTAATTTGACAATACCCTAACTCATAAAGGTGTCTAAACTGACCTCTGATACCAACTATAAGGACCTGGCCTTAAAACATACTTATTATTGAATTAAATGAATAATTCACAATGAGGATCTTTTCAGGTTCAGATTTTTAGAGAATTTGGACATAACTATTACATCTCAAAGGATTACAAGGTAGACATATCTATACAGTTTCCATTTTTTTCATTAAATAAAAACTCTCAAAAAAGACTCATTTAGATAGAATGACTTTTCCTTGATCCCATGTTTGACCATATTCATCTTTAAGTCCAGTGAAAACATTTCAAAACATTGTATGGGCATAAAAAGCTCTGTATGGGATACACAAATAAGTAAAACTGTTAGTTTTTTAATACAATATGTAAACCATGAATAATTTAACATAAGTAATACTTTTCACCTCTATGAAGTAGTAAATACTCTTCACTGAATAAAGGATCACTACTTATCCTTTTGTAACCAAAGATTACCATAAAACCCATATAAAGAGCAAATAACATATAAAGGTAACATGGGACATAAACATACTTAAATGTAATAACCATATAGTCAACTTCCACACATATCACTAAATGGAATAGCCATATGGCCGACTTCCATACCCAATGCATTGGAGGTTATAATGTAACCACCCATCCTGTTATTCACGGCACCATCGGTCATTTGGTTTATCACGTAACCACCCGTCAAATGTCCAAGTACCAATATAAAATCATAACACATACAAAAAATATGAAGGAAAAAAACATGTCCACATTTCAATCACAATATATCACATAAATATATTGAAATAACAAAACCATTTTCCAATCCATTTTCAATACCAAAAATACGTAAAAGAGTAGAAGGTATTTATTTTCTTTTAAAAACATTATGGATTGTTGAGGAAGTCAAAGATCAAATAATACTTGTGGTGGCGGAAGAAGTCGTTGTCACTGTGTACGTTAAAGGAAACATTATTTGTTTTTGTTTAGTAAAATGATTCGTAGAAAAATATTCCATTTAATGAAAGTAAATGTCAAAGGGGTTTATACACCATATAAAAAAAGTTGTGTATAAATGAAATTATGCCTCAATGAAAGGAGATTGAGATGAAGTCCCTTAACTCGCGTCCGACTTGACTCGATCGTTCTTTAATCTCCTGAATAATAAACTAAAGTTAATTTCTAATTGCTTAAGAACCTTTTTCAATTTTATTATTCCTTTTATATAACTTATTACCATGTTATAAACATTATTCAATCATTAAAGTTAATAACGTTCATTTTTCGATATTTGGTACTTGAGTAAAAATGAACAACTTATATTTACAAGTTGTCCATGTGGTCAAAGGGTCATTATATCAAGAATTATATTCATGATTTGGATATCATATATATCATTTATATCTAGTATATACATGTTTTTATTGTAGTACATAACATTTAGAGGTATGAAATGAAATGCACCGTTCATGGAGACGGTAAGCCGTACGTACGCATGAACGCTACTTTCATTTCAATTTCTTATTTTAATGGAAAAAACATAATGATACATAGTTATATTATAATTACAGTATAATATCATATATAATATCATTAACACTATCCTTTATACATCCCACATAAGGCATTAACGAGTCACATCACTTTAAGGGGGCGGTAGTCTGCACTTCCTCAAATGAGATTATCATATTTACCCACTATGGAAACCATAAAGGCTTGATATAATTGTGAAGTACAGAAGAATAATGAAATCATAAACATAATATATATCATATATAAATACAGTTCCATCATAATTTCCACATTGATAGGTGGTAAGATGTAATTGAACAATCATCATTTCGTGAGGCGTTAGTTTTCCATCCACAAAAGCATTACGTTCTTCATCCATTAGATGGAGGTGTGTGTAATTGTAGTTATAATACTTCTCATAACAAAATCCAACTATATTTAGGATACTGTTGTTGTACAAAATAAAGTAATAAGAAGAGTTTAGGGGTTGGAGAAGTAAAATAAAAGAAAACAATTTATGAGAAACCGTTACCTTTAATTTGGGTAACTCCTTTGGATTGAAACAAAAGGACTTCTTGAGGTGCCTTATTCCTAAGGTAAGGCTTCTAGGGGGAGGAGAGGGATTTATGGAGATTAATTCAGAAGAGGTTGGACGATCCAAATGACTTGATAGGTGTGAGTAATTGGTTAGAAGTGGTCTCTTTTTATAGGGGGGAGGAGGGGCTCTTTAAAAAAGTGTGAAAATATTATTTTATAACGTAATGATATTCGGTTTCTAATGGTCCAAAAGTCATTATAGTAGAAGATAATATGATTAATGGTCGAAATAAAATCATCCAATCAGAATTGGTCATGTTTTGGATAATATTTTAATCATTATATTCTTATTTATTTAAATCATTTATTAATGAGATAAATACTGCATCATTATTGTGTCATAAATAATTTAATTTATTTGATGTCTAAAAATATTAAAAAAATACCATGATATAATAAATATATTTATCTTTCTAATTAATATTTATAGTCGAAAAGATAATTTATATAACCCATTCTAAAAATTAATTAACTAAATGATATTTTCTTTTGTCATATTTTCCTTTACATGAAGTTAATTAATCTAAATTGTAATTATCACTTCCAAGTGGATAAAATGGGTCTAAAAATCAACCAAAAGATTTCCATGGTCGTTAATGACTCATCCAATAAGGTTTGGACATGTTTTATCATAATTTGGAATTATTATAATATTATTTTTACCTTGAATTGCCCTATTTACCTTTAATCGCGGTAAATAAAAGTCAATAGTTACTATCCACCAAAAATTAATTTCATCTCAATGAGCCACATTTTACATCTTGATAAGAACCATATATATCGGATTTTTGAAATTTAATTCACATAAGTGGTAAAATCTCATTTAAATGAAGACGTCAGTTTTTTTAACTAGCACTAAGTGGTGTCACTATTCATCAAAAAATGATGTTTTTTTCAGAAAATACCAAAAAATCAGCCAAATCTATGTTTGATATTCCAAATTCAAAAATTATGTCTATCTTTCAAAATTGAAAACATAGAAGTATAATTAATTAATTTTAAAATTAATTCCCGTTGTTAAAACAAATAGTGTGTTTTTAAGAAACAATAACTATCAAAAGATTGATACTTGTTTATGTCCGATTTCAAAGTGAAATTAATTCCAATGACCAAAATTTCATTAAATGGTAAAAATATATTGTAATTACACATTAAAACAATTAATAAGAAACTATAACCATATGAATAAATTATATTAAAACATAATTTTGAATTAAAATTCAATATTTTCACTATTCATTAAAAAATGATCTTTATCGGAAAAATTCCCAGAATTTACACAAAGTAAATCATGATGTCCCAATTCTAAAGAAGGATTTTATTTGGTCATATAAGATGTATTAAAGTGAAAAAAACTATATTTAAAAAAGGTTTTCCATTAAAAGGCGATAAATCGGCTTTTTAATGTAAATTATGCTAAAAATTAGATTCATTCACATGTTAAGCCTCTAACTTTTTATTGGATAATGTAAATACTTTTAACAATCATGTATAATCAAATATTAGTTAGTTTCATTCATTCCTTCCAAACAACAGCTAGGAGTTAACTACCATTTAAAATAATAATATTATATTATTAGTGTGCAATGTAAGATTCCAAAGAAACCCGTTGTTGCGTATCGGGTATGCTATCGAACATAGCAACCCTTTTAAATTAAAATAAATATTTAATTAAAAAATATTAATAAATATGAAATATATCTTATTCTTCATTTACCTGGGATGTTACAATTAGATTTTGGGATATCACTCAAGGTCAACTCATTGGTTCAGGAATCATTCCACACTCGAAACTATCTGATCAAATGATCTAATAAATGGGATTGATCATGAATGTTCCACAGGGTACATGATCCCTATTTCTATATAGTGACATTGGAACCATCCAATCATTAAATAATTTATTAATGCTTGAAGAGGTTTATACCACTTAAATACCCCACATGTTGATGATTTGGTATATATGGACCTAACCTGCACTATTTGAATGATGATCAGACAATCCAAAGCCTAAATCACTCGTTGTCATTCCCTCACTCCATGCCTCCATCACACCATCATTGAACACCCCCAAAAGTGGTTTTAATAGTATTAAAAATCTTTGATAAACCCTAAATTTCATACTCCATGTATTACAGACACTTTGATCTAACATCCAAGGTTCGTTCTACATAACTCACTATTTAAATAACCCAAATTCAATAGTGGGAATAAGACATCTAAATCATTCACATAAAATTTTATCAGAAACTAAAATTCCAATTAGAATGATTTTGAATGAATTGGATTGAAATCATTGAGAAATATATAATTATATATAGAATTATTTTTTATTCAATATAAATCTACATAAATAGATTGATGATTGTTCCCTATGAACTTCTCTATAAATTATTTAGTTTTTTTAACATATATCTAATAACTGATTTCTAAATAATGGATCAACACCATTGCGTACCAACTTATCAGGACTATTTTTTTTTAAATTGATAATATAAGTTAAACAACTTATCCTATACTCAAATATGAATTTCTTTTTCCAATATGACTCTATGATTAAGGGGAATTTCCAATTTTCCATTTTTATTCAGAAAAATAAAATTTCATTGAAAATTTATCATGATGATCACTACCAGTTTTTTTAAAACATCATCAAGATTTAAAATAATTTTATTATATATAATGACAATAATACTTGATTTATATTTTGACAATTAGAAAAGTCACCATTAGGTGAAAACCATAGCCTTTACTTCAAAGACTAATAATAATTAATTTTATCAATTACACTACACAAAAATGCGTAATATATATAATATATATCTTAATATATACTCATATAACCATAAAATAAAGAGAATATGTTTATTTTTAACCATATAACCTAAAATTATCAACCCCATACCACATGAAGGTTTTGGGACCAATTCATAAAGAAGTTGTTTTTGGAAGCAAGAAGAAGTTTTTAATTTGTTTTGTTGTCATGGAAGGTGAAGAAGAAAAGAAATCAATTAACATTTTAAAAGTTTACAATCAAACAATACATTATTTGTAGAATATAATACTCACTAATATTAATAAATTGAATTATATTATAATGATGTTTCTGGGATGAAAAGTTTAACTGGACTCAACGTGGTTCCATAATGATAGAATGATCGTAATGAGGAAGTTGTATTAGATTCTGGATGACAATGACGAAAAAATGATAATGTTTTGATGATCTTATAGAGATCATAAATCATATTATGTTTGAAAAACTTGTAATTCATGTTTTATGAAAGAAATGGTGAGTGATTCCAATCATATTAATGGTAAGAAATAAAGAATTTGTAGGAATGATGGGAAGTTAAAAATATTCCAATATAAGTCAGATGATGATAAATATCATTCTTAACATATTCAAAGACATGAATCATCATGATACATGAAATTTGTTCTGAAAGAACAAAATATCTTGAAGCTAATGTTTTCAATTCTCATACCATTAGTGTAATATAACCAGAGGAAGAAATGTTTGTTGGTTGAGAAGGTTGATTATAATCTAAAACGATAAATATGACTGGTTTTCAATCACACCAATAATCCATGATAAATAAGTATTTAATGAAAGATGTTTATGAGGATAATATTTAGGTAAGGAAATAAGTTTTGGATGTTGAAGCTACTGGAACTGGTCCATTAGATGTGGTATGCCACAAATCCATCGTAATGGTTTTTTACAATAATTCATATTATTTAGATATTTTGTATGTTGGGTTCACAGATTTATTAGAGGAGGAATTGTTATTTTTCGGTGATACTAGGGACCAATAAAAATAAAATAAATTGGATGTTACTGGGAATTATGATTTCACATAGGAATAATGGTTTTATATGAACAACATGAAGAAGAAAATCATTTATCAATCAACAATGTACTTAAACATTTCCATTAAGATAAAATATTGGTTTGTTTTCCTTAATAATTGAACTATGAGATAAAATATATATTGTTGAATTTTAAATGGGATAAAATAGGAGAATAATTCACACTTTTGTTAAAATTGTATCATGATCCATAATATTGTAAATAGCACAAACTATTGGATAGAAGTAGAGAATGAAATAGCATACACAAGGTGGATTTAATAAACATCATTAAGAACATGATCTTCAGTCTAATGAAATGAATAAAAAGAATAATTTTTTCAACCATCTTCAAAATAGTTGTCAAGAGGGATCTTTCAAATTTCATAAAAGAATTTTCTGATGTATTGTCATGTGTGGCATCAGAATGGGACATTTGTTCTGATGATCATAATGAGTGGAAAATTTATTTTCTTTTGTTTTCTTTTTTTTAATTGGTTTTGACTTATTCAATTGGTCTATATAAAAATAATGAATAATCCATCATCTTCATCATAATGAAGAAATAACAATAGAAAGTTGATATTGGAATGATGTTTTTGAAGAAATTATGATGTGAGATGACATTGTGTGATAATTAAAGAAGTTTTGAGAATTGTTGTGAAGTATAGAAGAAGTCAATATGGAAACAAAATTTAAGAATAATTTATGTTTTGGTGAATTTTTTTTGTCTGGGATATATTTTTAGAATACATCTCAAACCATATTTGGGTTATCTTTAAATATTTGAAGTACATTATACATCCCTATCAGTGATGTAATATTTAAGAGAGAAGGTGGACGACTAAAGAATTATATAGAGAATAGTTTTCATATTCAAGAATTCCTATGTTTGTTTTTCTAGAATGATGATGAAATTAGAAAGGAGAAGTTTATATTTATTTGATCATCATATTGGTATGAATCATTAGAATGGGAATTAGACTAGGATTTCTAGGATAAGAGAGTAGAAGTTAGGCATTATTTTTACAATATTTTTACAGTTTTATTATAATACGAAGCATCTAGACTCAGAAAATTAGATTGAGTTCCATTATGAAGTGTAGAAAGTTCTTAACTACTTTGGGGTAAGAAAATGAAATATTATTTTTAATGAACATATTTTTGAATGTTGACAAGGTAGCATAGTAACATATTTCATAAAATATTACAAAAATGATGATATATATCATTTTTTCTTGAAAGAGAACTCACACTTTTGTGTTGAATATAGTGCTACATGTGTGTAAGGACATATCCTACTCATTTTATTCCCCTAAAAAATATTGTTTTATATTAGATTTTGTTTTATCATATCATTTCTAAATAATAACAAGGATGTAGCTACTCGTATTTAGTAGTGAACCTTGTAAATTATCAATTTACTATTGATGTTTCATAATTTTGTTATTGAATGTGATAACTCTTTAACTAGAGGTAATGGTTATATGAGAAATTTGGAAACATTAAAGAAATTTTTCTCACTAATTCAGTCCATCCCCCTCTTAGTGATACTTGATCTTAATTGGCAAGATATAATCATTTTTCGAGTCAAAGGATCGCTTCATTTAATATTTTATATTGTTTTGTATATGTTTTGATGGAGAATATAAATTGTTTGAACAGTAATGGGATTCCTGTTAATTATTGTAAGAACTATCATATATGCAAATATATATATGTTGAATTTTATTATGTCTATTTGGTATGTTGTTCTTTACATTTCAATATATGGATTTCCTCTTATTGATAACAAATTTCAACATACATTTTTTGACAAGAAAAATGTTGAGACTGATGGAAGGGTCATAAATTATTTACTCTCATCACATTCTGAAAGAATTTTTTTAATAGTGATGGGTGATTCCATATCCAAATGTATCTTCGATAAGGTGAAAAACATTAATGAAGGCAATGAAAAATTAATGAAGAAAATGTTATAAATATGGAGGATGGAGTATGAAGATCTTATGATGGGTGAATATAAATCTGATGGTTATTTCATTACAGGGTGAATGCCAATTTCCTCACTATCATATGACTTGGTAAAAAGCGATAATATTCTTTTATTATTAAATATATCTTGAGAATTTTTTTGACAAGTATGATGCTAATTGTTTCTCACTAGAATATAGAACTCCATAATAATTATTGTTGGTTAATATTCATAGAACTCTCATTACTAATGAAATGTGAAGAAAATATTTTATAATATGAATCAATAAAATTTTATAGATAAATGTATTTCCAATCTTCAATGAAGAAAAATTAAATAGAATTTATATTGATGAAGAAACTAATGATTCTCATTTTGAAAATGAGGTAAGTAAAAATTATGAAGAACTTTTTTCCATATTCTCTATAAATTTGATAATAGATACAAGTAAATATTAATATAAAATTACAATGAATTATTTTGAAGGAAGATATTTTGGAAACATTGTGACTAATTATCCTCAAATAAATAATGAAAAATATAGTGAGGAAGTTGATAGACGATATTGAGATGTTGAAATAAATATGGTGATAAGGAAAAATATTATTCCAACAAAAAGGATTAATATTTATACAAATCAAAATGGAGATGTTTCTTATCTAAATATGATGAAAAAGGGCAGTTAATGAGAATATAAAAAGTATATTGAGAAGGATGGGAATAATTTTTTTGAAATAGTTAACAATAATGATTTCAGAACCATTAGTTTAAAAGAATAAGATACTCAATTAGAATTTCATTTCAATGATTAATTCAATAAATGTATGTGAAATATTGGGAGGCATGATAAAGAAATAATGAAGCTGAAAAATAAAGAATATTTTGTAAAAAATAAATAAGGTTTTCTTGATTTGAATGTTAATTTTCTAGGATAGAATTATTATTTGATTATATATTTAGAGAAACAGAAGTATCATAACAGACATATTCAAGTAAAATTGAATGAAAAAAGGAAGAGTTAGAGATTTTCCAATAAGAACCTTCAAAATATGAACATAGGGTTATAAGTTTCAATAATCCTATCTATGAAGTTGGTGAATGATCTTGAAAGGATAAACCAGATACGGATAAAAAATTACATTCAATGGTAGAGAAGAATGTTTAAATACATTACGAGAATAAGAAATATATGAATATTATGTATTTGGCCAAAACCTAAAGAGTAAGGAAGTCAGATGTTTCTAGAAAATTGAATGAAAAAACATCCTATTACTTCTAATTTAGTTGTGGCATAAAAAAAATGAGATGATGATGATGATGATTGTGGTTGATAACTGAAATTTTGGTGGTCAACAATGTGCTGATAAGAAGGGTTTTTAGAAACATACTCTCAACTCCAGTCATTATGAAAATTTTAGAGGTAAATATTCTTTCTATGGATATTTTTAGTATTTTTTTATTCAAACACTTGATAAATATTTTTTGTTTTAATCATCAAAATTTCCATTATTCCACAAATTATTGAAGGAAATGTTTCAGGGGGAGTCAATCATCTTAGAAGAAGATGTGTGTTAAGATTATTATGAAAAATCCCGAGACTATTATAGTGAAAACTAAAAATAGGATCTATCCTTTGGAAAATATTTTTGAAAAAATAAGAAAAACCTGGAAACCAAGAAAAAGTTTGATTTTTTTTGTTACTGGAAAACCAAAAGTTTATTAATAATTATCAAAAGAATGAAGTTAAGAATAATAAAGGGAAAGAAAATGATGTTGATGAAAAACTGCTCTCAACGAAACAAAAGGAGAAAAACATTGTTTTCTGGATAGTGGGAGTTCTTGACATATGATAAAAGATTTAAAATCGTTGAATAATATAAAATACTTCATATAAATAATAGTGAAATTTTCTAATCCTGAATCTTTCATAATGAAATTTGTTAGAACATCCATCATTAGGGAAGAAAATTTGAAATATAAATAATAATTTTTGGTCGATCGGATGAAACAAAATGTTATAGGTTTTCCAAAAAATATTGATGATTGGAAAAAAGTTATTTAATGATAATAGGGGCTTGTTGTAAAAAAGAGGAATATCAAAATATAGATACAAGAGGCCAGTGTTCAAAAGGAAACATAATCCAAGTTAGTGAGGATCAATAATATTGTTATATGGGCTGGTTGGAAGAGAATAGGTTGTGCCATAATGGCCTTGGACACATGTAACACAGAATCATGAGAAATTTATAAAACAGGGACAATGTATGAGGTATTATAGATATGTTAAAAAATACATTGGTGTTTCAAGATTTTTAGAAAGGGAAATAAAACAAAATATATATATATATATATGAATGTTGATATTTGTTCTATATAACCCTTGTAACTTATTCATTCTAATATTTTTGGGACAATGAAGAAACATTAAACTCACACCTATATTTACTTTATTTATTTTATTGATGATGTTACTCAAATTTATTGAATTAAGTATATTAAACATAACTCAAATGCTCTGAAATTTTTTACATTTTTCAAGAGTAATAATGATATTGATTATGATTATTCAGTGAATAATTTGAGAAAAAACAATGGAAGTGAATTCAAAAATGAACAATTTAAATGTTATCTTACGATTCATGTAATTTGGTATGAGTTTACTACACCAAACACACATCAAAAAATGGTGATTTCAAAAGGAAGAATATAATTCTAGTTGAAATGGGAAGAACTATGATACATGAATATAGTTATTATCATTACATTGTGAGGAATACCATTAAAAATTTTTGTATATTCAAAACATAATTTTCTACATACCATGATGATATATGACTCTATATGAAATTTTTTATGAAAAAACATTATTTTTGAAACACTTGAATGTTATTGGGTATCCATACATCATAATGAACAAAGGTGGAATCCTTGGAATTTTTGAAGAGAGGGGTGAATATGTAATTTTTCATCGTTATGATCTATATAAAATAGGATATAGATGATTAATCAAAGATTCCAGAAGATTAGTTGACTCTATTGTTGTAAAATGTTCTGAAAAATATAGTATGGTAAAAATATTGTTGCTGATAAAGAAGATAAATAAGACAGAAGAATATATGGTGAAAATTATGATAAAGATACCAACAATTTTAATCCTAATCACGAAGAATAATCTGAGTCTGCAATTTCATGTGATGATAAATAATCTCAACAACATCTACCTAGGATGAGAATGAAAGTGGATACCCAAATCATTATTGTTGATCAACATCAAAAGGTTCAAACAATAATAACATCAAAATCCATTACACATACTTCCTTGTAATAAAATGTTGAACAGAATGATGTGAATTAATCTTTTGAGCATTATGAATGAGTTTAGGCTATGAATGAAGAGCATAATTCTATATAAAATAATGATATGTAGGAATTCATAACTAAGCCATATAAAAAATTATCGGTACAAATTGGGTTTTCAGGACCATTTTGAGTGAATATAGTGAAGTGTTAATGAGTAATGAAAGATTAGTGTGAAAATTTTACTCCCAAATTAAAGTTATTAATTTTAATGATACTTTTTATATGGTGGATATGATAGAATATATCAGTAACTTTCTTTATATTTTGGTACAATCATGTTACACATTTGTTTTCAGATGGATGTGAAATCAACATTTTTGAATGGTTTTCTAGATAATGAAGTTTACATTGAAAAACCAAGTGGTTTTTTCACTGTTAAAGATGAAAGTTTTGTGTGAAAGTTGAAGAAATAATTATATGGGATGTAACAAGAACTGATATTATGGTATTATAAATTTTTACCAACATAAGAAAGATGAGATTCAATAAAGGAAGAGTTAATAGAAATATTTACATAAAATAATGTAAGAAGTTTTCCCTCATTGTAATTGTTTATTTTTATGATATTATATTTGTTGGGAATGATGAAAGAACACGTGAATGATTTTTTTAATAGATGAAAAAGATTTTTGATATATTATTCTAGGATAAATGAAATCATTTCTTGGGATACAGATATTAAAAAATAAGAAACACCATATTAATTCCCATGAAAAGTATTCTACAAAGCATCTTATGAATATTGGAATTGAAAATTGGAAACCTATTTCCCCAATAATATTAGTGGGAACCACTTTAACTAAAATAGTTATGTTCTTGAAGAATATCAAAATGTTTTTTAGAAGGTGATATGATGTTTTTTGTATTAAACTTCCTTAATAGCTGACATTGTTTGTGCTGCTAACTTCTGTCCAAGATTTCAGAGTTCTCCCAATGAATCAATTTTTTGGATGGAAAAAAGAATTATCTGATATTTAAAAGTCACATTAAATTTTGTAATTAGGTATGTTATATCTAAATATCATTACTTTTTTGGGTATTTGTATGTTTATTGGGTAGGAAATGTTGATTCTAGACGATCAACATCTGTTGGATTCTATTTTTTGGGGAAAAGTTCTTTTTGGTAGTATACAATGAAATATAATTAAGTAACTCTTAGTATATATAAATATGAGTATGTTTATTCCACTCAAGCATCAAAACGACTTTTATTTATGAAGACTCAGTTAGAATATATACTTAATGAATTGATGTTACATATACTCAAGGGTTTTTATAATCAAAGTTCAATCAACCATATTGAAAAATTGTGGTACAAAATTCTCATTCAAAATATATTGGAATCAAATATCCTTTCATCAAATAGAATTTTGAGAAGAATGAACTTAGGTTAGAGTATGTTCCTAAAAAAGAACAAGTTTATCATATTTTCAAGAAACAATTATTGATGGAATGTTTTTCAAAATATAGTTTGAACATGGGTGTACAACATATTTCTCATAATGGTTGAGGTATGTTTTTGTGTTGCCTCATTGTGTGTTCTTTGTATTTTATTTTCAATGGGTGAGAACACTTTCATAAATATATCCATTGTTATGAGATAAAATTTTTACGAAGCATGTAAAAAAGGGGGACTTGTAGGTAAGTTGTGAACCCATCATTGTAAATGTGAGAAATATTCTAACTCTTTGTTGGATTGGTTGTTGGATAACTTTGATATAGGAAATTGGATGAAAAATATAAATGGGTGAAGAAATATTTGAATAAAACCCAAGGTGGTTTTCAAAAGTCGCTAGTTTGGGACACTATGGTTTTAATAGCAATAATTCGTGTTTCCTATAATGTGTTAGCTCACGTAGGCATAGAATTAATAATAATTAATAATTTTTTTCAGGTTAAAAAATTTAACAATTTATAAAGATTGGTTGAAAACATAATATGAAGGGGTATATTGTTGGGACCAAGTTGGTATTTAGTATTTTTGGAAGTTGTTAGAAGTTTGCGTGGTCTTTTGTTATAAAAGAATGTGATGAAGGAATGAAATCAATTCAATTTTTATAAGAATCTAATCAGATTTACCATATGTTTTATAATACTTGAATCACGTTTCTTATGAATGTTTATCAGATTTGGAATATGTTTTCTAAATTAAAAGGTTCATTAGACTCACCTTAGGTCAAGAATAAACGGAATATCGTAATGATGTAGTTGTATTGGATTATGAATGACTACAAAAGAAAATGATGATATTTTATTTATCTTAGAGTTATTATAAATCATAATTTGTTTGAAAAACTTGTGATGCATGATTTATGAATGAAAGGGTGAGTTCTTACAATCATATTAATATATAGAAATAAAGAAGTTGATGGAAGGATGGGAATTTATGAAACATTACAATATAACTAAAATGATGTTAAATTTGATCATTAACCTATTAAAAGTTAATATTATGTCATGAAACAATCATTAGTTTATAAAAGAAGAAAATTTTCTTGAATCCAATGTTTTATGCTCTCACGAAATCATTGAGAGATCCCCAAAAATATAAATGTTTGATAATAGAGAAGTTTGTGCATAACATGAGAAGTTGAAGATGCCTGTTTTTCAGTCAAACTAATGATTAGTGGGAAATAAATATTTAATGAAAGAAGACGATGTGGAGCATATTAAAAGAGGGAAATAAGCTGCTAATGTTTTAACTGTTTGAATCGGTCGATCTGATACGGTGTGCTAGAAATCCGTCATAGTGGATTCTGAGACAGATTCATATTAGTGGTATATTTTTTTATGTTAGATGAAGAGTTTCATTAGAGGAATATTATTTTGGGAATTTTTGGGACCAATAATAAGAAAAGAAATTGGACGTTATTGGGACTGACTATTTCAGTGTAAAAATGTTTTATCTGTCCATCCTGATGAATATAGTCATAGATCAATCAACTATGTAGTCACCCATTTTTTTCAAGATAAATTATTGGTTTAATTTCTTTAATAAGTGGGTTATTAAATAAAATTCATTTCCTCTTTTTTTTTTGAATAGAATTAATATAAAAAATAACAATCAATTTTTTATCTATTAGGTAATGATCTATTAGAATATAGATGAATCCAACTATTGTAGTGAAGTACTGATAAATCCATCATACACAGGATAACACAAATAAAAATCATTTGATGTGGATATTGGGTCCAAATAAATGATGTAAATAAGAAATGTTTTGACTGTATAGAAAAATTATTTCAAGGAGGTTCTTGTAAATTTTGTTGAATTTGTTCCCAAAGTATTGTCAAGGGGGACATCCAAATGAAAGTTTCTTCTGAATATTTTAATGAGATGACATTTGTTTTTCATATTGGTGCAAATAAACATAATTGGAAGTCTACTTTATTAATCATAATTAAGAAATCAGGATGTGGAATCAGAATTAGACTGATGTTTGTGAAGAAATTCTTAAGTGAGTTGAAGATGTGGGAAGATTTATGATGTTTTTAAAAGAGTTATAAATCATTAAATAAATCAAGATCCACCAATAATTTCATGGTGAATTTATATTTTGGTAAAATTTGGGTTAGTGGGATATATGTTCATAATCCAACCCAAGACAATTTTGAGTGACCTATGAATATTGGATGTACATTGTACTTCCCAAACATTGAAGTACTGTTCAGTTGAGAAGGAAGAGATCTGAATAATTCTAGAGAGAAGAATTTTCAAGAGCAAGCATCCCTGATGATGTTTTTAGGGATAGAAATGGAAAGTAGAGGACATATGATCGTAGTCAGCTAATCATAGTATGGGGATGAATTATCTGATGAATGAAGTTTATTACTGTTTCAATGGTATTATTACAAATTATTTACTCGGATGAGAAATCAGGATAGAGAAATGTGAATAACTATCATTACAAAGTCTAAGAATTTTACACCTAATGTTGGGTTGGAAAGTGAATAAATATTTTTGAAGAATATATTTCTAAAATTTGATAATGAAGCATTGGAATATGTTTCATAACTTGCTACAATAACATCATATTATATCCTTTGTGCCAGAGATATCATACATACTATATTATTGAACATAGGTCTACTATATTTTTAAGACATATGATACGTGTTTAATTCCACATAAAAGGATTGTTTTTTAGTGAATTGTGTGGTATTGTATTGTTTCCATTCCATAATAAGTATATAGCTACTCTTATTGAGTAGATATCATTGTAAATTATTATATTCCCATGGATTCTTGATTTATTCTTATTTTCTGTGAAGGTAATAACTCTTTAACAAGAAGAGGAAGTTTTTTTTATAAATTTAAACACATAAAGGAAAATTATCACATATTCACCCCCATCAAAGTGGTACTTAATCTTTACTGGGCACTTACATAAGTAACCTAATTAATCTAGAGATCCAACCTTTTACTGAAAAATATTCAAATATTGTGTGAAAATAATTACATAATTAATGTGGTTATTAAGGTTTTAAAATTTTAATTTATTTAGAGAAAAACAAATGACGTAAAAAATGATTGGATTAATTTTTTCGGAGGGATTATTTGTAATGTCTTATAAATTTAAGAATTTTTATTTGGAGATGATAATGTGCTTTAAAAAATACCACAATGGGTATCCTTGGTTCTTTATAAATTTAATTTAATGTGGGTGGTAGTAGGTAGACACGAGGTACCCATCTAGGTGAAACACGACTTCTTGAAAGCTCCACGATCACTAGAGGTTAGTGACTAACTTCTATGGTCTACAAGTATTGCCTTTGGTGTGATTTTAACTATAATATTACATCTTTGAAAAATATTAATATAAATAAAACCTTTATATTATGAAGTTAAAAGAATAGATAATATCCAAAATATAGTCTGAAATTGAATCCCATAAAATCCAAAATGATATAGGAATCCTAGAATTGTATATTGTATATCCAAAAATATAAAATTCATGAACAATACAACAAATTTTACCAAAATAATATTTATTCATACCTTCTATATGAATCAAAAAAACATATAAAATAATCACATTTGTGTCAGATGAAATCAACTCCAATCAACTATACTTATTTTCCTTTACTAGAAAAACCAAGAATATAATAAAAAAACACAAGGGTTTTAAATATAGGAATGAGAAATAATATCAATGAAACTACCAAAAACTCAAGAATTCATAGAAGTTTAATGTACTTATATTAAATTTCTTTAATGTAGGTAATTGTTTTAAAAAATCATTCTAATCTTGATATTTAAATGTTATGATGCTAATATATTCTCATGAAAAACTCATATACATTATTTTACTTATTCTATTGGACTATCAAAATCCTAACAAGATGTATTACAAAAAACATGTCAGATGAAAATCCAATGGCTAACAATATACCTAAATTTGTACATTAGAAAAACGTTTAATATATTGAATTGTGTGGAGAAATAGAAGTCCCGTGAAATGAAAGTTACCTAATCATCTGAACAAAACTGGGATGTGTCTCCACAATACCTTAAAAGCACCTCCATGTTTCAATATGATAGTATAAATATCATGGTGTTAGATAAAACTCATACATGAGGATCTATTCCCGCAAAAGAACTTGTTGTAAAAATGTGTAACTCACATAATTTTTTTTGAATTAGTTATTGGGTTTAAGGAAGTCCATGCCCAATCTATATTATGTTACACCTACATTCTTTTTTAACCAAATATAAAAATGTGAAACCAGGAAATATTCATATAAATATACATATAATACCATTGTCGGTCCAATGTCTTAATGATATATAAAAAATGATAAAAAATGAACAAGAGTTCATGACATAAAAAAAGTCATATCTAAATAATCTTCAAAGATACAAAAGTAACCTAAAATAGTTTACTCAAAGATGAAATACCAAAAAAGACATAGATGTCCAAAAATAAGTTCTCCCATGTGAAAAATACGAAACATGAAGTCAATGATAACCATTGAGCATCAACTCTATACAGTCTCCAAAATGTTCCAAAAAATTTAAATTTAGAATAGTGTCTAGAAGTTACTATCTTATGCATTGATGTGTCCTTCCCATAATGTGATCATGTATAAAAAGGTATAAAATAATATTATAGGGGGAAGAACATTGATTGATTTTTGAAACATATTAGGTGGTCTCCACTAAACCATTTCTTACATGTCATAAACTTAAGCATGTATATGAAATAATATATGGTGAGTATAAAATATAGAAAAGAAAATTGAAAAATATAAAAAGTGTGTCATATTATAAGTTGATATTTTTATGTAAATTGAGTAAACCCTCATATTAGGAGGGTACTTTCCTTCACATACCAGGTCTGGGAGAGATCATACTTTTGTTGGCTAGAGCTCTAGAAGTCCTGCTGAATATCCCATCTAGGTATGACACAAATTAAGATAAGGTGGAAGCTCATCATATTCTATAATATCCATAACTGATATAAATATTAATATATGGAAACCAATTAACCATTATAACATATAATTCAAGTCATTAAGTATCATGATTTAATTCATTTTGGTAATTAGGGAAATTGATATTCAAAGTCATGATAATAACACTTTAAAGAACAAAACATGTCTTTTTTAGATTCCCATATTGACTAATTAATCGTAGTAATATTAAATTAAAATTAATTCAGATGTATTCTGAAACAAAAATTTAAACAAAAAAAAATTCACTAGAGGAAAAAATTATAGAATCAATGTAACCTAAACCAACACTAAAACATCATAAATTAAATATTCATTTATTAAAAAATTCCTCAATTTTAACTAAATAAACATAGTCTTATAACAATACCAATCCATGACATAAGGTATATGATAAGGAATAGGGGTATACATACCAATAATATTTCAGAATATCTCTTTGTATTCTCGATAAGTGGATTAAAACACCATTATGTTCTAATAACCAACCTAGAACTAAAAATAGAATTATAAATGAATACCTTTTTGTCATAGGAGATTGTATCAAGGATGATTTTTAATGTCATAGATTTATATTACCAAATAGAACCTTCCACATTAATGAAACCCTTAAAAATATAATTAAATGTTTTTATTTAGAAGACATATAATTTTTTGAATGGGATATAATTCACTACTATATAGAAACAAAAAATGGGATTATTATTATGATTCTACCTTACCCTAGTGTAGAATAACCACCATAATTATTTAGGGACATTGATATAATGGTATATGAATGATATCAATTAAAGCGTCATGGAATAGAGATAAAACATTGGGTAGGACCTTTGTAGGTGTATGAGTGTATAAATCCAATCTTAGGGGAATTAATAGGGCAACATTTAGGTTTTAAATTAAAAAATATTACAATTAAAATAATTATATTAGGATTCCAAAAAAACATAAAATGGAACCCATAAGATATTTTTCTTATTTGTGTAGTAGCCTCTTCCATCCCCCACTAAAACTTCCATAGTATTCTAAAATAATTATAGTGTATGTTTTCCTTGTTGGAATAACTCCACTTTCCTAGCCTATAACAATTAAATAGACTCTATCACTTCTAAAACCACCTAAAAAATTTAAAATATCTTACATACATTATGAAATGAATCATAAGACTCAAATTAAGAAGACAAAAAACCATTTTTGTGTCATGAACTGTTCAACCACCCCAAAATGAGGCTGTAAACCCAAAAGAATCCTTAAATAGATTTATAAGAAAATAGGCCCTATAATTGGATTTTAATCTTTGGTTATTTATCCCATGTTTGCTATTTATGTATTTCATATTTACACATAATTTCAATAATTGGAATCACTTTACCTCAAAAGACATTTCTACCCTAATAAAAAGTACCTATAGAATGATTTAAGTGGGATGCATCTAATTTCATCTCTATTTCATCATATCAGATCTTATGTTATGTTCTAATTGTATATTTTTTTAATTGAGAAAAATTAAATGCATTATTCATATCCCTAAATAGTAGAGGTATGATCAGTTGATATGAAAATTCTCTGAGTCTACTAAGAATTTCAATAACACAATTATATCTTAGAGTCAACTTACCCTGCATTCCCAACAATGTTTCCCAACTTAGGTGAAAAGTAAATAAAAAATATTAATGAACATAAATTCCAATAGTCAAATTTGGCAGTTCACATAAAACCTTTATTAACATTGAGAAGTCTCAATAAATTTTTGAATCATATTTACCTTATTGGTCATCTCATAGAATTGATTGAACTCAAATATAAAAAATATATTTGAGGGTAATTTACATGATATAAATGAATCCATATTCTCATAATCAACTAATATACACAATTAAATGATTACATAAAAAAAGTATTTTACTTATTTAATATATATTTGATAAATAGATAACTAGTCATATATCTAATAATCTCACATAGTCTCTAGAAAAAGGGGAAGATGTTGTGAAATCTCATCCAAGTATTTGGGATAAATTTTAATGTTTTCCAAAAATACCTTTGTGAATTAACTCACGAAGGAATAGAGGACACTATTAATTATGTCCATTAAATTAGGAAGAGTAATTGAGGGTCCAAAATGCATAACTAGGTACTCATAAATCCCAAAATAAAATTAAAAATAGTTTTTCATAATGTTTGATCTTTTAACCAGAAGATGATGATAAAATTATCTATGATCAATCTTTGAGAACCACCTTACCCATTTACGTTCTTCATAATGTTCATCAATCATAGGTAAAGTTCATTGGTTATTAATTTTTACATGGCTTGACTTTCCATAGTCTGCAAATATGTATAGACTTGCATCTTCTATCTAGGAAATGAGAACTAAAGACCCTGAGAATAAGTATTCAGTATAATTATCCTCTAAGCCTCTGAATCCTTTAGATATATACTCAATCCCCTCAGCTATGTTTGATATATATGTTATATGGTAACTGAAATAGTTTTAATAGCCAATAGAAGGCAATTAGTGAAATATTCCTCTCACCCTAAAGGTATTCTTAAAAAGTATTCCTGAAACACATCAACGTAGTGATCTACCACAGGAGGAAAAACATAATTCCATTTCTCTTCCACTACTCCATGAAAATGTCATTTCGTTTTATAAGTAATAATACAATCATATCCTTATAACATTACTTATATTTTATCGGATAGTCTCTACTCACCTTATAGAGTGTATTGAAGGCTAGTTTGAGTCCATAATGACACCCTTCTAGCATAACAGTTGATGCATTCACAATATTTGTCTAACCAATCCATTCCCATGATAAAATCAATGAGGTTCAGGTTAATAACCATAAGGTAAAAAATATTACTCAATTAATATACCACCAAATAAAAATATGAATTCTCTAATGTTTTTGATAATCAATGGAATCATCCTATTAGTTCTCTATTCATGCCCACAATATCACAGGGAAAAACCCAAATAACTCGGGGTACATTCCCAAAACCATCTTGGATAGGTTATTTAACAATTAATTTATAATTTTTTTGAAACTAATATTTCCTTGAATGAGATAATGGTCTTTATCAATGTTTCATTGCTTCTCTCTTGGAATTGTTACCGTGTTAGAGAATCGATAACAGGAATAACAAAGGTGTATACACACATACTCCGTGAATAAATAAGATATGTTATTTATTTTATGAGCACTAGAATGGAGTAAATAAGTGCATCATTCCATTCACCATTGATCAAAATAAGTTGTTATCTTTTATAAATTTTGATCTTGAGTGAGAGAATGATAGGTTGGATCTCTCTTGGGATAGAAAGAATTATAGAGAGAATGTATTAATTGTGTAGAACTAGAGGTTCCGAAAAATTATATATATTTTATTTTATTGCCAGGGATAATCATTTGATAATTTCACAATTACCCTAATCTAAACATAAATATATTTAAAACCCCCTGTCAAATAATAAAATACTAAATAATAAATAAATAAATAAATAAAATTTATTTTCAATGATATTGATTATAAATCATTTACATTGAACCATTAATTCATCTCAGTTATCCTCTAATCTCATTGACCAAACAGTAAAAAATAAATATATAATTAAATAAATATATACCATTTAATAAATTTATAAATAAGAACTATATTAACTAAACTCATGATAAATATTTATTTAATTATTACTATTTCTAAATATATACTTTTATTAATATATTCACTATGTTGGTGAATAAATTAATTTTGATTTATTACCATTTGAAAAACTAAATCATATAAAAAATTTAACTAACATATTCTTAAATTGAATATATTTTTAATGAATTTATGTGATCAAATTTAATTAAATAAATATTATTTCACAAATTAAAAATAATATTTATTCATAATATTAATTTCAATAAAATTTAATTAGATTCTTGATAAACTCAGAGTGTGACCCTCTATGTCCCTTTCAAAATGGTATTAGGTGATATTGCACAAAGTTAATGATTTTGTGTCTAAAAATAAGTCAATGAATCCATATAAAATAAATTAAATTTATCAACAAAAAAACATTCCTACAAAAATAGAATATAATAGAATCATTTTTTTATATCATATGAAGAAAGATTTATACTTTCCTCATCTCCATATATGATTATATTATCTTTTACTGAATTCCATAAATAAACTCATCTATAAATTACCATGGATAGAGATTTCATTAAATACATATATTTACATATGGGGACTATAGATGTACTCTTCCTTTAATATGGATGGGGATCACCATTATTTACTTAATTAATTAATTCCATAACACATATAGCACACAGAATTGATGTTACCATTACATGAGCAAATATCATCATTGTTTTTATCAATATAAAAATGTTTATAATTGATTACATGCACTAATAATAATCTCAAGTCAATGATAAAATACATATGTTTATAGATAGGAATATCCAATGACACATAAAACCTATGAAATTCCTAATAGTGGGTCTATCCTAGTGACCTCCTTACTTAGAGATCACCTAGTGAGAACTTCATGAAAAACAATATACTGTCATATGGTCCTCCAGTGCTTGAAAGTTAAAAATCATCTTTTTCTCATCATATAGATTTTATCTAAACTATTTGAAACATTTTTTAGAATTTTTTCGAAATTCTCTATGTTATCATCATACTGGGATAATTCTATATCCTCTCTGTGTGACAACTACTGAAATTATATTCTAAAATTTTATATATATATAAAAACAATCATCATTATATAATCTGTTTATTTATATAATAGTAATAAAAAGTAATATTTCATTTGGTTCTAGGTTACTGACTCCAAAATTATATTCCTTATAGGCATTTCATGATGTATATTGGCTGATGTCACCACCAATTCCAGAAAAAGAGGAGAAATAAATTTATATTAGAAAAATGAATGTGAGGAAGTGATATCAAATAGATAACAAGGTAATGTATAATATTCCAGAATCATACCTTTAAATGTAGATGTCCCACTTCATTATCACCAGTGGGCTACTCCATGATATAATATCCACCTGAACTAACCTACTAACCCCAAGGTAAATATCCCAACATAAAGGGATATAAATTATCCCACTGGCCCAAACTACCTTAATGATCTAATTAACCTGATTACTCGGATATTGGTTGACCACCATCTATTGACATATATGTTTTTTAGAGTTTCAATTCCTAGGTTGGTTGTGCCGATATTCTAATGATATAAGATATACCTCATCAAAAAAATCATTGAATATTAAATACAATGTTTGAATAAGTGAAAATGATTATACTAAGAAGTTTTTTCATGCTATTCATACCCCATACACACCCATTTATAACACTATAATAAGGGTATCCCTATAAAAATTGATGAATTTACTCCACTTTCCTTGATCCCCTGGAACGAAACACTATTTCATTCCTCTAACTATTTTCCATTTTGACCACTATAAGTTGGATCTCCTATTTCTTATCATGGGATTAAGATACTCATTAATATTCTTACCTTGGTTCCTGTTTCAACTAAAAATATCTTCATGGAAACTTTATATAAAGTAGGTAGTTTCAAGTGCATCATGTGATATTGTAATGTCTCATTGAAGCCCAACTCATAATTATTTGTTTTCGAATCATTATCTTTACTCAGTTATAGAGAAAAAAGTAGTTCATTAAACTTGGTTATGTACTCCATCATGGTAATTGAGCCTTAATAGGGATTCCTAAACTCTTTCTCCATCATAAAAAGTTTTGTATCATGATTATATTACTCAAAGAAGATATACTGAATTTTTTATTTTTCAGGCCGCGATCATTCAACACCTCAAATATAACATCTCATAATTGGATGGTTTCCACTTAAAACATGAATTCGAATAATATTGTCCACTGTTAATCTATGGTGTCAATTATATCAAAGATATAGTTGATACAGAATATCCACTATTAAAAATTGTGATGTGAGGATTCACCTTGGACAGAAGGTAACTATAATCATTGGAATCCATTAGTGCCTTTCAATAAAACCATTGACTATAAACCTATAATAGTAGAGTGACTCCCTCAACCACTTGATATTCCACCACATGTTTGGCATGTCGATTATTTTCACCCACTACAATTTAGTAGGTGTTGGGTTTTTTTTTGTAATACTCAATAACAATTTATATAAAAACTTCACATTCCTTAAATTTTATAGAAAAATACAATTCATGAAAACATCTACAACACTATATCTAACCCCCATTCCATCACTCCCATTATTGTTCAATTATCAAAATTATTTTTATTTTAAAATACATTTAATTAAACATTTAAATTAATTTTACATTATCTAACATAATCAAGGAAGCATAATTGAAATTATTTGAAAAAATTAAAATTATTTATAAATTCTATATACATTGCAATAAATAATTATAATTCATATTATCCATGTAATGATCATAATTTTTTAACTAGGGGTTGGTCCTTTGGTTTATATTTACCTTGACATTAAAAATAAATATATTGGAAAATATAACTTATTTATTACTAATATTTTAGTTAATATAAATCTATAATTTTTCTAATTATATCATCAACTAACCAAAAAATCATTTGAGATGACATGAAATCCTACTAGTACCCACCTAATGTAACCTAGTATGATGCATGAAACTCTAAAACAATGTTAGACACAAGTGGAAGTGGATGAGAAAGGAAATTGTAGACTACCAATGAAAACTCAGGATTCCCCAACAATTTTCTTCCCTAAGACACCTTACTATAAATTATAAACCATTTTAAGGACCGTGAAGCAATATCCAAGATGGAATTAGTTTGGGTTTCCAAAACACCTCAAGCACTCCTCCTAATAATCATAGACTAGAATAGACACTAGGGTTTAGAGAAGTCTCCTAGGGGAGGTTATTTCCCTCATGGGAACTTTTTTGTAACAAAGATAAATTCACATAAAATAATTAGAATCCCTTATGGGTTCAACATAATTCCGTACCTGAACTAGATTGGGTTGATCCCCACTACCTCCTTAACCATATATGTTGATAAAAAAGGGAGTAGTATCCATATGAAAATGCATGGAAACTAAGACAAGGTCTAAAGATTCCAAGATAATTTAAAAATGATAAAAAATGAACAAGAGTGCACTAAAGGAAAAACATACAATATAATTAAGGCATAAAGAGAAAAAGTATCAAAAGACATGATATATTCAATGTAGACAAACGAAACAAGGCAAAATAGTCTAATATGGTCTTCTCTCTGGTGTAAAAACCAAAAATCTGATCTGGGTAAAACCCTCAAGAATCAAATCCATACAACCTCTAGAAAGTTCCAATAGTGACTAGGGTCTATATCGTACTATCCATCATACTATAGTCACTTTTCCATACCTTGATCATATATAACAGGGCCTAAAAGTATCCCATTGTGTCACATGTATGATGTAAGTATAAAAACATAGTATGAAGTAACCACACCACCCCTACTTAAAAATCATGAACATAAATGTATGCATAGAAAAATAAACATCTAGTATAAAACAATGAAAGAAAATTAAAAACTGGAATTCTTATCATATTACGTGTAGTGAATTTATAACTAAAGTGAGTAACTCCCTTTTCTAGGAGGGTATTTACCATAGTTTAACTAATTTGGGAGATCTCAAAATCGATGTCAGCTAGAGGTGGAACAATCTTGTAGCCAATCATATCTATGAATAATTTAAAAAATGTTAGGGAATAAGCCCATCCTATGTGTAGAGACCCTGAAATTAACATACATGGAAATTACATTACTTTTGCGGAATACATAGTACATAACAAAAACACACACACACAAGGACCGTAATAGCTTAGTGTCTTTGGAAACTCAGAATATAATCTTCTAATCGTGGTGAAAGATCTTCAACATATCCCATAAAGATCTTCCTTTTTTTACCTAAAACCTTTCTTTATATCCGGGGGAAAAGAAAACATAAAAGGGTGAGCTCAAATGCTCATTAAGGGTAAACAAAAGAAATATCAATCACATCATATACATAAGAACATAACTTTTGGAAATCATAACTTGAAAAAGATATCAAAATTTCATAACATGGGATAAATAATAGTAGGTAAATGTACTCCCAATAATCATAACTTAAAACATGAAACTTTTTGGCATACACACATAATCATAGAGAATCATTTCTTATTAGTCAAGACTCATTGCCAAGACTATCTTAGTGGACAAAGTCCATTTCTGAACCGAGTTCACTCCTCGTTTCAGTCCTGTTTCACTGAACCGGTTTAACATGCCGTTCCATCCATGTATATCTCATGAGATATAAAATCTTTACCCAATGCATTTGAGTGGGATATAGGTACCACCCATCTCATAATGATACCATTTTTATGTGTGCCACAAAATCCTAAACCATACATCATAGCATAACCCATGTAATAAAAAAGGGAATCTTAAACATCTTGACATCATAAAACAATTCATATAAGATAAAGGAATTCATAAAAAAAATCCATCACAACATAATCAAATAAATTTAAAAATAGGGATAAAAATATAACCCTTTATTATCTTAGATGGAAAATAATTTTGATAAAACAATTGAACTCCATTCTTGAGGAAAATATCCTTTCTACTTTAAAAAAACTTTCCCTTTCTTAACATGTCATACAATTCTAAACAAAAATATGTTGATTAAAAATATAATTTAAAACTTGTAAAGTAAGATTCTTGGAAATAATGTTTTAAAAATCCATTCATGCTGTATAAGTTAAAAAAACATTCTTCTCATACTTTTGTTGGAAAAGTCAAAAAGTACCTCGTACGAAAAATAACAAAAGATTCCTTTCATATATTTTTACTAAAAACTCACCGAAGGGTAAAATTGGATTTAAAAAAATGTAGGTGGATGGAAATAATATTATATATTGAGGAAACATGGATGTGGATGATAAAATACACCCCAGTAAATTTCAAAGTATAAACAATCTCAGATAAAAATGAGATTGTGATATTTCCCTTACCATAGGTCCGATTTGCTTCGTAAGTGTCCGAACCACCGCTATAATGATTTAAATAATGTCCTTGACTTATTCCAGAATCATACTCATTGTTATGATATCATATATGGTTCACGTATGACTTTATTTTACCAGTTCTTTTGTAAATTCCATGTTAAAGAGCGTTTTGGGTAAAATCGTTTCATTTGTCATCCGTGTTTTGACTTGTAATTATTCATATGATTACATAGATCATGATTAATTAATTCCAGAATATAATACATCATTTATATATAATATATATTCAGAATATACATATATATCATAGATCATTAAATGTAAATAAATACACCGTTCATTGAGACGGTAGGCTGTACGTACGCATGAACGCTGTTTTCGTTTCCTTATTGAGTTGAATGGAATTAAGTGGATGAAATTCATATATATACACATAAATCCAGTATCATTATTATGTCATATATTTCATTATTACTTATTATATATACTTTATAATCATTCATGAATGGTTAACGTGGAGAATGAATCTCATCACGTCGTGGAGACAGTAGTCCGTACGTACGCACGAGCGATGATATCGTTCTCATGATCATGGAATTGTATTGGAGTGTATGTATACTATTTAAGAATAAATATCACTTTAAAATAATCATATATAGTTATTATGCACACCATTATACCCATCCAAGTATGGTGGTGGTGGAAAATAGATTACACCACGGCGTGGGGATGGTATTCCGTACGTACGCACGCGCGATGATTTTGTTTTCCATAGGATGGATAGATGGTGAAATACGGTTGTTTCATAATTATAATAACATATCAGTATATTATTGATACTTATGATATTACTTCATAATGAAACAACTAAATAATAAGAAGTGGAAGAAGAAATAAAGTGGAAAGAATTGGTAACAGACATTACCTCTTCTTTGAAGCGCCTCTTTGAGATCTCCTTTTAGTGCACTAAAATTGGTCTTTGAAGAATACCAGGACCTCTATGATGTCTCTAGGGAAGTGGAGAGGATAAATTGGGAGGGGTTGGCCGAGCTTGAAAGCTCAAAGTGGTGTGAGGAATAGGGGGTTGAGGTGCCCTTTTATAAGGGAGGAGAGGGGCTCCTTTGGAAAAACTAAAAATATTATTTTATTATAAAGTCAAGTTAGGTTTTAAATAGCTCAAAATAGATTTATTTCTAAGATACGATGGGGATGGGTCGAAATAATCTCATACAATATAATTTAGACAAGTTTAGGTTCCTATTTTAACCTTATCATTTAGATTTGACATTAAGTTGAATAATTTTACTTCTACCGTGTCTTCTTGTGTTCTTATACTATAAGGCTAATAAACTTACTATAAGCAGCCAAACGAACCCCAAGTTGTTTATTATTAATATATATATACTTATCTAAGTCATTTGGCCGAACCTTAGATTTTTAGGAATAAAATAACAATTAATAATATAATATTTGTTTTAAAAACAATTTTATATCAAATTTGACACTATTTAGTAATTGATTTGTTTGAAAATCATACCAGAATGATTAGTTAGAGAAAAGATAATTAAATAAATATTAACATGTCATATTAACCAATAAAATTAGTGTAATTTATAAAAAGTCTCAAATTACATTTATTTTGGTATTTACAACATCAATTATGTCAATATTTCATTAATAAGATAATTACTGCATCATCATTGTGTCATAAATAAATTAAATTATATAATGTCAAAAAATTAAAAATAAAATACTATTATGTAGGAAATCTTTTTATATTTCTAATGAATATTTATAGTCGAATTTATAATATGTATAACCTTATTTTAGAAATTATTTACTTATTAAAAATTGATTTTACTATTTTAACCCTTCTTTAAATAAATTAATAATAAATGTCCTAATCTAATCCAAGTGGGCCTAAATGGTCATATTTTATTCCAAAGTTTTTTTTGGTATAATTAAACTTATTCAATAGAATTATGACATGTGTTAGGGTAATAATAATATCATTTTTACCCTTAATTACCCTATTTACTTTTAACCGTGGTAAATAAAAGTAAAAAGTTACTATTCACCAAAAATTATTTTCATCTCATTGAACCACATTTTACTTACTGACATCAACCGTGTCTCTCAGATTTTTAAAATTCCACTCACAGAAGCGGTAAAATTAAGTTTTATGAAAAATTCAGTTTTTTTAACTACCACTTCGTGGTTTCACTATTCATCAAAAATTGAAAGTGTTCAGAAAAATACCAAAATTTCACCCGATGCTAATTTCGATATTCTGAATCCAAAAATGAATCCCATTTTGAAAAATGAAATTTATAAAATTTCAAAAAGTGGTTATTAATATTCATAATGGCTAGTTTTAATAATATTTTAATAGCATATCATTGTTTAGTGAAACTCGGTATTGCGTATGACACAAGCTATCGAGGAAGGTAGCGATTGCGTGAAAAACAAGCCAAGCTAGTGTTGTGTGTAGTGAAAAATTCCTTTTAGGATTTATAAAAACAAAAATATTTCTCATAAAAGTCTCGGGTGTTACATTCTACCCCCTTTAAAATGAATTTTGCCCTCGAAATTCGTCACTTTGTAACAAACAGATGAGGATAACTCTCCCTCATCATATCCTCAAGCTCCCATGTAGCTTCATCTAATTGGTGGTTCTTCCATAAATTTTTCACCAATCGAGTGGTCTTGTTTCGTTGGACTCTTTCGCTACGATCTAGAATCTCTATCGGCTGTTCTTCATAAGAAAGATCTTGCTCCAGTGGTACAACTTCTGAGCTGAGTACATGTGAAGGATCAGGTAAGTACTTTCTCAGGAGAGATACTTGGAACACATCGTGAACTTGAGAGAGATTCTGTGGAACCGCCAATCGGTAAGCTACCTTCCCAACACGATCCAATATTTCGAAAGGACCGATATATGTAGGGCTCAACTTCCCCTTCTTTCCAAATCTCATGACCCTCTTCCAGGGAGATATTCGTAAGAACACTTTATCACCCACTTCAAACTCTAGGTCTTTTCTTCGGTTGTCGGCATAACTTTTCTGTTGACTCTGAGCTGATCTTATGTGTTGTTGAATAGATCTGACCTTTTCTGCCATTTCATCAATGAGATTGGGTCCTAATAGCTTTCTTTCCCCAACTTCATCCCCACAAGTTGGAGTCCTACATTTATTTCCATATAGAGCTTCATAAGGAGCCATCTGAATTCTGGAGTGAAAGCTATTATTATAAGAAAATTCCACCAAAGGTAGGTGTTGATCCCAACCACCTTTGAAATCCATAGAGCAAGCTCTCAACATATCTTCTAGAGTTTGAATCGTCCTCTCAGACTGACCGTCTGTCTGAGGATGATAAGCAGTGCTGAAACTCAACTTTGTATCTAGAGTATGCTGAAGACTTCTCCAGAACATTGAGGTAAACCTCAGATCTCGATCAGATATAATAGAAAGTGGTACTCCATGCAATCTTACCACTTCCTTCACATATATCCTGGCAAGCTGATCTAGAGAGAAATCCTCTCTAATAGCGATGAAGTGTGCAGACTTTGTAAGAAGATCAACTATGACCCAGATAGCACTATTACCTTTGGATGTTTTAGGATGTCCGATGACAAAGTCCATAGTGATGTTTTCCCATTTCCATTCGGGTATGGGTAATGGTTGAAACATCCCCTTAGACATCTGTCTCTCAGCTTTAACTTGTTGACAAACCAAGCATTGAGAGACATATTCAGCAACATCTCTTTTCATGTCATCCCACCAAAAGTACTCTTTCAGGTCCCTATATATCTTCGTGCTTCCAGGATGAATGGAGAATGAAGAACTATGAGCCTCATCCAGCAGCTCCTTCTTTAATTCGGGGATGGGAGGAACACAAACCCGATTCCTGAACATTATTATGCCATCACAATCAAGGTTGAATTCAGGAACATTTATCACCTTCTTTTGTAACTCGGCATCTTCTTTCTGTGCCTCTTTAATCTTCAAATGTATAGATGGTTGAACATTCATTTGAGAAAGATACGATTTTTCCCCTTTCATTATAATTCCAAGATCCATCCTTTGTAAATCCATAAATATTGGATCTTTTGTGATCCTCATCATGGATAAATTGGCATGGT
Organism: Viscum album; assembly: GCA_963277665.1. Taxonomy (NCBI): domain Eukaryota; kingdom Viridiplantae; phylum Streptophyta; class Magnoliopsida; order Santalales; family Viscaceae; genus Viscum; species Viscum album. The sequence continues at coordinate 1,787,121,308 of OY728142.1, forward strand.
CTTGTCGACTTAATGCATCTGCCACCTTGTTTTCTTTCCCAGGGTGGTAATGGATTGAGCAGTCGTAATCCTTAATTTTCTCCAACCATCTTCTTTGGCGCATATTCAGCTCGTTTTGTGTGAAAATATACTTTAATCTTTTATGATCTGTATAAATGTCACACATTTCTCCATAAATATAATGCCTCCAAATATTTAATGCCAAGATTACCGCAGCTAACTCCAAATCATGAGTTGGGTAATTTTGCTCATGTATTTTCAATTTTCGTGAGGCATAAGCTATCACCATATCATTTTGCATCAGAACACACCTCAATCCCTTCTTGGATGCATCAGTGTAGATCAAAAACCTTTCTCCACTACAATTCAGTGTGAGCACAGGTGCACTGGATAACCTTCTTTTCAACTCCTTGAAATTCTCTTCACATTCCTCCGTCCAAAAAACATAACTCCTTTGCTAGTCAACTTTGTGAGTTGATTAGATAATCATGAAAAATCTTTCACAAAACATTGATAATATCCAGCCAAACCAAGAAAACTTCGGATTTCAGTTACTGTTGTTTGTATCGACCATCTTTCGATAACCTCTATTTTTGCTGGATCCACAGATATCCCCTCTTTTGAGATTAAGTGACCCAAAAATGAAACTTTTTGAAGCCAAAAGTCACACTTGGTAAATTTGGCATAATGATTCTCCTTTCACAGGATCATTAATATAATTCTCAAGTGATCTTCATGTTCTTCCTTTCTCTTTGAATAGACAATAATATTGTCTATAAAGACCACCACAAGCTGATCAAGATAGCCTCTAAAGACTCTATTCATCAGATCCATGAAGATAGCAGGGGAATTAGTAAGACCAAATGGCATCACTATAAATTCATAGTGTCCATACTTTGAATGGAAAGCCATATTTGGTATATCCTCCCTTTTGACCCTTAATTTATGATACACTGAACGAAGATCAATCTTGGAAGAGTATTGAGCTCCGCGTAGTTGGTCAAATAGGTCATCAATGCACGGTAGAGGATATTTGTTCTTAATAGTGATCTTGTTAAGTTATTTATAATCAATGCAGAGTCTCATTGATCCATCTTTCTTCTTAACAAACAGAAAAGGTGCTCCCCAAGGTGACGCACTAGGGCGTATGAACCCCTTATCATGATTCTCTTGGAGTGGCTTCTTCAATTCCTGCAACTCAATTGGGGCCATTCTATACGGTGTCATTGAAATAGGCAAAGCACATGGTACGAGTTCTATTGAAAACTCAACTTCAAGATTTGGTGGAAGACCCGGTAATTCCTCCGAAAAGACATCATCATACTCCCGTACAATGGGAATATTCTTAATTGTGAGTTTCTCACCAACCATTTGAGATAAATAACCTTTATTTAGTGGAATCAAGACCCATAAGATGGATGAAATTTCCACTAGAAGGTTATTTTCATCCTTGCATCGATAGACGATCATAGATTGATCTGGAATATGAAATGTGACTTCCCATCTTTGGAAATTGATATGAGCTCCATATAAATAAAGCTAATCCATGCCAAGAATCACATCAAATTCCACTATAGGAAGGATAACAAGATTTGCAGGAAGCACTTTCCCACAAAATTCGATCGGAGAAGAATTATAAACTTTTGATGCGACTGTTGTTCCATTAGGGGTTGTCACAGCTAACTCAACATCTAATTGTTGAGGTAATACAGTGATATCCTTAGAAATTTCTTCAGAAATAAAAGAGTGGGTGGATCCAGAATCAAATAAAATATTTGCTACTTTGGAGTGGATGGTATGTGTACCTTTCACCACATCGTCATCATACTCCACATCGCTGATAGAAATTGCATGTGACTTTCCTTTTTCCTTAGCCTTAAGAGTTTATTGACGTCGACCATCATCATCAACCCTTGGATTTGGGCATTTATTGGCATAATGCCCCATCTCCTTGCACTTGAAACATTTAAGTGTAGTAGGTTCATTTTGTGTATCCCTTCCTTTGTTTGCATCATTAGACATCTTCTTACCATCATTGCGGCATTCAAATTCCATATGACCTTCCTTTCCACATTTGAAACATTTACTTGTCCCTTTAAGACAACTCCCTCCATGTTTCTTTCCACACTTTGAGCATATGGGAAAGCTCATCTTCTTTTCAGTGTGCTCTTTATATTTTCCTTTGAATTCCATTTCCTTCTTCTTATCAAACCCATATGACTGATGGGTTACTCCAATCTCCATCTCGACTTTGAGAGCACATCAAACGATTTCTTCGTAGCTATTAAAGTCCCTTATGGCTAACGCCCTTCGAAGACATTGTTTTATGACACTAATGAATTGATCGATCTTACTCTCAGGTTGGATAATAATACCAGAAGCGTACCTTGCAAGTCTTGTAAAATTTGCTTCACAGGTACCAACAGATTCATCAACCTTTTTCTTCAGTTCAAGAATCTCTTTCTCCATCTTTGTTCGGAGATTATTAGGGAAGTACTTATTGAAAAATAAGTTCTTGAACTCGTCCCAGTCCATGGACTCAATTTTATCTCTTGGCCTCGTATTCTTGATAAGATCCCACAATTGATCAGCATCACCTTCCAAACGATAAACTGCTAAGATGACCTTATCATGTGCAGAATATTGAAGAACTGAAAATATATTTTCAGTAGTACTGATCCATTGTTCAGCAACAAGTGGATCAGAAGACCCATTGAAAGAAGGAGGATGTTGCCTCATGAAGGAATCAACAGAATATTGTTCCCTTCTCTGCTCATTTGGAAGTCCAGAATGATTCATAGCTTGTGTAAGTATAGCAATAAGATTTTTCACTCCATCTCCCATAATATTTGTTTGTTCAGGAAGAAAATCATTGCATTGTACATTACATTGATCAACACGGTTCTCTCGGGTTCCAGCCATTGTCTAAAACCCAAAAAGAATAGTGTTAGAGGTAAAAATCACACTACGGAGAACAATATAATAAAGGCGGAGTACCTTCAATATCTAACATCTTAGGTTTAACTCTAAGATGGTTATCGCAATTCTAGGACTATAACGTATACATAACCTTAGGTACATCCCTAGACATACCTTAGAAATATCTCTAGGGATCTCACTAAAGTTCTCACATCCTAGTTTCCAAAGGTTTACTAAACCTTTTCTCTGATACCAACTGCAGAGACCCTAAGCTTAATGTACATGGACATTACATTAATTTTGCAGAATACTTAGTACATAAAAAAAACACACACACACAAGGACTGTAATAGTTTAGTGTCTTTGGAAACTAGGAATATAATCTTCTAATCATGGTGAAATATCTTCAACATCTCCCATAAAGATCTTCCTTTTTTTAACCTAAAACCATTATTTATATCCTGGGGAAAATAAAACATAAAAGGGTGAGCTCAAATTCTCAGTAATGGTAAACAAAAGAAATATCAATCACAACATATACATAAGAACATAACTTTTGGAAATCGTAACCTGCAAAATATGTCATAATTTCATAACATGGGATAAATCATAGTAGTGAAATGTAATCCCAATAATCTTAACTTAAAACATGATACATTGTGGCATACACACATAATCATAGAGAATCATTTCTTATTAGACAAGACTCATTGCCATGACTATCTTAGTGGACAAAGTCCATTTCTGAACCGAGTTCACTCCTCGTTTCAGTCCTGTTTCACTGAACCGGTTTAACCTGCCGTTCCAGCCATGTCTATATCATGAGATATATAATCTTTACCCAATGCATTGGAGGGAGATATAGTTCCCACCCATCTCATAATGATACCATTCTTATGTGTTCCACAAAATCATAAACCATACATCATAGCATAACCCATGTAATAAGAAAGGGAATCTTAAACATCGTGACATCATAAAACAATTCATATAAGATAAAGGAATTCAAAAAAAATTACATCACAACATAATAAAATAAATTTAAAATAGTTATAAAAACAGATCCCTTTTTTATCTTAAATGGAAAACAATTTTGATAAAACACTTGAACTCCATTCTTGAGGAAAATATCCTTTCTACTTTAAAAACACCTTTCCTTTCTTAACATGTCATACAATTCCAAACTAATATAAGTTGATTAAAAATAGACTTGAAAACTTGTAATTGAACATTCTTGGAAATATTGTTTTAAAAATCCATTCATTCCATATAAGTTAAAAAAACCTTCTTCTCGTACTTTTGTTGGAAAAGTCAACAAGTACCTCGTACGAAAAATGACAAAATATTCCTTTCATATATTTTACTAAAAACTCACCGTAGGGTAAAATTGGATTTAAAAAATTTTAGGTGGATGGAAATAATATTACATATTGAGGAAACATGGATGTGGATGATAAAATACCCCCCAGTAAATTTCAAAGTGTAAACAATCTCGGATAAAAATGGGATTGTGATATTTCCCTTACCTTAGGTCTGATTTGCTTCGTAAGTGTCCTAACCTTCTATATAATGATTTAAATAATGTCCTTGACTTATTAAAGAATCATACTCATTGTTATGATATCATATATGGTTCACTTATGACTTTATTTTACCCGTTCTTTTGTAAATTCCATGTTAAAGAGCGTTTTGGGTAAAATCGTTTCATTTGTCGTCCGTGTTTTGACTTGTAATTATTCATATGATTACTTAGATCATGATTACTTAATTCCAGAATATAATACATGATTTATATAGAATATATATTCATAATATACATATATATAATAGATAAGTAAATGTAACGAAATACACCATTCATGGAGATGGTAGGCCGTACGTACGCATGAACGCTGTTTTCATTTCCTTATTGAGTTGAATGGAATTAAGTAGATGAAATTAATATATATACACATAAATCCAGTATCATTATTATGTCATATATTTCATGATTACTTATTATATATACTTTATAATCATCCATGAATGGTTAACGTGGAGAATGAATCTCATCACGTCGTGGAGAATGAATCTCATCACGTCGTGGAGACAGTAGTCCGTACGTACGCACGAGTGATGATATCATTTTCCTGATCGTGGAAATGTATTGGAGTTTATGGATACTATTTCAGAATCAATATCACTTTACAATAATCATATATAGTTATTATTTACACCATTATACCCATCCAAGTAAGGTGGTGGTCGAAAATAGATTACACCACGACGTGGAGATGGTATACCGTACGTACGCACGCGCGGTGATTTCATTTTCTATAGGATTGATTGATGGTGAAATAGGGTTGTTTCATACTTATAATAACAAATCAGTATATGATTGATACTGATGTTATTAATTCATAATGAAACAACTAATGAAGAAGAAGTGGAAGAAGAAATAATGTTGATAGAATTGGTAACGGACATTACCTCTTCTTTGAAGCGCCTCTTTGAGATCTCCTTTTAGGGCACTAAAATTGGTCTTTGGAGAAGACCAGGACCTCTAGGATGTTTCTAGGGAAGTGGAGAGAAGAAATTGGCAGGGGTTTGCCGAGCTTGAAGGATCAAAGTGGTGTGAGTAAGAGGGGGAGGAGGTGCCCTTTTATAAGGGAGGAGAGGGGCTCCTTTGGAAAAACTAAAACTATTATTTTATTATAAAGTCTTGTTTGGTTTTAAATAGCTCCAAATTGATTTATTTAGAAGCTAAGGTGGGGATGGGTCGAAATCCTCTCATCCAATAGAATTTAGACAAGTGTAGGTTCCTATTGTAACCTTATCATTTTGATTTAACATTAAGTTAAACAATTTTACTTTTACCGTGTCTTCTTGTGTTCTTATACTATACGGTTAATAAACTTACTATAAGCATCCAAAAGAACCCCAAGATGTTTATTATTAATATATATAACCTTAGCTTTCTCATTTTTCCGAATATTAGATTTTTAGGAATAAAATAACAATTAATAATATAATATTTGTTTTAAAAACTATTTTATGTCAATTTTGACTCTATTTAGTAATTGATTTTTATGAAAATCATAACAGAATTATTATTTAAAAAAAAGTTAATTAAATCAATACTAACATTTCATATTAACCTATAAAATTAGTGTAATTCATAAAAAGTCTCAAATAACATTTATTTTGGTATTTATAACATCAATTATGTCAATATTTCATTAATAAGATAATTACTGCATCATCATTGTGTCATAAATAAATTAAATTATTTAATGTATAGAAAAATTAAAAATAAAATAACATTATGTAGGAAATCGTTTTATCTTTATAATGAATATTTATAGTCGAATTTATCTTATGTATAACCTTATATTAAAAATTATTTACTTATTAAAATTTGATTTTAACTATTTTAACCCTTCTTTAAATAAATTTATAATAAATGTCTTAATCGAATCCATGTGGGCCTAAATGGTAATATTTTATTCCTATGTTTGTTTTTGGTCGAATTACACTTATCCAATAGAATTAGGACCTTTGTTAGGGTAATAATAATATCATTTTTACCCTTAATTACCATATTTACTTTTAACCGTGGTAAATAAAAGTAAAACAGTTACTATTCAACAAAAATTATTTTCATCTCATTAAACCACATTTTACTTACTGACATAAACCGTGTCTCTCAGATTTCTTAAATTCCACTCACAGAAGCGGTAAAATTATGTTTAATGAAAAATTCAGTTTTTTAACTACCACATAGTGGTTTCACTATTCATCAAAAATTTAATGTTTTTAGAAAAATACCAAAATTTCACCCTAGGCTAATTTCGATATTCCGAATCCAAAAATGAAGTCCATTTTGAAAAATAAAATTTATAAAATTTCAAAAAGTGGTTATTACTATTAATAACGGCTAGTTTTAATAATATTTTAATAGCATATCATTGTTTAGTGAAACTCGGTATTGCGTACGACGCATGCTATCGAGGAAGGTCGCAATTGCATGTAAAGCTAGCCAAGCTAGTGTTGTGTGTAGTGAAAGATTCCTTTTATGATTTATAAAAACAAAAATATTTCTCATAAAATTCTTGGGTGTTACACTATGGGAAGTGAAAAGTGTATATATAGTCAATGCCACATCTTGTCCTACGAAATATGATTAGGGGTTTATATATTCATGGAATTAAAATACCACCCCATAACCATACTCCATAATATTTCTTCCACCATGAAATATGATAATATAAAAACCAATTACAACTTATAATATATATGATAGTTATTGATTAGTTTATTTGAAATCATATTTAGAAACTAGAGTAGATGATTTAAAAAGGGATGATCATATCAGTTTAAATAAAATAATATGTCATTCTTAGGGACCCCATTTAACTACTTATAGATACCAATATTGAACTACAGGGCAAGAACATTTATAATTAATGTTACATGGAAACAATACATAAATTTCACCAATGGAGTTATCACAAAAAATTATAAACTCAATGTAACTTCCACTAGACCTAAAATATCATGAATAATAAATTAGGGGTTCATTTAATAACAAATAAACAAATTTCTAACTAAACAATTTTGACCCAATATAGATGAAAACTAAGACCTTAAAGAGTATGAGAGAACATTGGAGGTGTTACTACCAAAATCATTAAAAAATTACATTTGGGATTCTATTGAATAGGATTAAACCACCATTAGATGCTAAGACCCAACCTAGAACTAGAAATCGAATTGTGGATTCGAGACTTCCAGAGAAGGGTGATGAAAATATGGATAATAATAAAGTTATTAACTTGATATTACTCAATATAACCTTACACCATACTCAAAACATCCAAATAAAAGAGAAAATAATGAAATCTAAAATTCATATAATTTAGGTAATGAGATATCACCCACTGATGTGAAGAAATAGATAAAGGAAAGTAAATTTGAGGCAAGATTCAGCCTTACCCTAGTGAATTAGATCCACAAAAATAGACAAGAGAGCTATCAATAAAGGGAGAATATTTATTTCACTTGGAGAGGTGGGGAATAGTGGAAACATCTGAGGGATGTCTTTTAGTGGTGTATGAGGGTAAAAAATACAATTTATATATATTTATAGGGTAATTTTTGGATTTTAAAATATTAATTACAAATTATTCCACATAAAAAGTGCATAATAATTCAAATAGAACTATAGTGGGAACCTACTAGAATTTTGATGGAAATGGTAGTATCCACTTCCACCCCCCACCAAATCCTCTATGGGATTCTAGATGAATTTTAGTGCATGTTTTTCTGGTTGGCATAGTTCTCCTTTCAAGCATACACCCCCAAAATAGCTTCTGAAAGATCTCAATCATCTTCAACGATCAAAAACCAATTTAAATACATAATAAATGAATTATAAGACTCTTATTAAATATTGTAATAACCATTTTTAGTATTTGTTCTTTATTCTCTAGCCAAGCCCGTGGATCTCATTTTATTATATCATGTTATAGCTTAAGCCATGTCTCCATTCAAGTTGTCCAAACACAATTAATTCACACAACAAAAACAAATGTATTATAATATCCCAAATATTGGATTCAAAATAAACATAAAAATTTATATTCATTCCCATTTTAACACTTCAAAAATTATTTTTTTATTATTCAACAACGTATGGAGTTATATAATTCCAAAACATTGTTCTTATACTTAAATTCAAAATATAAAAACAATTTATTTAAAAAATAACATTTTTTAAATCTTTTTGTGCCAAAATTTTCATTTTTACCATAGAAAACCATTTATCCACATTATATGTATTCATTATATTGATTCTAATTAATTTCAATCGAACATAAATAATCACACAATATTTTTCTTCATTATAACATCTGCATATATCATCAATAATTATTCTAAAATATTTTCATGAGTTTTCACCGAAGATATGAAATAATTTTAAGTAATAAATAATTATTAGAGACCATAATTACAAACCAAAACATGTTATTTTCACCCATTATATTATCTATAGTTCACTATTGTCCAGTTTAAATTAATGTAAAATTATATCAAAGTAATATACATATTTTAGTAATTATATAACAAAACAACTGTTGTTTTCATGTCACCAACCAACCCACCATGGACTTCTTGGATGATGGTAAGCTCAGTGAGACACTTGAATCACATATCTAATAGTCCAGAGGCTTGTGATAGATACTGAAAAATTATAATACTAATATGAGAGGTTGTGACATAATGTACCTACACACAAAACCAACTCCATGAAATAGTAAAGATGTATAACAAAATACTAATCATCTAGAGTGTAACCATGCATGAAATAGCCTCTAAGAAATAAATATCACAGTACAAAATGTAAAAAAATTATAAAATAATAAATAAATGAACAACAAGAAACATTTAGGAAACCCAAATTGAAAGCAACTATGAAGAAAAGTGTTAGGGAGATCCCAACACTAGAACCCATAGTCCAACCACTTAACATGGTCAGCGCCACCACATATTACTAAGATCCACTAATATCATGTCAATCATAGGCACTTATAAGCTATAATTCGACTACATGAGACACTACATTTGATGGAAAGGACCATGTAATGTTAAGTATATACATGACTAGTTGGACACCCTTAAATCACCAAAAACAAATAATAAAAAGGGGTATAATCTATATCAACATTATGAATTCATGTAAATCAGAACGTCGGATAATACTATTATAACTCAAATATTTTCAATAAGAATCCAAAATTAAGAGATCAAAGGGATCTCTATCTCTGTTGTTTAAATAATAATGAAGAGTCTTCCTACATCTCCAAAGGTCCATCACTAAAGTCCAACATCATGCATAACCATAAATGATAAAGTGCAAGGATCACACCATGAAACGAACATTCACTTCATATGTAGAATTATCTGATATCCATTCATCTCATGTATCCACAGAAGAATGAATGTACATGGATTCTACCTTGGCATTGTGCTCCACAACTGACGGGTTACTATCTCAAGTTGAGGTCCCACTCCCTACCAGAGCTCAAATTCATGGTGGGTGAATATCTATTTATTTGGGACCCACACCTTTTGTAGTAAGGGAATTGAAAACCATTTATGTAAATGGTAATGTGGACCCACGCCTTAATGAAATAGGGGGTTTCCAACCATGTTAACACTCTGATGATAAAATTTTACCATTTCTACCTACTAAAGATATCTTAGAGAAGTTTCCATCCAGCATCATGTTATGTCCTATCGTTGATATCAAAATGATTGAAATGAGAAAATTATATGTGGAAATTTTTTCTTAATGGACTAATCATGTGTCCAAAACTAAATAACAAAATATATCAATGCACAAAAATGAGGGTCATCATCAGTTCTATGGGATAAACACAAATATACCAAACTCTCAATGTAAATTTCCATGAATATCCAACCATATCATGTCATTGTGATCTACAAGGAATACCACCCAAGATAGGCTATTTTTTTTCTTTAAATGGTCACGTATTGTAAAAATAAATGATATTGTATCACATGTAAAAATTGCATCATGTAGAGACTCTTGGCCTGGTCTATGAATCAGAACTAAATACCTAATATTGTTCGTAAATCCGCCATATTATTATAAGAGTCATGATACAACATAGAGATCATAAATTTTGTGTCTCATATAGAAATTATACTTGGATTTATATTCCATAATAACAATATTAGCAATAATATTTTTAATAATAATAATAATAAAAAATAAAATTACTACTACTATTATTATTAATAAATAATATTTTGTCTCTCCCATCAATATTTTCCAACACATGGGGTTGGGGATTTTGTGTCACCTTCATGCAGGGAGGGGGAGGGGGTTGTTACTAATCAATAATGCAGAAGATGATAAGGGAATTTCCCTACCAGACATCACCACATGGAATTAGACATCGTGCAACATGTTTTCACCACATAGAAAAAGGGGGGTCATGCTATTGACCGCTGATCATAGGGGGGAGCTCACATGTACTTTGGTCACCATTTTCCATCACCATGAAGCACACTATGAATCCCAAATCTAGGTTTAACTGCACCTAATTCGATATAGGTGGTTTGATTTCTACAGTACAATCTGCTCATAGTTTATTCATAATATATCACTCTATCAAGTTCAAAATCACTTGAATAGAGACCCTTGATCTAGACACTAATAATTGTGTTATATATTTTGAAATCAATTTTTTAATCATAGCCTTTATCTAGATCCCAAATATAGACCCATGGAAAATATCTGTTTCACTAAATATTTATTGCGCAAAAATCTTTCTCCATGTATTCAGAAAAACATCGGTCAAATAAATTCTGATGATAAACACATGAATAATTAGGGTATGAAATAAAAAAACAAAAACAATTTGAATTAAAATTGGACATTGTTTGGGTATGCCTCAATATTTTTATGAAGGAAGAATAAAATAATAGGATTAATAAATGATGAAAAAATCATAATTTTAGATATAAAAGAAATTCATAAACTAAAAATTAACATTCAACCCATAAATGAATTTATCATGACTCATTAAAATTACGAATTGAATAAACATAAATAGTATTTAAACCAATACAAATAGAATCCATGCCATTGGTTTTGATTTGATCACTAAGGAAGAATATTTATGCATCATTGTCTTTGGTGAAATCCAAGAACTCCATCAATGGAAACGATCCTTATGGTGCTTTGATATTTGATCCATCATCATAGAACTATACACCAATGAACTCTCATTTTAGATCCATCATCTCATTTTCACTAGGTCTACGTGGATAAACCCATGAAATTTTCTATAACTGGGATAATATAGAGTATTACAATGTTTAGGCAATTTATTAAATAATAAATAAATAAATAAATAATTACGTTAATTTATTTTCTTATCTTCCCTTGAACACTCTTCAACCAAGTGATCTATTCATGAAAGAATTATTTTATACCTATAGTAAACCCCATATTAATGATTTAATGGAGGTATTAAATTTCCCCTTCATGACACCATTTGTGATATATTACATCATTTATGTAAAATTGTTTGTGCATGATTTAATAAATTTAATCATTTTAATATCACAACATAGAGGCCCTCCTGGCCCTATAATTTCATTCCAACTCTATTACATACTCCAAAAATATTATATGAAATTTTACAAAGTGTTATATAGAAATTTAATTGTCACTAAATTGTCCCCGTATTTTTGTATTTTTGTCTCAAAAAACCAAAAACCATCTTAGATAAGTCAATATATTTAGCTCGCATATGGATATGTTACATAGACAAGGTCTTCTAAAGGTTTATAGGCTATTATAGACATCAATTACCTGAGGAAATACACTGCCTGACCCCAAGTGCACCACCTCATACGTTGGAGGCTACCGACTTATAGAAACGGTCTAATATGATTCATGTGGAGACTATAACCACTTTCTTAGAGTAAAACAATTTCATAAGATAAATAAAAAATAACCAAATATATATTCATAACATTAAATATGAAAATATGACATGACGACCAATAGTGTAAATACAATATCAAACTGAATGGTTGATATGTCATACTAATGTTTGTGGAAGTGAAAAAGTGCAGAACGAAAAGTAAATACACCGAAAACTCCCATGCGGGTCCTAAACCATTTATTTTTCCCTCACCAATGCTCCAACCTAACTCAACCATCTAATATAAGGAATTTTCATTTATAATATCCAGCAGCCATGAAATCTATTTGGGTACTAATCAGGAATTTTGAGTAGGTTGTGATTACATCTTAGTAGGCCACCACCATTAGCATCGAAGTCAATATCAAGTCAATAACAAGTTTATACATTTGTATAAATAAATACCTCAAATGAATAAATAAATAGTTATCAAAATATGAAATTATTCCTTATTTAACCACTTGAACTCCTCTAGTTCCCATGGACACCCAGACCTTAACAACTGCTTTGGCCAATAATTGATTCTAATCTATCCCCAAATGATATCATACCTTATAATTCCACCATTACCATTAAATCTCTAATTCAATATCTCAGAATTCCATTGTTACCATTAATGATCTCAACTCTCATATGAATTCCATTGTTAACAAAATCATTTCATTAATTTATTCAACAATTAATTAATCATATCAATCTCATTAATTAAATCTATAATAAATTAATCATCTCAATACCATTAATTAACTAAAAATAAATTAATTGTTTCAATCTAATTAATTTACTCAAAAATCAATAAATCAGATTAATCATATAAATCAACTAAATAATTATTTAATAATCTAATTCCTATTAATTAAACTAATTATTAAATAATTATCTAAATACTATTAATTAACTCAATAATTAATTAATCAACTCAATCCTATTAATTAACTCAATAATTAATTAATCACCGGGAACCTATTAATAAACTCAGTAATTAGTTAATAAACTCAATCCCATTACATAACTCGAAAATTAATTAATCATATCAAACCTATTAATTAACATATTAAGTAATTAATCATCTTAATTATATTAATTAACTCATCAATTAATTAATCCTCTAAATACCATTAATCCACAATTAATTCATCAACTAATCATTAAAGTCCACAATATCTCCAATAATTAATTCAATATTTAATTATTTAATTCAAAATATCAACTCCCTCAGCATGAATTCAACAACTAATTATTTAGAATCTATAATTACTATATCCCCAATTTCACATTTTTCATCAAGTAATTAACTCACCAAATTAATTAATTCAATAAAAGAATAAATTGATAAAAGTATTATAACAATTCGATAATTACAAACACATAACATCAATCATGAAATTGGGATTTGAATTATATGTAACGTACTTCATTTTGTTGATGAATAATCCCCGAATGAAAATCCCTAAAATTTGACCAGCATAATGATGTAGATTGATATCTAAATATAAAAACCTATGTTAAGATGAAACTTGTCAATATCTTTCAAATCTAGATTAAGATCCACTATCAAATCTATAGATCCACAAAAATAGATCTAAATCTAATAAAAATAGGATTAAAACCCTTCATTGAATGAGAGAAAAATAGAAGTGGAATGAGATACCAAGTGGGGTGAGATTCACTATCTGCGATAGGTGTTGATTTTGACCTACGATTTTAATCATGAAGAATAGAGGTGGAAAGGTTTGGAATTCATAAAGAGGCTCTAAAATTGTTGTTAAATTTTTCGTGTTTTATGGGGGTTGAATAGGAGTTAATATGGGGGTCTAGGTGAATAAAAAATGAATTTATAGATGAATTAAAAAGTCTCACACAATTCTCTAGGAAGGGAAACAAGTTTTCCCTATCAATGTAACCAAACAATGTGCCTATTTTATAGTGGTTCACAGTTAATCCTAAGAGGATTATGGATTTTACAAACCATGTTCCAGCTATGAAATCCCCCTCTATCCAAGGTTGCACAGTTTTCTATTCTAGGAAGCATGGTTAGTTCAAATTAGGGGGCACATTGTCACTACCCTCCATTTAGTTTTTCTCAATTTTCACCAAAATGCACCCCAAGGTAAAACCAAAATAGCATATCCTCAAAAATGAAAAAATAATATCTGAAATCAAACACGAGACATCTTCAGAAAAGGTCAGTATCTTACAATCGCCCATCCTTATAACAACATATCCCCAAGATGCACTCATAATTATCAATATGATTCTAAGAAAAAAGGATCAGGCCACTGAGCCCAAGTATATACATCTCGCCCCCAAGTTTCCTCCAGCACCAGTCCATGTTTCCCAAATGTACGTACTATCAACATGATCTTCCCTATAATAATTTCTCATTGTGATTCAAGACACGTATGAGATACTCCTAAAAGGATGAAAGTATCTCAAGCTCACAATATCCACATAGATGACATTGCATGGGACAAAGTGATACCTTTGATGTTTTTCAGAAGAAAAATTTTTGCATAGAACTATAACTTTATGGATGATCCAATTAGTACACCCCATCCTATTTCTCTTCATAACCTCAAACATTATATCAAACCGGTGCACAAACATTCCTTGTCACCATATCCTAAAAAGACCAAATCTATGAGACATCTATAGGAATACATGATCACCCACAATAAACTGATGATTCCATCAATGTATTTCATCATATAACTTCTCTCTACTATGAGTTGTAGCCATACTCTTATGAATCAATTGAACCTACTCTGGCATCACCTTCACGAGAATCAGTCCCAACAAGTTTGACTTTCCGGCTTCCAACAATCACGATGTGGGTCTTCATGGATTAACATAAATAGACTAATATGATTCCATCATTATAGTTTCCTAATAACAATTTTTATAGAAAAACTCAACTAAATATAAATTATTATCCAATGATCATTCAAAATAGAAGAGATATTCTCGATGCATATTATTACACATCAGTATAGTATGCTCCGACTACCCATATTTGTATGGGTGGAATGTTGTAAATAATAAAAACTACTACCCCATACCTTCTACAATCTATACCAGAAGCATGAAGTAAAACACGAGTCCCAGTCTTAAACAATAGTTCATGCCACCCCATGCAGGTAGATTATCTCTCTAACATAAAAGTATCCCAACAGTTCCAATATAAAAGTATTCCATATAGGAATGACATGCGCACCATTTTTTATATGGTCTAAAATCACCCAAATAGTGTCAATATTTAATGTAATTGTCAATAGATCCATCACAAGGTCCATAGTAACATCATCTCACTTAAATTATAGAATGTGCAATAGATATAGTAATCCACTAGGTCATTGATTCTCACACTACTACAAATACGGGCAAGGGATGCGCCCCCTTATATCAGAACTATGTAAAACCGCTGATAAAGGTTGCCCTGTATCAGCGCTAAAATTTTAGCGCTGATAAAGGGGTTCTTTATCAGCGCTTTTCTAGCACTGATAAAGAATCCCTGTATCAGCGCTTTTTTTGAACTAATAAAGGAACTTTTTATAAGCTCTAGAAAAGCACTGATAAATAACTCCTTTATCAGCCCTAAAAATAGCGCTGATAAAAAGTCCCTTTATCAGTGCTAGAAAAGTTCTGATAAAGACTCCCTGTATCAGCACTAAAATTTTAGCGCTGATACAATCAGGATTTATCAGCGCTTTTGTAGTGCTGATAAAGGATACTATTATCAGCACTAAAAAGCACTGATAAAGGAAACCTTTATCAGTGCTAAAATGTTAGCGTTGATAAAACCTTAGTGCATTTTTTATAAAGTCGGTCGCAAAGTTCCCTCGTTTTATCACGAACTAAAGCTCTGGCGGTTCCATAACTCTGTGACTCCCCTCTGCAACCCGCTGAGATCACATTGCTGGACCTCCTCCTCCCTATCTTCTCATTGCTGGACCTCCTCCACCCACTGAGTTCGCGTTTCCGGACCTCCGGCGTCCTCGAGCTTCAGTTTTCCAGACCTCCACCGCCCGCAATGCTTTCAATCTTCGGTTTGCCGGACCTCCTTTAAGGCATGTTTTCCAAATCTTTGTTCAATATTGTTCTCCTCTCCCATTTGTATGTCATTGTTTTAACATGTTTTTTTTTCTATGGGTGAGTAATATGGATTGAACGATTAAATAAAATGAACCATACTTGATAGAAAATGATGTAAAGGGGATGATTCAAATGATTTTTTATTCTATGGGTGATTATTATAGATTCACTAAGTGTTCCATACTCCTACTAGTTGAAAAAATCGTATACCACATAGAGTCATATTTTTTGTGAATCCAAAATACACTGATTTGGCTATATCCCCTTTTAGTTAGACCAAAAATGTCTTATCACACATATTTACCATACTAACTTTCACTTGGTATCATTAGAAAAATCATCTATACATCTTGATGTTAAACTATATCAATTATTTTTTATTAGAAGTACATTGCACATGGTTGTGATAAATACCCTCGGTGCATTCACTAACCCGTGACATGTTGGAGGATGGTTTTAGGGGGTCACTAACCTATAATCTACTAACCAATAGAGGGGTCTAAATGGGTATAGTCCATGAAATAGTGTTATCAAAGAAATTTATTAGGAGATATGATGGGGTTTTATTTTAGGAACATTTGAGTATTTCAATGGTTTGGTTTAGAAATTATTTCATTTGAATTCATTGGTATGTTTTTGGTGTACCTTTCCTTAGGTTTCATATTATTCTCTTTGTGATTCTTCATGGTTAGTGGTTGTAGTCTCTAATTTGGGTGAAGGGATGTGTTCTTAGTATATTTCCATCTTATGATGTTCTTCATGGTTAGTGGTTGTAGTCTCTTATTTAGAGATGTATGGTGTTCTTGGTGAGGGCCACTATCTAGCTAGTGGTGTTATTGTATATGAGAAAGCATCGATGTAGTTGGAGATGTATGATGTTCTTCATTTGAGTAGACTCATTCAGATTCCAATAGGGTGTTTCTATACTATATATTCTTTTTGGGATTCATGTGTTTCATGAATTCATATTTTATCCATTTGAAGTTGGTTAGACATGTTTTGATCATTTTTAAGCACAAAATAACCCTATTAATGAAAATAATATATGGAATGGATGGTATTATGTTGTGAATTAACCTTTTTCATTGAAATAAATTAGTTTTCCTTCTACGGTTGGTGGATTTGATATTATAAATGAAAATCATGGTTTAAAATAAAGATAAGTTGATTCTTTAGATAAAATTCCAAATGGTTTGGCATGTGTTTGTTTATTGAATTTTTTTTGGAAATGATTTCCAAAAAAAATTAAAATGTCTTGTTTTTAAATGGTTTATGGTATTGGTATTTTAAAAAATTGAGTGGGATTGATTTTCCTTTTGAAAAAAATACCTTTGATCCCAACCACCATCCATTGTTTTTTGGGGGTGACTTTAATGTCATTTTTAACCCAAAGTAAAGGAAAGGAAAAAGCCCATTCCAGAGGAAGGTCATCATGGAGTTTGTTCAGTTCATGGATGGGAAGGGCCTTATAGATCTTAGCTTCTCAGGTGACAGTTTCATTTGGTGCAACAACTGTAGGGTCCATCACTGCTAGTGGACTCTATTGGATAGGTGTCTAGCCAACATGAAATCCACTAACCTATTCTCAAATACCATGTTTTCCCATCTTGTTTGGGGTATTTTGATTCACTCCCCCTTTTGGTTTCCATTTCTTCTTGGCATGATCATCAGGAATGGTTTCACTTCCACCAGCAGTGAGTATTTAGGCATGATGATATTGAATGTAGGGCAGAGAACTAGGAGCGGTAGATGTATCATTCATGATTATTCTTGTGTTTGGACTGGGGTGATTTTAGGAAACTATAATGAATCTAAAGTAATTATATTTAATGAAGATGAATAAATACTGATGGTTAGGCTCTATTAATCTCCGTTTTTATAAGGAAGAGGTTCTCTTCTACTGTATTTGGAATACTTGTTTTGTGTACTTGAACCATAAATACTAATATTTGAGATTCAAATAGGATGGAGATGAATAAACACTGGATGGATGCTAATCATTTAACAATATAGTATGATATCAGAGTGAAAGAGTTCATCAAGTTTTCAAAGGATCACGCAAAGGATCCTTCTCAAATCCATTGTTCAAGTTTACATTGTTGTTATTCTAGACTAGTTACTCAAGAGGAGTTGGAAGAACATTTTATATGTCAGGGAATAGATCAGAGTTATAAATGTTTGAATAAGCATGGAGAAAAAGAGAATGTAGCTACTGGCTGGGATAAAACTGCATTTTATGGATCGTCAGATATGAATACAAATATGGATAATGAAGAAGACCGTATGGAGGATGAGATTACAGATGTCAATGATGATGAATATCGTATTGAGGAAATGGAAAATATAATTCAAGATGAACTTCATGATTGCCCAAATTTTTTTGAGAAGTTTAAGAGTTGTGAAAAGACGCCATTGTATGCTGCTTGCACTAAGTATAAAACATTGTCAGCTGTACTTAAGTTGTATAAATTGAAAGCAGGCAACAAATGGAGTGATGTCAGTTTTATGGAACTACTTGATCTCTTGAATGACATGCTACCTGAAGATAATGAGCTCTCAAGCCATAAATATAAACCTAGACGAATGCTATGCATGATGGGAATGATTTCTGAAAGAATACATGCCTGCCCGAAAGACTGTATATGGTTTCTCAAAGAGAACAAATCACTTACAGAATTCATAAAGTGTGGTGGTTCTCGAGACAAAAAAGATAAATCCTATCCTACGAAAGTTTTATGGTACTTTCCAGTCATACCAAGGTTTAGGCGTCTATATGGAAGTGAAGAAACTGCAATAAAATTGTCATGGCATGCATATAAAAGAAATAAATATGGGTTATTACGTCATCCGACCGACTCTCCTAAATGAAAGAAAATTGATCATGAGTATCCTAATTTTGGAAAAGAGTCTAGAAACCTTCATCTTACGTTATCTACAGATGGAGCGAATCATTTTGGTTTTCAAACCAAAACTCATAGTACATGGCCTTTTATGTTAGAATATTATAACTTTTCACCCTGGTTATGCATGAAGTGGAAATTCATCTTGTTATCTATGCTTATATCAGGACCAAAACAACCAGGTAACGACATTGATGTTTATCTGCCTCCATTGATCGAGGATTTGATGTTATTGTGGAACTCAGGTGTAATGTTGTATGATGATTATAAAAGTGAATACTTCACGTTGAGAGTGATGTTGTATGGGACAATAAATGATTTCCCTATTTATGGAAAATTGTTAGGCTATAGCATTAAAGGAACCCAAAGGTATCCCATGTGCAAAGAAGATACATAATCAATTAGGTTGAAAAATTCATCGAAATCTGTGTTTCTAGGACATCATAGACTTCTAACTCGTCGGCATAAGTACCGATCATGGATGACATCATTCAATGGAAGTTCAGAAAAACTTGCAACACCGTCTCCACTAACAGGTGATCTGCTCTTTGAGAAAGTAAAAGATCTGAACACTATTTTTGGTAAACCATTTTTGAAAAACCTTACTAAAATTGGATAGAAAAAGAGATCAGTTTTATTTGAATTACCACACTAGAATTGTTTGTATGTCAGACATTTTCTTGATGTGATGCATGGGAAAAAATGTATGTGACAGTTTTATCAAAACGTTGCTAAATTCCCCTTGCAAAACAAAAGATGGAATTAAGGCAAGGTTGGACATGGTTGACATGAGAATATGAGAAGATATGGCTCCCGTGAAGGGTGAAAATCGAATGTTTCTTCCTCCAGCTACTTTTACTCTTTCTAGGGTGGAGAGATATCAGTTTTGCAACCACTTCAATGATGTAAAGGTTCTAGAGGTGTACTCATCAAATATCAAGAACATTGTTTCAATGAATGATTTGAAGGTAAAAGGTTTGAAATCACATGATTTCCATGTTTTGATGCAATATCTAATTCCTATAGCTTTATGTTTCATTTTTCCCAAGAATGTTCGTCATACGTTAACCACGATTTGTTTCTTTTTCAAAGCTATATGTAGCAATGTTTTAGAACTGGGGGAAATTTCTAGCTATGGAAAAAAAAATTCATCATATTATGTGAATTAGAAATGTTTTTCCCACCAACATTCATTGATATGATGTTTCATTTGATGATTCACTTGGTGAGAGAGATTCGACTTTGTCGTCCTGTGCACTATAGTTGGATGTATCGTGTTGAACGGTATATGAAGATTTTGAATGGGTATGTCAAAAATCGAATTCGGCCAGAGGGTTGTATAGTGGAGTGATATATTGTTGAGGAAGCCATTGAATTTTGAACTGAATACCTATCTGATGTGGAAAGCTTTGGTCTCCCGAAATCTCATCACACTGGACGCATTGAGGCTGAGGGAATTTTAGGAAGAGAAGTTGTGACAATCAGTATTTCAGATTGGGAGCAGGCTCATCTTTATGTTGTGCATAACAGTTGGGAGGTTCCTCCATATATTGAAACTCACAAAGAAATTATTAGGATGTTGAATCCATCGAGGGATATAAAATGGTAATCAGATACACATAATCACCGGTATATAGGATGGTTCTAGGACCATATTTTTAAGCAGATGGATGAAAATCCGAATTCAATTTCAGAACGTCTTCGATGGCTAGCCGCTGGACCAAGTGTGTATGTATTATCCTATAGTGGTTATGTAATTAATTGTTATACATTCTATACATATGAACATGATGAAGATAGTACCATGCAAAATAGTGGAGTTACACTACGGGCTGAAGCGATGCATGTATCTGGTAGTAAGGACAGAAATCCAATTTATGCAAATATGTCATACTTTGGCATTATCAAACTAATATGGGAGTTGGATTATATGACATTCCAATTTCTGATTTTTAAATGCAAATGGACTAATAACAAAAGTGGTGTTAAAATAGATGAATGGGGATTTGTGAAAGTTGATTTTAGTAAAGATGGGTACAAAGATGAATAGTTTATAATGGAATCACAAGCGGTACAAGATTTTTATGTTCTAGATCCCACAAACCAAAAGTGGTCGATTGTTCTGTTATCGTCCAAAACGACTAAAGGTTCTGATTAAAATTTAGTTTAGGAAGATCCATTTAGTGGTACATCGCAATCATTTCGGAGTGGTCCCAATTCATATGATGTTTTGTATGTTATAGGAGACCACAATAAAGGGATTTGGATAGTCGATAGAGGTGTAAAATCCCTACAACCTTTGAAAACAATAAATAGAGTTCAGTAAACAAGTTATATTTTGTTTGTAATATAGATCTTGTTATCTCATGTTATAATCTTATCATTACTGAATTTATGTAATCTGAATTAAATGTTCAATGACTTCTGCAAATAATTACTTCTGCACATTCTGATGCTTTTAACCTTGAGGCTGAACAAGTCTCTCAGGCAGCTGCTGCTGCGACTGCTGTTGTTGCTACTGCTCATGCAACTCATGTTGCTACTGCTGTTTCTCCTACTGCTGCCTCTGCTGCTCGTGCTGCGGCTCCGGTTGCTCCTACTGCTCCTCCTGTTGCGGCTCCTGCTGCTGCTACTCCTCCTGCTGCTCCTTCTGTTGCGGCTCCTGGTGCTCTCAGTATTTAGGTCCAACAACTATCAACACATGTCGTTGATACCATTCTAGATAAACATATAGATGGTGTTGATATCGATGAAATGGTCGGGAATGAAGGACCAGTGTCGCAGAAATCACAGGTGCGTCATAGTTTGACGGTGTTAGCCAATATTCTTAAGGCGAAAAGAAAAGGCATAAAATTTGAAGTCAGATGGAATGCACGAGGCCAACATGTGAATCCCAACAAGGCTATGTTTAGCAGCTACATTGGACTTGTCACTCGGCAACGCCTGCCGATTAATATAGATTCATGGCACCATGTTGTGTCCGGGCTGAAGGATGTGATTTGGGATGAAATTACGGTATCATTATGAATTTATTTGTTTAATTTACTAGAAAATAAAATAATGTAACAATGTCTTACTCTTATTAATCTCTTGCATAGTACATTTATAGTAGACGATTCACACAAGGATTATGTACTAAGGCTTGCAGGAAAGATTCATCGAGGTTTTCGCACTATTTTAACAAGATTTCACCTCAATGATTCTGAAGGAAAAATAAACTTGCACCCACCCATTGTCTATGCTCACCTGATATCCCAAGTAGAATTGGATGCATTTATTAGACGTTGTGGGGATGAGATGTTTTAGGTACATTGTGAGTGATAATAAATTGTTTTAGGATACCTGTATTCATCACTTTGATTGTCAATATTTCAATTATGAAACAGAAACTCTATACGGAAAATAAGGAACGTGCTTCAAAACCAACATACCCCTATCGTAATGCTAGGATGGGGTACGATTCATTAGAAAAGAAAATGGTACGTATTTTAAATTTAAAATAATATTGTTAGGTGCCAATAAACAACATCATAATTTTTTTTCTATGCATATATGTAGATTGATGAGTCTAAAACCAAATGCACTTTCATCCCACGTCATGTGCTATGGAAGGAGGCACGTGTGAACAAAGAAGGGATATTAGTAGATGAGAACACAGAGAAAGTGTGGGAAATATGTGTAAGTATGACACGACGATAAAATAATTTGTTTAAAATTGTTATTACATAAAAATAATTAGTCATTTTCCTATATCCAATAGTCACAGGAATCAGCTACTGCAATAGCTGATACAGACCTATTTTCGACGGCTTTGAAGCAGCCAGAAAAATATGGTCGTGTCAGAGGTGCAGGGTTTGGGGTGACACCCCGAGTATATTTTGAGAAGAAGAAAAAAATGGATGATGCAAACGAAAAATTGGAACAAATGAGCGAAAAAATAGCAACCCTTGAAGAAAAATTACAATGGCAGAGAGAGTTGATAGAAACTTTTATGGGTGGGAAGAAAAGGGAAGACACAACTCAAGAACAACTGCTGCATGAACATCTCGCCCCACCCCCACCTTCTTTGAGGCGATACATTCACCACAAAGAACTGTCTTAGCTGTGGTAATCAATATTCTAATAATTGTTCCCATGAAATATGAATCAGACAAACGCTGATAAGTTTTCTGTATTCATCTTCTACAAGGTGATAATGATTGTGATTTATATATGTCAACACCCACCTATCACCTTGTAGTGAGGGCTACAGTGTTCAATATCCCAGATGCCACACTACATAATATAACACTTCTAAAAGATCATCTGAAAGTGACGATTACTGTAGTTCATGAGCCAAAAAAAGAGCTACCTATTTTTTGATGACGATGATATTCATACGGTCGAAAATGCTATTGGGACATTCATTTCATGGCCGTCAGAACTTGTAAGTGTACATGCAGACAAAGAGGTATGTATTTCCTTTTCTTTTCAAGAAAAAACCCATAACCATTAATGAAAAAAGGGTCTGAACCAATGATTGTTGTTATAGACGGAGAAAGGGAAGGGGGTGACAAACGTCGGCTCAGAACCATATAAAGGATCGACCAACTGATCCCAAGGAGCTACTGAAAGCACAATAACACCGCCTGTTCTCTATCAACATTTACTAGCATTGAAGACTCATGTGGATACGAAGCTAGAATATTGTAGTAGTCATGTTTTGGCTTTCGAAGAGAATATATAAGGAGAGGAAAGTCAATATTTTTTTGCTGCTGAAAATGTAAATGAAATCCTTCAAAACGGTTGGATAGGTGTCATAGTTGAAAATGTATATATGAGGTATGTTTCATTGAATTGATTTTCCAAAATCAGATATAATGTGAAAATTATGACTAAATGCATTTTAT
This sequence comes from Viscum album, assembly GCA_963277665.1. Taxonomy (NCBI): domain Eukaryota; kingdom Viridiplantae; phylum Streptophyta; class Magnoliopsida; order Santalales; family Viscaceae; genus Viscum; species Viscum album. The sequence continues at coordinate 1,787,145,611 of OY728142.1, forward strand.
ATTGTTGACAGACGCATTTATGAAAATCTGTTGAAGGAATTTTCCCATGAGCCACGATTTGGACTGTTTAGTTCTCATATCACATCAACACACCTAACAAAAATAGAGCCATCAAAAAGAGATGCAATAGTGAACAGCATGCTGAAAACATTTGAACGCAAGATTACAGATGACATACTTTTCCTAATACCAACCATGCAGGGGTAACACTCTACGATTAAAGCATATCAATTATATTTTCACTTATTTTATTAATTATTCCTTTTTGTGTTTTTTGGAAACATTGGCTGCTAATTGCGGTGAACTTGGATACTTAGAAGATCTATTTTCTTGATTCAATGCAAGGATATCCATCAAACCGACCACACATGATGGATTTTGTGAATCTGTAAGACACTACATCTTACATTTTAGGTCTAAACATCAAGTAATATAATTTATATTATCTTTTACTAAGGATTCCGTTATGATAGGGAAGTGTATCATTATCGTCTAAAAAAGGGAATGAGGATAGGCGGTAAGTATATGGAGGCGATCAAGTACTACGTATGGACAAATATCAGAGTATATATACTAAAATTTCACTTTCCAAACATATCTCAACACAAGTTACATATTCTCCTAATGATCAATTTTTTTCCAGTGTCCAAAACAAACAAACAATAATTATTGTGGTTATTATGTTTTTAAATTTATGAAAGAGATCGTTTTTCATCAGAAAACTAGCATCCAAAAAGAGTTATTTTTAAAAACAACTACTAGTTCGTTCAAGTTATTTATAAATTCTTTATTTTTTTATTTTGCAGTACTACTCTCTCTGCCGAAAAGCCTCATACTCACAAGACGATATAGATGTGTTCATTATCGAGTGGGCCGCATACTTGATGGAATATTGTACACAAATACAATGAAGATATGACTTGGGGACATGTACAATTTGTGGTCATTTTTTAGAAGGGTTAAGGGGATCAAAAGATGAAACATTATTGTATGTAAATGTTCGTAGGAAAATTGTAAAATGTTATTTAATAAAAAATCATTTCCCTAATGAGTAATTTTCCCATTTTAACATATGATATGAACGAATAACATGCAAGAATGTTGAACCACTCAAAGGGTCTCTATTTTGATTAAAATGGACAAGATTTAAAGTGAAAACAAAAACTAACCTATGGAAATCTGACCAAACACATTCGGATTGCATTGATATTTTATAAGAATTATCCGAGGATTCTTGGTGACCTGTACGAGTCAACCCTGCTTTAATCTGAGGCATGGTGTGGCCGCTAGCTCTCAAAGTGTCTCTATTTTGTTTAAAATGGACACGATTTTAAGTGAAAACAACAACTGACCTACAAAAATCAAACCAAACACATTAGGATTGAATTTATATTTAATAATAACGATCCAAGGGTCCTTGGTGACGTGTACGAGTCAACCTATCCTCAATTTGAGGCACAATGTGGCCGCTATCACTCAAAGGGTCTCTCTTGTTTAAAGTGGACACAGTTTTAATTTAAAACAACAACTGACCTACGGAAATCCGACCAAAAGAATTCGGATTGCATTGATATTTTATAAGAACGATCCAAGGGTACTTGGTGACATGTACGAGTCAACCCCGCCTCAATCCGAGGCACGGTGTGGCCGCTAGCACTCAAAGGGTCTCTCTTGTTTAAAATGGATATGATTTTAATTGAAAACAAAAACTGACCTACGGAATTCTAACCAAACGAATTTGGATTACATTGATCTTTTATAATAATGATCCATGGATACTTGGTGACGTGTACGACTCAACCCCGCCTCAATATGAGGCACGGTGTGGCCTTTAGCACTCAAAGGGTCTCTATTTTGTTTAAAATGGACACGATTTTAATTGAAAACAACAACTGACCTACTGAAAATCCCACAAAACGCATTCAGATTGCATTGATATTTTATAAGAACGATCAAAAGGTCCTTAGTGACGTGTACAAGTCAACCCTGCCTCAATCTGAGGCCCGGTGTGGCCGCTATCACTTAAAGGGTCTCTCTTGTTTAAAATGGACACGATTTTTATTGAAAACAACAACTGACCTACGGAAATCCAACCAAACGCATTCAGATTGCATTGATATTTTATAAGAAAGATCCAAGGGTCTTTGGTGATGTGTATGAGTCAACCCCACCTCAATCCAAGGCATGTTGTGGCCGCTATCACTCAAAGGGTATCTATTTTGTTTAAAATGGACAAGATTTTAGGTGAAAACAACGACTGACATATGGAAATCCAACCAAAAGCATTCAGATTGCATTGATCTTTTATAAGAACGACTCAAGGGTCCTTGGTGACGTGTAAGAGTCAAAAAATCCTCAATCCGAGGCACGGTGTGGCCGCTAGCACTCAAAGGGTCTCTATTTTGTTTGAAATGGACATGATTTTAAGTGAAAACAACAACTGACCTACGAAAATCCAACCAAATGCATTCAGATAGCATTGATATTTTATAAGAATGATCCAAGGGTCCTTGTGATGTGTACGAGTCATCCCCACCTCAATCTGAGACACGATGTGGCCTCTATAACTCAAAGGGTCTATATTTTGTTTAAAATGGACACGATTTTAAGTGAAAACAACAACTGACCTACGGAAATCCGATCAAACACATTCGGATTGCATTGAACTTTTAAATGAGGGGTCATTGCATGTGATCTATTAGGGGCCTCATATATATCAAGTCATTTTTGGCCTAGTATACTAGGGTGATCATGTGTTTGGGTCTATGAAAAACATAAAACCGACCAAATCCATTAGGATTGGGTTGATACTTTATGACAAATGCCTTGATCAAATGGTTCTAATAATCAAATTCCAAACCATAATCATGCAACCAAGCACGGAAACCATTGGATCCAAACAACATTAAATTAGATCTTTGAAGGGGTAACAAATTTTTTTAATGCATACAAAATAAACTGAACCAAAACAACTAACCCAAGTATGCTCTTCCAATGCATTGACCTGTCTTGTGGTGAAGAAGGCAAGCTACTCAAAAAAATAGAAAAGAGACCACCCAGCCCCATACAAGTTAGTTGAATACCAAATAAGAAAATCATGTGAAGTATGGCTGTGTTTGGTTACAAAAAATGTTTCCTATCCTCAGTTTTCAAAAATGTATCAGATCATATCCAGAATTCCATACATGGTAGTAGTTTTGATAGGCAGACACTACTTGAACAGGGATTTCAACCAGGTTGAAATAAAAAAATCTAAAAAAACAAAGCAAAATTGAATGCATGGAGGAGACTGAATGTTCTAAAACATTCAAATGTCAATATGTATACATTTCTTGTTTACCTATGATTAATAAACCTTGCAACATTTCCATCGTATCTAACAAACAATATTGGAAATCGGCTTGTGCAATGCGGCCTAAAGTACAATACCTGCAAGTTATAACTTAGGCTGCATTGCACAAACCGTTTTCCACATTGTTTTTAGCAACCACATTTTCTGCAACACTCTAATGATCTTCATTTCCTCATGTCTCTTATACTCTTCAAAAAAATCTTCTCTAAGAAGCTCAACTATCGTGTATTCATACTCACCTTCAAATTCATGGGTGAATGTACAAGGCACGGATGAAGATAAACAATTTCTAAAACAATTTGACCAACATGCATCATCCTCGATGGAAGTAAGAGAGAAATTCACATAGATGTTCTTTAAAGATATGATTTTTATGTATACAGTGAAAGGGTGGTGGATGTTCATTGTTGATGTTGTTCGTCCACGAGACTTTCACCTTCTCTTCTCCTCTCGCTATGTCTTGGACATCATGCAATAGCCTTATATCATGTGGGGTAAATTGAGGTTGCTGAGCAAATATGGCACCGCATGATATTTCATGTTTAGTTCCCTCAAGATTGTTTTGATAACCAAGATGCCTCTGATCATTAGTTGCATGTAAAGGTGGTGCGGCAACCTCCATGATATATTGTAAGTTGACCAATCCATTTGATGAACAAGATGGGATGATAAATCTGACATTAAGAGCATCCAATACAAGAAATTGTTCCAATGATTCGGCATGTGAGGCTACATTTAAAGTTATTTCATGTGTTTCATCAAGCGAGTCAGTTCCTAGTTTCAAAAAGCATTCACAAATATCACTCATCATTTTCCTCAAGGATAAACTTGGGTTCATGGCTTTTTATGATCAAAGAGATCTATCCTCTACGGCTTTTACAACCTATGTGGTGCATGTTTCAAATTCCTCCAGGAAAAAGGAACAAATGTGGTGAGTTGTAAGCCACATCTATTTGATGTTTTGAAATGATAATTATGTTTTAAAAATGGGTTCAATATTTGAGGAAAAGTTGAATTGTCCTTGATTAATGTATGGATGATGGATTCACATCCATTCCAAGTGGTTTTGATGGAAAGTATAGATGATAACATTGGTTGTTGTTCTCATGGATGTCTAAGCACTGTGAGTTAGAAAACATATTGGGTATGTTTTGGAGTTTTAGTTGTGGTTCTAGTGGTTCTTTTCCAATGATGGAGGTGTGAAACATCAGATAGTGGTGTTTGTGAGCTAAATCGTATAGTGGGGAGCACCATAGAAATTAAGTGGTCGGTTGATGACATGATCAGTGTTTTGAATTACATAGTCTTGGGTAAAATCCATCTTAGTGTATAGATCGGTTGAGTACATTGAGATAAATGTTGTGGTTTGGTTGTGTTATGGGTGTTTGGGGCAATGTAAGTATTTTATGGTACCTTTATGTTTTCCATAATGAAAAATTAGTAGATCAAATTTTATTATTTGATATACTGGTTTTTCTTCAGGACTTTTTTGGCTGGCTGTATTGATGCAGATTTACTATTTGCAGGAAGCAGGGATTTAACAGTGTTTTTTTAGTGCTGTTAAAGGTGACCTTTATCAGTGCTTTTTTACCACTTTCAAATGCTACCTTTAATAGTGCTATGTTTAGCATAATTAAAGGGGCACTCCCCATAATCAGCGCTGAGATTTCTATCGTTTTTTAGGGCTATTAAAGCCCGATTTGAGCACTAATATTGCACGTTTTTAGTAGTGTCATCCTTCACCTGTTAACATGTTTGGCATCATGTCACAACCCCTAATATCTATTTTCTCATGAAGGAACACCCGAAGATTTATCTTATGTCATGGTAAATTTTATTTGCACTTGGATGAACTGCCCACTTATAGGAATTAAGTTCTTACATTAGCTCCTCATGCATGCTAATTGGCACAACAAACCAGATTTTTGACATAGATGATCTCATCCTCAACTATCAACCAATCTGAAGGTGCCTCCCCACTATCATAGATTTATATAAAATTTAAACATTCCAAATCCACATATTTCATATCCATGATCGGAATCAAATCAGTATACTCCAATGAAATTGATACTAGAGTCATCAACTCTTGAGTCTCATGAACGACCACATGCATCTTAACTGGGATAGTCATCATCCTCTACTCTGCACATGAATACTGAATATCCTAAGAATAATTTTTTCTTCATAAAGCATGATAACATCATTGCAATTCTTTAGCATATATACCATTAGAAAATCATAAGAATGCATACACATAACCCATCTCATCTCTAGAATATTGAAATCTCACTACGAGATGATATATCATAATCTCTTGTGATAAGTAAACACCTTAAAATTACCACTCAACAGAAAATTCCCCCAAAATATCAAAGCATATTCCATTTATTCTAATTATAGTACATCTGTAGGGTATTTACTTTCATATGGACTCATCTTTTGAGACCCAAACACCATAAATTGATCTCCCTATGTCAACACTACTCAGATCCCAATCTTAGAAGCATCACGATACACCGTATACTGTTAACCTATCTCTAGTAGGATCCCGATAATTGATAATGTCACATGTTTTTTCAACCAATGGAAAGCATTACCATGATCTTAAAAACAATAAAATATCATTCCCTTTTTGGTCAAGACCAAAATAGATGAAAAAAATAGAAAAATTCATAGAATAATCTCAAATAATATCCATGTAACCCCAGAGAGATCCATATATCAAACTCATTCTTGGGTTTCTCCTAAGAAAAACAACCCTGATCATTATTTGGATACACTAAATCACCTTCCACCGAGATGGTGAGACTCAATATGTGTACCTAATAAATCTAGATTAAACACATAGAAAGATTGATTTATATCAATTCTCTCTCAGTATACCAATCTTGATGTAAAGATGTTGTTCGTGATCATAACGAGTCTTGGCTTACACCAAGATGTCATCCACAACAGTATAAATATTTGACCAAGTTACAGATGATTTTTTTTTCATTAATAGAAAAAACAATACAAGTTCCTTTATAAAACCAAATGTCATTATAAAAAACTCATTTAGGATATAACTTCTTCTATATGTAGTGTGTGGTATACCAGAAGGCTGAAATCTCAACTGATTATACCTTGATCTCAAATCAATCATGGATAATAATCAATATTCTATAAACCAGTCAAAAAGATTTTTGATTCACAAAAGCGGATACTGTTTCATCACATTAATTCATTTAAACATCATGAATTTGAAAAAAAACCCAACACCAATTATCATTCATTACAAACAACATAGAAGATTCCTAATGTGACATAATTGGATAGATAAACCCCTTATCCATCCACTATTCTAGCTGAGTCTAGTTCATTTAATGTTCAACTAATTCCATTCTTTACAGTAGAATAGAAACATGTTCTGCTCTTGACATGATCTCAGTAGTAAATCCCACAATTCTCTTAGGTGGTATCCTTGAAAAGTCTTCAAGAAACACATCCTAAAACTGGTCCACTATAGGTGGAAATAAATAAAACTTTACACCTCCATCGACCAATAATAGACTAGAAACCTGGGTTATGAGATCTCTTACATGTTGGGTAATTGTACATGATCGACCATATTTGATATCCAAATTTCCTCCATGAATATAGTTTTCACAATTATGATACATAAAGGTCACTCTCCTATAGTAACAATCAATATGAGATCAGTATTATACTAACCATTCAAAACCAAAAATTAGGTCTAAGTGTGACATGTCTTTGATATTGAGATTCCACATAAATTGATACTCGCCAACATTGAGAGAATATACATTTCTCAAGAATATTTCCCTAGATCTCTGTAGAGACCCAAATCTTGACGTACATAGATATTACTTTACTTTTTCGGAATAATAAATATATAACAAAAACAAATAAACAAGGACTATAATAGTTTAGTGCGTTTGGAAACTCAGAACATAATATTCTAATCATGGTGACAGATCTTCAACATCTCCCATAAAGATCTTACCCTTTTGTTTTCTTACCTAAAACCTTTCTTTATATCCTTGGGAAAAGAAAACATATAAAAGGATGAGCTCAAATGCTCAATAAGGGTAAGTATGGAGAAAATAAAACAAAACATATACATTGGAACATAAAAACATGAACATAATTTTTAAACATCAAAATCATGAGCAATGACATAAAACATGGAAGTACGTAAGGCATAGATCATAATGGATCATCAATCATGATAAAATAGCTTGGAAAGAAAACTTGTAATTGTGGAAAAACATTTAGCACATGATATGATTTCCATAGTAGCCAAGGCATTGTTGCGATGACCATCTTAGTGGACAAAGTCCCTTTCTGAATCGAGTTCACTCCTCATTCCAGTCCTGTAACACTGAACCAGATTAACTTACTGTTCCATCCATGTCTATCTCATGAGATATAAATCTTTACCCAATTAATTGGAGAGAGATATAGGTCCCACCCATCTCATAATGAAATCATTCTTACTTGTTCCACAACATGAACATAAATCATTCATCCTTACCCAATGTATAAAATGGGTTTCATAAACATCACCCCATCATAACATAATCCATACAAAAAAATGGATATAATTTAATCATAAGAAAAGTGAAACGATGTAAATAATAGAGAAATTATACATGAAACATACACATATGAAATAATGTCATCTAATATGGAAAATGGTTTTGATAAAACACTTGAAATGAATTCTTGAAGAAAATATCCTTTCTCTTCAAAATCATTTTCTTTTCACAAAATTCCATGCAATTTTAAAAGAAAAATATTTTGTTGAAAATAGTCATTAAATCTTGTAGAGTATTCTTCATCTAAATAAGGCATTATGAAACCGTAAAAATATATTCATTCCGTATAAGTTAAAAAACATTATTCTTATACTTTTGTCAGAAAAGTCAAAAAGTACCTCGTATGGTAAACAAATGAAAGATTCCTTCCATACGATGTGGTAAAAGTAAAAAAGGGTAAAAATGACTTTAAACATACATGGAAGAAAAGTAAACATTTTATGAAAACATTTTGAGAACATATGTACATCGATAATAAACATAACCCTAGTAAATACTTACAAATAAACAATCTCTGATAAGAATGAGAGAAGAATAATTATCCCTTACCTTATGTTCAATTTTTCTGTATGTGTCTGAGACTCCTGTATAATGGGTTTAAACATATTATAAAATTTTAACAAAACCATAATAATATTTATTATATCATATATGATTCACTTATGACTTTATATTATCCGTTCATTTGTCAATTCCATGTTAAAGCAGTGTTTTTGGTAAAATCATTTCATTTCTCCTCTGTGTTTTGACTTGTAATTATTAATATGATTACATAGATCATGATTAATTAATTCCAAAATATATAACATGATATATATATAATATATATTCAGAATATACATTTATATAAAATATTTATAAATGGAAATAAATACACCGTTTATGGATACGGTAGGTCGTACGTCCACATGAACGTTGTTTTTCGTTTCATTATTGAATTGAATGGAATTAATTAGATGACATACATATATATATACATAAATACATTAGAATAATTGTGTCATATAATTCATGATTACTTATTATATATACTTCATAATAATTCTTTAATTGTTGACATGGAAAATTAATCTCATCGCGTCGTGGAGACGGTAATCCGTACGTACGTACGAGTGATGATATCATTCCCATATTTATTGAATGGAATTATAGTGGATGATATAATATTTTAGAATCAGTATGATTTTATAATAATCATATATAGTTATTATTTACACCATTATACCCATCCATGTAAGGTGGTGGTGGAAAAACATATTTCACCACGGCGTGGAGAGAGTATTCCATATGTACACACGTGCGTCGATTTTTTTCCCCGTAGGATGGATAGAAGTTGAAATGTGGTTGTTTAATATTTATAATAACATATCAGTATTTTAGTGATACTGATGTTATTACTTTATACTGAAACAACTAAATAAGATGAAGTTGAAGAAGAATGAAAACTTGAAAGAATCGGTAGAAGAAATTACCTCTTCCTCGACGTACCTCCTTTAAACATCTTATTAGGGCAATAGAGTTGGTCTTTTTAGAATAAAAGAAACTCTATGATATAAATAGAGAGGATTATAAGAGGAATTTACAATATTTTTCTAAGCTTCAAGGCTCAAAAGGGTGTGAAGAGAAGAGGGAAGGGGTGCCCATTTTTAAGGGAGGAGAGGGGCACCTTTGGAAAAACTTAAAACATTACTCAATAATAAAGTCATATTCGGTTTATAATAGCTCCAAATTGATTTATTTATATACTTAAGTGGGTATGGGTCTAAATACTCTCAACCAATAGGTTTTAGACAAGTTTAGGTTACTATTTTAACCTTATCATTTAGACATAACTCTATGTTAAATAATTCGACTTTTACCATGTCTTCTTGTTTTCTTACACTATATGGTTAATAAACTTACGGTAACAAGCCAAAAGAACCCCAAGTGGTTAATTATTAATATATATAACCTTATATAAGTCATTTTGACGAACCTTATATTTTTAGAAAAATAATAACATTTAATAATATAATATTTGTTTTAAAAACTATTTTATGTCAATTCTGACACTATTTTGTAATTGATTTTTGTGAAACTCATAAGTGAATTATTAGTTTTAATAAAGTTAATTTAATCCATACTAACATGTCTAATTAACCTTCAAAATTAGTGGAATTCCTAAAAATTCTCAAATTACATTTATTTGGGTATTTAAAACATCAATTATGTTAATATTTCATTAATAAGGTAATTACTGCATCATCATTGTGTCATAAATAAACAATATTATTTAATGTATAAAAATTATAAATAAAATACCATTATGTGGTGAATATTTTTATCTTCCTAATGAATATTTATAGTCGAATTTATCTTATGTATAATCCTATATTAAAAATGTTTTAGTTTTTAAACATTGATTTTAACAATTTTTACTCTTCTTTAAATATAATAATAATAAGTGTCATAATCTAATCCATGTGGACATAAAGGGTAATATTTTATTCCTAATGTTGTTTTTGGTATAATTACACTTATCCAATAGAATTAGGACATGTTTTAGGGTAATAATAATATCATTTTCACCCATAATTACCCAATTTACTTTTAACCGTGGTAAATAAAAGTAAAAAGTTACTATTCACAAAATATTATTTTTATTTTATTGAACCACATTTTACTCCTTGATATTAACCGTGCCTCTCGGATTTTAGAAATTCCACTCACAGAAGTGGTAAAATTATGTTTTATGTAAATTTTCTAATTCTCATAGGAGGTGAGTAAATGACAGTGAAAAGTTCAATAAACTATTTATATATCTAAAATTATTATAAAATGAATAAAATGAATGACATTTAACTTAAATAGGTATTATGTATCAATTTTTACCTGAAATAAATTTAAATAAAATAAATAATTATTTAAACAAAAATTCGGTTTTTAAATAGTAACCATATATTTATACTATTCATCGATAATTGAATGTTTTCAGAAAAATAAAAAAAAACACCCTACGTTAATTTCGATATTCTGAATCCAAAATTGATGTAAATTTTGAAAGATAAAATTTATAAGATTTCAAAATGTGAGTATTACTTTTAATAATGGCTAGTTCATAATAATATTATAATAATATCTCATTTAGTGAAACTTGGTATTGTGTACTACACACGCTATCGAGGAAGGTCTTGATTGCGTGTAATGAAAGACAAGTCAGGGCTGCGTGTAGAGAAAGCTCCGTTATTTTGGCATATAACATAATCAAAACATATTTCATTTATACATTAAACAAAATCTATACTCAATGATGCATAGAATAATATCCAAAAAATTAACTTGAAATTGTGTGTAACATGAGCCAAGAATAGTGATGTGTATACTACAAGATAATACGGTTTTTCGTATAGTACAAGATAATCTTGGTGTATTATATAATAGAAGACATAAAAGAAATTAAAAATAAAATATCTCATAAAATCTCGGGGTGTTACATTCTACCCCCTTAAAATGAATTTCTCCCTCGAAATTTTTTGGGGTTCTAAATGGTTTACTAGTTGAAAGTTTCTTTCATAGAAACCCACATTGTAAAAAGGAGTACTAAAACTTCATTTTAAAAATTGATGTATGAAACATATCAGTTACCCAAATTGACCCATCACTGGGTTTTCACATAGGAGAACATAGGTGAAAATATGGATATGGAAGAGAAACCTAACCATCAATTTATGATAGAGAGTGGAAGAGAACATGGCTATGAAAAATCCAACAATCACAAAGCCATAAATTTGTGATGATCTAAGGTACCTTCTGATTCATCAGATATAAGGTCACAAGGAAAACATTTTTTGTTTTCAAGATCATTTCCCTAAATTTGAAGAAAGTTGAATTAGAAGAAATAGTATCTTGATTTTGGTACAATCTCACCGTTGGTCGTTCCTTGGACAATTTCCACTTCATCTATTAATGAAATGAAGTTGAATTTGTCATTCGTGAAGTGTTAGCAGATCATGTGATAGAATGATGGGTCATTCCATCTGTCTCAAACCAATGGTTAGCAAAAGTTATCAAATATACATAAGTCAATTTATAGAGAGATTAATCATATATGGTTCATAAAATGGACTTATACTTCATATATCATATTTATTAATACAATAAAACTAGTTTCTACTAACCAGGGACTTCCTGTAGGCCAGTGGTATGCAATAAAGGCTTGTCACACAACATTTGTGGGTTCGATTCCCACAGCATTGTCCGACGCGACGGGTTGTCCCTCGTCCTATGTGTCGTCTTTTTTTTTCTAAAACTATACTATTATAAAATTCCAGAAATAATATCGATAAAAAAGTTATATCCTCAAATAATACTATCTTATGTCCAACATAATCAATTATATTATTTAGGCATATCCAAAATACATCTGCCCAATCACATAGTATAAACAAAATGGTTACTTGAAAGGTCACATAACAAGCACGTGAATACCTTCATTTATCCCCCATACAACATAAGATATATCTTGTTGGTCACATTCCAAACATGTGTACACCATAATCATATATTATTTTGAAACATGAATTACCATAGAACCCTAGTGATAACATGAGTGATGTAAAAAGTTAACTCTTTCCACATACCAAAATCCCAAAAATTCTATATAATCAAATCATGATATCACTTAGTCCTTATATCAATCATGAGCTCATGAATACTATCAAACATATTATTTTCTCCTTATCCATTCATTATGCACATATCATCTGCTTTCCAAAATATCTAAATCACTTTTCATGGTTACCAGTACCATATTCTTGTAGAAAACCACAATGGACCAATACATAGATATTTCAATATACTATAAAAGTACCTCAACAACATTATTATCGAATTCCAATGCATAAGCCCTTCAATCCATCCTATTAAATGATTGTGATGGAATAGGTCCCTACTCAATTTGGAAGTAACTTCTTAGGTCAGAGCATTGAGTTGTGTAATTCCCATGTTCTCCGCAGATAAGACATTGGACTCCATAACTATCTATCACTCTATGACCCTTTTCTCCACATAGATAACATCTTCCCTTCTATTGGAGGTATTCATGAAGGTTCTTCTTCCCTTCTTTATAAATCTCAATCTTCCTATCTCTATGCTCTTCACCATGCGAACATGCATAAAATTCCATATTCCTCTTATTAGCTAACTTAGGAATACAACTAATGTTCACCTTGTTAATCATATATCGAGATGCCTGATTCGGCATAATCACAATATCTTTCTCTCTAGGAGTTACATAATTTCTTTGATCATAGTCACTAATTTGTCCATTGGAATCAATGTTAAATGAATTCCTTCTTGTTCCCTCCATTGACTAAGACCAGAAACCATAGTGTAAGAAACAATTAAAATAACAAAGAACAACATAATCATAAAAAGTCACATATGGGATGTCTAACTTATCAAAAATTCTTTAATTCGTGACACCTTAGGTTAACCCAAGTTTATTCATGATTTTCAACATTATCATAGGACTCTAACTTATATGTATACCTATCCTTATGGAAATCCCTAGACATACCTTAGATATATCTCTAGGGATCTCACAAAAGTTCTCACATCCCAGTTTCCAAAGGTTGACTAAACTGAACCTATGATACCAACTGTAGAGACCCAAAGCTTGACGTACATAGACATTAATTTACTTTTTTGGAATACATAATACATACCAAAAACAAAAACACAAGGATTGTAATAGTTTAGTGTCTTTGGAAACTCAGAACATAATCTTCTAATCGTGGTGACAGATATTCAACATCTCCCATAATGATCTTCCCCTTTTGTTTTCTTACCTAAAAACAATCATTATATCATAGGGAAAAGAAAACATATAAAAGGGTGAGATCAAATGCTTATTAAGGGTAATAATGGAGAAAATAAAACAAACCATATACATTTGAACATAAAAACATGAACATAATGTTTAAATGTCAAAATCTTCAGCAATGACATAAAACATGGCAGTACGTAAGGTATAGATCATAATAGAACATCAATCATGATAAAATAGATTGGAAATAAAATTTGTAATTGTGGAAAAAAATTAAGAACGTGATATGATTTCCATATTAGCCAAGGCATTACTTCCAAAACCATCTTAGTTGACAAAGTCCCTTTGTAAATCGAGTTCACTCCCCGTTCCAGTCCTGTAACATTGAACCAGATTAACTTACTGTTCGAGCCATGTCTATCTCATGAGATATAAATATTTACCCAATGAATAGTAGGGAGATATAGGTCTCACCCATATCCAAATGAAATCACTCTTACTTGTGCCACAACAAGAACATAAATCATTCATCATTACCCAAAGCATAAAATGGGTTTCATAAACATCGTCCCATCATAAAATAATCCATACAAGAAAATGGATATCATTTCATCATAAGATAAGTGAAAACATGTAAATCATAGATAAATTATACATGAAACACACACATATGAAATAATTCCATCTTATATGGAAAATGGTTTTGATAAAACACATGAAATGAATTCATGAGGAGAATATCCTTTATTCTTCAAAATCATTTTATTTTCACAAAATGCCATGAAATTTTAAAAGAAAATTATTTTTTTGAAAATAGTCATTAAATCCTATAGAGTAAGATTCATGAAAATAAGGCTTTATGAAACCGCAAAAATCGGTTCATGCCGTATAAGTTAAAAAACATTCTTCTCGTACTTTTGTCGGAAAAGTCAAAAAGTACCTCATATGGTAAAGAAATGAAAGATTCCATCCATACGATGTGGTAAATGTAAAGAAGTGTAAAAATGAAATTAAACATTAATGGAAGAAAAGTAAATATTTGTTGAAAACATTTTGAGAACATATGAACATTGATAATAAACATAACCCCAGTAAATACATACGAATAACGAATCTCAGATAAGAATGATATTGGAATAATTATCCCTTACATTATGTCCAATTTCTTATGTATGGGTCCGAAACTCCGGTATAGTGGGTTTAAACATATTATTAACTTTTATCAAAACTATAATAATATTTATGATATCATATATGATTCACTTACGACTTTATATTATCCATTCTTTGGTCAATTCCATGTTAAAGCAGCGTTTTACGTAAAATCGTTTCATTTATCATCCATGTTTTGACTTGTAATTATTAATATGATTACTTAGATCATGATTACATAATTATATAATATAAAACATGATTTATATATAATATATATTCATAATATACACATTTATATAATAGATTGATAAATGGAATAAAATACACCGTTAATGGAGACGGTAGGTCGTACTTACGCATGAACGCTCTTTTTCATTTCCTTATTGAATTGAATGGAATTAAGTTGAAGAAATAAATATATATATACACATAAATACAGTAGAATAATTATTTCTTATATTTCATGTTTAAGTATTATATATACTTTATAATCATTCTTTAATTGTTATCTTGAAAAATGAATCTCATCGCGTCATGGAGAAGGTAATCTGTACGTACGCATTAGCGATGATATCATTCCCATATTTATTGAAAGGAATTTTAGTGGATGATATAGTTTCTTAGAATCATTATGATGTTATAATAATCATATATAGTTATTCTTTACCCCATTATACCCATCAAAGTAAGGTGGTGGTGGAAAATAGATTACACTAGGGCGTGGAGACAGTATTGCTTACATACACACCCGCAATGATTTCATTTCTTGTAGGATCTATAGAAGGTTAAATGGGGTTGTTTCATATTTATAATAACATATCAGTATATTAGTGATTCTTATGTTATGAATTTTTAATGAAACAACTAAATAACAAGAAGTTGAAGAAGAAATAAAACTTGAAAGAATCGGTAGAAGAAATTACCTCTTCTCGACCCACCTCTTTTAATGTTCTTATTAGGGCACTAGAGTTGGTATTTTGAGAATAAAAGAACCTCTATGATATAACTAAGGAGTTTGAGAAGAGGCATTGGCAGGGTTTGTCTGATCATCAAGGGTAAAAAGGGTGTGAAGATAAGAGGGAGGGCCTGCCTTTTTATAAGGGAGGAGAGGGGCACCGTTGGAAAAACATAAAATATTATTTTATAATAAAGTCATATTAGGTTTATTGTAGCTAATAATTTATTTATTTCGAAGCTAAAGTGTCTATGGGTCGGAATACTCTAAACCAATAGGTTTTAGACATGTTTAGGTTAAAAAATTAACCTTATCATTTAGATTTAACTATAAGTTAAATAATTTAACCATTACCGTGTCTTCTTGTTTTCTTACACTATATGGTTAATAAACATACTATAAATATCCAAAATAACCCTAAGTGGTTCATTATTAATATATATAACCTTATCTAAGTCATTTTGTCGAAACTTATATTTTTAGAAATATAATAACAATTAATAATATAATATTTGTTTTAAAAACAATTTTATGTCAATTTTGACAATATTTGGTAATTGATTTTTGTGAAACTTAAAACAGCATGATTATTTCAAAAAAAGTTAATTTAATCAATACTAACATGTTATTTTAACCTAGAAAATTAGTGTAATACATTAGAAGTCTCAAATTACATTTATTTGGGTATTTATAAAATCAATTCTGTTAATATTTCTTTAATAAGGTAATTACTACATCATCATTGTGTCATAAATAAAATAAATTATTTAATGTCTAAAAATTATAAATAAAATACCATTATGTACGACATATTTTTATCTTTATAATGAATATTTATAGTCAAATTTATCTTATGTATAACCCTATATTAAAAATGTTTTAGTTATTAAACTTTGATTTCAACTATTTTGACTCTTCTTTAAATAAAATATTAATAGGTGTCATAATCTAATCCATGTGGACCTAAAGGGTAATATTTCATTCGTAATGTTTTTTTTCTCGAATTAAAATTATCCAATAGAATTAGGACATGCGTTAGGGTAATAATAATTTCATTTTTACCCTTAATTACCCTATTTACTTTTAACCGTGGTAAATAAAAGTAAAAAGTTACTATTAAAAAAATTATTTTTATCTTATTGAACCACATTTTACTCCTTGATATTAACTGTTTCTCTAAATATTTTAAAATTCCACTCACAGAAGTGGTAAAATTAAGTTTTATGTAAATTTTCAAATTCTCCTTGGATGTGGGTAAAAGATGGTGAAAAGTTCAATAAAAATGTTATATATCTAAAATTATTATAGAATGACTCAAATGAATTAAATTTAACTTATATAAGTATTATGTATCAATTTTTACCTAAAATAAATTTAAATAAAATAAATAAAAATTTAAATAAAAATTCAGTTTTTAAATAGTTACCCTGTGTTTTCACTATTCAACAAAAATTGAAATTTTCAGAAAAATACCAAAAATTCACCCTAGGCTAATTTAGATATTCCAAATCCAAAAATGAAGTCCATTTTGAACGATAAAATTTATAAAATTTCAAAAAGTGGGTATCACTACTCATAACGGCTAGATCATAATAATATTCTAATAATATCTCGTTTAGTGAAACTAGTTATTGCGTACTACAAACGCTATCATGGAAGGTCTTGATTGTGTGTAATGCAAGTCATGTCAGGGATTCATGTATTGAAAACATTGTTTGGTGTTGCGTATAACGTAATCGAAACTTTTTTCATTTATACATTAAACAAAATCTATACTTAATGTTGTGTAGAATAATTTCCACAAAACAAACTTGAAATTGTGTGTAACACGAGCCAAGAATATTGTTGTGTATACTGAAAGCTAATACGGTGTTGTGTATAGTACAAGCTAATCATGGTGTAGTGTATAATAAAATACATCAATGAATTTAAAAATAATATATCTCATAAAATCTTGGGGTGTTAAAATCTCAATCCAAATCAGTTTTCTATCATCAACACCCAACTCATGAACACCACCACTAGGGTCAAAAAATTCAAAAATTTTGCTGAAATGTTGGAATGAGGGGAACCAATATGAAATAATGAAATAACTAATGTAGAATCTACAATAGTAGTACCTATAACATTTTATGTCGAATACTTTATAAACAAAAGTGTAGGATACCCTGAATTAAACTAACGAGCTGCTATTCTATGGGATGCAGTTTGATTCCCCTAATCTGCACCACCCTGCTGATAGAGGTGCTCTTTCCCAGAAGTACCACACCAACAACCATTACTGCTACAGCTAGTAGAAATCAAAATACCATCCATATATGATGTATAAAATCCCTTATCTATTACATGTGTCTTTTTAGTAGCACCATCATTACAAATGTGTTGTAAGTGCATACAAATTTTATATAGATGAACCATATTTACGAAAGATTGAAAATCCACTCGTGGTTGGAGGAAATGTCTAATATAGTGGTATGGCCTACCACACTAGTGTAACATCACTAGAGAGAGTTCATGTGTTACTAAACTCCCCATTTACACTGTATTTTCCACTACACCTGGTAGAGTTCTCATAAAAACACATCCTTCTATTAGAATACATACGTCTAGATCATCTATCAACAACTATCTATCTAGAAATATAATACTCCTTCATGTTCTCATCATCTATGAGATCCAAATTCACCACTTTTGAAAAATTCTTCATCTTAAATGTAATCCCCTTGGTACTTATTCAATCTTAATCCCTTCTTAAAATTGTTTCACTGATGTAGCCACATCCACTTCCAATATAAGAAAAATGTGTTGAAATCCAATAAAGCATCAAATGTAGACTTACTCCCGTTAATCAATATAAAGAAATATGTTACTCTCTATATACTCATCAACACTAGATAGAATTTCTTGAAGATCATCTCCAAGAAGTCTATGCATAACAGACCATCATTCTCACCAATAATATACATAACATCCCACCCGTGCTTCACTAATCCTCAAAAAATATATATAGCCAACTTTAACCTCTTATCTGTGGGATTTTTAATGTGGTCATGTGTAGTCTGCATAGACTCATTCATCAACTCAAATTCGTATTGTTAACCCTCTACAGCAAAAGTCGTAGGGTGTTATCACTAAAACTCCATCTTTAATCTAGACATGCTCTTCAGAACCTAACATGGGTATCTCTCATTGAATTTCATGAACCGAGTAACATTCACTAAGAACTCCTCTCCACTTCCACACCCAACAATACTAGTGACTCATGTTCTACCAATATTGAATCATCTCTAGCCATGTCATCCTACCGGTTTCTCCACATGCAGATTCAGGGAGGCATACTTATATAATTACAAACTCTAACCGTAATATACTAATGTCAACATTAATTTTTCATCAGAAAACACAAAAAAATCCACAACAGGTCATTTCCCAAACCTCTCCATGCATTTAATGTAGAGGAACTATCACTACCCTTAACAATCCAACTTCTAGGCTACGGTTAAAAAGTGACAAGTCATTATCAGTATTCACCTTTTCCTATTTGTAATCCCAATTATTCTCATATTGTATCATTTTATTAATTTTAATTTTTTTGGAACCATATTGAATTTTACGAGAAAGTAAGAAAATTGCATTTTCAACAAGCATATACATAACCCATCTTCCCATTCATGCCTAAAATAATTCATGTCAAAATAATAATGACTGGATAGAATGATGAATGTAAATTAAAATCTCACTCTATACTAGGCATGATTCAAATCATTGTGAAAATTAGAATCAATAATCACATCACATAACAAGTGCATCACTCGAGGTAAAATATAATCAACTATAACAAAAAACATAAATAATAGCATTCCTGCTCAGGGAAATTGGATTTTACCCTTGTACATGGATTTGATAATCCCATGCATGAGCTTATAACCATGAGCATACTCTTTCACAACTTCATTTTTCTATTCCCATATTAAAATAAAAATGAAAAGAAAATAAATCTACATATGATACCACTTTTTAATGTATAAATTCATGTTACACACACCAATGCACTGAGAAGGCCTTTCAAATGACCTCATGTGCGCCTCACCATACTCCAAAGGCTAGCCACTAGGAGTGAGCTTCTAATATTAGTCATGGTGAGAATATACCCTCTCTACCAGATTAAAACACAATTGGAAAATATAGAAAAAAATTTTAAATATAAATCCATAACCATAAAGATGCCAATATCACATGATATCCATATATGGAAATAAAATATAAATCTAAATGATAGATATGTCATGATAATGTATGTGACAAGTGTCAATGTGAATACCCAAAAGTAAATACATTGAAAACTACCAGGTGATTCTTGTATCACTTCTTATTCCCACATCCATAATCCATACCAACCGAGCCATCTAAAATAAGCACTTTTCCATTATCCAATACCCTAACTGTGAAATTAATTTGGGAATAGATCAT
Organism: Viscum album; assembly: GCA_963277665.1. Classification (NCBI taxonomy): domain Eukaryota; kingdom Viridiplantae; phylum Streptophyta; class Magnoliopsida; order Santalales; family Viscaceae; genus Viscum; species Viscum album. Next base: position 1,787,165,950 of record OY728142.1, read on the forward strand.
GTATCCAATGTAGGGTGTGAGTAAAAATAGTTGGCCTCCACAAACATATTCAAAAACAATATCCAATCAATAAAAAATGAATGCAGTTGTTTAAATATACTTGTACAATTAAAAAATAAATTGTCATCATATTATAAAATTAATATTTATTTTACGATATAAGCATCCTTGGTTGCTGAGGAAACCTGAACCTCAATACCTACTTCGGCCCATGCCAATATCTAATGTATCCCATATAGGCATCATGCCTTTAAATATCACTATTTCAATTCTATCACTCTTGTAATATCTTATAATGTCATTATTACAATTCTAGATCTCAATTCTCATATGAATGCCATTATTACACTATATTATTTCATTCATTCATTAAAAATATAATTATTCATATCATGCCCATTAATTAACACAATAATTAATTAATCATCTCAATCCCATTAATTATATCTTAAATTAATTAACCATCTCAATCCTATTAATTATCTCAATAATTAATTAATCAGATTAATCCCATTATCTTACACAGTAATTAATTAATCATCTCAATCCTCTATATTAACTCAAAATATAATCAATTTTAACAATCTTATTAATTAACTAGAAAATTAATTAATAATTTCAATCCTATTAATTAACTCAATAATTAATTAATCATATCAAACATGTTAATTAACTCCAAAATTATTTATTCAAATCCTTTCCATTAAATAACATAATAATTAATTAATCTTCTCAATCCAATTAATTAGATGAAAATTTCATTAATCATCTTAAACATATTAATTAACTCTATAATTAATTAATCTTCTCAATCAAATTAAAACCCAAACAATTCATCAATTAATTGTTTAATTGAACAGTATAATTATCCGATAATTAATTCAACAATTAATTATATAATTCAACTACCCCAATAACATAACCATTATACAGAAATTAATGATTCATAATCTACAATTTTGACACCCAAATTTCAAAATTTTCATCTATTAATTAATTGACTAAATTAATCAATTAATTCAATGAATTAGTTTCTAAACATTCAGTAGAAATTATACAATTACATACACATAATTTTAATTAAGACATTGATATTTTAATTATTAACCATCTACCTCTATTTGTTGATGAACAATCACCAAACTGAAATCCGAGACATCTAATTTAAGCAATGACATAGAATGAGATCTGAATTTATCCCTAAATCATGAAAAAGTCAATAACCTTCAAATATATATTTAAATACAAAATAATATATATATATATATATATATAACCCAATCTAGATTACTCAAAATTGAAAAAAATAACCTTTTTTAAAATGAATAATAATGGAAGAGGATCACAAAACCAAGAAGGAATGGATTCACATATCGAGAGAGGTGTAGATCATCGATATGGGTTTGGAATCATGAAGAACGGAGTTCAGGAAGGATTTGAATCCATCTTGGAGTCTCCAAAATTGGGAAAATAAAATCTATGGTCAAATGGGGGTCAAATAGAAGTTTATTTTAGGGTTTAGATTACTAAATATCTAAATTTCAGGAGAATTAAAATGTCACAAATGGTTTTCTGGGAAGGGGTGCACAATTTTCACTAACCATGAACCGAAACCATGCACCTATTTTATATGGGTTCATGTTTACTCCTACGAGGGTGAATTTTTCAACAAACCGTTCGCTAATCATGAAACCCCCTCTATCCACGAAACATAGTATACTATTCTAGGGTGCAATTTTATGGAAAATAGTGAACCAACCAAGAAATAACCTCATTCTTTCCATTATTCTTAATTTTCAGCAAAAAAATTCAAAGGCAAAGACCACCCATAGAATGATCAATCAATTAAAAAATAATTCATAAAATCAAGCATGAGTCATCTCTATAAAATATTTAGATCTTACAAACATACAAGGGAAACAGTTTATCATGAAGGGACGTCCCTCCCTAGTCCCTAAAATCCACTCGGATCCATGAAGATGTAACTCCACACTCAAGGTGAAGCTCACCCTAGTCAATATCATGCAATTCATTGTGCATATATTTCTTTAGTAGTGACATCTTAAAAACCCCAATAATATGGTCTAACTATAGTCATTGTCTCAATCCGTACTCTACATCACTAACCCAACATAATTACTAGGAAAATGATCTAAAAAGACTAGGGATAATCCTCCACCTTGTCTAAATCAGTATAATCCTTAGTGGGGTGACATGAAATTAAACACATGATCTCTTCATTGAACTTCAACGTCCTCCATCATCGGTTTATAAAGGACTCCACTTGAACCTAGGTATTCCTCACACCCCGGGATGAATCGAACCTTTAAAACCATCACTAGAACCAACTCTAAGACCAAATTAAATATCTCGTACAAGCTCTGACCATACAATGGAAACCAATAGGGTATGTAATATATTTCCATCAATGTTTCTACATTGATGTTGGAGTTGTAACTAATGTGATACACAACCTCCACTAATGATATATGACCCTCCCATTCAAAACCAAAAACTCAAAAGAAAAACCTAAACCATGTTTCAAGAACCTAAATAGTTTTCTTACCTATAATTATTTCTTGGAAAGAAAATCCATGGTCAACAAAAAATGAGTCCCAAGGGCCTCATTCCTTATCCCTATAATCATAACTTGAATAAAACATCATGGTCTATAATGATAATTGACAGAATTCCATGAATTTAAACTACCACATGCACCAACATGGATCCCGAAAATCTATACAACGATCTTCCCTTGATGGCTATGAATTTTTCCATCTTGTTAAGTCTATTTGAAATCACACATATAGTGATGTGAACACTCAATCATCATAGAATCTCCACTCTGAAAACAATAAATTTATTATCCCATTTCTTATTTATTATTGTCAATTTGGCCTTGAAATACTAATAAGCGATTCATCAAGAGTTAAAATTGAAAAAACACTATAACTTCCTTATCCATCCAAAAAATTCCTTGGTGTCTTGGTATATCCCTTACTCTCTTGGATGTACTGATAAGGTAATGCATGAAACATCCTCGTCATATCCACACACAACATGAATGGAGTCACCTATCATCCTTGATCTATGATGACATACTCCCCAAATTTAGAAAACCAATAATGAATATGTACTACGAATATATTATAATGAAATATATCAAAATCAAAATATTAGTTGTGCTTCTCCATCTCACAGACTATGAAGAGGGGTAACAACTATAGACTAGTGGTTTAATGCACTATCTTTTTCCTCTAGGGTCATTTTCAATGAGTCCAATAGCTCCATCATGTCAAACAAAAAAATAACAACAACAAAAAATTTGTACGATCATTGATACCATGTTCATTCTCTTACGTTTCAAGAAATATAGAATCACCTCAATCTTCAATGGGTCCATTGTAACTCCTATGTATGAGAAAAAATATTCGATGAAGTAATCCTACAAAATATTAATAAAAAACATTGAGAGATTACTTTAATGATTGTACTCTCACTGTATATCCAGAGCCATCCTCAACTGTCACATGTGTCCATCCTTAGATACTAAGTAAACTAGGATGTCATTAAAGAAGACTTCCATGAACCGCTACAAGAAGGGATGAAGGATCTGGTCTAAAAATCTCACAAGCACATCTGGGGCAGCCAACACAATGAAAAGAATCACAATTGACTCATTGAAAACCCCAAGGATCTTATAATCCACCCATGGTATATCCTCCTCTTACACTAGAATCTAGTGATATGTTGATCTGTTGTCAAACTCAGAAACACAATTCACCCATGACCACTAGATAGAGAATTTATTGATTCTAAGGGGGATTTATATCACTTTCCTACAATTTACTAGTTTGAATTTCAATAATCCACTCCTAACTTAATTACTCATCCACCTTCTAGAAAAACCACACTTGACTTCCAAGGGAGACACACTAGGTCTAACAGGCCCCTACTAAGCATTTTACCTAACCACATATTTATCTCCCATAACAATACATGGTCATATGATATGGTATTTTATATATCGATACATTCTTATGTGTTATTATATTATGAAAATTGCCTCTCTATGGGGAGGTTATCATGTTAAATCCTTAATAAAAACACCCTCATGCTCCTCCAAAACCACTGGAAATTGAAAGTTCATAGTATCCACTACTCCAATCGTTATATTAGAAGACTAAGAATATATTGGATTGACACTATTGTACATGAGATAATCCTACTCTACCTAAAATATATTGTCAGAAATGAAGGAAATTTTCATCCCACTTGCTTGGAACACTGTAAAAATCATTGGTAATTGTCAAATAATGCTTGTATATAAGGAATATAGTCCACACTAAGGAATGCATCATTGGGTATCCTTATTAATAAAAATAGATTGAACATGAGGTTCTCCCTTCTCTAATATTCAATTAACAATATCTGTAAATGTCTGTGACAACATATCCTCTACTGCAAGAGCCCCAATACACAAGGGTCGAGAAAAAAGGGCTCTATTAGCATTATATATTCTCGAACAACGGTTATGTTTAGGGGAAATGATTATGAATATGTACTAAAATTGTATATCGGTGAATATAATAAATATCTCATACCTAAAACTGTGATTGATGAATCCTAATAATAAGCTACTACGGGTTTGATCTATCATTTCATTTTTCCAAATATTTTCCACAACCAGTGCTCACCATGATAACTTAGCACACTAAAACTACCTAAACAATACACGCTGAAGTAACTCATCCACCTCACCATGACACTATCTTCATTGGTAGAAACTTACTTACCACACAATTTTAATCCACTTCACAAGCACTTATCTTGGTGGGTTAAGTATCCCTCTACTTTACATGCCCAAACCCAGGTAAAATATCTCCAAAATAGGGGCCCATCGGTGCCTCACATTACCCATATGAAGTATCACTACCAGGTCACAATCAAGAGGGGTAATTACTGAGTAGTACACTCACACTATAGGATGATGAAAACACTACATATCTAATTAATATGGGTCTATCCACAATGAAAACATGGGAGATCTCTATCTCTAAATTTCAGGATGCATACTCAATATAGGCGAATCTTTTGTTCGTACCACTAGATCCCACTGCTACTGAACCAAGAATAATAGTTTTGGGAACAAAATTTTAAGTATTCATCATCCATATAAGACAAAAAAAAACTATATCACCACCATAAATAAATCCTCTAACTCATAGGACTATTGATGTGCACAAAAACTCAGTTTCCTCTATCACTTGAACTCATACAATGTCCGAAGCCTATACACATCATCACCCTATCCTACTAGATCCATCAACTTCTCAACATTAGGATACTTATCCATATGGACCATTGTATGTGGATCCATGTGACACTAATTGGGTGAAAAAACAAATCTCTACCCATCTAGAAGGGACACCACTCCTATTGGTCCCTGAACAGAGGTTGCATCCCTCAACTAGGCATCATCATGACTCTATCTCAAAACCCTATTTGGTCATCATCACACATTTATCATAAATAACAATGAGGAATGAAAGTTTCAAAGTTAATATCTAGGTATTTTATTCAAGATGTACATGGAATTAAAATGACCTAATCATATGAGATGCAAGTACCATTGGTTTCCCAAAAATACATGCCTCGATATATTGAGTCGATAAGCAGGTTTTCAAATTTTAGGTGAATTTATATTTCATCAGCTTCACTAATACTGGGTTATCTAATATCATATTCTCAATTGAGACACTCCAACACAATTTAAATTTTTTCCAAAACCAAACCACATAACAATTTGAAAACTATAAACCCCGACTGGGGGAAAACCACCTTTGATAAAACAATATCAAAACCCAACCCACATGGGCTAGTTTGGTAGCTGATATGAAATGTGAGAAACCCCAATCCCACCTAAAAATGGGCATGGTATGTTGATAAGAACATAGAGGTCATAATACTGATATGGTAATATTGAGCCAGAAGTACGTGTATGCACACACACACCAAACTCCATGAAACATTGTATAGGTTTAATAAAATACTAAACATCTAGAGTGTAAAAATTCATGAACTAACCTATATTAAATAAATATAAAAGTATAAGAATGAAATAAATGATATAATGGGTAATAATGAACTCCATCCAAAAATATAGTGGAGAAACCCAAAATGACAATAACAATAAAGACTAGTGAGGGGAGAGCCTGACTTCTAATCCCGAATCTCAACCACCAAATATGGTCATTTCCACCATGTATAACTAATACCCTTTGATTCCATTTCCATTTTAGTCACTAATAACCATTCAATAAAATTCATAACACATAACATGTGTTGGAAAGTCCCATGAAGGGGAGTGTATATATATACCCAAAAGGAAACCCCGAAATTACAAACCACAAATAATCAAAAGGGAGAGTATTCAACTCAACACCCTAATGACATGTAAATAGTGTTAGAATAAAAAATATAATAACCTATATATGATAAAAAAATAATCCCAAATGATGATATAATGGTGATATCCATCTTGATAGCTCAACTAAGAACTATGAGTCAACCAACAACTCTAAAGGTCCAACATTGAAGTCAAAAATCTAGGGAACCGTAAAAGATATATAGTAGAGGTGAACTTCAATGAAACTATGATTTTTTAAAATTAGGAGAACTATATTATGTATATATATATTACAAAATTTTATAATAATCCATATGGAGGATCCACACATCATCATTGCACTCTATATCCAAGGTGGTGTTATCTCTCCTCTCCCCGATAGATCTCGAAGATGGGGGGTCTACACTATAGATATTGGACCCAATATTTATGTATGGGATGGGGGTCGAATCCTACCAATAATGAGTTTGGGGGTACTTAGTCCCTAGAGTGGCAGGGAGGTTTTCAACCCTGATAACACTATAATGATCACACCCAACCACTGCTTCTCACTAAGCATCATTATAAGAATCATTCTATAGCACCACCTCACATCATATCTGTTCTCCTAATATAAATTCCACCATTTCATCGTACATATAAAACTTCTCAGAATGGAATACTCACATTTTTTAATCTAAACCAATTTATATATAGATAAATACACGTGTGGATTTTCCTTAGTCATATAGGATAAAACATAAGTCTTCCAAATTTCAACTAGAAACATCTGTGAATTCATAAACATGATATTTAATGACTATCATCATGGATGAATAATAATTATAGAATATTTAACATCCCTAAATGGAAACCCATTGGAAAAATAAAACATAATTCATTACATCACTGATGGCTCATCATTCCAACATCACATGAAATTGCTAAAATATGATTTATATTTGATAATAATAATAATAATAATAATAATAATGCAATTTTTATTTTTATTAAAAAATATTTTTTCTCTCACCTCATGTTTCTATAACACATGTGGGGGAAATTTTCACTGTATCCAAATTGGTAGGGGAGTGATCCACCTTTGGTAGTCATCATAGGGGAGGGGAAGGGGGTTGTGCCATTGGACATGTCTATTGTGTGTGTGGAGGGGGGTGTTAGGCTATTAGAAGTTTCCATGTAGGTAGGGGAGGTATCATATATCAAAATGGGATTAATATACATGTAAATTACATCATTTTATATAAATATTCAATGCATTAAAGAAATAAATTACCTAAGACCACAATATTTTAGTTCATTTGAAAACATGGAATTATAATTTTATAAATTAGTAAAAGATCTTCAATATCTCCCATAAATATCTTACCTTTTAGTGATATTTAAAATCATACCATACTTAAAAAAGTACAACATAACATGGGGAAAGGAAACAGAAGAAATGGTGAGAATATATACTTATTATGGGTAAAAAGGAGTGATACATAAGCATAATGAAGAGAGTGAGGGTATGAGAACATGATCATAATAGTATAAGATCATACCCTACATATCAATGATCACAATCGTGAGTCATGATATAATTTTTAGGTAATAATACATGAACCATAAATGAATCAAATAGTATAATCCATGTGAGCATAACATTGGTATATGAAATGTAATTTTGGAAAATAAATAAACATATATAATGATTTCCGTAGCAGCCAAATATAACATCCAATGTTATCTTATTAGAATGGGTTAACTAGATAAACGATATTAGTAGTCAAGGTTTCATCTGAACACAATCTTAGCATACAATGTCCGTTAAAAAACTGGGCTCACTCTTCATTATACCCATGTCTATATCAATAGATATCAATCACTACCCAATGCATTTGATTGGGATATAGATCTCAACCATCACACAATAAAATCATTAATATGTGTTCCATAATATCATAAACATCCATCATATCATAACCCATGATATGGAATGGTTATCCTAAGCTTTTAATCATATCTTAACATATGGAAAAGAGATACATTTCATAACCGTTCATCATAGAATAACCTATGAAGCAAAGAGGGTTTCATAATCATATAACATGTGGAATAGAAACACATTTCATAATCATATAACCCATGAAAGGGAAATGAGTTTCTTAAGCATATAACCCACACAAGATAAATGGGTTTGATAATCACTATTCCTTTACAACATACACTATTGATAAAAAGAATATGAATTGTACCCTAGTATAATATTTCCTGTAAGGAATGAGTAACACCAACCGTTGCCATTTAATATGGAAAATAATTTTGAAATATCATTTAAAAAATTTCTATAGGATATATACATTCCATATACAAATTGATTTTAATGACATAAATTAATTCGAAAAATATTTTCATGGAAAATATCCTTGAATACCTATAAAGGGATCTTTTAAAATAATTTGAAACACTTTTTAATCATATTTTTTATAAAATAAATATTGAAAAATATAATGGATTATTTTGAAATCGATTAATAAAAATATTATAATATTAAACTTTTTCTAAATGGTTTCCTTTGAAAATACATTTTGAAACATATAAAGATAGAATTAATAATCATTTAAAATAATTTTCACAAATAAAGTGTTTTTGGAATAATTTTCATTTAAAACAAGATAAAATATCATTATAAAAAAATGAGATGTTTTTTATATATTTTTTAAAGAGAACAAATTTCTATCCGAAGAGAGAACTAATGTTGTATTTTCATAGAAATTTTTTTATTAATTATATTAGGTATTACAGAGTGGAACAGTCCCACCATAATGTGATGATATCATGAATAACTATAGGATAAGTATATTTATTAAAATTCTTTATATATGAATCATAATATTTTATCAATGAAAGAATAATAGTAAACAATATCTATAAATGAGGTGATTTTTGTAATAAAATCATTGCACTTTTGTAATGTAAAATCACAATCCCCTAGATGAATAACATAAAATGAATATTATAATATCATGAAAATAAGTAAATTCATCATTTGAAAAGTAAAATATTCAGTATATACACATAATAAAATAGTATGGGTGTATAACATAACAAACATTTGAGAAAAGATAAATTAAGAAAACAAATTCTTACTACATTGTTAACATTGAAACTGTATACCCAATAAAATAGAGATTATAAAATGGATATATAGATAGATAAAATATTTATTATAATAACCATAATTTACATCCACGGTATGTATACACACAACATATAATAAAGTGGTTGTTGATATAGAATGTGTCTCACAAAAGTAAAAAGAGGGATGAAAATACCTTTCTACTAGAGTAACTACAGAATCATGATTTCAATGAAATAATAATTTCAATTGAATCTATTAATATGAATAGGTAATGGATATTAATGATATTATTTTTCATAGGTTTTTACATACACCAAAAAATAAATTAGTTGTGAAAATGATATATGTCTTGTAGAAATAAAAGTGATACTAGAAATCCACGTACCATTAGTTGTGACATCCTTAGTACACCTTAAAAACCAATGTATAATAAAAATAATTTTATTATAAATATCTAACAGAACCATATTTATATATATTTCACCATATATGATTTTTTATGTCATTATATTATATTTTTATTAACAATACCGTGTTAAAGATTTGTTTTTGGTAAACCACTTTTTTGTACAAGTTTTGAATTATTAACAATGATCCTATTATATTGAAAATGATTTTAAAAATTCAAAAATTTATGTCATGATATAAATATAATATATATTATTTATTTATTTACTTGTATAATCCCATTTAATTTAGTGATGATAAATGAAATACAACATTTATGGAGATAGTAGGCCGAACGTATGCATGAACACTATTTCTAATTTCTAATCATATTGAACGAAAAAATGAAATGAGAAATATATATATATTATCATTCTAGTAGAATTTTTATATCATATATACCATGTATTTTTATTAAACACGTCCTTAGTACATTCAATGTAAAGGGTGAATTAATCACATCACATCATGAGGTGGTAGTCCATCGTACACAAGAAAAATATTATTACATTCCCAAAAAATGAAAATCATGAATTTATGTCTTATATAATAAAAATATATGGATAAACACAAAATAAATATCATACATATAATATATAAATAGTATTTATATTATTATTTCTAACCGTGAAGGGTGTTAATTGAAAAAATAATGACTTCAGTTCGTGAGGAAGTAGTCCTCCATACACACAAACGATGATTTGGAAGCCCATTAAATAGAAGTGTGTGTGGTTTTATGTTATACACATTACATAAAAAATATATTAATATTTAAGATAGGTAGGTTATTTTATAATCCTGATATATAAAATCAATGGGTTTGAGGAAGAAATAAAAAACTTTTTTTGATGAGTGTTACCTCTTCTTTTGTTATCTAATTTTGGTTTTTACCAAAGGACATACAAGGTTAGATTTATAAAAAAAGTAATGATAATATGATTATAGGATTTAATTTAAGAATAAATGATGTCAGGTATTTTTTGAAACAATTTGTTTTTAATTTGGGAATATAGGGGGAGAGGTCGTGTCTATTTAAAAGTGTGTGATAAGGAATAATTGGTTTTTTAAAAGAATGTTAGGTTATCCTTTTTTTTAATTAAAAAAAACTAAATAATTATAAAAACTCAAATGATGGTTCATTAAATTATGAATATGTAAATAAAATGGGATATGGGAAATTCTATAGATCATTTTCCTTTTAATTATAATGTTTAGACCCTTGGTCTACTTTTTTTCTCTTAATCGTCATGATTAATTTTAACTTTTTTCCACTAATAGTTATAGTAAAAAATAATGTTTTAGTTATTAGAATTTATAAATTATTTTATTATAAATATAAAATTAATATTTACAAATTCATCTCAAAAAAGTGGCAGAAATTAATTTAAACTTATTCTATAGACGACATAAGAGAACTATTTTTTAAAGTGAAAATGTTCAAAATTTAAAATGTATTTAAACTGAATTTCAATGTGAAATTCATTAAAATTACTTTAATTGTATTAATTTATGTATAATTGAACTTATTATACATTAAAAAAAATTAAATTTAATTAATAAATTAATGAAGAAGTTTTTTTCATTTAAAATTTAGTAGTTTCACTATTCATCCAAAAAAAGAAATATTTCAGTAAAATAAAAAAAATTAACCCAAATATTATTTTTAAACTAATAATTAAAAATTTTATTTCATTTTATCAAATATAATTTATAAAAGTGTAAAAAATTATTATTAATATAAGTGATCCAATAAAAGGTGGTAAAACCATTTTTAAGAAAAATACATCATTTTATGCAAAAAATTGGATATTTCAAATATTTTTTCTAGAATAAAATAAGGTGAATATAAAATAGTTGATTGAATATATATTATATATTTCATTAATATCATTCATCAAACATTGTTTTTTAATTTAATAAGATAAAAGATGTTTGTGCTTAGAAAAATTTCTGTATAGAAAATGAATTTCATTATAGTTTTTACATTCATTAATAATTAATTGGTAACCAAAGATTTTAATTTATAATAATTACTAAACCATATTTTTATAATTTTGTTAATCATTATCATAACATCAATTCCAAAGGCTTCGTGATGACTATTATATTATATTAATAATATGTAATGTTTCAATTAAAATCAGTGTTGTCTGTAATGAATACTAAGCTCAGTGTTGTATATAATGCAAGATAAATTGGGTATTTCATGTAACAAAATCCGAACTAAGTGTTGTGTGTAGTTAAATATTAACATTTTGTTTCATATAAAATAATTAAAACTTCATGTAGTGTTCAATGCAATCCATCAATGTATTTTAATTCATTGAAATCATAATAATTCATAAAAACCTGAGGTATTCATTCCACCCCCTAAAAATGAATTTATCTCTTGAAATTTGTATAAGTCATTAATGTTTTAATACATGAATGTCACTTTCATAAAATAAATATTCTTAAAAAACAATAATGAAAATTCCATTAAAAAGAGACAGTTTGAAAAATAACTATTACACAAACTAACCCATAACTAGGTTTCAGTATATGAGAACATAGGACGAAATTAAATTTTTGGACATAGAAGAAAAGTGTATATAATTTTGGCATGTTACAGGGATCACTGATAATAATAATGTGGGTGTTACAATTAATGTTAATGACCAAAAAACAAAAAATCTATGATAATTTATGGGGCCATTTTGATTTATTGTAAATAGAGGTACTTTGATTCCATTTTTTGTGTCAAGACCATTTTCCTAAAATTAACGATTTTCTAATAAGAATATATACTTACGTTATTTAATTACATTTCATATACAAAATATTACCCTTTGGATGTTTCTTGATCAATTTACACTTCATCAATTACTCCAATAAATAGAGGTGAAAACCCCTAAAGGACTAATGGACCATATGACACATAGACAGAATAATTAATCACTATGTATGTATTCAATTATCATAAAATATTTGTTAACATAGGTTATAAAATATGTATAAATCTGTATATGGTGAAATAAAAAATTAATATCTATAACCTCTAGATAATTTCATTAAATTTCATATATGGTTATCCATTTGACCCTTCCAAAATATTAAAATCCAAAAACATTATAATTAAAGTCACAAAGTTTCTAAAAATAATCATAACATTAATATACCATATATCACAATTTATATATTTGTTATCACATTTCAAACATGTTAATATGTTTATCATGTATTCTACTAAAACATTTTAATAACCAAAATTACCATATATTCATATTGAAAAAAAACATTCTTATTCACTCCGAGTACATATATTATTGTATATATTTCATAAATCAATAAATTTTGTACACTTTATCCATGATCGAATGAGTAAATATTTCGAAAAATCATTAATCAGTTCCAGGGTAATCACTACTATCTAATTTACATTATTATTATCCAATACTTCATTATCCAAACTAAACACTATTTTCTAGACATTGGGAACGTATTAAGTGTTTAATTACCTTAATAATGTGTTTTCCATAAAACATAACCCTTCCATTAAATAACTTATTTAGTTCATCAGCATCATTAAACATATCCATTAAATACTTAATGAAAAACTTATACTGAACTATACTTATGTATTTCACTATTACAATGCATAAATACATCATTAATACCAATTCCTTCTTGAGAAATTTACTAATATTTTTTATCTTATTCGATAACACTTATTTACTTTCACCTTTAATTTTTTGTCACTTCATCATTATCAATATAACCATTATTCAGACCACCTTGTTGATTATCGTCACAAACATTCCCCCAAGGAAATTTATTTTAGTAATTCCCATACATTCCAAATTTAATGCATTAATAAATTTACACAACCTTAGGCAAACCAATATTCTCATTCAATGTGTGAAATAAATTCCTCATTTTCCTTTTTTATTTACTTACTTTGTCTCATTATTTTCTACAGTTAAAAAATCATCCCATCCCTCAAATATATTCACTTGGGTGATTCTTCAAATATTCCTGACATAGGGGAAACTGAATTTTATGTCCTCTATGGTCTCTACTACCCAAAATCTCAGAAAACTCTTTTCTTATCTTCATTGGTAACTATGATAGATGGTTAATGTACATATAACTATCATGTTACATGAAAACTAATTATAAATAATCAGAACAACCTTTTCTATTTCCATCATCCCAATTGGTTACTTATCTAGTAAATCATCCATTACATTCAATGTTAACCAATTTTGTTCATATTTCCTTTAATTGATAAAACTATAAAGCCAGGTGTGAGCTACAATAATCATAGTAGAAATAATATAATTTTCAAAATCACCATACGATGTCTAAATCATGACATCTCTGGTTTAATCAATGACAACTATGATTGTCCTTGGATATTCATTTTTTCCATCTATTTAAATCCATCATGAATGTACATAAGTATTTTGTGAATTTATAATGTGTATCTAGGCCGATTGTAAAGAACCACTTCTTATTCGAGGCTAGATAAATTTCGTGTTTTCAATGTTGTTACTGTAAAGAACAGATGTGCTAGAGCCGCATCTACTTATAGTATCTATAAAAGGGTATATCTTTACGAAACCACTATCTTTATCATTTACCAAAATTCTATTACATATTTCTTTTCATTGACTCATACTTATATTTATCTTTTGAGACACCAATAGTTATATCAGTTGAAATATCTTTATGGATCTCACTAATGTTTTCACATCCTAGTTTTCAACAGTTAACTATATTTTCTCTATTGATACCAATTATTGAATCCCAGACATTTCGTTCCAGGTTATTACATATTATGAGATTAATATTAAATGTATTCAAAAAACTCATGCATGAGGACCATAATATTTTTCTTCCCTTGTAAACATTGAAATATAATCTTATATCATGGTGAAATATCTTCAAAATATCCCAGAAGATATTACCCATAAGTTTTTGTTCACAAAAATACCCTACTTAAAACCTTTTTTCACAACCCATGGAAAGGAAATATAATAAATGAGGAGATCAGGTTCTCATTAATGGTAAAAAATAGAGATACATATTAATATTCATGAGCACATTTTTTTTGTAAATGATATTGAAATTATTAGATCATACACTACATATCATAGATAACAATATTTAGTCATGACATAAATATTAGAAATCATTAGTCAAGAATAATAATGGAATCAAATAGAATAATCCTTGTGATCATAACACAGGTATAAAACATAGAATTCTTGAAATTACATAAACATGCACAATTATTTTCATATGAGTAATGAATCACTAAAAATTATTTCTTTTTTGAATGTGTTCACTACCAAAAACATATTAGTAGTGAATGTTCACTTTGAATAAAATCATTGGAGATAATGAAAAGTATTGGACCATGTTCACTACCCATTATAGCCATGTCTACCTAATGAGATAAAAATATTTACCGAATGTATTAGAGGGAGATATGGGTCCCACGAATCACATAATAAAATCATAAATATGTGGGCAACAATAACATAAACATTCATCATATCATAACCCATTTAATGAAATGTGTATCATAAGAATTTAATTACATATTAATATATAGAAAAATATAGTTTTCAAAACAATTTCATCATTGAATAAACCATGAAATGAAGTTGGTATCACAAACATATAAATTGTGGAAGATAAAAATGTATCATTGGAATATAAAACATGGAAGAGAAATGAGATTTATAAGAATATTACCTATAGAAGAGAAATGAGTTTCATAAACATCATGCCATAAAAAAATAATTCATTCAATGAAAAAATATGAAAGGTAACCTTGGATCATATCCATAATAAGGTAATAATAAAAACAATTTATTTCATATCATATGGAAAATAATTTTGAATGATCACTTAAATATTTTCTTAAATAGAATATCCATGGAACATAAACAACAATTTATATAAAATAAAACATTTTGAAATCTATTTTCTCAGAAAGTAACCATGAAAATTGATAATGGGAGATATGAAGATAATTGAAAACACTTTTTAGATATTTATTTTAAATTATATCATTTTAAAATAAGTTTTAATACTTATAATGAAATCTTTGTGGATTAGTTAGAATAATTTTTAAAATAGAAAACATATTCGAAAATTGTTACATTAAAAATAACTAATGAATCTTACAAAAGATGAATTAAAAATAATAAAAATAAATTTTTAAAAATAAACCATTTTTAAATAATTTTATTTGAAAATAATATTAAATATATTTTAAAAACATTTTTTAAAAAATTTTGAGAAACATAGATTTTCAAGATACCAGATACCCGACTGAAGAGATAAATAAAGTCAGTTTTTATTAAACAAATTATTAACAATATTAATTAAAAAAATGGTGTAAATGGTTCTATCATATGAATATATCAAAAATAAAATAGGATAATTAAAATATTGAGATTTACTAAGATATGGATCATAACTTTTCATTAATTGAATCAGAATTAGAAACAATCCTAAAAAATGATGAGGTTGTCACCATAACCTCATACAAATTTAGTAGCATTGAATCATAAGACCCATAGAATAATAACATTAAATTAAACATATAATATCATTAATATATATATATATTATTCAAATATATTTTAAAATGTGTAGTATATAAATCTAATAAAGGAATATAGTCATTGAACATACAAACTTATCAAAGAAGGAAAATTAACATAAAAATTACTTACCCCTTTGGTAACATTGAAACCATACACCGCAAGGAATATATATACTAAAATGGATATTTAAATAACAAAAAAATTATGTATAAGAACCAAATTTTACATTCATGTGCAGTATCTACTCCATATAGAGAAAAGGGTGGTGAATATAGCATGTGTCTCACAAAAGTTAAAAAGTTATATTGAAATCCTTTAACGCTTGAGTAATATTAGAATCATGAGACTCGTCAAATAATAACATGAATTGAAACTTTTAATATCACTTAAAAAATTATTTCCATGATATAACATGTCTTAGGAAATTATATAGACAACATTAAACAAACGAGCAGTTTATATAGAATAAGTCTCAAAGAAATAAATGTGATGCTAAAAAAACCCTTAACCATAGCCTTAAATTCTATCACACACATTCAAACATACAATATAGTAAAAATAAGTTTATTATACATCCCTAAAATAAATAAAATCAAATATATCCTACAATATATTATTTTTATATGACTTTATATTACCCATTTATTAATAATACCATGTTGAAGTTACATTTCGTGCAACAACCACTTTGTTTTTTTTGTATATGTTTTTGACTTTTTTATTTATAATGCGCTTTGTTATATATTTATTTCATCCATTAAATAATGTAGATCATTATTTAAATATCATATATAGTCATTATATTTGTATTTATATTAACCCATTAAATTTAGTTATAGTAAACGAAATGCACTGTTTAAGGAGACAATAGTTGTATATACGCAAGAATATTTTTTCTGTATTAAAATTATACTGGAAGAATGAGAATTGAATAATATATATATATATATATATTATAATTAAAATATAGTTTTTATTTCTTATATATCACCGTTTATTTATTAAACCAATCGTTAATAAATTCTTTGTAATGCATGAGCGAATCATATTGCTTCGCGAGGTGGTAGTCCATCGTACACTCAAACAAAATTATCATATTCTAAAAAAATAGAAATCATAAAGTTATTTGAAATAATTAAAAATGATTTAAGACAAAAAAATATCATGGATATAAAATATAAATAATTTTTACATCATTATTCCCAACCATTAAAGGATGTAAATGACAAATGAATGGCATCAGTTCACGAGGCGGTAGTCCGCCATACATGAAAATGATGATTTCATAAAACATTTGTTTGGAGTGTGTGGAGTTTTAGATCATACACTTTAAATAACAACGTATAATTATATTTAATATATAGGGGTTGTCATATAATAGTGATACAAATATAATTGAAGGGGTTTAAAAAAGAAACATGAAAAAACAATTGTTGATGAACATTGTGTCTTCTTCGGGTATTTCATTTTGTTTTATTCTAAATGACATACATGGTTGTATTTCTACCAAAATTATGGATTCTAGGAGTACAGGAGTTAATTTTGGATGTTATTTGGGTAGGTATTTTCTAAGGAAATTGAGTTTTTAAGTGAGAAGAGAGGGGGAGTGGGGGTGGCCTTTTATGTGCTATGGAGTGGACACACTTGGTATTTTTTCTATATAATGTTTTGTATACCCACATTTTTACCTAATAAATGGATTAAATAATGAAAAAAGTTAGATTAATGAAGGGTTATGGTAGAAATATTAACATAAAATATGTTTGGGACAAGATTCAGGATAATTGGTCCCATTATTATTAAATTGTAGTCTCTTAGTAAACTCATTTTTCACCTAATCATCCCGATTAATTTTAACAATTTTCATTAATAATTTTGGAAAAATTTTATTTTGAACATAATTGATTTTATAAATAATTATTATTCAAAATATAGAATCCATTTTTCAAAATTCAATTTATTTATGTGGATGAAAATAATTTAAAATTAACCCCAAAGACAGGATAAGACAACATGTTTCTCATAGTGAGAATGTTTAGAACTTTGAAATGTTTTTATATACAATATAAATGTGAAATTGGTTATAATGAGAGAACATTTACATATTGATGTATAATCAAAATAATTATTCTTGAATAATAATTTAAATTTATAAATTTATTAAATGAAAGGTCAGTTTTAATTAATTTTTTTTCCAACTTCATCTAAAAATAAAATATTTTAGAAAAATACCAAAAATTCACACTAATATAATTTATAAATTTATGACTTCACCCTAATATAATTTTGGAACATTAATTCATTATATTATATATATTTAAAGTGCACAAAATACGAAAATTAAAATATATCTATATAGCAGGACGATCTAACACTCGGTCCTATGATCGCATTATCCCTATACAATAATCAAGCAAGAACCAGAATGTTGGAAATTACCCCTATCCTTACTTCTATCCGTGAAGTCTCTATGGGATCCAAACATTGGACCAAATAGGGTGTGATATAATAAATAGTTGGAAACCACCAATTGTATCTGTAAAATATACAACCATTGTATATAAGATGAAATAGTGTGCATTTAAAATAAAGTTAAAAGTGATAAATGCAAAGTGATAGAGTCTAGTCTACCAATTCTCAATCTATTCACAAAACCATATCATAAGGGATATTTTTAAAGAAATTTAAAAATTAATTGAAGAACTACAGTGAGTAATCATGTATCCGAACATAATGGTCCATGATCCAAAGTGTAAAAACCATGGGATCCCTATAAGTTGGATGCATGGAGTAGACATTTCCAAGGCATTCAGATGATCTTGATCCAAGGAGTAGAAATTTACAAGTCATTAATGTGAGCATGATACAAGGAGAAAATATGTCCAAGGTATCCAATTTATCTAGATCCAAGATGTAGATATTTCGAAGAAATCTACGTGAGACAGATCCAAGGATTAGAAATGTACAAGACATCCAAGTGAACCGTATCCTATGAGTATAAATTTCATAGGAATTTAAAATTTTTCAGTTCCATATCATGAACCCTCCTTTAGGATCATGAAACATTCATTCACAATTTCATAAAACATTTCATTAATAATTGAATTAATACCTTCATAATCATATATAATCCAAGTGATCGTCCATTTCATACCATTCATTTACATATGAAAATACTCATTACGGTGATTAAAACCATTAACAAACCAATGTATTAATGTATTAAATTACTAATAATGTATAGTGATCTCATAACACCCCAAGGGTTTAATATTTATGATCAATTTAACCAACCCACACCATTGGTGGTTTGGGATGAGGTCAGTAACCTCAAACAATGAAAATGGTGTCATGGAATGCCTACACCATGAATTCAATATTCAATTAATGGTTTGTTAATTTTGAATGAAATTCCTAAAAGGTATGGAATGTGATAATATGATAATAGGGTATAAAAACAGTACTTTATGGATATATTATTTACCCATAACCTTATTACTATAGAGAAACACTCATCCTATCCTACGCTTTAATTTTGTCTTTATTGTAATAAAATGGAATATTGGATGAAAACCTTGAAAATAGAGAAAAATATCTTGCACAAAAACCAAAATCATTGATAGAAATAAAAACCAAAATAGGATCCTAAGAAATATTGATTTCATAGTAGGCTATCTAATAAGATGAACAACACTCAAATAATACATCATACAGAAGAATGAGATCATATCCATGTCTAGGATGGAGAAGATATTCAAAGGGAATGAGGAGGAGGATTTGTATGTTGGATAATGATAAAGGAGGAGGGGGTTGTCATTAAGAGATATGGGTAAAATAAAAAAACCACCCAAAATTTAAGTTGTTACATAGTTAGGTGGCATTGTTGTCCAAACATTATGTCAAACATGTGTATTTTAATTTCTAGACACCCCTTCACATATGGCCATGGATCAAAGTTACACAAACTATGTACATAACATGTTTTTTATCGTAATGAAAATTCTACAGTAAATTCAAGAGCATGTGTCCTGGGATGAAGGTTTTCATAACACCACGGATGGATCACTGGACCACCCCAAACTGTTTAACTAAACCATGTGGCTTGGGTTTTACGATTTATTCTAACCATGTGGAAATCAAATTAGGTTCAATACGGGTAACTAAAACTCAATTAAAACATTTCTTACCTCGATGAAAAATAGAGATATTACAATATACACCTCTTAGAAAAAATCGTCCCTGAGTTATCTTGTAAAACCCTAATCTTCCACGATACACTTCTCTTTGAATAATACAATAGCGTGTGTTGTACGCAACACTGAGTTCAAGTATACCACGACTTACCAAACTAGTCGTTCAAAAGAGGTTATGAATAGTATTAAATAAATTTTAAATATTATATTATCCTTATTATTTTAATCCATATTATGAGTTTCTAAGACATGAATTATGAACAAATTCATTTTTTCAGATAAAAGAAGTATTTTTAAAAAAATGAAAATTTACAGCCTTTTAATGGCGAAGCCTTTCTAAAAAACAATATTTGAAACCTTTATAAATTCAATTTGACAAAATTAAATTCTTCTTTAGAATCAGGACATAAGAATTTAGTATAAATAATGTTTTGGTGTCTTTCTGATGACTTTCATATTTGGGTGAATTGTGAAAAATACTATATTTTAACTAAAAAAAACTTTTTTAATCAATATAATTTATATTGTTAATTTATACATTTTATTGGTTAGGAAGTATAAATAGATTATATTTTTACTATTTAATCCAATGATGGTCAATTTAAGTAATTTCACCTTGAAATTGGACAGAAACAAGTGTCAATCTTTTGATAGTTATTATTTCTTAAAAATACGACTTTTTTGCTTTGAAAGTGGGAATCAATTTTAAATTAATAAATGAAACTTTAATGTTTTGAATTTGGTAAAATTGAATTCTTTTTTGGATTTGGAATAACTAAATTAGCCTAAGGTGAAATTTTGGTACTTTTCGGATAACTTTTATATTTTGATGAATAGTGAAAATTACTAAATTTTAATTAAAAACAACTTTTTAAATCAAAAAAATTTATAGTGATAAATTATATTATTGAGTGGTTTTAAAGTATAATTAGAATATATTTTTAAAATTTTATCCAATGGTGTTCATTATAATTAATTTCACTTTGAAATTGGACCTAAACAATTGTAAATCTTTTGATATATATTGTTTCTTAAAAACACGCTATTTGTTGTGACAGCGGGAATTAATTATAAAATTAATTATTTCAACTTATATGTATAGAATTTTGTAAAATAGACATCATTTTTTAATTCAGAATATCAATTATATCTTAGGGTGAAATTTTGGCATTGTTCTGAAAAACTTCAATTTTTGATGAATAGTGAAACTACTAAGTGGTAGTTAAAAAAAATGTATTTTTCATAAAACATAATTTTACCGCTTCTGTGAATGAAATTTCGAATATCCGAGAGACATGGCTAATATCAAGAAGTAAAATGTGGTTCAATGAGATGAAAATAATTTTTAGTGAATAGTATCTTTTTACTTTTATTTACCACTGTTAAAAGTAAATAGTGTAATTAAGGGTAAAAATGATATTAATATTAACCTAACACATGTCCTAATTTTATTGGACAAGTGTATCTCGACCGAAAACAACCTTAGGAATAAAATATTATCATTTAGGTCCACTTGGGTTAGATTAGCACAATTATTATTATTTAATTCAAAGAAGAGTTAAAATAGTT
The DNA here is from genome assembly GCA_963277665.1 of Viscum album. NCBI lineage: Eukaryota > Viridiplantae > Streptophyta > Magnoliopsida > Santalales > Viscaceae > Viscum > Viscum album. Next base: position 1,787,188,291 of record OY728142.1, read on the forward strand.
AAAATCATAGTTTATTTACTAAAACATTATTAATATAGGGTTACACATAAGATAAATTAGATTGTAAATATTCATTAGAAAGATAATAAGATTTAATACATAATGGTATTTTATTTATAATTTTTACACATTAAATAATTTAATATATTAATGACACAATGATGATACAGTAATTACCATAATAGTGAAAAATTAAAATAATTGATATTATAAATACGCAAATAAATATAATTTAAGACTTTTAATTAATTAAACTAATTTTCTAGGATAATATGACTTATTGTGATTGATTTAATGGACTTTTTGTGAAGTAATCATTCTGTTATGAGTTTCAAAAAAAATCATCTATTGAATAGTGTCAAAATTGACATAAAAGAGTTTTTTAAAAAAATATTATATTATTAATTGATATTAAATTTCTAAAAATCTAAGGATCGGCCAAGAGACTTATATAATGATAGGTATATCATTAATGGACCACTTGAGGGTCGCATGGATGTATATAGTAAGTTTATTAACTATATAATATTATAATACAAAGTGAAATGGTAAATGTCAATCTAATTAACTAAGAGTTAAAACTAAAAGATAAGGTTAATATAGTGACCCAAACCTGTCTAAAATCTATTAGTTGAATATTTTTCGACCTATCCCCACCTTAACATTTCAATAATCAACTTTTTAGCCATTAGAAAACCAATATGAGTTTATTATAAATTAATAATATTTGTTTTTCCAAAGGTGCCCCTCACGCCTCTTATAAAATGGCACTCATGCTTCTCATATCTTCACACCTTCAAAGCCTTTTTGTTCGGCCAACCCCTTCCCAAATACTCTCTCAACTTCCCTCACTACAACCTAGAGGCCTTAGTTTGATCAGAAAGCCATCCTAAGGAGCCATTTTGATCAAATAAAAAGGAAGAACCCGAAGAAGAGGTAATGTTTTCACCACCCCTTTTCAAGTTCCTTTCTTCTTCCACTTCTTCTTTCTTTGTTATTCCCATTATAAAATAATAACTCCAGTATCTTATATATACTGTGATGTTATTATAAATATGGTACAACCATATTCATTATTCTAGCCACCCTTTGAATAACATGTCACCATACGTGCGTACGTACGGATTACCGTCTCCACATCGTGGTGTAATTGTTATTCAATATATTATTATTTGGGTGGGTATAATAATGATGTGTAACTCATTTAAATAATAAATATAACATTATAATGATTCTGTATGTATGATATACCATCAAATTATATATTATTTTAATATCAAAAGAATGATATTGTCGCTCGTGCGTACGTACGGACTACCGTCTCCACGAACGCGATGAGATTCATTCTCCATCATATCCATTCAAGAATAATTATCATTTTATGATTTAAAAATAATGTTTAAGAACTTTATATCATTATGGATATGAATATGATACAACCTATCCATGACATACATGGCTTACATAACAAAACATATAAAAGAAAATGAGTAAGTTAACACCCGAAACGACGATAATTCTTAGATATTATTAACAAAGAAATGTTAAAAGATCATATATGATATCATATTAATGTATATGATTCATGAATAATTTAATAACAATTATTTCAACATTATACATTAGGTCAACCTACCCCCAACCAAGGAAATGTACAAGGTAAGGGGTTTCTTAACTCACTCTTAATTTCGTGAGAATTCCATTGTTCACCACTTAATTATTGCATGTGGTGTATGTGTACTGCCCATGATTGTATTCATTGTGTAATATACTTTAATTTATGGGTATTTACATCATCAATGTATGATCCTTCTTTCATGGGTGTATGTTTCGTAAGTTACCTAATCGATAAAAAAATTTGAAATTTCAATTTCCACTCATTTGTCTTTAAGCATATTTCATTGATTATATTACCCCAAGATTATGTGTGGAATCACTATTCATTTGATTATGTCATAATTTACAGTCCCCTACATATGGATATACTTTTGATACACATAATCACTCCATTGATAATTTCTCAAGTCATTGATATGAATTTGATAAGAGTAATTTTAACTCATTCCCCATTTGTTGAGTTAAACATCAAATTCATTGGTGTTGTTTTTACAAGAATATGTGTTAAGTTCCTTTGATTGTTTTACACTGAATATCCAATAATATATAGTGTATTTTTATTTGTCACACATAATTATGTCGTTTATTTATCCTTAACCTAAGGATATGGCCATTATGAGAGATTTCACCTCAACTGAAATTCCATTAAGACATCTTTGTTGTTATACACCAAAACACTTTTATGTGGTGTATATAATGTACTTTGACATAGTGTATCATGAATCATTTTATTCTGATGATATTAAAAAGTTTTGATTACCTCAATTATTTGTATTCAAGTGTCTCTCTTTTTGTTAGAATCTCTAACTAAAATACCATTTTAAAATGTTTTAAAGGCTTATTCATCTAAATCTTTATCATTAATGTCCATGTTTTAAAAATAGTTTTAAGGATTTATTTATATGGAAATTAAAGTTTTAAAATTAAAACTCCTTTTAAAAGAGTTTCAAAGTGGTATTGGACACTTTGATTCAGAAATCTATTTTTAAATGGCTTCTTGACAAATAGTGCGACTTTTAAATGATTTCAAGAAAAAGAGGGATATTTCTCTCAAATAGTTTTGATGATTATTTTCATCTATGTCAACATCCTTCAATATTCTTGATTGAGGTTAATATGATACTATACAATCTTCCCTATTGTATCGAATGAGTTATGTTTGACTATGGATGTGCTATTTTTATACCATTCAGGATTTGTGGTTAAAGTATTGACATTTCGTATGATAGTTTTAATGTGAATGTTTATGTTATGTTTAAACCTGTTCATGTGAGGAATGAACTGGACTTAATAAGTGACGGGTGGTGCCCGTTATAGCTCCTCGATTCATCGGTAGGTCTCATGAGACAAACTGGTGTCTTGTCACAAGGCCTTGGCAAAATCTTATTTGTAGTCTTGGCACGAGGCCTTGGCTATGTGGTTATGATAGTCTGACATTATGCATTCCATCATTATGAAAGTGGTTATTGATATTTCATCTGATCATTCGACTAGTAGAATATCCATGTGAGTAATTAAATGGGTTTATTTTATTTTATCTTTTCCATTTTATGATGAAGTTTATGTTTAAAAGGCTTTTGTTTTAGTTATAAACTGCTTTAAGTATTTATGCTTATCTATGGAAGCTTCTGCTATAATCTTATCCTTACTGAGAATCTAAGTTCACCCCTTTCAATGTTTTATTTTTCCCAGGATTATGAAGAAGTAATTTATGAATAACCTGTAGGGATAGTATGAGGGGATATGAAGACAAGATGTTGTTGTAGTTTTTTTAGCTTATGATGTGATGTAAGACTTATGAATATATCTAGTGTTTCCAAGACTACTAAACTAGTCGGTCTTTCGAGACTTGATCCCTTGTGATCAGGCCAATGTTATGTAACAATGCACCAACTCTAGGTATCTAGGTTCAGGGCGTTATAGTTGGTATTAGAGGAAGTTTAGTACAAACCTTGGAAGCTAGATTTAGATAAACTCTGATTAGAGCACGTAGACCTAAGATGATCTTTGAGGATTAGTATAGAAGAACATCCTAGAATTTTGGTATTGTAGATATTTTGTGAGTTTTCCGAGCAATAAATCCCTTTCTGGATATGAGCAGGTAGAGGCAGATCTGGCACAGATGTACCTAGGGGTAAAACCCGAAAACACCATTTTGAGCTAGACTCGAACGGGAACTGGTGCACGACAACGGGCCTTGTTGCACTCTTGGTTACAACACTCCCGGGGGATATTCTTAGGATAATTTACATTTTCTTTAAAAACCGATTTAAAGTATTATATATATAATATGATAGTAAATGACCTTGGTTAATCATAATGTGTTTCAAATCGAGAATATGGTGACATGTTATTCTCTAAATGATTGTATGACTACTATTACTCACACAATGCTTTCTGGTTTTAGTCAATGGCTGGATTCAAACGAAGTCATAATGACTTTGAGAATGATGTACAAGGTGGGAACAGTGGTGGCAATGAACAACAAAATGGAATGTTGATAGGCGTAAAAGATATCGTCTTTATGCCAAATAAATTTTCCAAAAATATGATCAACAATATATATATTAACAAATTACCAGACTCAAAAAAGAAGAGAAAGGTGATGAATGATAAGAGCTCCAGTAGTGGAGACCATGGAGAAAGAAATCCTCAATTTCTAGCATGCAGGAAATGTGGAAGCAGACACCCAGGAAAGTGTCTCAATGGGACAAAGAAATGCTTTACGTGCGGGAAGGAAGGACATAAAGTGAAGAATTTCCAAAGAAAAATGAAGAGTACTATGGAAGAAGATAAAAATTGTCCGAAGAATCCATTTATAGTCATTTTCCGTAAATGTAGGGGACCTGTCCATTACCCGAGTGAATGTCCTATTCTATAGGATATTTTCATGGTCATAGAAGAAGCTATGTAGAAATAAATGGTTGGATAAATTTTTAAAAATTATTAGTGATCCTTATTTAAGGGTTTACTTTGGAATAATTTTCTCTTGTATTTGTAACCCTAACGTTTTCCATGTGAGAATGATATTTATGGAAGAATTGTCTTTTCACTTGTGGATATAGTTATAAATAACCATTTGGTTTTATATGATCATTGGGTTTGAGGAAATTAAATATTATTATAATTTGGGATGAAAATGAAAGGTATGAGATAACATTTGTGGTTAAATTATGTTATTGTTATTTTGAGGAATTTATCTCATTTTGATAATGTTATAAAATAAATTTTTTGAAAAAGGACAACACGTAGACCGTGTGACAAACCGTCGCGTCGGACAAAGCTGTGGGAATCGAACCCACAACCAAAGTACGATTGGGATTTATCGCCTACCACTGGACTACGTGAAGTCCCTGGTTAGTGTGACTATTATTTTTAGTTAAATGATTTTATTGATCAATAATAATTTGATTTGGGATCTTATGTCTTATCAAATGAATACCCTTAGTATAGGAAAATGATTTGGTGATTAAGTGATAAATGTTATTTTGGAAGTTGTTCGCTTTGTTGAGAACATTATATGCCAAAGGAAAATAGAGTAGTATGGGGTTTCATTTGTGGAGTAATGGTGGATTTTTATCTACGTTGTTATTGTGGATTTATAGTGATTTGGGTTATTTATGTAATTGAATAACCTATAATAGAGAATATGTGATGAGGTTAATTAATTATATGTATGTGACTTTAAGATTATTTGATGTCATTTGGAGATACAATTTAACATGGGAGACTACATAATCAAATTCTTTTATGTTTTGGGTTTCAATATTAGTATGGATTATATTGAAGGATTTTAAGGAGAATTGATTATTGAATGGTATTTATTTAACTTTGGGTTATTATTGGTTTAATTTTAGAAATTAAGATTAGTGTTTATTTCCCTCAAGGAATATCCTTTTGGGGGATCATTAGATCTTGTACTAACCATTTTGGTTTTGATTAATCTCTAAAGACAATGTAATTATATAGTTTATCCTGCATGGATCATGTTATTATAAAGAATTTTATTCTAGCTCTTCCAGTGTGACCAAGTCTTCTTGAATACTCATCGTTAAAAAAATGAGTTAGTGGAGGAAATTTATTAAATAATGAAAATCTACTTAAAAAGAAAGTATATATCTTTATATTCTTAGTCAATATCATAAATGAATTCCTCATCCTTATGTAATGTAACTTAAAACAAAAAATGTTGTCCGTTTACTTTTCCTACTAGGAGAATAATGATCATTTGTCCCAACACAAGTTTGTGGTCTTCTTATTGTTAACTTTCTCCTGATAATGATTTCTATCCCTCTCCATTAGAACTTGACACTTAGTTTATCATCCACATCCATGTTTTCCTACATGGAATCCTAGTATGGGTTATCTTGGGTGACCTTTAGACCCCTCTTTCTTTCTTTTAAAGTGATAGTTTTATTGAACCTTTTTCCGATGTGGGACTTTCCATTCTCAGGAAAAAAATTTATAATTGCAAGGATGCAATTTATTGAAGGATGGGTCAATGTAACACCCCAATCATCCACGGTACACTTCTCTTTGAATAATACAATAGCGTGTGTTGTACGCAACACTGAGTTCAAGTACACCAGGACTTACCAAACTAGCCGTTCAAAAGAGGTTATGAATAGTATTAACTAAAATTTAAATATTATATTATCCTTAAAATTTTAATCCATATTATGAGTTTCTAAGACATGATTTATGAACAAATTAAATTTTTCAGATAAAAGAAGTATTTTTTAAAAAATGAAATTTTACGGCCTTTTAATGGAGATGCCGATTTAATAAACAATATTTGAATCTTTTATATATTCAATTTGACAAAATTAAATTCTTCTTTATAATCGGGACATAAGAATTTAGTATCAATAATGTTTTGGTGTCTTTCTGATGACTTTCATATTTGGGTGAATAATGAAAAATACTATATTTTAACTAAAAACAACTTTTTTAATCAAAATAATTTATATTGTTAAATTATAAATTTTATTGGTTTGGAAGTATAAATAGATTATATTTTTACTATTTAATCCAATTATGGTCAATTTAATAAATTTCACCTTGAAATTGGACATAAACAAGTGTCAAACTTTTGATAGTTATTATTTCTTAAAAATACACGTTTTGGCTTCGAAAGCGGGAATCAATTTTAAATTAATAAATGAAACTTTTATGTTTTGAATTTGGTAAAATAGATTTAATTTTTGGATTCAGAATAACTAAATTATCCTAAGGTGAAAGTTTGGTACTTTTCGGATAACTTTTATATTTTGATGAATAGTAAAAATTACTAAATTTTAATTAAAAACAACTTTTTAAATCAAAATAATTTATAGTGATAAATTATATTATTGAGTGGTTTTAATGTATAATTATAATATATTTTTACCATTTTATCCAATGTTGTTCTATTGAATTAATTTCACTTTGATATTGGACCTAAACAATTGTCAATCTTTTGATATATATTGTTTCTTAAAAACACGCTATTTGTTGTGACAACGGGAATTAATTATAAAATTAATTAATGGAACTTATATGTTTATAATTTTTTAAAATAGACATCATTTTTGAATTCAAAATATCAATTATAGCTTACGGTGAAATTTTTGCATTGTTCTGAAAAACTTCAATTTTTGATGAATAGTGAAACTACTAAGTGGTAGTTAAAAAAACTGAATTTTTCATAAAACATAATTTTACCGCTTCTGTGAATAGAATTTCAAAAATCTGAGAGACACAGCTAATATCAAGAAGTAAAATTTGGTTCAATGAGATGAAAATAATTTTTGGTGAATAGTAACTTTTTACTTTTATTTACCACGGTTAAAAGTAAATAGGGTAATTAAGGGTAAAAATAATATTAATATTACCCTAACACATGTCCTACTTTTATTGGACAAGTTTATCTAGACCAAAAACAACCTTAGGAATGAAATATTATCATTTAGGTCCACTTGGGTTAGATTATGACATTTATTATTATTTAATTAAAAGAAGAGTTAAAAGAGTTAAAATCAAAGTTTATTTCCTAAAACATTTTTAATATAGGGTTATACATAATATAAATTAAATTGTAAATATTAATTAGAAAGATAATACGATTTCATACATAATGATAGTTTATTTATAATTTTTAGACATTAAATAAGTGAATATATTTATGACACAATGATGATGCAGTGATTACCATAATAGTGAAAAATTAAAATAATTGATATTATAAAGACCCAAATAAATATAATATAAGACTTTTAATGAATTAAACTAATTTTATAGGATAATATGACATATTAGGAATGATTTAATTGACTTTTTTATAACTAATCATTCTGTTATGAGTTTCACAAAAATCAACTATTGACTAGTGTCAAAATTGACATAAAAGAGTTTTTAAAACAAATATTATATTATTAATTGATATTAAATTCCTAAAAATCTAACGTTCGGCCAAGATACATATATCATGATAGGTATATCATTAATAGACCACTTGGGGGACTCTTGAATATATATAGTAAGTTTATTAACTATATAATATAAAAATACAAAGTGACATGGTAAATGTCAAACAAATTTACTAAGAGTTAAAACTAAAAGATAAGGTTAATATAGTGATCCAAACCTGTCTAAATTCTATTGGTTCAATGGTTTTAGACCCATCCACACCTTAAAATTTGAACAATAAACTTTAGATCCATTAGAAACCGAATATGAGTTTATTATAAATTAATATTTTTTGCTCTTCCAAAGGTGCCCCTCACCCCTCTTATAAAAGGGCACTCCTCCTTATCATTTCTTCACACCTTAAAAGCCTTTCGGTTCGTCCAACCCCTATCCAAATACTCTCTAAACTTCCCTCACTACAACTTAGAGGCCTTAGATTGATCATAAAGCCAACCTAAGGAGACGTTTTGGTCAAATCAAAAAGAAGAACCCGAAGAAGAGGTAATATTTTCACCACCCCTTTTCAAGTTCCTTTCTTCTTCCACTTCTTCTTTATTTGTTATTACCATTATAAAATAATAACTCCAGTATCTTATATATACTGTGATGTTATTATAAATATGGTACAACCATATTCAGTATTCTATCCACCCTTTGAATAACATGTCACGATACGTGCATACGTACGGGTTACCGTCTCCACGTCGTGGTGTAATTGTTATTCAATATATTATTATTTGGGTGGGTATAATAATGATGCGTAACTCATTTAAATAATAAATATAACATGATAATTATTCTGTATATATGATATAACATCCAATTATATATTATTTTAATATCAAAAGAATGATATTGTCGATCGTTCGTACGTATGGACTACCGTCTCCACGAACGCGATGAGATTCATTCTCCATCATATCCATTCAATCATAATTATCTTTTTATGATTTAAAAAAAATTCATAAAAACTTTATATCATTCTGGATATGAATATTATAAAACCTATACATGACAAACATGGCTTACGTAACAAAACATATAAAATAAAACGAGTAAGTTAACACCCGAAACGATGATAATTCTAAGATATTATTAACAAAGCAATGTTAAAAGATCATATATGATATCATATTAATGTATATGATTCATGAATAATTTAATAACAATTATATCAAAATTATACAGGAGGTTAACCTACCCCCAACCAAGGAAAAGTACAAGGTAAGGGGTTTCTTAATTCACTCTTAATGTCATGAGAATTCTATTGTTCAGCACTTAATTATTGCATGTGGTGTATGTGTACTGCCCATGATTGTATTCATTGTGTAATATACTTTAATTTATGGGTATTTAAATCATCATTGTATGATCCTTCTTTCATGGGTGTATGTTTTGTAAGTTACCTAATCGTTAAGGGAATTTAAAATTTCAATTTCCACTCATTTGGCTTTACGCAAATTTCATTGATTATATTACCCCGAGATTATGTGTGGAATCACTATTAATTTGATTATGTCATAATTTCCACTCCCCTACCTATTTATATACTTTTTATACACATAATCACTCCATTGATAATTTCTCAATTCATTGATATAAATTTGATAAGAGTAATTTTAACTCATTCTCCATTTGTTGAGTTAAACATCCAATTCGTTGGTGTTGTTTTTACAAGAATATGTGTGAATGTCCTTTGATTGTTTTACACTTAATATCTAATCATATTCAGTGTATTTATATTTTTCACGCGTAATTATGTCATTGATTTATCCTTAACCTAAGTATATGGCCTTTATGAGATATTTCACCTCAACTTAAATTCCATTGAGACTTCTTTGTTGTTATACACCAAAACACTTTTATGTGGTGTATATAATGTACTTTGACATAGTATATCATGAATCCCTTTATTCTCATGATATTACAAAGTTTTTATTACCTCAATTATTTGTATTCAAGTGTCTCTCTTTTGGTTAGAATCTCTAACTAAAATACCATTTTTAAATGCTTTAAAGGCTTATTCATCTAAATTTTTCTCATTAAGGTCCATGTTTTAAAAATGGTTTTAAGGATTTATTTATATGGAAATTCAAGTTTTACAATTAAAACTCCTTTTAAAAAAGTTTCAAAGTGGTGTTGGACACTTTGATTCAGAAATCTATTTTTAAATGGCTTTTGTACAAATAGTGTGACTTTTAAATGATTTCAAGAAAAAGGGGGATACTTCTCTCAAATAGTTTTGATGATTATTTTCATCTATGTCAACATCCTTCAATATTCTTGATTGAGGTTAATGTGATACAATACAATCTTCCATATTGTATCTAATGAGTTATGTTTGACTATGGATGTGCTATTTTTATACCATTCATGGTTTGTGGTTAATGTATTGACATTTCGTATGCTAGTTTTAATAAGAATGTTTATGTTATGTTTAAACTTTTTCATATGAGGAATGCATTGAACTTAATAAGTGACGGGTGGAGCCCTCTATAGCTCCTCGATGAATCGGTAGGTCTCATGAGACAAACTAGTGTCTTGACACAAGGCCTTGGCAAAATCTTATTTGTAGTCTTGGCACGAGGCATTGGCTATGTGGTTATGATAGTCTGGCATTATGCATTCCATCATTATGAAAGTGGTTATTGATATTGCATTTGATCATTCAACTAGTAGAATATCCATGTGAGTAAGTAAATGGATTTATTTTATTTAATCTTTTCCATTTTATGTTTAAGTTCATGTTTAAAAGGCTTTTGTTTTAGTTATAAACCGCCTTAAGTGTTTATGCTTATCTATGGAATCTTCTGCTATAATCTTATCTTTACTGAGCATCTGAGCTCACCCCTTTCAATGTTTTATTTTTCCCAGGATTATTAAAAAGTAATTTTTGAATGACCTGTAGGGATAGTATGAGGGGATATGAAGACAAGATTTTGTTGTAGTTTTTTGTAGCATATGATGTGATGTAAGACTTATGAATATATCTAGTGTTTCCAAGACTACTAAACTAATCGGTCTTTCGAGACTTGATCCCTTGTGATCATTCCAATGTTATGTAATAATGCACTGACTCTGGGTATCTAGGGTCGGCGCGTTATAGTTGGTATCAGAGGAAGTTTAGTACAAACCTTGGAAGCTAGATTTAGATAAACTGTGATTAGAGCACGCAGACCTAAGATGAACTTTGAGGATTAGTATAGAAGAAATTCCTAAATTTTTGGTATTGTAGATATTTTGTGAGTTTTCCGAGCAATACTTCCTTATCTGGATATGAGCAGGTAGAGGCGGATCTGGCACAGATGTACCTAGGGGTAAAACCCGAAAACACCGCATTGAGCTAGACTCGAACGAGAACTGGTGCACGACAACGGGCCTTGTTGCACTCTTGATTACGACACTCCCGGGGGATATGCTTAGGATAATTTACATTTTCTTTACAAACCGATTTAAAGTATTATATATATATAAGATGAGAGTAAATGACCTTGGTTAATCCTAATGTGTTTCAAATTTAGAATAATGAGAAATGTTAATCTCTAAATGATTGTATTACTACTATTACTCACACAATGATTTCTGGTTTTAGTCAATGGATGGATTCCAAGGAAGTTAGAGTGACTTTGAGAATGATGTACAAGGTGTGAACATTGGTGGAAATGAGCAACAAAATGGAATGTTGATAGGATTAAAAGATATCGTCTTTATGCCAAATCAATTTTCCAAAAATATGATCAACAATATATATATTAACCAATTACCGGACTCAACAAAGAAGAGAAAGGTGATGAATGATAAGAGCTCCGGTAGTGGAGACCATGGAGAAAAAAATCCTCAATTTCCGTCATGTAGGAAATGTGGAAGGAGACACCTAGGAAAGTGTCTCAATGGGACAAAGAAATTCTTTACGTGTGGGAAGGAAGGACATAAATTGAAGAATTGCCGAAGAAAAATGAAGAGTACTATGGAAGAAGATAAAAATAGTCCGAAGAATCCATTACAGTCATTTGCCGTAAATGTAGGGGACCTGGACATTAACCGAGTGAATGTCCTATTCAATAGGATATTTTCTTGGTCAGAGAAGAAGCTATATGGAAATTAATGGTTGGATAAATGTTTAAAAATTATTAGTGATCCTTGTTGATGGGTTTACTTTGGAATAATTTTCTCTTGTATTTGTAACCCTAATGTTTGCCATGTGAGAATGATATTTACGGAAGAATTATCTTTTCACTTGTGGATATAGTTATAAATAACCATTAGGTTTTATATGGTCATTGGGTTTGAGGCAATTACAAATTATTATAATTTGGGATGAAAATGAAAGGTATGAGATAACATTTGTGGTTAAATTATGTTATGGTTATTTTGAGGAATTTATCTCATTTTGATAATGTTATAAAATATAGTTTTTTAAAAAGGACAACACGTAGACCGTGTGACAACCCGTCGCGTCAGAAAAAGCTGTGGGAATCGAACCCACAACCAAAGTGCGATTGGGATTTATCGCCTACCACTGGACTACGTGAAGTCCCTGGTTAATGTGACTATTATTTTTAGTTAAATTATTTTATTGATCAATAATAATTTGATTTGGGATCTTATGTCTTATCAAATGAATACCCTTAGTATAGGAAAATGATATGGTGATTAAGTGATAAATGTTATTTTGGAAGTTTTTCTCTTTGTTGAGAACACTATATGCCAAAGGAAAATAGAGTAGTATGGGGTTTCATTTGGGGAGTAATGGTGGATTTTTATCTACGTTTTTATTATGGATTTATAGTGATTTGGGTTATTTATGGAAATGATTAACCTATAATAGAGAATATGTGACGAGGTTAATTAATTTTAAGAATGTGACTTTAAGAGTATTTGATGTCATTTGGAGATACAATTTAACATGGGAGACTACATAATCAAATTTTTCTATGTTTTGGGTTTCAATATTCTTATGGATTATATTGAAGGATTTTAAGGAAAATTGATTATTGAATGGTATTTATTTAACTTTGGGGTATTATTGTTTTAATTTTAGATATTAAGATTAGTGTTTATTTCTCTCAAGGAATATCCTCTTTGGGGATCATTAGATCTTGTACTAACCATTTTGGTTTTGATTAATCTCTAAAGACAATGTAAATATATAGTTTATCCTGCATGGATCATGTGATTCTATAGAAGTTTATTATAGCTCTTCCAGTGTGACCAAGTCTTCTTGAATACTAATCGTTAAAAAAATGAGTTAGTGGAGGAAATTTATTACTGAATGAAACTCTACTTAAAAAGTAAGTATATATCTTTATATTCTTAGTCAATATCATAAATGAATTCCACATCCTTATGTAATGTAACTTAAAACATAAAATGTTGTCCGTTTACTTTTCCTAATAGGAGACTAATGATCGTTTGTCCTAACACACGTTTGTGGTTTTCTTATTGTTAACTTTCTCCTGATAATGATTTCTATCCATCTCCATTAGAATTTGACACTCATTTTATCATCCACATCCATGTTTTCTTACCTGGAATCCTAGTATGGGTTATCTTGGGTGACCTTTAGACCCCTCTTTCTTTCTTTTAAAGTGATAGTTTTATTGACTCTTTTTCCGATGTGGGACTTTCCATTATCAGGCCCAATTTTTAAAATTTTGAGGATGCAATTTATTGAAGGAGGGTTGAATGTAACACCCCAATCTTCCACGGTACACTTCTCTTTGAATAATACAATGGCGTGTGTTGTACGCAACACTGAGTTCAAGTACACCACGACTTGCCAAACTAGCCGTTCAAAATAGGTTATGAATAGTATTAACTAAATTTTAAATATTATATTATCCTTATAATTTTAGTCCATATTATGAGTTTCTAAGACATGATTTATGAACAAATTCATTTTTTCAGATAAAAGAAGTATTTTTCAAAAAATGAAATTTTACCGCATTTTAATGGTGAAGCCTTTTTAAAAAACAATTTTTGAATCTTTTATATATTCAATTTGACAAAATGAAATTCATATTTATAATCGGGACATAAGAATTTAGTATCAAAAATGTTTTGGTGTCTTTCTGATGACTTTCATATTTGGGTGAATAGTGAAAAATACTATATTTTAACTAAAAACAACTTTTTTAATCAAAATAATTTATATTGATAAATTATAAAGTTTATTGGTTTGGAAGTATAAATAGATTATATTTTTACTATTTAATCCAATGATTTTCAATTTATGTAATTTCACCTTGAAATTGGACATAAACAAGTGTCAAACTTTTGATAGTTATTATTTCTTAAAAATACGCCTTTTCGCTTCGAAAGTGGGAATCAATTTTGAATTAATAAATTCAACGTTTATGTTTTGAATTTGGAAAAATAGACTTCATTTTTGGATTCGGAATAACAAAATTAGCCTAAGGTGAAATTTTGGTACTTTTCGGATAACTTTTATATTTAGATGAATAGTGAAAATTACTAAATTTTAATTAAAAACAACTTTTTAAATCAAAATAATTTATAGTGATAAATTATTTTATTGAGTGGTTTTAAAGTATAATTAGAATATATTTTTTACCATTTTATCCAATTGTGTTCAATAGAATTAATTTCACTTTGATATTGGACCTAAACAATTGTCAATCTTTTGATATATATTATTTCTTAAAAACACGCTATTTGTTGTGACATCGTAAATTAATTATAAAACTAATTAATAAAACTTATATGTTTAGAATTTTTTAAAATATACAGCATTTTTGAATTCAGAATATCAATTATAGCTTAGGGTGAAATTTTGGAATTGTTCTGAAAAACTTCAATTTTTGATGAATAGTGAAACTACTAAGTGGTAGTTAAAAAAACTGAATTTTTCATAAAACATAATTTTACCGCTTCTGTGAATGGAATTTAGAAAATATGAGAGACATGGTTAATATCAAGAAGTAAAATTTGGTTCAATGAGTTGAAAATAATTTTTGGTGAATAGTAACTTTTTACTTTTATTTACCACGGTTAAAAGTAAATAGGGTAATTAAGGGTAAAAATGATATTAATATTACCCTAAAACATGTCCTGATTTTATTAGACAAGTGTGTATCGACCATAAACAACCTTATAAATTAAATATTATCATTTAGGTCCACTTGGATTAGATTAGGACATTTATTATTATTTAATTAAAAGAAGAGTTAAAAGTGTTAAAATCAATGTTTATTTACTAAAAAAAATTAATATAGAGTTATACATAAGATAAATTCAATTGTAAATATTCATTAAAAATCTAATACGATTTCCTACATAATTATATTTTATTTATAATTTTTAGACATTATATAATTTAATATATTTATGACACAATTATGATGCAGTAATTACCATAATAGTAAAAAATTAAAATAATTGATATTATAAATACCCAAATAAATATAATATAAGACTTTTAATGAATTAAACTAATTTTATAGGACACTATGACATATTAGGATTGATTTAATTGAATTTTATCTAAGTAATAATTCTGTTATGAGTTTCAAAAAAATCAACTATTGAATAGTGTCAAAATTGACATAAAAGGGTTTTTAAAACAAATATTATATTATTAATTGATATTAAATTCTTAAAAATCTAAGGTTCGGCCAAGAGACTTATATCATGATAGGTATATCATTAATGGACCCCTTGGGGGTCTCTTGTATGTATGTAGTATGTTTATTAACTATATAATATAAAAATACAAAGTGACATGGTAAATGTCAAACAAATTAACTAAGATTTAAAACTAGAAGATAAGGTTAACATAGTGACCATAACCTGTCTAAATTCTATTGGTTGAATGGTTTTCGACCTATACCCACCTTAAAATTTGAATAATCAACTTTGGAGCCATTAGAAACAAAATATGAGTTTATTATAAATTAATATTTGTTTTCATTTCCAAAGGTGTCCCTCACCCCTCTTATAAAAGGGAACTCCTCCTTCTCATTTATTAACACCTTCAAAGCCTTTTGGTTCGGCCAAACCCTTCCCAAATACTATCTAAACTTCCCTCACTACAACCTAGAGGCCTTAGTTTGATCATAAATCCAACCTAAGGAGCCCTTTTGATCAAATCAAAAGGAAGAACCCGAAGAAGAGGTAATGTTTTCACCATCCCTTTTCAAGTTCCTTTCTTCTTCCATTTCTTCTTTCTTTGTTATTTACATTATAAAATAATAACTCCAGTATCTTATATATACTGTGATGTTATTATAAATATGGTACAACCATATTCAGTATTCTATCCACCCTATGAATAACATGTCACCATACGTGCGTACGTACGGCTTACCGTCTCCACGTCGTGGTGTAATTGTTATTCAATATATTATTATTTGGGTGGGTATAATAATGATTTTTAACTCATTTAAATAATAAATATAACATGATAATGATTCTTTATATATGATATACCATCCAATTATATATTATTTAAATATCAAAAGAATGATATTGTCACTCGTGCGTAAGTACGGACTACCGTCTCCACGAACGCGATGAGATTCATTCTCCATCATATCCATTCAAGTATAATTATCATTTAATGATTTAAAAATAATTCATAAGAACTTTATATCATTCTGGATATGAATATGATACATCCTATCCATGACAAACATGTCTTACATAACAAAACATATAAAAGAAAACGAGTAAGTTAACACCAGAAACGACGATAATTCTAAGATATTATTAACAAAGCAATGTTAAAAGATCATATATTATATCATACTAATTTATATGATTCATGAATAATTTAATAACAATTATTTCAACATTATACAGGAGGTTAACCTACCCCCAACCAAGGAAAATTACATGGTAAGGGGTTTCTTAACTCACTCTTAATTTCGTGAGAATTCCATTGTTCACCACTTAATTATTGCAGGTGGTGTATGTGTACTACCCATGATTGTATTAATTGTGTAATATACTTTAATTTATGGGTATTTACATCATCATGATATGATCCTTCTTTCATGGGTGTATGTTTCGTAAGTTACCTAATCGATAAGGGAATTTGAAATTTCAATTTCCACTCATTTGTCTTTATGCATATTTCATTGATTATATTACCCCGAGATTATGTGTGGAATCACTATTCATTTGATTATGTCATAATTTCCACTCCCCTGCCTATGTATATACTTTTTATACACATAATCACTCCATTGATAATTTCTCAAGTCATTGATATGAATTTGATAAGAGTAATTTTAACTCCTTCTCCATTTGTTGAGTTAAACATCCAATTCGTTGGTGTTGTTTTTACAAGAATATGGGTGAATGTAATTTGATTGTTTTACACTTAATATCCTATAATATTTAGAGTATTTATATTTGTCACACATAATTATGTCGTTGATTTATCCTTAACCTAAGGATATGGCCTTTATGAGAGATTTCACCTCAACATAAATTCCATTGAGACTTCTTTGTTGTTATACACCAAAACACTTTTATGTGGTGTATATAATGTACTTTGACATAGTATATCATGAATCTCTTTATTCTCATGATATTAAAAAGTTTTTATTACCTCAATTATGTGTATTAAAGTGTCTCTCTTTTGGTTAGAATCTCTAACTAAAATACCATTTTTAAATGTTTTAAAGGCTTATTCATCTAAATCTTTCTCATTAATGTCCATGATTTAAAAATGGTTTTAAGGATTTATTTATAAAGAAATTAATGTTTTAAAATTAAAACTCCTTTTAATAAAGCTTCAAAGTGGTATTGGACACTTTTGATTTAGAAATCTATTTTTAAATGGCTTCTTGACAAATAGTGTGACTTTTAAATGATTTCAAGAAAAAGGGGGATATTTCTCTCAAATAGTTTTGAAGATTATTTTCATCTATGTAAACATCCTTCAATATTCTTGATTGAGGTTAATGTGATACAATACAATCTTCCATATTGTATCGAATGAGTTATGTTTGACTATGGTTGTGCTATTTTTATACCATTCATGGTTTGTGGTTAATGTATTGACATTTCGTATGCTAGTTTTAATACGAATGTTTATGCTATGTTTAAACCTGTTCATATGAGGATTGCATTGAACCTAATAAGTGATGGGTGGAGCCCGCTATATCCTCTCGATGCATCGGTAGGTCTCATAAGACAAACTAGTGTCTTGGCACAAGGCCTTGGAAAACTATTATTTGTAGTCTTGGCACGAGGCCTTGGCTATGTGGTTATGATAGTCTGGCATTATGCACTCCATCATTATGTAAGTGGTTATTGATATTGCATGTGATCATTCGACTAGTAGAATATCCATGTGAGTAAGTAAATGGATTTATTTTATTTAATCTTTTCCATTTTATGTTGAAGTTCAAGTTTAAAAGGCTTTTGTTTTAGTTATAAACTGCCTTAAGTGTTTATGATTATCTATGGGAGCTTCTTATATAATGTTATCCTTACTGAGCATCTGAGCTCACCCCTTTCAATGTTTTATTTTTCCTAGGATTATGAAAAAGTAATTTATGAATGACCTGCAGGGATAGTATGAGGGGATATGAAGACAAGATGTTGTTGTAGTTTTTTTAGCTTATGATGTAATTTAAGACTTATGAATATATCTAGTGTTTCCAAGACTACTAAAATAATCGGTATTTCGAGACTTGATCCCTTGTGATCATGCCAATGTTATATAATAATGCACCGACTCTGGGTATCTAGAGTCGGGGCGTTACATATCATTCCAAGGGTGATCTAGCATGTTGTAAGAATAATTCTTACCACATAACATGTACATTGAACTCTTTTTCACAAGTCTCATCCTACACCCAAACTTGCTACCATAGCACCATAACTAGAGGAATTTACATGCATAAGAGAGATTTCATGCTCTAATGAATGATATATATTGTGTTCTCCTCAAAGGGAACATCTACCTATTATTGAATCTCACCCATCAGAAGAGTTAGAGATGGATTTGAGTGATAACGAAAAAGATGATATATATATATAAGATGTCATGCATGGATTGGTATCTCTGGAGTAACTATAATCTATATGATACATTCCAAAACCTCTCCCAAATCATGGACAACTTATCATAACAAGGTGAAATATTACTATCGAATTTAATCTTTATATTCCCTAGAATAGGTGAGATATATAAGAATAGTTGATCTCGATCCTAGAACTCCAAAGGAATTATATAAGGATTGGAATATAATTTATATCTATTCTAAGTAGTAGAAATATATTTCCTAATCAAATAAACATGCTATGAAATCTCCTAAATGATATGGGGTCATAGTAGGGATTCCTCCCTTACCTCTGACCAACACTTAGATCATTGACATGGCCTACTATAGAAGGACTCAGAGGGTTCCATCTGTATTGTATTTTGATAAATGAAATCATGACAAAATTCATTCCGAGGTGTATGCCTATTACAATAACCCCCAAAACTGAGAACCCATGTTCAGGGAATGTATTCTAGAACTTTTATTGTGTGCTCCAATTTCCCATTATTATAAATGTGGTATGACATGATCAAAATAACATATGACACAAATTAACTTTTTTGACCTTTCCAAAATTGTGATGTGAACAAAGATTATCTATATCATACACTAGTAAGAGGAACCCCATGAATGTGCACAATATCATAGATTTATAGTTTCTAAATCTGATATACTGAGAGGGTCTCCTAGATAGGTAAGAAGTAAGTAACCTTATTCATCCTTTCCTAAATAACCCTTATTACATCACTACCCTAGGTTTACCTTAGTAAGCTAGTAATAAAGTCCACTGTGACATGATTTGGTTTCCACATGATAATGAGAAATAGCAGTAAAATCTCTATAGGTTACCAGTGGTCCGGATTCCCATACTGATAGGTGGAACACTAAGTAAATAAAACATCTATATCCTAATCCATACAGGGCCACCAATACGGGAATCATAAATCATGATACATCTAGTTAAGATTGGGATTTATTGTCATTGTGGAAGCATGAGAATCTAACTTCAGCTCCTCCAATATATCAATTGGATCCAATAATCAATCACAGAGAATTATAATTTCATCCTCACTATCAATCCACCCAGGTGGTCAGTCCTCACCTACTAGACTCTCCCTCAGGATTAATCCATCAGGGTCTTACAACTTTCGCATATTTAACCTATCATTGAGTGTGTAATTTACTTATAACAATGAGATAAATGGTTTCCTATGGTTATCATGAACCTAAAATAACATCTTAGAGAAAAAGGCTAATAGTTTCCATTCACTATTGGCCTCATGTACTACTGGGGTATTAGATATCTTGACGTAGATCATTAACTATTGTTTTACAATTCACAGGTGTACATCTAACCTAAAAACTGAATGATTAGAGATAATAAACCCAACATATATGTCTATGTTCCGTTTCATAATACCTAAATATGTATTTATGGATTATTCATCTATTAAAACCAAAAAATGGCCTCCCATCACATAGTTATTATAACAATACAAGACATGAATGACAAAAACTAACTTGAGGACATGTGTCGGATAATTTTTTATACGTGACTCAACTAGAGAGACCTTCTTTCCATGAATTGACCCACTTACATTAATAATTAGTACTCTCCCATGCTATTTCACAGCCCATTCGATTACTTGTTTTTCTTGTAATAAGAGATTAATATTTATAAAATTTGAGAAGAAGCACTAACGTTGAGAAAAATTTAATTACCATGTAATGTTGTATGGTAATGAAATATTATTACATAGAATATGAAGACATAATTCAAAAAGTTGACAATGAAATAACAGATTAAATGTATCTGAATTCTTAAATTTTGAGGAAGATTTTTATAATTTGGTACATATTATTTAGAAAGACAAATAAATATGTAACCCATTTTGAGTAAATTTGGTCGATATGATATCCCCACTTATCAAAACCGAATATAAAATTTATGGAATTAAACACATATATATATATATATGAAAGATTTATGGAATTCTCATATGTTGACTATAGATGGCATTATGTAATTATTTAAACGGTATTTTGGTTTATAGTTGTTTTACTTGTATCTATATTTCATGAAAAAATTTAGTTTAATGTTACATAATAATAGTTCAAGTATGATAAATGTAAGATAAAATGTGGGCGTAAATAACATTGGTCATTTTCTTACATATCATTAATTTCACTACACAGTTATAACTATTTACCTTATACCTTACTTGTATTCATCTATAATAACATCTTGTTATATAAGATAACATAGTTCCTTATTTTTTTTAATGTTACAAAGTTCAATAAATTAAAAAAAAATTAAAAAATAATTATTTTTTCATTTGAATTGTACTAAAACAATAGGTACACATCTCTCAATATCATTGATATACCATACATCATGATTCTATATAAATCTCAAAACATCTTGGAAAAACATCACAATATTTTCCATATAAGAATGATTATAATCATAGGGAGAAAACATTGAAAAGGCATATCCTTTAAAAAACTACCCACAAGATCAAGTGCAGGAATGGAAAATACAACACCCTCTAGTTGATGAACATCTGAAATCTTCAATATGAAAACTCCATCTAGATCCACCATTTGAAATCACAATTTTAAACTGAAATCCAGATTCAAAGCATCCAAACATTGTACATGCTAAATCATATTATCAAAATCCTGCCCATCTATATCACCAACCATAACACAACACAATTTCATTTATAAATTGATAAACAACCCCATAATTCTACCAACTTCTCCTGGTAGAGTTAAAAGCATCAGAACATTTTGAAATGAGTGGGCATCTATATAAATATATGGTGTGGTGTATCCAAAATCCTATAATAAACATGACAAAATTCGAATGAAACCCTGATGAAAAAGAATAACCTGCATTATAGTGGCACACAACATGGGCATGATCACATAAGGAAACTCTCTTTATGCTTCAACACTTCATACAATACCCAAACCTGCACACTCTCACAACTCAGAATAATGAGAGATAATTTCCAATAAAACTATAGTTGCATTCATTATGTACAGAATTTCATACCTAGGGACCCGGAAGTGGATATGTCTAGTAGTAATACAATATTTGGAGATCTTATAAAGAGTTTGACATTCTAATTCATGTGAATGTCCTTTAACAGTGGGGATGTTCACACTACTTATGATACAATACCTGAAATAATCTAAATTTCACATTTCCCGCATGAACTGTGCTCCACATCATGCTAACTTGGATCAGTTAAATGAGTCTCGACAAATAGAATCCATGTTGACCAATGTATTTTCGCCTTCACAATCATCATTGATATAAAATGGCCCAAGTGGTAGATTCCTTCATAAAAATGGTATGTTGACCATCACATTATTGGTTAGGAAAAACATTCACAGGTAATTACAACATACTAACCTCTAGCATCATTCCTATTACTGGCATTTATTCTGTTAAAAAAATAATGAAAAAAAACTTAATGACACCACACTATGGAAAATGTAGTCAAAATTAGAATGATTAAAAATAGAGAAAAATATAGAGTGAAATGTAGGTGGAAATGAAATGGATGAAATGATATTGAAGGGGTAAAATTGAGTTGATGAAATGAAATCAAATAATTTGAACTGAAGTGAAAAAATTGATATGTATGGTGTAATGTAATAAAATTTAGAGAGAAAAAAATTTCATAACAAAACAATTACAACATTGACAGTAGATGAAAATCAATTCAGTCAAAAAACATGAATGTATATTGATCCTAGCAATATGTAATTAAACATGAATGTGACTAAATGAAAAATATTAGTATTTTAAAACAACCAGTGACATGTAATAGATTAACATAATTGTAGGTAAAATCAGAATAATTAAATTGAGAAAAAACAACTGATATATCTATCTTCAGATGCATATCTGTGATATGATGCTGAATTGTTGTCCCAAACCTCAGTGTACGCTTTACATTATACTCTTCATTAATATAGAATTAAAAAACATGAGATATCATAAAATAAGATAGCATTTTTTCTATAATGAAACATGTGTAATCATAAAATGTTCAATCTGGAAACAAACATCAGTATTCATAAAATGGTTTTTCTTGTTTAACTTGAAGCGATAATAAGATTTCATAAAATGGGATTTCAGTTTTAATGGAGTGAAGCATGACTAATCTAAATTTTTTAACCTGATAAACTGAAAACATGCATGACATAAAAAACGTATTTTCTTTTTCTATAATAATCATACATTACAAGTCAGCTTACAAAAAAATATACTGCAAACAATTCCTAATCACAAAATAGAGACTACACAGTGGAGAAATTAATTGTGACTTGCCATTTGAAACTTACAAATTGTAGAAAATGTGTTTCCAAAATGGATAGATACTGCAAGACAAACCTTAATTTACTTTGTGTATTTTTTTATTTATGTTGTACTTTTTTAGAATATGAAGATCAATGGCATCAGCCGATGGTGGTGTGCAGTCAGCAGTCAGTGAAACATTGTGTTTGATCACATTATCATCATCAAATCCAGTCAACAGATATCTATACAAGTAAATGAAAATATCAACTGAATAAAAATAAAATGACCCACAACTCAATTCATAACCTCTATTTGAAAATAGAATCTTATTTATAATAGTTACATAGTAATATTAATGTTTAATAATTTGTAATCAGAAATTGTTGGTACATAAAACTGTAATAGGAGTGAAAAAATTATGGACACAACTAATAAATATATGAACAATGGATAGAGGAACAATTTTTCCTACTCTTTTAGGGAGATTGAAAATCATATCTAAATACATTAAAGTATTTTTTTTCCATTGGTTGTCAGCACCTACTCTTTTCTTCCCCACAAGACATTATAGGCTTCATCCATCCAGAAAAGTAAATAACCTCCCATGAAAGTGTAATGCATGTAGAGTTATTCGAAATGAAAAAATAATACATGGTAGGTGTGGTTATTATAATAACAATAGAGAACTAGGAAAAGGAATAATGTGATTAAAGAATGTTAAAACCTGATCTTTAATTGCACAATAATTTATGAACTACATGTTTATATAAGTTTTTCAGTTAAATGATTTTTGTAGTGTCTTCCACGAAGAATGTGTGTTTTCAAGATGTCTTTTGAATCATTGCCTAGAAAATTCACTCTGTAGATAAAAATAAAATTATATTTATTATTAAGTAATTAATATTTAAATATAAAAATTTAGTATAACAATTAAATAGAAAATAGTTGTAGTAATAAAAATTAAACTTCTAGAAATGGACATTATACGGATCATATGAGTGGAAATTCCCAAGATAGAACCTAACAGTTTCATGGGCCTATCACTAAATGATAAAAAAAATATATCAGTTATGTTATATTTATTTTTTAGAAAAATAATTAAAAAAATTGACTGATATTGTACCTGGATATAATCAACCCCACTACTTACAATTGAGGACAAACTTGTTTGTTCTACCTTTATAGTAACGAAGATAATTGATATATTTTGTTATTTTACACTTTCAAAGGAAATAATTAATAATTATTCACTTACCTGATTGTTTTGTAATGTGTCAATAGAGATGTTGATGTAGTTTTCATTATTATTGATAAAAACCACTTTGTAGCTGTTATGTTCAAAAGAATGATACAGTTCTAAACCATCTCTTTCCCATCCCAAAACGTGTTATTCGATGAAAAATAATTTCATGAATTAAATATAATTCACACATCAAAATCCTGAAAAAATACAATATCCACTAAGTACACATCATACAAAAAACAAATCAATAATTGTAGTGTAAATTTACATATAAAAATATTATTATAACCAGGAACGTTGTGAGAAACACAAATGAATAATGTACCATCTTTATCTAAACCAATAATTTCCTATGAAAAAAGTTGTTCTTTGATGAAAACACATATCCTGAAATTAATAAAAGCAATGGAAGTTCATGAATTCTATATTGAATGGAATAAGTTGAACTTATCGGACTATGCAGTATGCTTTGTTGCGATGAGGAAATAAAGAAAAACCCTCCTAAAAATAATTGTTGAAGAAAAAATGTGTATAAAATAAATTCATTAAAACTGTGAGATGTAAATTTAGAGAATAACATAAAGTTGAGTTATATGAATCGAATAAGATAATTAAAGGACCATTAACAATATCATTAATAGTAGTACTGTTTGGAATATTTAATATTGTCAGCACTAAAAAACAGATATGAAACATAGTTAAATAAAGATAAATTAAACTCTATGAACTGAATAAAAAATTGACCTTTGTATTCTCATCACCTGTTTGATGAAAAAATGTCAAGTTGGGGATAGAAAAAAAACATAAAATAAAAAATGAATGGGATTAATTAGTACCGTAAGACAATTTATGAAAAAAGGTATGATGATACTACATGAATGTAATAAATAGTTATCTGGAATAATAGTATTTACTGATGGTTAGTCAACGAATACAAAAAATAACAATATATCAATGGCTGAGAGGTGATTCGTAGGAGGTTAACATGTGAACAACATTGGTGAACATGGGAATTATTGTTGATAGGAAGTCATGTATAGGAGGTGTCCACCAAAAATCAGAGAGCAATCACCGGTTTATAATGATAAATATTTATAAAAAAATTAAGAGCATCAAACAATAAATATGTACAAAAAATTTAGAGCATACAAAACATTCGAAAATTACAAATTTAATAATAAATTATTTTTTTAATGTATCCAAAACATTTAAAAATCTACTGCCACATACTAAAATTAACAAATTGGAGTGAAACCTGATTCAGCATTCCACTTAACTAGTTTTATCTTTTGTGTTTTTAGTCTGCCTAAAATTTCAAAACCACAACAAGATAAGGTATTATGGAATTAGAGAACGGAAATATGAAATCGATGGACAACATATGAAACATAAAATGTCATATTTAATTAATTATTGGAACCATGTGAGCAGCTAATAGGAAGTAGAAAATTAAACATGAAAAATGAATGCACTGGTAAATTAATTCATGACTACTGTGAAATGATATTTTAGAGAATAATATTTAGTTGATTTGCATGAATCAAATAGTTAAAATATTCTATCAAATACCAATATTTAGTAGCCTAAAAACATATTCACCGACAAATAAGTATGAAACTAGAGAATTTATTACCTAAAAATATATCAAAAAAAATGTAAAACACAAACTATTTCATCAGTCATTGCATACTGGATTAAATCAGACTGAATCAGAAACCCAAATATGATAAATTGAATCGAAATCAGAGTGTTGTGGGTTGAAATGTTTGGCTGACAGTAATAGGAATGTTACCATTAAGAAGATATGACCAACAATGATATGTTCATACCTAAATAGTGAGTATGATGCGTGCGCGAATACGAAATGCAGGAAAGATCTGGATATGGTAAGGGGACTTCCATTGAAATTTGAAACCTAATAATACTATGAATAGAAGACTGAAATTGTAAATTCTAGGGGGGGGGGGTGAAGGACTGGACTGAAATTTGTTACAATCAGCAAATATAGAATTAAATCAAACATTAAATAAGGGGAGGAGGTTTTCGGAAAAACACTTGGATGTAGTGAAATATTTTTTAATGGGAATCGTGAGCCGATTACGAACCTTGGATGTTCAAGTGTGCATTTCAATAGGATGGAGGACTATGCTGCAACAAGTGCAAGGAGGAATATGAGGTGTGAAGATGATGGTCTTCATAAAATCCAGTTTGTAGACGACGACCGTGTCGGGAGTCTATGGGAACCCTAGTTAGCGAATATATCTATCCCGACCATGACCGAGAAAGGCATAAAACGTCTAAACTATAGTAGAAATAAAGAGGTGGTGGTCGGAGGAAAAAATTATGTAGACGGAAGTCAAAATCAGGATGAAGTGGTTCGAGATAGATTTCTGGTAAACCTCGACTGGGAGGACGACACTAGGGGGCGTACGAGGAATCGGTAAGTCAATACCCGTGAGATTATCAGTGGGAGATATTGCGGGAGGCGGAGTAAAAAAATTCATTTGGTGGTGAGGGGCGATGTGGAGCTCCGAAGCAAAGACACGTCTAGGAAAACTGACATGGAAGTACACAGTGTGGACATGTGGATGCTTGAAAGCCTGGAATTGTATAGATATAGAGTGTCCCAACCCACTTCCCAATCCATAGAAATAAAATGAATATATTCATCTAGGCTATAGTGGAATAAACATTGATGTTGAATTCAACAAGTATTTTATCTCTTAAAGGGCCTTTTCTAGCACTTCAGACCATATAAATTTCACCCCATTTTTTTTCAATCCCATGATAGGTGAAGATATATGTGAGAAGTATGGGATGAAGTTCCAGTAATTACTATATAGAAATGAGAACCTCATTTATTAAAATATATTCTTGGGATTCCCTAGGATACTACCACAATAACCATCATTGGATCATTTTATACTTATATCTCTAAGATTATGTGACTCAAGAAGTAAACATTATCCTTCTAGAACTAATAGTTTTCAAGATTGGAATATAAATTAGCTTCTCTTAGTGTATTCATAATAATGTAAAGATTGTTATCATGATTTTGTCGATTATGAGAATAAACCATGATATCATCCATAAAAACCACCATTAAAGAGTCCAAATATAAGTATTAAATCCTCGTCATTAGGGACTTGAAAACGGTTTGTGCAAATGATAGACTAAATGACATAACCAGATACTCATAAAGACCATGCATACTACAAAACACTGTATAATAATATCTATCATCCTAACATGCGCCTGGTGATAACACGACCTCATATAAAATTTTGATAAAACCAATGACCCTCATAGATAATAGGAGGTTTAATGTATTTAGGTCACATGATACCAATTCTTAACCATTAACAAAATCAATTTACGGTAATCCACAAACAAAAAAGGGTTACATACATATTCTTAGTGAAAAGGACTGAAAAACCCCATCGATATATACTGAGTAATATGAACCCATTTTCATCCAAATCTTCTAGTTTCCTCTTGAGCTCCTAAAAAATAACAGTATCTATTTTTTTATTAATAATAGATATTGGGGAAAATCTAGGAACAAGCTCAGTGTAAATCTATACCTCTCTCTCAGAAGATAGTCATGAATCATCATAAAGGAAAAATCAATAAAATGATCAACGAATGGAGGTAAATCTTCATAATGCATTCCATGATCACAAAAATTTGATCTAGAAATCTAGGATATCAATCCCATCCCATGTTAGGTCGGTCCATGTCAGCTCTCTTGGACACCAAATTCTCTATTATGAATAATAATCTCACCATATGGTGATTTTAAAGTCACCCTCCGATGATAGAAGTAGACATAATAATGATTAGGAACCAAACATTCTATCCCAAGAATGATATCGAACTATTTTTTAAGGATATTGAGGTCCCATACAAAGTGATAAAAAATATCATATGGGGGAACTACATTAATTGGTGTACACACTTTTATTGAATCCCCAATGGAGAATCAAGTGTAATAACTCCATAAAAAAACTAAGCATCAAGCCAATTGAAATCAACAATAATAAAATATATGATTGAATACTAATCATCTTTTTTATTGGATTAGATATTAAAGTATAGTCTTCAAGAATAATACCTATCACTATAGAAGGTTTAATAATCTACACCTCATTTATTGATTTCACTATATACATTTGTCTTGATCTGTGACCCTAAGATATAGCCTAGCTACCCTGAGTAAGCCTACTCTGAAGAAAAGCTACTGATCATGCTCTTGAACATAGAGTTAGTGAAAATACAATACCATTATAAATTAAAGGTAGGGACCAAAAATACTACTTTAGATGGCCCATCCTCCCACAGGACTGAAAATAATATTGGTTTCTATCATATTGGATCCTCACATGTTTCTACCAGGCACACTAGTGATAAAAAATAGAACTACTGACACTCATGATCTGGCTGGTATTTCCCACATAAGCGGCATCATAGCATTGCCTCCTACCACCGACACCACTAGGTCATGACACTAAATTAAATTTATCTACACCCCTATATTCCATCAGGTTATGTTCAATAATAATTACATGATTTACTATTTATTAAATGGTTTCCCAAAAAAACATTCTCTTTTGGTTTAACGACACAATTAAGCATTTCCTTGATGCATATCACCCTAGATGGATCATAAAAAAGATAGATATGTACATATTTTTAAATACTTTTAAAGTGAGAAAAATATTCAATAACATACATAACACATTTCACTAAATTCATAAACTCTTTGGATTTTTAATGCCAAAAAGATTTTGGAGAAAAGTAATCATAAAAATGGATTTGAAAACCGTACAAAACATATCCTAATGAATATCTTCCATGTTCAGGAAATCCCACCAATGCCTGGAGAATCCTTGAAGCATATACATTGAGACGTTCAATATCCTCTTAGAAGGTGTCTCCAGATGCTTAAATATAGAAAATATAGTCTCAGACCAAATACTAATAGGATGGGGCCACCAACCCAAGAGAAAGTGGGTGGATGATGTTGTTAGAATTCATGTGTCAATTTTTTCATTGTCGAGTGAGGCCATATAGATACATCAAAAATATATATAAAGAACATCAAAACCTTAAAAATTGGGATTCATCACCCATATTTGATATAATATTTCATGGAATAATTGGAACTATCGGAGGTTCGATAGGTAGAACAAGGCCCACCACACCCAGAGCATTGTCAACACCACCCTCTAGGAACACAACTGCAGGCTATCGTGGTGTAAAGACTCTACAAATATCAAGAAAATTAATCAAATAATAATTGGTTAATGTAGTATCACTGATATTTGAACAGGTAATTTACAAGCATTCATATATATGAGTCACAACCCTCTTCTAGCATCTAATGATAGGAACAGGTCATAAACAAATCATATAAATGAATGAGATACTACATACTACCCACGTCCATGGTTAGGTAAAGGTAATTTTCTCTTTTATAATCCATGTGTTCTATTAGATAGTGTTCTAATTGAAGTTCAATGAGGAATGGACCCTTTACTTTTCAATTGGAACCTCCATTTAATGGAAACCTCTTCATTTTTTAATTAAAATTAATTTGAATGAAGATTTATTTACCTCAATAAAATCTTAAATGGATGAATTATGTTAATCACCCATTATGATTTATAAAGAACCATAATCATTATAAAATAAACTATAGAATCCATTTATTGAAAACCATATACATGTTCCCACCCATGTGACCCATGGTCCATGAAACAATCATCCATAATTGATTACTTATGTTTTTTGCATCAATCTATGTTGGAAAATAATTATAGATTGATGTAGGAACTTTACGTTAACAATTATTTTTCTCATTACCCAATAAAAATGTTATTGAAATAAGAATAATATCTCACATGTCACATAAAATAAATTCCATGTAATCAAAAATTGCACCCCAGATGACATAACATATGCATGGATCATGAATTTTCTATGTTCCAAAAATGATGCATGACCAATTTCTCATTTTCATTTCAGGGTAAGGGTAAAATATAAATCAAATGAAACACCACATAAAATGTGTGTCACCAAATGGTGAAATTAGATCATCAATAATATGAACAAACATGATTATCAAGTCCCATTGCAAGTAATTTTGTATTTTACCTATATAGGGGTTAGCTACTCCCATGACCCTATCATTACCAAACCATAAATATTTTCTAGTCTCATATATACTAATATAATAAAAAAACAAAAATGAAATAAAAAACCTCAAATACCACTTTGTAACATCCTTACCCGAGAGTGACAAAATGGTGCCTCGAGTTGGTGGGTCATAAGGCCTCAAGCATGACTCCACATACGAAATAAGCTACCAACTAGTAGCGAGGTTCTGCGATGGTATGCTGGGGAGACTAGACACTCATAATAAAAGTAATATAGTGTTTTCATAAATAAATACAAGGAAGAATAATAATATCAACAATCCATATATGATAAATCATCTAGAAATCTAGAATAAAAATCAAATCTAATGACAACATCCTTAAAAAATGATGTGTATGTCATTTATATGCACAAAAGAAAATAAAAACATGGAAACAAGAATTTGGTAAAATAAATTTATTGAAAGTAAAAAAACCCTTTAAAAGAAACAATCTCAAGATATAATCATGAGCCATACCAAATCATGTGATCCCCTACTAGAATGAAAAAATCAATCAGGCATCACCAAGTGGCTGCTTTTTTCCTTCCCTTACCTCTATCCTTGAAATTTGTACGAGTACAAAATGGTGGACCAAATTTGGTGTGAGATTACACTAAGTGTGACACCACCAATAGTGTCCATAGATATTCCGACCAATGCATATAAGCTAAAATATTCTTCATGTGTATGGAGAATAAAAGTGAAATATTAATGTGATACTATCCAGTCTACTAAGTCTCACTATAATCAAGACACCATATAATAAGAGATATCTATAAAAAAAATTAAATCATAAAAAACAACCTATATCAACTTATCAAGTATAAGACCCAGATGTTCTGGTATCCATGATGTCAAAACCATAAAATCATTGTAAACTAAATATATTGAGTAGAAATGACCAAGATATCCAAGTGATCCATATCCAAAATGTAATAATATCCAAGGAACCTCAGAGCGAAATAAAAAATGAGTATAAATGTCCAAGGGATCAAAGATAGTCATTTCCTTGGATTATAAATGTTCAAGGAATCGAAGTGAGCCAAACCCAAGGAGTAAAATGTCCAATGCATCCATGTGGTTTATTAGTGCCATACCAAAAAGCCTCTATTATGATCCTAACCAATTAATTAACCAATTCCTTATCCAATTCAATAATAAATTCAATAATCCATTTATAATCATAGACAATCCAAGGGTTTATCCATTTTATACCTTTCATTTTCACATGAAAAAGATTTTTATGGAACTTAAAAACCTTACCAGTCCACTGTATGTGAACCCAACCCATGGGTAGCTCAGGTTATGGTAGGTTCCTTTTTATACCATTCATTTTCATATTAAATTCCCAATAATGTACAACCTTCTCAATGAAACCCACGGGTGTAATATTCAATTTCATTAGAAACAACCCAACCCATGGGTTGCTCTGGTTATGGTAGGAATCGTGCAACCATGAAAAGTATTGTCATGGTATATCGTAAAATTCAATTCAACATTCGATCAAAGGTATATTCAATTTGTAATTAAATTCTATAAGGTTCAGCGTGAGAAACTATGACATTAGGGTATAAACAAACATACTTGAGGGAAAAGGTATAGATCACATACATTATTCATGTATAGTAACACTTATCCAGTATCAACTTCATGTTTGGTTCAGATCATGAGAACATAGGGGATTAGATGAATAAGCATAAAATAGGGAATATTATATGTCACCAAAACAACATAATTGATAGATTAAAAAATTATGAAAGGTGCCTACGGAATTAAGAACTCACTGGTGGATATCAAACAAGATTAATGACACCCGAATCGAATTTTAGAAATAAAAATAAGATTAAGGACTATGATAAGTTTGAGAGGAACATAAATGGATAGAAGAGTTATAATCCACTAGAGGATGTGAAAATAGGAGTAATAGTGAGTCATAAGGGGAATTAAATACTTGGGAACTTTTCTAAAAGTTCATGGGTTGCATGGTTTTCCAAAACAATTGTCGAAATTGTGAACCAGCCTTGTAAGGATCACTTCATGGGAACCCCATCTCAGATGGTCATGAAACATAGTTAAAAAACATATGCCAAACATGCATTTTCCTCAGTTAAAATGTCTACATCCAACACATGTTCAAGAATACTCAGTATCACAGTTTCATTAAGCCATGTATCCCCTAAAATTCCCTAGACCAGCCTACATTATTTAACCAAACTGTATGACATGGGATGTACCATTTCTATAAATAATGTGGCCTAGTTATTCTCTAAATTTTAGGTTCCCAAGCTCTGAACAATCCCCAAAAACCCTCATAACCTCTTTGACCTCATTTGGTAATCAAATTCAGTCCATGAAAATGAATTAAACATAAATTAGAAGTGTTCATACCTCATAGTGAAATCGGGATCTTACACACCACTAGAGTTCCCTATTCTTATTCCCTCTTAGGATATGAATCTATTTATAAGGAATAATCAATAACTAGGATTAAATAGAGGAGTATTGGGTTCCATCCATATAATGAATTATAAATAAATAAATAAATAAATAAATTTATTTATTTATCCTCCCACTATAACTCATAAGAGAAACACCTGATGCTGATAAGAGTTTTGTCACACATAGGGTAAAACATGTATTAAAAATTTAATGGTGGTATCATATTTTCTATCTAGAACACCATTCGAGAGATATTTCATCATTTCCAAAAAAATTCATGAACATGATTTAATATATTTAATATGATTAATGTCTCCAAATTGAGGCTCTCTAGGCCCCATAATTTATCAAGAAATCTGTTCCTTACCCCAAAAATATTTCTAGGAATTTTCCAATGTGTTACACAAAAATTTAAGGGTCTCCATTTTTAAATACATGTAACTATTTATTAGTTATAATTAATAATAATTAAAATAAAAATATAATAATATTCACTTAATATTTTATTTTTGTGTCATTTTTTCATTGTTATTTCATATTTTATTCAATGAATTATGAATAAAATTTGATCCTAAAGAATAATAATTCATCTAAAATAATTTTTTTTTGTTAAAATTAATTTTCAAAATATTAAACTAACACAATCAATTGATCCTCTACAATAGCTAAAAATTAATTAATGGTCAAGAAATTGAATTCCAATAAAATATATTGATCTCCCACCTCTTATTTAAGAATAAAAATTCATTGTAGATCAATACGTGATTCCCACATATCCATGATAAATTAAAAAATCTATAAAATTATAATTATAATAGAAAATTAGAATGTATCAATAGTCATACCTTGAGATATTCGCTAAAAATAATAGTACTTTCAAAGATTTTATTGTTGTAATTAAAACACTAAGGAATGATTAATATTTCATTTAGAATCAAATTTAAAAGAAAACAAATGATATATATAGATAGATATAATTTAAATGGAAGTAAATCTATGACATTAAATTATGGAATAAGGAAAAACATTTAAATTCTCAAATCCAATAATTTTTTTTATAAAAATACATCAATATAAAACATCTTAAGAGCATATTGGGGACTTGGTGATTATCCACCAACCACCCGATGGCTACAAAGCAACCAATGTAAGTCTAACAACCACCTGGTGTATTAAATTGGTGTTTTCAACCCCCACAACCACATCTATTGGATGTGAGAAAGACACAAACTATATACACAGTGACACCTCTTATTGTATTTCAGTAAGGAACATCTCCAATATAACTTCACATTATTCCTTTACACATAAAATAAAAAAAATTACCCAATTAATCAAATATTAAAATCAATTCATTTAAATTTTAAAAACTAAAATTTAAATCATTTCATAGAGTATTGATTAATGTATCATACCCAAGAAGCATCATTGAGAATCTCTAATAAAAAACTCCAGCCATTAATATCTCATTTCCACTTCCTGATCCCAACTCTTCACATGCACTCATTTATTTGACCATAACATACATAAAACTACTAAGACTTCCCTAGAATTATCTCCCCATAATAATCATGAATATATACCATTCACTCTATGAAGGATACATCAAAACCAATTCCACATAATCATAATAAATCACATGATATATATTCATATTTTATTTTTTTAGTTATGATATAATAAAAATACCATGCATCCATCAATTTTTTTAGAGTTAATAATGTTATATAAATAAAAAATCCAATATTGTACAAGATCTAAAATGTCCTGATGAACCATGAAGCTATTTTCAGGAGATTTACCAATTATTTTGTCCAAATTGAGGATATAAATCTTAAATTAAATGATATTCAATAAAAAAACATGAGTGGTCATACTTTTAAATCATTATTTAACTTTTTATTACTCTAAAAATTATCTAATATATTTATGATATATTAAAAATGATAAAAATATTTAATTTACATGTTTGCAAAAAACAATGGTACCATAATAAATTCCTTGAAAACTAAAGGCTATCAGAACGAAACATCATATTATCGATTGATATGATCCATAAAAATATAATATTGGTAGAAATTATTATAATATTACAATTACAATTATATATGTCCATCCATTCAAAATAATTGATATATAAATTATGAATATACTAATGTGTTTCTATAGTGTACTAAATTTTTTTATGTTTTTATTAGATTCAAATTCAAACAAAACATCACTTGAGTTACCATATCCTTTTGTATATCCTATAGAGTTAAGATGTAAGACTTGTGCCATGACCAAGTAACATAACTTTTGGATTCTATGAAGTATTAAAATAACTCAATCATAAATTTTTCCATGAACATAAAATATATGATATTCCTTAATCAAAAATCAAATATGAATCTTCAATTAAATAATTAATTACTATATAAACTACATTATTGAACCATAATTTTTTGTTATAATTTTTAGTTTCTAACATTATATAGGGAAACTTTTTTAAATAAATCAATCCATATCTCAATTCATTACTACAAAAAATATAATTGATCATTGTGTCACTTCACAGTTATATTTGGATAAACAAACCCAAGAGAAACATGAATTTCCCACACAATTTATACACAAAAATCTCATTGAATTAATTATTATCTATGATAATATAAATAATAATAATAATCTAGAGACCACTTAAGTATCCTCTCCCCACCATATATTATATAATGAAAAACCTAAAATTTATTATCCAAACTCTGACCTTATTTGACTCCCTACCTTTCAATGATGAAGAGATAGTCAAAGGTATAAAGAAAACATATCATCCATTATTAGATACATCATGATGTATATTAGAGAAAAGTAATATAAACCACCACTCCACTTATAATTATTTAATATCATTAACTAGTTATTTATTTTTCTAAGAATCAGAAATGTTGATCCATTTTTAATGTATAAATTTCATCAAAATTAAAAGGACAGTGATATTCAATGAAAAACATTTTACAAATTACTAAATAAATTGGAGAAAATATAATTCTATGCTTTTATGATTGAGATATAAAATATAATTATCACAGAATATATAATTCTATAATATCTTAAGTGAATGCACTACTGCAATCATCTTGAGACCTTGAATCGGGAAATTATTCATATAATGAATATACTGTAAATAACTATATGCCATTAACCATCCATATTATATCAACAAAAACGATATGCGCACATTAAATAATTATAATAAGTTTCATAGTTAATTCTAAACACTTATACAATTAGAATAGATGATGTAAACCTTTTTGAACTCACAAAACATATCCCGACTCCTATCATATCACAAAAACATCATTCACATTCTAGTTTAAAATATTTATCCAAATTTGATATGTGAAGTCAAGAATGAAAAAAATTTAAAAATCAGTAATTCGTAAGATATATATGATTTTAAAAACCATATTGGGTATCTACCATGACATCATAACTACCAAATTTTTATATCTATAGATATTATTGATTTAAAAAAATATCCAATGAATTTCACATCATAGATCAAAAAATTGAATATAGAAATATTATAAAATAATATGCGAGTTTTAAATATGTTAATAAAAATTTCCAAATTATTTCCATGTTCATTATATGAAAAATTGTATACCAATATATCATTGATAAATATGGATATAAATGAATCCAAAAAAATAAATAAAGAATGGTTCTTAAA
Source organism: Viscum album (assembly GCA_963277665.1). Lineage (NCBI taxonomy): Eukaryota > Viridiplantae > Streptophyta > Magnoliopsida > Santalales > Viscaceae > Viscum > Viscum album. The sequence goes on from OY728142.1 coordinate 1,787,225,284, forward strand.
GGAAAAAATATGGTGTTCATTCATCACCCCACGTTACATATTCAAATACTAAAAATGATATTATTTGGATTTAAAATATATCATTGGAATACCATTAACATACACTCTATGATGATGATAAGTCTATCCAATAAAATTCATATAAAAACAGTGATCTTACCACAATTGGTAAAAATTTCACAAATCCACGATAATTAGTATTGATTATTAATGGTAACCAAAAAATCACATAGTTCATCTTAGAATAAAGTGCAAGAGACACCCTAGTAGAGAAACACTATCAATTTAATCACTAATTTAAATATATTACAACTATGTTTTCAATTATTTGATATCAATTGGAGCCATTTGGTAAGGAATTATAGAGATAATCTCACCAATAGGTTCCATGTCAATAAAAAACTTCAAATCCCATTTAGGTTATAACCCTCAATACTCTTATGGAAACACTTCCTGATATTTATCATCAAAAAAATCAAACCCCATTTTATTCAAACCCTCATTGGATACATTGACCATCTCTTATACCGGGAATGTAATCATATTCAACTAGACCATATGAAAACCCCCCTTTATATCATGTTACATCCTTTTCCCAAAATATAAATAATTAATCATTGGATAGAAAAAAGGAACATTCCATTTGAATTATTTGATTTATACCCCAAAAAGTGTGACCAATATAACCTAATAATTAAATTAGAACCAATAATCTTCAATGTAATGAGGTCTCAAAATTTTCAATTTATCTGATAAAAATGGAATAAAATTTTCAAATTCTAGTTGTATTATGACAACATCTATATAGAGTATTCAAAATAAAGACCCCAAATATGAATAAATTATCAAAACCCTAATCATATATCACAACAATAAAATAAATGAACGAGGGTCACATGAAACAAATCGAATACTATCCATGTTATATGTAACCAACAACATGACTTAAATTATTAGATATCCATCCCCATGTCTAATAGGTTACAGTTCTATAGAAACTATTTGACTAAAACCTATACCTAAAACCTAACCCTGAGTCACCTAAATCCCCAGCACTACATCCTTTTTAGCACTAAATTATGCACATGATCATGAAAAACCATTTTTGTGTAAATAAATGACACCATTTGACTCAATAGAACAATCTGAGAAGGCTATGGGTGTTGCGTGTATGTTTCAAGACCCATACAAACGATGAAAATCTACACGCAAGGGCCTTACATGTGCACAATTTGATATCAAAATGCCATATTATACCTCAAAATTATGAAAATGGTTAGGAATGTCATGAAAAATGTGGAGTGGTCTACATGTAAATGGTTATACCTCATGTTATTTTCTTACTATCCCAATGTGATTTCAACACCCTCTTCCACGCCACAAATCTTACATGACACCACCATGTGTTTTATCTATATATATAAAAGAACCCCATTTCTTCAGGGTAATGATCCTAAATTTGAACCATTTATCCCACCCATGTAATAAATCCTCTTTTAAGACAGCATGCAGAACATGAACCCCTCATGGTACAAGATCTAGCATGACAAGCCCCATTTCCCCCCCCCCCTTCAGTTGGTCCCATATGGTCTTGAACCTCTACCATTTCCATTAATCCTAAGGAAAGTGTATGAAAAGAATATTCTTGTGAAAACCATCCACCATTATGCACACCCATATTCTACTCGAGCCCCTCTCTATTACACACAAGACTTCAATATTGTGTGCACCACCTACCTTATTCTCTATTGGTTGAATTTTATATAAAGCGACATGTTTTATCCCATTTTGTGTGCACCCATAACTTATTTCATACACCTCTCTTACCCAGCCCTCTATGATTGTGCTAATTGATTTCATGGTTCCTCATTTGGTTTCCCTTATTGTGTTACCATACAATTTAATTTTTGGAAAAGGTATTCTAATGGATTTTTCTTTTTGGCATAGCCACACTAACATGGAACCCATTATCGAAAACTCCTTTATACCACTCCCATTGATCATTTTTCATTTCTTCACTTCACCATGTGTGGGTTGGTATTATGTATATAAGTCCATGGGGTGAGGTGCAGGTCCTCCCCACCAGAGCTATAGGATGTTAAATAGCCATTCCCCATCATCCTTGATAGATGATGTAAAACTATAGTCTCACTCATTGTATTGAACATAGGGTGACATGACTCAAAAATTTTCCACACCCACTTGTCTCCATGGGAGTGAGACCATATTCACAATTAATTAGATGCTCCTCCCATGGAATGGGATCTGCCTCAGGGAGATTCCATTCGTAAGTCCCACAACATTGCATGCAGATGAAACTTTCGTGATGCGACTGTCTGGTGTAATGTCTCTTTTTTCTCATACAGATCATGACACGTGTGGGATTAGAGGTTAATAGTGACCATAAAACCCTTATTCTGAGAAATTTTACAGGGATAAGCTCCAACCCCAAGTCACCATACTAAACTATGCATTTTTTGATTATTTTCTTCTAAGTAGGGTATATAGGGATCCATCACAACGTTCAATCCCAACTAATGATAAACTGAAGTGCTACCTCAAACGGATGTACCCTCATGATGTGACACCTTCCCTTTGTGGCCAAAATCCCTTGGATCCATTTACTTGGGGTGTCTTGATCTATTCTATATTACTTTATCCATCACCTCACCCTTATCCTAGTGAAATAACATCATCCACCCTCATCCATTTGGGCCATCATAGATAATAATACCCAACCACATGCCTCATTTCCTTCTAGGACACATCCTTAGGTGACCCAGCCCCAATCTTCTTCCACCTAGCCCACTAACCACGCATAATACATATCATGTCTTTGGGTATCTAGCCATATGTAATCCCTGATTCAAATATCCCTCGGAAGAAATGTGGACTTTGATACTTGTAATCTACACAGGGTCTATAGGAATCCCCCTTGAGGTTGAATCCAATCACGGTATTTCCCTCAAGTCACCAAGTATCAGGATGATAATTCCCCTTCTGATAGATTTTACTTTGTCTAATCTCCATCCATATGTTGCATTCTCATGGGATGCCTTCTTACGTGTCACATCACCCAATATTAACTACTTGAAATTTTATCCCTATCTTGTACATAGGTTACATAGGATGACTCCATATGGTTCAAGGCCATTACCCCTCACTCTCCAACCATTACATTCAATACATCTCTTACAATTCATCCATATTCATCTATTTTTTACCTGATAGGCGACATCTCAGTGAGATCATTCCATTCATTACTGTTTTCTGGGATCATCAGCCCCATTAACATCCTCACTACTCTCAGAATAACTAGGTACACTAACCATGCATAAGCCCCAACATGTATCTGAGAATCTACCCATATGTATTCCCCAATTCCACCACCCCTCCTAAAAAATGTTCACTTTGATCCTTTTCTTTTACTCAGGGTATGTAACAAGCATCCCATATTTTCAAGCCCATCATCCCTTCCAATCTTATCCTTTCCCTCGAGTCACCATTTATCAATAGTATCATTACCCATCCTAGTGGGTCAAATTATTTTGGGTCACCATCCATACACTCCATTCTTATTACCCCCTTCTTATGTGTCTCATACCCCAATTTTATCATTGTTGACTTTGATGCATGTCTTCTATACAAGGTATGTAGGATTCCTCCTTTAGTTTCAAGACCGTCACTCCTTACACTCATTTGATTCCATCCATTCCATCTCATACACTTCATCCATATCCATCCTAATATTTCCCGAAGCCACCACATTTCGGGGTGATCATTCCATCCATCTTGTCAGTCTTAATGCGTAAGACCCATTCACCTCATCATTAATCTCAATATCACTCAGGAAACTAATCATGCATAAGTCCCACATAATCCATTTTCATCAAACCAAGATCAATCCTCTAGTGAAGGGATGCTCTTCCATTGTAACACACATGGCCTATCACCCATTTTATCAATGTGGTTTTTGATTCCTATACTATACACTAGGAATGTAAGAAGACTCCCTGAGTTACAATCACAGACAATTATAAAAATTGGTGTCCCCCTCTTTCGGGTGAACTTCCATGGTACACCCGCAGTGGTGTCCAGATCATCCATCACGGTGAAAAAACTTATCATTATGAGATACACCACCCTGTGTCTACATTCATTGGGAATTATGATCCATCCATATCTTAAAACTTTCAGGTGCTTCATCCTAGGGATTAACCTCTCTGATATGTCACCATGGGATGTTCTTAAAGATATCATCTATATCCACAAGATGTTAAACTTGTGGCCTACATTGTGTTAATCATTGGATGATTGAGAAAAACCTCAAAATACATCCATCTAGAATAAATTACCTTGTGATATCCACATGATTCATCATGTTTCAATCCATTGTGAATCCCTCATATGAGGAACAATACAAAGTTTCCAATGTTCCAGTGCCCTGACTTGTTAATGATGCTCAACATGACTACACATCTGACTAAAGGTTCATGCATTTATTAGAACCCTTGGAATTTCCTGAAAAAAGTAACATAATTTACTAGAATCCACAAATAGTTGGCACAAAGAATGAGTTTCACAATCTAGGACTCATATATATTACGTATACCCAAACATGGAGAAAATTTTCAAGGAGGAATCCCTGGCAGGTGGAACTGACATCTCATCATTCTATTTCGATCATGAACCAGACATCGCAGAAAAAGTGGTGAATTAATCCCACATTTGGAATGTGTTAATATGTGGTACAACGTGTCTATCAGCAAACAATGAAACTAATACACCAAATTCACCATCAAAGGAGCACACAGACGAGGTAGATATGCCCCGATAGAAAGCATCAGAAATTGGAATGGTGAACCCGATGTGAAACTCTTCTCATAAATATAGGACAAGTAGTGTTTGATTCATTAGTTCAATAGATTTTCATGTTACTATATCTATATATCCAACACTAGGGATTTCTAAGAAAATAGTGCTCATTTCCTAGAACTCAGCTGTAGTTGGGGTAGTTGAATGTTTGAAATCACATTTATGGCATATTCTTTGGGGATCATTTCCTTTATCCATAGAAGATTGTGTCAAAATATGGAATAGGGAATTAATTTTCAATTATCTGTACTAAAAAGATAAATCATCTTAATTTTCTGGACCTATGCTACATGATACTTCTCCCCTAATTCCCCTTGACACAGGGGATAGAAAAATGTTGACGCATTAATCATGTGTGACCCCACCTCTGCCATGAAATCCATGACTTCATTAGATTACAGGTGACCATTCCCTATCTCAACCTATAATATCATCTATAGGAGCGTGATGGTCACCATTGTATAATAGTATGATCATGAGGGTTTCATTCCAATAAGGGACATGGATCACCAGGATCTGGAAGCTGTTGCGCCTCTCTGTTATTTCTGACCCAAGGGTAGTGTTGGGAGCTACTGCTCCCCACATTAATTATGAACTTATTTAGGATCATATCGATGGAGTTCTCCTCTGACTCACTCCACTATTCCTAGGACGTAGGGGATGATATATTCACATCGGCGATGAAAAACACCCAGGAGATGCCTAGTAGGGATCCATCCAAGTCGATTCAATACTACCAACAACATCTATTTAGGCCGAGGAATAAGTGGACAATTCCCCTGCTCTACTATCCCCAGTCCGATACACAAAACTCATCTTTCAGGGATCTGCTCCAGGAGGATGCCCATTTTGTGGAATCATGTTTCTATAGATCCATTGGTGTATACCACCCCCGACATATTCGACCATGTCCCTAACACTAATTTGAAATGACTCATCAACACCCCATTGGGATCGATCGATCAAATGGATCATGGGTGTGTTGGGTTAACTCTATTAGCCTCTTTCATTATAAGTAGACATTATGGGCTAGTTCATGATGATGAGACTTAGCATGAATAAAATCCTTATATATTTTCTAGCTAGAGTAGTGGTTATCCCTACTCTCACACTGAACATGGAGGACCTCCCCTTGTCTCAAATGTTAACCAAAGTGGATCTCATCCCGGTGTTATAGATGTTTAGTATGGTTGTCAACCAGGTTCTTATAGTTCTAGATATAGAGGTCCTCCCCACATTATCAAACAGTAATGTGATGGTCCTCATCGTGTAATCCCTAGATCCAGCAGAAACCAAAGCAGATCTCTTCCCCATTCCATCCATAATCAGTACGGAGGCCCTCACTATGATATCACTGATCAACATGTAGGTCCTCCTAGTATCCAGGTCGATCAGTACAAAGGTAATCCTCACACCTCGACCCACCAAAGCACAGGTCCTTCCATCTCTACCAACAACCAACATGGAGGTCATCCCAATTAGTCTAATGACTCCATCAGATGTCCTCCCTACCATGTCAATCGCTAGATGCACGAAGGTACCCCTTATGCCTCCCAAAATTGGATAATAGGTCCTCCTAACTAATGTAATAACCTATATTAAGGTCCTCTTTATGTTCTATTCAAAATCATCCTAGGTCCCCCCCACACCTAAACTCACCAAAGTTGATGTCCTCCACTCTTTAGAAACAAATTGTATCTTGAAGTTCCAAATCAGGCAAACAAATTATCCCAACCCATATTAATTATCCCAATAAGAAGATTGAACTATCACCACTAAAGGTATAACTTTAGGAGGCACCAAATTTTGGTGAATCCAGCCAACTTCTTAGTTTCTCAGGCCGAATGAGACCAAATGATAGAGTCTTCCCCCCAGCCTCCTTCATTAGAGTATGGGGAAGGATCCCAATATCCAATGATAGTCATATCAAAAGGTGAGATCCACCAGATCCCAAAATCCATTCATAGATATATATATAAGAGGTTCAATATTTGGTTCCCTTCTAGGTTATCACAGTTCAGACATCTCTATCATCAATAAATTCATGATCTTCATATATTTGAGATCAAAGAGACTACTTCTAGGATATGATAGACAGACAGTTCCTTGTGGAAATGAATATGACTATCACCACCATCACACAAGAATAAGTGGTTAGTATTCCATCTTACATGTATGTGATTATATGGTTGGCACCACCACCCAGAGATGACTTAGCACATATTGATTAGTCAGTTAATGAGGAAGTCTTTCCACCATCTAGTCCACCACCAAAATGGCCCACATCTGTGAACTTTCCATATTCTCAACCAATGCAGACCAGAGACTTCCATAACCAAGATTTAGGAACTGATTACAGGATTGAAATCCTATGTGATATTATAACTGCAAACTAACTGTTGGAAAAAAAATTTCCAGATAAAGCTCCTAAATTCGAAATTATAGAGTACCTCACAAACAAGGATATTATGTGCATATAATGGACAATTTGGGTGACTAATTTACACCTATGAGACCTTTGGTTGGTCTATCTTAATATTTTAGAGCATGTTGACCACATCAATCGGCAATACTACATTGTTGAGTTAGCACCACTCCATATGGATCAACATCCCTCATCCCATAGATTACACCAGATCCTTCAACACTAATGAATCCAGAGGGTTATAGTTCTCTGCATGATCATTGAATAAGAATACCCACAAATAAATTTCCTCGGTTGGAGGTAGTATCCAAATTTCCACTTCAATCCCATCAAGTAGTAGCCAGGATTACTTGGAGACATTGAGGACACTCCAGGTGTTATCACAATTAATTTGAATATGATAACATACCCAAGGATGGGGATATTATTAGATGGTGATGAGGATAATCATATTGGAAAATCAAAACATCTCATTGACCATCCATGTGTGGTCACTCACCTTCAAAGCCAGACTCTCAGCCTAGCATAGACCTCTACATCGTTGCCTGTTGGTCGGAATCTTGATAAGGCTAATAGAGTGCTTAAGCCCTTGGATCCACTTTTTGTCATGATGAAGATAGAGGATGATCCTGCAATACTGACTTTACGACAACATATTGTAAATCAGTATCATATCATCAATGAGATTTATGCCATGCGATGTGTAGATTATGGTGATCCTAGATATGATTATGTTCTTTCTCCACCAATTTAGCCAAGGAACCAGAGAGAAATCTTATCTAGTTACCCCCACTTGAACATGGTGATCTCGTTCATCTGAATAGAGTGTAGGTTGTATCCTATAGAAATAGTGTGTGATATGCATCACCAAATTTGAATGAAAAGGGTGAAACCTCCCCTCAATATCACAATAAATCATTCATGCTAGACACTCCGCAAATCGCTCTATAGATCATTCAATGATATTTTTATCCTCACTAATATGTTGATGATCCTTTAAATAACCTTGTGGTCAATAATTATCACCCAAACAAGAACCCATGCTAGGATGATGTGATAGATTCTCTCACTATTAGGCTAATACTATTGTAATCATGATAGGATGGGATCCCACCTGAGGTAAAATTATCTCTGGCATGGGTGGATGACTCGCGATCACCATCAAATTTATAGAATCTAACATTTTCTTCTTTAATGGGATGGGTGAACCAGTGCAAAATTTGGACCACTTCATATCCCAGTGAGTACCCATGTTGGTAACTATATAGTAGTACTAGGCCACGAAGATTTGATGTTTCTTTCAGATAAGGGAGGGGCCTAGGTTTATCTGGTATATCCAATTAACTACTGGGTCCATCTCTAGCTGGGAAGACCTTCACAGATATTTTCTCTATCAAGTTAGCTCTACCACAAATAAGATGTGTATTTCCAAACCCTTAAAGTGAAATCAAGTACTAGATGATTGGATCGTAGACATCATATTTATATAGAAAGGCCTCACATTATTTCTCTACATGATTCTAATTCATGATCAACTATTGCCAATGCGAATAAAGAATGACAAGAATGAATTGGCCCCAACCTTAATTACTCCGAACTTCTATGGTGGATTCTAGAATTTTTATAACAAGACTGAATGTATTTATGAATCCTTGTAGCAAGCCAAGCATGAGAATATTTTTTTTCTACCAACCCCTATACGAAGGGATGCTAAGACAGATACTACTATCGTAGTGCATGTAAGGGATCTATAATCACTAGAGTTGTTTCTAGAAGAACCTCTAGAGGTACCACCTCATAAAATATTGGTATCACACATCTATACCAAGATATAAAGTGACAGTTAAGGTTCATGAAAATTTCAACATGTCTCTTACCATGGGGATCAACATTATGTGGAATGGTTGGATGGTTGGACAGTTTCTCATTTCTTTAGCATCATTTGTGCCTTCCTTGGACATCCTTATCCATATAAAGTCCATAAACCTTCTCCAGTAGCCACTTATACATCATCCTATCATCCCTTGACATCTCAAAAGAGTAGTAATCAATTATATATGGGATACAGAATCCCCCCACTTGTGTAAAAGTCATCCCACACACTAAAACATTTCATGACTCTAGAAATGGGTGTGACACCCAGAGTATACCCCACACAAGAGGAATCCTCTATCAATGATAAGGAGTATTTTTCTGTGAATACAATCAGATTGGTGGATACCAACATTGTTCCTCACAATGAGTAGTATTAGTAAAACACCACAAATTTTTACAACTGATGCCATTGATGATGAAATTGAGGATAGAAAATAATCCAAAATTATTTGTTTAGTTCTTCAATCTAGGTCATACATGTCACCAAGAATAGAAAACATGTAATAATAATAGATAAACAAGAAAATCCCTCTAAAACCTATCTTCTATATCTTCCACCATCATTGACTATTCTCGTTGATAAGCCATAATTTTCGTTACATTATCATGATCATCCGCATTTAGCAGGTATCCATTCAGTCAGTTGTTATCCAGTGGGGATTATTAGTATCTTTTCAAATAAGGAGAATTTTTATATATGTAGTTAGAACACAATGGTTCCACCTAAATCCCCCATCATTCTTCCTGCAACAAAACCATCTGTTGATGGAATATGTGTGCTTCTTGAATGGAATTACGATTTGTTGAATAAACTCAAAAAAATTCCTTCCAAACACTCGATCCTAGAGTATCTATGAATGTCATAGGAGATGCAAGTATCCATTGAAAAATCCTTTCATATCCCCCTATAGTTTGATATATATGTTTCGTCAGAAATGAATTTCCATGCAATGTATATCAAGCTATCAAAAATTCGGGTTGTTATCTTGTTATATAGAGAATATAACTATTCTCTAGTAGATGGGAATACCTTCCTTTAGTAAAGAACCATTCTATTTAATATCATTTAGGTACATAATTATCTGGTTTAAATAGTTTTTTGGGTCAATATCATATAGACTCAGATGCTCTATAAGATGGGAATCTCTAGAGAAGATTTGATCCCCTCTAAAAAGAAGATTCAGGGTTTCGACAATATCGAACATAGACTATGTTGCCATATCAGAATGAATTCCCAGTTCAGTATTCTGATAGAAGATTCTAACTTCATTTTTTTTCATGCCACACAACATAAAAAACATTCATGGGTAGACCGTGGATCCATCTAGACATAGTAGTCCCCTTCTCCTAACACACATTCCTCAAATACCCCATCAATGGTTGAGTGGGCATTATACAAGGTAATAATGATCCCTTTAACTCTTGTAAAGATTTTTATTTGGATGTATATTACTAAAAGATAATTTAAAATCATTACCATACTAATAAATTTTATAAATCCTCCAACATATACCACCCCCCATGGATTGACATTGTTGATGTATTTGTTCACCTGATTCACCGGTTAGAAGCCCCAAATCTGGACTTCGGGATTTTATTATTAATTTCTCCAAGGAAAGAGATTCATGCCCCCTATTCAAGGAAAATTAGAAGACTACCTCATATTAAAAGAATATTTAATCTTGGATCATACTAAAACCCCATAATACTTTTACTTATTGAGTTGTTCTCTTCATATCTACAATTTTCCATCAGACTTGCTTGTTTTATTGTGTTTTGATAAACACTCACAAACAGACCCATCACCATTTCTCTGTCATCAATCAAGGACCCATTATTTGAAGGCCCAGTGAAATTAGCATTATTTCTTTTGTCTCCATGGTTTCCAAAGTGAAAGATTCTTGTGATGAAGATTCCAGTGCCGCTCATTATGGAACTAGTGTTCCCCAAATTTAGTCAGCCTTGGTGAACCACATACTCCCATCGATTCATCATCTTATGGTAATGAAGATTTTTTGGATGATTATCCTACCACATTTGAGGAAGATGTCTCTACCATTGTCGATGAGTTGGTAAAGGTGATCCTTTGTACCAAGGAAAATCTAAGGCCAACACAGATCAGTGCATCCATGACTATAGGAGAACAATAGTGGTACATAGTTTTCTTGAAGTTACATCATGAAGTGTTCAGTTTGTTATATGAAAAGATACAAGGGATTGTCGTTGAGGTTTTCATCTAGCTTATTTTCCTCAAAGAGTGTCATTGAATGTTTTAGTAACCTATTAGGAAGAAACACCCCTTTCACAGTATGATGTTCTTGGCTAAACATGGCAAGCTCATCAAATCCATCTTCATCAAGGATGTTTAGTAACCCATGTGGATAGCCAAAACTTTTTCCCATCTGAAATAATATCTAACAAATTTGATAATATATACACTTATGGGATATCAACTGCCACTATCTATAGGGTGAATTTCCTCTTCTAGTGATAGAGCAGTTGATTGATCCCACTGAATGGTTCAAGGATATATTTATTATGCATGGTTATTCTGGATAAAACAAGATATATGTGGCCACTGAATATGAGAATCCTACCACCTTCTGGGTTCCATACGGGACCTTATGCTTTTAGTTAATTCATTTTTGTGTAATGATTGCAGGATCCACCTATCAGTGGTCCTTTAACTGCATCTTCCTTTCAATCCTCAGGATGCTAGTGTAATGTTATGTGGATGATTTAGCGGTAAAATCTGGCCAGTTTTGGGACCATCTTAGAGATATTAATAATGTTTTTTCTTCCTTCACATCCGACAGTTTAAGATTAAACCAATGAAATATTCTTTTTCGGTGATCTCAAGAAATCCCATTAGTTTTTATTTAGATAAAAAATAAATGATATTGTCCTTGAGAAGATCAAATCCATTAGCCAAATCCCCCCTCCGATATACCATGGGGAGCTCTGAGGCCTTCAAAGCCATATAAGCTATATACACGAATTCCCCATGAATCAATCTAGCAACAATAACCCCTTTCATAGAATCATATATAAATGTTCCATCCATTATTGGGATTATGTGTTCCAGATTAAATTTTAGGAGGTTATGTAGTACCTACTGAAGCTTCTGATTCTGATTCTACCAGTCTCTAGGATGTTGTTAGTCCTTTACATGACCTCCATGGAATGATATCTAGGTTCTTTTCTCACCCAAGAGAACAATGAAGGGACATATAATAGCTCATGCTATATTGGTCACATGCTCCCCAACATCGATTCCATATACTACCCTATTTATAAGAGATAACTCACAATAGTTTTCACAATGATGAAGTTGTGACACTACTTTTAGCATCATTAGAAATAACTAGTTTCCTCTATTGATCTTCTATATTACATCATGAGCTACCCAATGTTGATTATATATAAGACTCATTGGGTGGTGATCCTTTAGTAGTTCAACAACATATTTTTTCTATAGAAGGCCATCAATGATTGGGTATTATCATACTTTTTGGATGCTCATCAAGCCCTTGAGGAAATGCCTCTAAATGTTGATTTCCCAGATGAGGATATCAGCTCAGTGGACCAATCCATTCCATGTTGGTAGAATCAATTTTATGGAGTTACCTAGAGCCTGATCACAAAATAAATAATGAGACTAGGCTAAACCGAGTAGTCCTAGGAATTGTTTTCATCATTCCTACCGAGGCTGTTCTACCTTATTCATTCTTACTATCATAGGGATAAATAAAAATGAGGTAGAGTATTAATATCTCTTCATTGGTATCAAGATCAATCTTGGTATTTATTTGACCCAACTATATGTGAATGTGGACTCTAATCTAGTCATCATGAATGTCAATTGTGACTACATCATCAAGAATCATGAGATTATCACCAAAATAATGCATTTTTTCCATCTAATGGCCTAGTTCCCATCCCATCTATAGGTGAAACATGTTCCATTGTCATAGAATGGTTGAGATGATTCCATGCCTGGTTTAGCCACTTCTATCATAAAGCATTTCCAGTATGATCAGGCCACTCATGTGGCACATCAATGCGTGATCACTCTCATTAATCTAGATGACTCTGATATCTAGATGTTAAATCAGCTTAAAATTAATGCTTCCACATAAGGTCCTTCGGATCCCCCTAACACAGAAGAATGCCTTAATTAGACATGTCATTTCATCAAGTATATCTAGCATGATAACCTCCCATATGATAGATCCAACAATGAGTTAATTCATCACTATGTATCCTAGTTCACCCTCCAAAGTGATCCAAATATCATGTACACTCTCTATCAATGTGGGATTGAGGGGATTCTCTTCTACTATATTCATAGAGGTGATATTCCCTGAGTTATGCATGATGTTCATGATCGGTCAGGCGGTGCCCATATGGATGGGTTCATGCACTCTCACTAGATTCAAAGGCCAGACTACTTCTGGCCAACCATGGTCCCTGACAATGTCATGTTTTCAAAGAGGTGTCACATGTGTCAGATACATGAAAATTTTCTGCATAGGCCGTTGAATGCCCTACATACTAGAAGGTAATCATGTACCATTATGGTATGGGTACACATAGTTGTGGGGGAATATCCCCCAGTGACAGCTCTCTAGATTAGGTTCTTTCTGATTGCAACATATTTCTTTTAAATCTGGGAAGAAACGGTCCCCCTCAAGGAAGTCATTGTCCATTCCGTTGTTTAGTTCACGGGAACCAACATCATCCATTGATTCGGAGTCCCTCACATCATTATCACTGATAACTGAACCATCTTTCGAGTGGATGAGAGTGAAGGATTTATACACAAAGTAAGACATTTGGTCCAACCACACTACTCACTACCATCTATAATTAAAGGGACAGATCGAGGCATTAAAAGAAACACTCTCCAAATTCTGCAGAAGGTTGGGGGGATAATAAGAAAAATTGGATTGAAAATATCCCAAATACTCTCTATGATTATCATACAAGGGCTAAAAATTCCACTATGGTGAATACATTTTTTCTTCGTTATAGGAAAAATGTATTTTTACCATTTAGATTTAGTTACCTTCACTCCTGATAGTTTTATATTGTTAGAAAATATTAGAAAAGATATTCTAAGTCTATCTAGCCAAGCTAGAATCCCTCAATGAGAACATGAATCAAGAATTTCATATTCTTGAGAGGAACTAGAATAAGATAGCTAGAGACTTCAATAATATTTTTTTCTCTCTAAATCTTCTTTCATGGTAACATAGTATTGGATTTAGGGATACCAATGATACAAGGTAGGAAACCGCCAATTTTCGAGCCCAAATGGTATGGACCATATATAATCTACAAGGTTTATTCCAAAGATATATACTTTTTAGTCACCAATTATGGTGATTGGATTGCTCATCATAAAAATTACATGTTCTTAAATAAGAACGTAAAATATAGAGAAATCATTTGTTCCAAAATCTATGACATTAAACTAGAATCCCATGGTCTAGAAAACATGACCTTAAACTGTATAATGTACCATCCTTACCACATGACATTAAATAACATTTACTCATCCATGAAACATGATATTAAACTATCATTCATCATCTAAGTTTCATCATTTTATAATTTGTAACATTTCATATCCCTAGCATATGAAATTAAGTTGTTTTCATGTTATACTCAGGAATGTTTCGTTTGGTGTTGGACCTCCTTGGACCTCATTCACATCGAGATTATTTAGGGTACCACACTTCATATTTACTCTTTAGAATCCTATTCCTATGGTCCTAACTTATTGAAAACAATCTAATCCTTCCATATTCATAGTATTAGGACATTAAACAGTGTTACAATCTTCATCCTAGTCACATGAAAATAAACTATGGAACAACCATGATATTCACCTTTCAGAGGATGTCACTATTGAAATCCATCATCTACCATGCCATCTTCATGAAATATATGTGTATTTATTACTATTCTCGTTGGATACATTGAAATTCCTGAACATTTTTTTCATCTACACTAGATGCCATATCATAATCCTTTTGGCTCCTTGGCTTGGTTTTCCCTTCGGGAGTTCATGACGTGACATGTATCTCTTTGGTAATCATTCACATTAGGTTATTTTATGTTCCACACACTTCTCCAATGAGATACATATATTCCCCCATTTTCTATGTTCCTTGACAATAAAATGTGTAATATTCTTCATCCTAGTTCCATGACACTAAACTGCAACAGATTGATGGTCTCTTCTGCACGTCCTTAAAAATACAGTGCCCACATCCATGCAACATGTCATTAAACAATGCTTCATTGTTTCCTATTCCCTGAAAATAAACTGGGTAAAATATCCATCCATACCACATGACATTAATCTATTTAGATAAACTATAGTCACATGATGTTAAACTAGGAACCAACGATCTAAAATCTATTACCTTAAACTAGGAGCCCATGGTTTGAGCAATACAACCATAACCTATTTATAATACCAGGGTCATTTATCCTAATTTCAGTTGGGTTCTACCACTATCATGATCTAATATAATTGAGTATGAGGATTAATGTTTCAATTTCCATGAGGACATTTCCCCCACTCAGCTCCATACTTTAACTCTTTTCATGTTTAGATTCCCACCATAGTTCATATCCAGATGGTCCCCCTAATAGTGATTTCTATGCAAATTTTTCACACCTTCCATCCTAGGATTATTCTTTATTGGGTCATTGGAAACAAATAGAGGATCGTGTGTTTCTAATTTGGTCTACAGTCAATTCTAGGTTTGCACGACCAACCCTTTGCTGGTGATGTTGGGTACCATATGTTTCAAATATGTTCAATAGTGGTACTGACCATATATTTTCACTTTAATGATTTGGGCCTCAAAAGTTTATATTTATATTTGTTACACAAATTTTTTTTCTAGTTGAAATATTAACACTTATGGTGTTGATCCTCCACAGATTTTCATAGGTTGAGTGGGAATGTCAGCATCATTGGGATATTCACAAACAAATATTTCCTCACCCATGTTGTATGATATTAAATTTAATTGGGACAGCCTAACACCACTCCTTGTTTATCACACCGAGGACGGATCACATGGGCTTAAGTGTCTTGGTAATTTTTAGCCACATAGTGGAGCTACACGATCTTGCTAGTCCAAAAACTATGACTTTAAACTAAGATACTCTCCATGATTCACTTGGGAATGTGTTTTGTGGAATTAGGCCACCATTATTCTCATTCATACCTTGTTATTATTCCAAACAATTCACATACCCTATTGGATACTTCTCACTCAACCGGCTTCCTTACATCATGATTGTAAAATTCATAAATAAATCTTATAATACGACTTTAATCTATGGAATTATCATTCTGGATGCATGATGAAAAAAACACTAAATTGTGGTGTTCTCTCCTGAGAGGAAATTATCCTTCGAACTAGTCATCTATAATGCCACATTTAAAGACGTACATATAGATTGATTTCTTTCTATACAGGTTATGTCATGACACTCAAACATCTCATCATGGTTCAGCCACACAAAACTTTTGTAATGACCTCTCTCTCTATGTATGCATCAAACCTGCATAGGTATATTTCACTTTCAATAACTTTTCATGTCTTGATTTATGTACTCAAGGGATAAGAGAAACATAGTGAATCCTGGATCGTAAATTTCAGTTCTATCCACATCAATACATTCCCTTATCATATCGGTTCATATCTATCATCACCTCATGACTTCTAACTACATGGATTTCCATATCAATGTGTGGCTAGATTCCCATTCTCATTGGATACATAGTGAATCTAGGCCACATTACCATTCAGTACCATCCATAACATTTCCCACATTTAACATTGGTTAATTGAGGTCCAAACTGCATAACCTTAAACTACGAGCTTAGTCCATGTAACACTACTTAAAACTGTATGAGAGCTTCCTCAGGTATGCATATGTTGTGTGTGTGTTCTTTTTTGGCCACATTAATGTTACATATGTTATGCCACCACATTACATGTATTTCTATTGGAGCACTTCCCCATTCCCAAGCTCTATTATCATAAAGTAGACATTTAATTCCAAACAACATGATTGTAAACTGCATAAAGTTCTCTCCCAAGACGTGTTGTTTGTGGGAATCCCTAGACTTAATTATTGATGGGTTTATCATAACACCACACCAAACATACCCATTTAGGATACTATTATAATTGTTCCATGATCTACGTTCATAAATTGGGAGTAAATTTATGTACACATGACACAAAACTGTGACCAAACAATAATTATGTTTAGGATTCCCATGATAATTAGGGGACACTTCAACATCCCCAGCATAAATGATTTCCACAACCAGTGTTGTTATTTCCCCACGATCTGTACTAGAACTATGTGTGGATTAATTTTTATCCTAATAGGATACATAGAGATGTCTAAAAATTACGTATTTGGGCATAGCCTTAGGATCATTAAACTTATTGGGCCCTCTGGCCACAGTTATTTTCCAAGAATTGTGACATTAAACTTTATATCATTCATCTTAATCTGTGGATGCAATATGTGAGCCTCCTTGGTCTCATTCACGTTTTTTACCTCCTATGTGTTGTGTTCATACCCCAGGATATACCATTTTTAGTCTGAGAAAAATGAATTTAAACTATTTTAGATGGTCCAAACTTTATGACCTTAAACTGAGAGATTTTTTGTGATTTCTCCAATTACCATATCATGTCTACCATCTTTCCATATATTTTCTTAATACTTGTTTTTTATGAGAGCCATTTGGGCTCATTCACTTCTGGATTCATTATCCCAAGCAATAAATTTTTTTTTTGACTATATATTATATAGTACTTTCCACGTGGCATTAAACTATTTTTCACGTTCTAGGAAGTAGGACCATAAACTATGTTGAACATCCCTGTCACATGATGTTAAACTATGAGACACATCCTGATAAAATGATTCTATTCTAAATGATGAATCTTCCTCAACATATGACATTAAAAGAAGTATTTTTTATCCTTGATTTCATGAAATGTAACTATAAGGAATCCAAGTTCCTCACCAAATTGGTCCATTCAGAAAGATGGATTTGATCTTTTTTCATACCAATGAGCCTACACTAATGTCCATTAAGTCAAAGTTTCAAAATTTCAAGAGTGTTGGAATCCTTTTGAACATTCCATCACTCCACCCCACACATCACATCCCCCCATCTAGATGATCATCCACTTTTAGGTCAGAAGGTACCCTCTAATGGCGTACTTATTCCTATTTGGCTCACTTACCAACCTGGGCTACTGTTTCGAAATGCGTTGGATGAAATTTCGAGACAGGACTCTTGTTTCAAATATGAATAGCGGTTGAACCTTGTTGTGGGTCTCCATTTCTGGTTATCATTACATATATTATATTTTGAACATGGTTACCAGTTATCATATGACTACATTCCATCCTCCATGTGTTCCCAATTTTGGGCATTGTGATTCACACTTTTCATTCCTCTTAGTTTGGATTGATTTCAGTGCCCCCAGTGTTATTTGATTCGTGCACTACAAAATGTTGCGAGAATAAAATTTGATGTTCTAAGAGACTTGTTCTCCTGCCATATCCATTCTCATCCCAGACACTTTGGGTGGCCAATCAAGAATAGAAGAACCCAAGTATTCAATGATTATCTGACACTCCCATGCGAAGTGAATGATTATCTGATCATCCCTTGTTTCCCACACATGGAATGACCCACATGAGCTTACAGATAGGTAATTAGTTATATCATATATGTGGATAGTGTGAGATAAATGTGTCTGTGAAAAAAATTAATACAATAATTATGTTTCATATGTTTGTAAATACACAACCCTTATTGATCCACCCCTTCAATGAAACAAATTAGCTCTACCCCCATCGGTTTTGGGGATTCCATGGTCTGATTTCACCTTCCACACTCTCTCTATATTCATTAATGGCTTCAAGACAGAGCTCATAAACCATGATCTTCATCCATTCTAGCTTAGTTCGACGATCATTGACTTGACGGATCACTTTTTTTAGCTACTCGTGGGAATCAACCAGTTGTACATTCAATCATAAAATGAGATTCGATTGATTTTTAAAAAATGTGGAATAATAATTCACTTATTATTCAATTATTCGAATATCTCATTCATCCAATTTAATATTTGAGATATTATCATACTTCTCCTTGAACTGGAAAGTGTCTAAATGATGACCTTTTTCCCGCATCTTCTTATCAATATAATCACCGATTAGCACATGAAGATCACAATCATTCACCCCTCCGGCACAGAGTTATCACAACCATCAACAAGGAGAACCCATTTGGATCACCCATTATGCTTTTGTGTCCTTGATGAAATTATTGATGCATTTAAATGCCCTATGATGATTCATGCAGCTTTCCTTGGCCCCATCAGTATCAGAGACATCCATCTTCTCAGGGTCAGCAAAATCATATGCAGGGAAAAGTCTTGAAGTCTAGGGAAATGGTCCTCCTCCAACATCCACTCTGGGGGAATAACTACTATGACATGGGGACATATAGTTTCACTTTATTCTTCTTTATCACCCTCATCACCAAAATTGAGTTTTTCCCACTAGTGGAATCACTAGAAAGAATGGATTCTTGGTCATCTATTAAAAAGGAAAGATCAGATTGAGTAATTAGATCCTCTTGGACAGATGAAGTCAACAGAATAGGTCCCATAGAATTCCCAAAATCATTGAATTTTTGTGATTGTAGTCTTACAATCACTGCAAGAAAATTGGAATGTATGTCAACCTGATCCTCAGAAGATAGATATGGGTATGTAAATGTAGATGATTATAAGAGATAATCACTACTAGATCATGTTCCTGAGTCAACGTAGGAAATTACACCACTAGGGACCCATCAGTTCCTTCTAATTCGATGACTGGTACCTTCTCTCCATGGATAATGGGGTTGGCCTGGGGTTCCAAGGACATCAATTATCCCCCCCCCTCAATCAACCTACCATTGGTTTCCTCATCCACAACTGGAAAATTACCCAAGTCAGAATCAGATGTAGGCCAAAGTGAATGTCCCTCCACATCAATTGGCACTTTCTCACCCCTTACATGGGAGGTCTAGGATCAAAACCAATGTTATCCTATACAAGATATGCACTGATTAGTGTATTTGAGTTCTGAAATAAGAAGGAACCACATGATATATATTTTTATAATCACTGTAATATTTTTACAAACCCCTTTATTAGAACCTGAATCTCACCGCTCTTTCAGGGGCTCCCTAGATGAGCAGTTGTCCCATGGTGTTTCCCACCATCAGGCTCTTCATCTATAGCCTCTTCCTCTTCATCTTCCACTTCTTCGAAAACTTATCTTTTTTTTCTTTTCAATAATCCTATTTCTTCCCCACCCCCACTGTCATACTCAGGCTACATCTCTTTTAGATCATGCTCTTTACTGAACATTACATTAAGTCGGGGATGTGGTTATTTGGATTTTCCTTGTTTTCATGCTCAGACATCCATGGTCACCAGGTATGCATGCCACCATTGAAATTTCACCATTTATGCCACCTAGATATGCTCGATTTATTCCTATTGAATCCCAATGTGTTTAAATCTCCACCATAGGTCTTCAGTTAAAAAATTTTGTCACAATATTATCAAATTTGACAAGAGGGTCATGAAAAATGAATATATAACGGTTTTAAGAGATATATTATTATCTCCCTAGGGTATTTTGTGGATGGCCCACTAGTATGCTTTTGGGACAACCCCTCCTCAGACGGCATAGATGTATCCACACCCTATAGCACTTCCACCTTCGAGGTTATATCTCTTCCCAACCCTATTTCATGGAATACCTCTTATCTTGTCTCCTGGGTGGCAACCTATATTCCTCCTCACTGTTGCAACCCTACGTATGTAAACTCATTGTGTTGATTAAGTCCTTAAAAAATTACCTCTGTGTACGTAAAAACCTAGTACGTATCATATTAAATTGGCAGGCTAACATTGGCATCTGTATGTGGTGGCCTGATGGTTTCTCTAATGTCACAAATCATTAGCATGCACCATACCTGACAGTGAATAAAAGGGTTCTACTCTTTTTGAAGCTTTATAAGCATCTTCATTGATAATTGATGGAGGTTCCAAAACTTTTTGGTGAAGAAGGATAAAATTTATAGTTCAAAATGGGTCATACCATTGGCCTAGGTTACTGGAATACCACCCATGATGCTCTATAGATACTCTCTTGACTCCAATGATCCTTACTGGTTATCCCCCATCTCGATGACCAGAGTGTGGAATGGGTAGAAGTGGAAATTTTCATTATTACCCATCTAGATCTTTACCACTTCATCATTGAGCATTATTGGTCGAACCCCAGGTATATTCATAAGAGCTGGACATATACCATTTCATAGAGAACGTATGGAGTTTGGAAAATCATATCCTCTATGATGAGTGAAAATAAAACCAACTAGGATCGGAAATGGTCCACAGATCCTCCTAGGCATGCCTCCCTGTATGATTCACCCCGGAATATTGTAGATTCTTTTGAAGATTGGTAACCGTAGGTTGTCCTTCTGATGAGATTCCATGATCCCCTATATCAACAACTTTCCCTAGAAGAATCCCATTCTTATATCCCTCACCAGAAGCCTCCAAAAAATTCAGAATATAATAAAAAAGGAGACATATCGCACTCATGGGACCCAGTTCACATAAATTATATACCCATATTACTGATAACATCCTACCACCAAGATAAACCAGTATAATCCTTTAATGGACCTATACAACACATTTAGTCACTACTTGCCTTGTCCTGACATCCTCATATACAATAATCTTTCTTGAATAATATAATATACCATGCCTGAAACTTAATTTACTTCAAGATATAGTCAATTTGAAGCTTCTCCTGCACTGCGTCTAGAATATTCCATGTTAGGATATGGGATTTTGATCTATCCACCATTATATTCCCCTTTGGTAGGAAATCATTATTTTAAAGACTCTCTAGGGGAATGCCTCCAATATATTGAACACCCAACAAAATGAAGCCGACCACCCCATAGTGGTGGTGGAAAGTGCTTTTGTTAGGGGACCACTAGCTGAAAAACTTCAGAAGTAGTTCATTCATATAGTAAATGTGAAATTGTGATGTCTATATGGCATAAAATAGCATGATATTGCAATAATATTCTCTAATGTCATCACATATGTAGAATACCCAGTACACCCTTTCCCATTAAATTGTAATGTTTCTCCTGAACCTCGGGTCCCTGTCAATCATCTTACCCAGACTTTCATCTTTTATGCTTCATTGAAAGGTCCTCAGATAGTGGGTTTGGCACTCCTTAGGCACTGAATCATACACATGAATATCCTGGTATTCAGATTCCCAACATATATGACAATCTATCAACCCCCCCGGGCTGCATAACAATTAAAAGTGATGTTGAACCACTAGAGGCTATCTTCACACATGACCCAGGACTATATTGAATCTTTTTTAATGCTAGGGATGGATACTTCATCCATAATCCCAAAATTATGCAATATGAGACTATCATTTAGGAGATAATACTTCATTAGCTACGTCATCACTCATAAAAGAATCTGATTTTCTAACATGGCCCTTATGGAATGATATTTTGAAGGTTCCCATTCATCTATACTCTCTCTGAGGAAATGGAGGCTTCCCCCTTAGTATCAATTAGTTTTCTGTCATGGAGATGGAGTTTTGGAACACTAAAGGTGGAGCACCGAAGATTAAGGGTCTTGCACCCAAATGTCTTCCATGCGTGTAACATTGGATTATAATTGTGAAAAAACAGTAATTTCCTCCAAAGTATGAATTTTGTAATAACACAATGATTGCGTGTAAGACAAATAATGTGTTATTGTTTTTCGTGTAGTATACAATGACTTATGCGCACAATAAAAAAATCTCTAATCCTATGGAATGACAATGTACTATACAAACATGCCACCTGCATATTTAAAGGCAGTGATCGGGTCTTCCGTACATGAAAGCCCCCTGAGGTGCAGGTGTACGTATATTTTATGCACAGACACATATTCACCATTCTTTTTAGAGTTTCATTCCAAACCCAGCCTTCTGGTCCTATTTCAGATCAGATTCTGATGGGGGGGGGAATTATTGGTGCTGAATTCCACACAAAATCGTAATCTCCCATCTTTGGGTAAACTGAATATACACTTTGACTCAATGAACCATTCCATGAAGGACATGGGTATCACACATATGTTTCAAGACCTACATGAAAGGGAAAAATCATTGCATAAGGGCCTTACATTCACATTTTTTTTGTCAAAAGGCATTCTTCTTCCCCAAAAATCTGAAAATATTTAAGGAAGGCACATGGAAGTAGAGATTTTGGTGAAAAAAAGGATGTCCCACATATATTTTTCTTTCATTCCCAATGTAACATCGATTTCTTAATCCAAACAACAACACTTACGTGTTGCTATAAGGAATTATTTATATATATACAAGATAACCCCTATCATTGGGGTAAAAATAAAAAAGATGAACTGTTACTCCCAGGTGTGCAAGACGACCTCTTCTATGACTGTGTGCAAGCCATGAACCCCTCATGGATTGGGATCATACGTGATATGTCACTTCTGGGTCCCCTTCAATTGGCCCACAAGTGCCTGACCCTTGCCTATTTCCATTCAGACTAAGTATAGTGTGTGAAATGGAACCTTCTTGTAGAAACCACCTCCATTTAGCTCCATGGGGTTCCTTTACCTAAATACACCTAGTTTGATAACCTTTTTCCTGCACCCTTCACATCTTCGGTGAACCTCTCCTACCCATCTCACTAGGCATACATGTAGGGATTTTTTCCCGTCATGTGGTTTCCCATGTTTCATTACACTACCATTTTATCTTTGAAATATGTATGTAATGAATTTTTATTTTTGGATTATCCATGATATCATGGAAGCCGCTACCAGACAGTCCTCCTTGCCGCTCATATCAAAAATTTCTGATTCCTTCCATTCCCTAGGTGCGGATGAGTATTAGCTATGTATGTCTTCAGGGTTAATAGTTAGTTCACCCCATCCAAGATATATGATGTTAAACTGCCAAACCACATTAGCCCCAACACAAGATGTTAAACTATAGTCTAACACTTGAAATGAACAATGGGTGCCTTACCATGGCCATGTTCCATGCCCACTAATATCAATGAGGGAGACATATTAAATAAATGGAATTAGATCCTCCTCATAAGGAATGAGATCTTCCTTGGGCATCTTCCACACATATTACCTAAAACATTGCTTGATGATGTATATTTTTCTACATAACCGTCTAGTCAACTAACTCATCTACTTTCTCAAACTGATCATGAATCATCCGAGTTATTGGTTTGTAGAGACCATGAAACACTTCTTCCAGGTTTAGAGGCATGTCTATTCTTTGACCATTTTCACCATACCGATCTAGGTGGGTTTTGATCCCTCTCTTTGAAATAGTGTACATAGGAACCCACCATGCGGTTCAATACCTACCAAATGTAAATTTGGGTGCTCCCTCTTAGGAATGTAAATTCCGGATGTGACACCTTCCCTTTAGGGGAAACATCCCGTAGATCCACCTCCATGGGGTGTCTTGATCCATCACCTAACCATTATCCCCGGTGAGATCACTTCTTCCACCGCTAACCATTTGAACTATCTCAATGCATAAGCCCCAACCACATCAATCATATAAATCTAGGATTCCTCCTTTGGTGACACATCCCCAATCTGCATCCATCTGGATCACTAAACATGCATAAGCACTAGCATGTCTCCTATCATCTAGCCATATGTAAGACTTGATTCCACCACCCCTTCAAAACTATTTGGAATCTGATCCCTATCTTTTACATGAGGTAAATAAGAAGCATCGTTGAGGTTCAATCCCATCATCCATTCCCATACTTGTCTTTACCATGAGTCTCCATGACTCATGAGGATCATGCCCTAGTCTAAAGTTTCCAATTTCATCAGGTCATCATCCATATGCTCTATTTTAATAGGTTTCATTATTAGGTGTCTCATCACCCCACCTGAACTATGTAGACTTTGATCCCTTTCATCGATATAGGTTATGTAGGAAGCCTTTCTGAAATTCAACCCCATCGCTCCTTGCACTCTATATAATCCATCCATTCAATCACTCACACTTCATCCATATACATCCCAATTTTTACCCGATCCACTACATTTTTTAGATCATGCCATCCAATTGTGCAATCTCAGTGCGTAAGAACCATTCACCTCCTCAATGCTCTCTATGACACTATGGATGATATCCTATTATATTCCCCAACATATCTCTCATAAGTTAACCTTGGTTATATCACGATTCCACCTCCCCTAAAAAAATATGTGGACATTGATCCTTATATTCAACACAAGGTATATAGGAATCCTCCATAAGGTTCAAGCCCCTCACCCTTTCCCACCCTATTATTTCCTTACAGTCACCATGTCTCATGAGGATCATACCCTTTCATGGAGGTTCCAATTACATTGGGTCCCCATAAATACACACAATTCTCCTATTCTGCCTTTGTAGGTGTCTAATATCCCCATATGAACTATGGAAACTTTGACCCCTATCATCTATACAAGGTACATAAGAAGCAACCCTGAGGTTTAGACCATTATTTAACATCCCATGTAATTCTAGAATAATAATTTTTCATATTTATTAATATTTATGAATTAAATAGTAATTTTACCTTGATGTGATTCAATGTTTGGTAGCATACCCAATACATAATAATGGGTGTCTCCAAAATCATACATTTCACACATGATTGAGTTATAGCGAAAAATAATATATTATTAATATTTTAATTTTAAGTGGTAGTTATCACTTAGCCATTGTGTTAAGGGGAATGAAGAGAACTAAAATTATTATGTTTAGAAATTTTAATGAAAAATTCTTATACTTATCTAATAAATTTTATATGATTAAAATGATAATAAATCCAATTTTATGCATATAATACTATTGTATTTTTTAAAATTATTTTTATATCATTTATATGGTCACCCAACATTAAATCATGTTTTTGAAAGTTTAATAACTTCTATTTGAAAAATAAAATTTTTATTTTGAAGTGGGACATCAAAATTTTATTTGGTTGATTTTTTGGTATTTTCTATAAAAATTCATATTGTATTGAATAGTGAAAATATATTGTGTTTTAATTCAAAACATCATTTTTTTATAATTTATTTTTATTTTTAGATAATCTTTTTGATTAGTTTTAATGAATTTTTACATTATATTTTAATCATTTAATCCAATGTTGGTCATTGTAATCAATGTCATATTTAAATTGTATATAAAAACATTGAACTTTTGAATGATGTTACTTTTAAAACCAGCTCATTTCGTCAATAGAAATAATTTTTGCCACTTTTATATTGAATTCTCAAAAATGGAAATATATTGTTTTGATCGGTATGAAAAATTTTATCTAATAGGATCAATTTTTTTTGGTGAATAATATCTTTGAGAGTTATTTTTATTACCAAGGTTAAGGGTAAATATGTTATGTACATGTAAAAATAATTTAACAAATATTAGAAACTACCCTAAAACTGGCTCTAATATTATTTGATGAGTTATTTTAGAATAAGAAAAATTCTTGGGTAGTAATTTTGTCCTTTTAAATGTACTTGGGTGTGATTATGTCATTTATAAAAATTATATTTAAAGTAAAGACCAAGATTCCTTAGTCATGTCTCTCATACCAATAACAATTTTATTATGCGGTTATATATGTTATAAGTTAGACTGTAAATACTCTATTGAAATATAAATACATTAAGTTCATTTTATAAATTTATTAAATATTATTTATAAAATAAATAAATTAAATCAAATGGTTACACAATGATGATGCAATAATTTCATTATTAATGAAAGAATCAAATAACTAATATTATAAAAAATGAAGTAAATATAATTTTATAGAATTTATAATATCCACTAGTTTCTTAGAAGAATTTGACATGTTGGAGATAATTTTAAAGAGTCTGTTTGAAATTATCTTTATGTTATATTATTTATAAAAATTTAACTAATGAATAGTATCAAAACAAGAACAATTGGTATTTTAAAATATAAATTTGTTTATTAAATGTGATAAAATTCAAAAAAATATAATACTCTGACAAATGGTTAGGAAAAGTCTAAGAAATTCTATTAATGACTATTTAATTGTTTTTTTGACATTTTATGGTAATTATTTTAACTATCAATGTGAAAGTTATTTTATGAAACAGTAAGAGTTAAATGGGTTAAAACAAAAAGATAAGGATTAAAATTTATTCAAAACTTATATAATTTTAAATGGATGATAATATGTCGACCCATATTTATCCGAAACTCAAACGAAATATGTTTTTAGAAATTTGGAATAGAAAATAAATTAATATTAATTTATTACTTTTATAAATTCAATGAGTGCCCCTCCCCTCTCCTAAAAAGACTCTTCTTCTATATTAATTACACATAAAAACCCATTTGTTTTGGACAATAATATCCAAACCAATTCCTATATTCACTCTTCACAATATGGAAAACATAGTTTTGGTATAAAACTCTCATTAGAGGTGTTAATGTGGTCAGAATTGTGACCATTTCAAGGAATGTCGATTATTTAATTTAAGTGTTTCTATTTTATTTCTTCTTCCACTTCATTCAAATATTATCCAACCATGATGATATTATAACTCCAGTATCTTAAATATAATTATATTTTTTTTATTTTGATATCATCACCTAAATCCATCTCCACTACCATAGAATGGTAAAGTAATTAATTGTTCAGGAGTACGTGTGAACTATCACCTCCACAAACTGATATAAATTATTTACCATAACCATAATTCATGACATGTTAAAATGATATAATCAATATTTTTATGTGATATTAATGACATATTTATCATTAAAAGATAATAATATATCAATTATGTTTATACATTCCGTGAAAGTAAAAATGATAACATTTTTCGCGCGTACGAGTGAAATATCACCTTTACGAAGTGATGTGACTCGTTTTTATTCACCACAACCCTTGTATGATTTATATAAGTATATTTATGTGAATAATATTATGTTAATTATGTTTTTATAATCATTTAATGATAAATTAATAATTACATTATTTTTATAATGATCAATGAAAATGGAGATGTTACTAATGCGTACGTACGACCTACTGTCTCCAAGATTATAAGGTTTGTCATTTATTATTACCATAATTAATGGATTGATTAAAATGAAAAATTAATGCATCAAGGTTATCATTATTTCGTGAATATTATTATATATGTGATGTACTTATGACCACATTGACTATTAACATCATTTTTCAATCTTCAACTGAATATCTTCAAAACATTAGATATGAACTTAAATAGTTTTATGATTTTTATAAAATTGTAATAAGTGATATAAAAGGAATAATAAACATGATAAATGTTCTATAAAATTTATATATTCTCCTAATATTATTAAATAAAAATATAAATATTGCATGTGATGAGTCACACTCATGGAAAGGGACATTATCTCAATCTCCATTTATTAAGGCATAATTCGATGTTATACACCACCTTCTTTTATACGGTGTATAATCAACCCATTTGAATTTTAATTTCATTTAAAGGACTTAAAAAGGAATATTTTTATATGAACAGTTTTACTAAAATACAAAAGGATGTTTTTTAACGTATACAACAACAATTAAATTTTCACCATTTTGCCTATTATTTGATATTTAGTATCCCTTATAAGCCATAATGTTTTTAAAATGAAAATAAATACCATGTTACCATTTTAGGTATTTTTTATTAAATGTTTTTTTGAGAATTAATTTAGTATATCATTATCTTGAAATTTTAACTTGTGATTGCAAAGTGAAAATGTTATTTTTTTATATTATGCTTGTTTGAGATGTTATGATTACATTAAGGTTCTTGGGAATTTCTTATGTATATGTTTGGTTCGATGATAATTTGAGTGTGGGTGAACCCATGATATAATTACAATGCATTGGGTAATGAGATGGTGTTAAAATATAGGGTTTCTTCTAAGATATTTAAAGAATATACCATGATGGGTATTCCAGATGTAACCAAGAAGGTTACTCCCTATGTAGTTGGAAAAGATATAATGTATGAATGATATGGTTTCCATATGTTTCCTTTTTTATTGATGATTTATATGAGTTTTAAAAGAATATTATGATCTCATGAGGTAATATAAAGGGTTTATGTATTATTGGTGAAAGGTATTATTTTGTGAAAATGTTTTCATGATTTTAAAATATTCATGGACTAATGGTTTCATTGTTTATTTTATATCATGTAGAAATATGTTTGTGATCAAACCAAGTTTTTTACATGTATTACATAGTGTATAAGGATGTGTACGAGAATTAAATAAGAAAATATAATTGTTATTAAAAATTTTATCATGAAATACGAATACTGTTTTATGATAAATAGTTTTATTTTGTAAAAAATGATAGTGATTCAACTTTACTAATTTGTAATAGTTGAGTTGTTATATAATTTTTATGGCCTAATTCTATAAAACTCCACACCTAAAAAATCCTCAATGTAAATTAATGTAAATTATTAACTTAAATCAATATTATATAATGTTTAAGTTTGAGTCCTTATATTTTGTATAAGAGGAAAGGTTTAGACAACTTTTGGGATTATGAGTATTGGTTAATCATATGGTCAGTTTCTATGCCTAATTTTTTTGTTAAATCCTTGTTCTATAAATTTTTCAGATTAAGAAAATTTGGTAACAAATAGATGGTGTATGATCTCAAACAACATTTCGATATCTTCCTAATGAATTTCGTGCCAAAATTATTATAAATTAATGTCCGAATTATTTTGAATATTTTTTATAACAAAAATATCACTTTCAAAAAGATGAATGAGATATCGAACACCTCATCTATTCAACGACACCATCGTGGATAATGGATCATTTTTAATAAAATCATATTTTCTCTATTTTTTCATATTTGCAACAAAGTTAAATATTATCAAGTACTTTTTATATATTTTACCTGATTATATGATTTTGAAGAATATTATAATTTTCAAAAAGTTGCTGATGAAAGAGACCATTCAGAATCTTATTTATATTTTCTTTTAATACATAGTCTTTCAGAACACAATTTTGGTATTTTAAAAGGTCCCTTGATTGAATGTTTTAAAGGAAAATCAGTACGAATTTTTTAGAAAATAATTTATTATCTATGTTTTGAAATTATATGTCATATAAGATTATTTTCCAAAACTATTTCCCTACAAACACCCATACGATCCACATTATACAATGTGTATTTGTACAAAAGAAGAAAGTTATTTTGGAGAATCTCTAAATCATTGTTTCAATTCATGGACCTTCTATCCACATGAACAAAATGACGATGAAACTAGTTGGACACCATTATCAAAGTACAATGTTCTTTATTTTAGGAATAATTTTACTAAATCGTATGGAATTGAAATAAAAAATTTCAATATATATGTATATATATATGACCCTATGAATTAATCTTTCGAGGCCATTATGAGTTTGGATGAATATGAGATGTATAAGATAATACTTGTTGTCAAAACATGTTAGGGGTATTTCTGAGTTTCATAAAAAAGGAAAACCTGTATGATGGGTGACAACACATCGTGTCCAGCAAGGTTGTGGTGATAAAACCCACAATTGAAGGGCATCAAGGGTTCATCGCTTACCACTAGACTTTGTGAAGAACCTAATTAGTATGAAGTCGTTTTATTTTTAGTTAAACAAGTTCATATATTAAGAATAAGTTCATTTTGGGTACTTATGTTTTGCAAAATGGATATCTCAATGATTGAAAATTGATTTGGTGATTAAGTGATTAATGTTATTTTGTAAGACATTCACTATTTTGGAAACATAATATGATTAAAGTAAACAGAATCCAATGGGATTGTATCTAAGGTATAAGGGTTGGATTATATTTTAGAATAATTTATGATTTAAATTATGGAATTTTGATGAATTATGTTATTCATAGAAATGGTTAATCTATCATCGAGAATTTGTGACTAGGTTAGTTACTTTCTGAAATGAGACTTTAAGAGTGGTTGATGTTATTTGACGATAAATGTTAATATTTATCATGGAATACTAAGCAGTCAAATTCATTTTACTTTTAAGTTTTAAACATGGTTTGGATTATTTTAAGTGATTTTAAGTAAAATTATTTATTGAATGGTCTGTGTTGAATTTTTTTATTAAAATTCAATTTTGGAGATTAAAATTAGTTTTTCTTCATCGAATGGTTAAAATTATTAGGGAATTATTATTTCTTATGCCTATTTTTTTTGTTTAATTTTGAAGATCAGATTAATAGATATTTAATATATTTTCGATTATGTGAATCTCTAGAATTTTATTATAGTGCTTTAGGAATTAAAAAACCATCTTGAATACTAATATTAAGAAAAAAAGATGATTTTGTGGTGATTGTTTTTAAATTATGAATCTCTACTGCTCAAGTAAGTATATTTATTTATGTTTTTATTCCAAGTAGAAAAATAATTCCACAACCCTATGAAATGAATATTAAATCATAAATTTTTTCTATTTACTTATCCTATTATGATATCAGGGACCATTTAACCCATCATATTTTATTTGGTTTTGCGATTATTTACTTTCTCGTAACACTTTTTTCTACCATTTTCCATCAAAAAATGATGGTTAGATTTCACTTAAACATCCATATTTTCTTACATGGTATCCTAGTATTTTTTATCTAATGTGACCTTTATATTTCACTTTAATTATTTGAAGGTGTATGGTTTATAGAGACTTTTCCAAGGTAGGATTTTAATGAACTAATTTTGAAATGAGAAACCACAGTTACGAAGACGAAATTTAAATGTTTGAGGATGAAATTTTCAAAAAGTAGGAAGGATGTAACATCCTAGGTAATTATAGAATAAGTATTTTTTATATTTATTAATATATATGAATTAAATAGTAATTTTTACTTAGAGGGACTCTATGTTTGATATTGTAACCAATGCACAACAATGGGATTATCTAAAATCATATATTACACTCAAAACTGAGTTATATCAAAAAATAATATATTATAAATATTATTATTTTATGTTGTAGTTATATTTTAACCACTGTATCAGAAGAAATGAATAGAACTAACTATATTATACTTATACATGTTAATGAAATGTTGTTATATATTATTGATAATTTAAAGGAATTGGTTTGAAATTATCTTGCAATAATGATATTTAAAAAAAGATAACTACAGAATAGTATCAAAATTGATATTTTTGATATTTTAAAACCTATAATTTTTTATTAAATATTATACAATTATTTAAAATATATGATTTAGATAAATGGTTAGGTTAAATCTAAAAATTTCATTAATGGATTGCTCATTGGTATTTTGGAATTTTATGGTAATTATCTTAACATTCCCAATGTAAATTACTTGATAAAAAATTAAGAGTAAAATGGGTTAAAACAAAAATATAAGGATTAAAAAATATTCAAAACTTTTCTAATTTTCATTATATAAGGGTATTTCTACCCTTATTAATCCTATATTAGAACTAAATAATTTTGGACATATTTTTAAAATAAAATTAATTTATATTAATATAATAATTTTAATAATTTCAAGAGAGCCCCTCTTCTATCCTATAAATGGATCCATTTTTCTCAATTACATACAATTAAAAAACATTTTTTCAGACAATACCTACCCAAAACCCTTCCATGAATCCCTCCCTACATTATTGAGTCCTTTTTTTTGGACATAAAACCCTTGTCAGAGGTTTTGAGGAGGTAATAAAAGTGATCATCTGAAGGAATGGTAATGTTTTTATTTATGTGTTTATATTTTATTTATTCATCCAATTCATTCAAATATTCTAAAAAAAGATGAGATAATAACTATAGTATCATATATTTATTATGATATTATTATATTAATATCATCACATAAATACAACTATACTACCATGAAATGATAATAGAATTGATCTTTTATGCGTACGTGTGAACTATCACCTCCACGAATAGATATAATTCATTTCCCATAACCATATATCATTATTGGTTGAAATGAAGAAATTAATGTTCATATGCGGTATTAATTACATATTTATCGATATAAGAGAATAATATATCCATTATGTTCTTACCTTCCATGCACATAAATATTATTATGTTGTTTGTGCATACGTGGAACCTATCATCTCCACAAAGTGATGTAATAAATTTTTATTAAACAAATCACATTTATGATTTATATAAGTATATTTAAATGATTAATATTATGTTAATATTTTAATCAGAATTTTGGAATTATAAAATAATAATGACCTCATTTTGATAATGATAAATGAAAAATTGAAGTGTTAATCATGCATACGTATGACTGACCATCTCCACTATTATAACATTTTTAATTTTTTATAAGCATAATTAATGGATCTATTTAAAATAATAATTAATGTATAAAAGTGATAATTATGTCTTTAATATTATCCTAGAGATGATGGAATTATAAACACATGTACTATTGACATTATTTTCCACTCAAGTACCAAATATCGGCAAAATGTCTCATATGAACATAAATAATTATTTAATTTTTGTAACATGAAAATAAGTGAGATAAAAGGAATAAGAAGCTTGAAAAATGTTCTCAATAAGGTATAAATTAACATGTCTGTATGATTCATGATGATAAAGGCTTTACATGAAGATTCAGACTCATGGTAAGGGACTTCATCACTATCTCCATTCATTGAACCATAATTTGATGTTATACACAACCTTATTTTATACAGTGTATAATCAAACCATTTGATTTTTAATTTTATTAAAATGTATTTAAATGGAATATTTTTATTTAAAGAGTTTTACAAAAAGAAAAATTATTTTTTTTAACATATATGACAACCAAATCTTTTCCACCACAATAAAAATTATTTTATATTTGGAATGCTATACAAGTTAAAATGTTTTCAAAAGAAATATAAATACCATATTCCATCTTCATGTATTTTGGTATTGAAAATGGTTTGAGAATGGATTAATTATATCAATATCTTAAAATGGTATATTTTGATTGCAATGTGGAAATGTTATTTTTCCTTCATGCTTGTTTATGTGTTATGATTATGTTAAGGTAATTTGTAATTGTTTATGTATAAGGGTAGTTCCATGATAAACCAAGGGCAGATCAGCCCATGATAGATCTCCGAAGCATTGAGTAATGAGATAGAGTTAAATTTTAGGGTTTCTCCTAGGAAATTTAGTGAATATACCATGATGGGTATCCCATATGTAACCATAATGGTTAATCCCTATATAGATGAAAAGGATATAATGAAAGAATTATATGGATGCCACAAGTTACCTTTATGATTTATTATTTCTATGAGTTTTACAAGAATGTTATGATTTAATGAGGTAATATATAGGTTTATGTTCTATGGGTGAAAGGTATCGTTTAGTGAAAATGTTTTCATGAGATTAAAATATTCATGGACTTATAGTTTCATTACTTATTTTATATCCCTTACTTAACTCTTTATGCTTATCCAAAGATTTTGAAATGTTTTCCACATGGTATAAGGATGGGGAAAGTAAATAACGAATAGAAGATAAATGTTATGAATTTTTTTAGTATGAAAATTAAATCATGTTTTATATTGACGAGTTGTATTTTGTGAAAATTGGTTAATGAGTTGACATGAATACTTTGTAGTAGTTGGTTTTTTATTTAATTGTTATCGAATAATTATATACAAATATAATCCTAAAAAGATTTTCAATGTGAATTAAGGTAAATTCATTACATAACTAATTATAATGTATGATTTATGGCCAGTTCATTATACATCACCCCTCACACTCCATCGATTCCATCCATTCCATATCATATACTTCATTCATATACATCTTGTTTCTTACACGTTCTACAACATATTGGAGTGATCAGGCCATCCATATGGGCCCTCTTAGTCTGTATGCCTCATTAAATTCATCACTTCTCTCTGTATAACATGGGTACCTAACTATACCTAAACCATAAACAATCCATATTAACCCAACTAAGAGTGATCCACTTGTAAAAGGAAACTTTCCATGTGTAAGACTCATACACCATAATCCCAATGAACTACATGGAATTTGATATCTATGTTGTAAAAATGGCATTTATGAAGCCTCTGTAAGGTTCAATCCTAGCCAATAGTAAACCTTGGTGTCCTAGTCTTAGGGGTTCACTTCCCTGGTCTACATTATTTGGTGTTTAGACCGGACATCATGGTGAGAAACCTTTTCTTTATGAGACGCCCCACCCAGGGTCCACTCTCATTGGGGGTTCTAATACACCCACCACATTAACCTTCATGGTGTTCCCCCCACAGGATCAACCTCTATGATTTGTCTCCATGGGACATTATGATCGAGATCATCTCATCAATGATAGATGTTAAACTCATATCCTCAATTTTTTTAAACATGGGATTCCTGAAGAAAAACATATAAGAAAATACTCTGGAAAAAAATAACTTGTGATCGCCATAGGATTCCTTAGGTTCTATGCCCTTGAGAAAACCACTTTTATGGAAGAATAAATATGTTCCAATCTTCCAATCCCGGGACATGGTACTAATCTTCAACATGAATACTCTCCTGACTGAAGGTTTCTCCCCTTACCAGACCCCTTGGAATTTATATAGAGAATATATGTAATTACTTTGATTCCATAAAGAGATTTCACCATGAATGTGGGTCAAGAACTATGACTCAAATATATGAGGTCGACCCATACAATTCGATTAATTCCAAAGAGGAATCCATTAAAGAGTGAACTGACATCCAATTATCCAGTTTTGATCAAGGAGAAGACATCTTCGAGAAAGTGATGAATTCCACTTCCCTTTGGAAAGAGGGAATGAAGTGTCCAAATCATCTTTCAGTAAAAAACAACACACACATGCCCATCACGCAAGCAAAGGAGCACACAGAAGAGGTCGCCTTACCCCGATGGAATGCATTGGGATAAATCATTTTGATAATCTTAATGCTATGATATTTTTCTACTCACACAATATGACCATCTGGATGACATATGAATATTACTTTATTATGGTGCACTGGCCTGTGCTTGAGTAATATGAGTGGAAGAAGAATCTTGAAATCTACCCATCTAAGGGCTATTAGAATAATTTTTTTAAATATTTCATTTTTTATAAGAGGGAAATTTCTTTTTCCTAGTTACATATATTGCACTAGTACAAAGTTTTTTCCACACCACTAACACCCTAGACACACTTAACCTATTTTAATTAGAATAAAAACCTATCCAATAGCCCCAAATCAATCACTATCCCTATGAAAATAATTTATCATTCACTTATTACTACTTCAAAATCCAAAATAACCCACTAAAACCCTTCTCTTCTCTTGTAAATCATTATGATCAAAATTTTCCTTGTTTAATTTTATAATATTTATGAAATTTGAATCATAATGAAGAATAAATGTGTCACTATATTATAATTTCAACTGTTCTTTTCCTATATCCATCCTCAATATATATAGATTAAAATTATCAAATAAATAAAACTAAAAAGAATTATATAACTACAAAAAAGAGAAATTTATAATCATTTTCAATGAACATTGAAATGTTTGTATTGATTTTCAAAAAATATTTCTAAATTAGATATTTTTTTAGGATTCATCACTAAATTAGTTTTTTATCACTCTTTCCCTAAAAAATCACAAATTTAGGTGGTTTTTCCAAAAAATAATCACTAAATTGAATTCATTTCCTAGAAAACATAGCTATGTTTAGGATATTTTCAAGAAATGCACCTAAATTAGGGACGTTTTTCATGAAACATTGATAATTTATATTTCTAAGGAAAAAACACTATATTAATGAAATTATTCAGCAAATGTTGCTAAATTTGTGACTTTTTTTAGAAAACATTTCTAGAAATATATCATTTCCCCACCTCATTGTAAATATATATTTAGATTGATATATATATATTAATATGTAAACAAGTCCACACATATAAACACAGATAAACACACACAGATATATTTATATATATATAAACACATTCACACACATTTATATAAATACATTAATATATATAAAAAAAATTATATATAAAACATATAAATTCTAAATTTAGTAACATATTTAAGAAAACATGGCTATTTTAGTGATATTTTTACCATTATTTAAAAAATGAATAGTTATATATATAATTAAATATATATAAATATACAGACACACACACATATATACAAACACAAATATATATATATATATATATATACTTATATAAATATAAATTAATATAAACATATATGTACATCCATACAAACATATATATACATCCATATAGACATATATATCTCTCTATATGCACACATATATATTTGTAAACATATGTATATACGCACACATATAAAAAACATATAAACATATGTACAAACAATATAAAAATATATCTATATAAATGTTTATATAGAGATTTATATATATAAACATATAAAAACACACACACACACATATATATATAATATAAACACACACATATATATGAAAATAAACATATATATTTATATACTTATATAAATATATTAATAAATAAATATTTTATTTTAATTATTTAAATATATATATATATTTAAACATATCATAATAAAATTAAATATTAAATGTTGAAGTAATTGAGTTAGTTGTGTCTTTTGTGCTGACACCGGAGATCTAGATATTATTTTCTAGTGGAGTCAGCCTTTGTGGCTTGGTTACATTGGCATTCGGTATAGGTATATGGATGTGTGAGCCTTAAGGGTGATGTCTCTCTATGAGGTAGTGGGTAGGGTGTGGGTGCCATATGGGAGAGTGTTGGGGTGTTGTATTGACAAGGTGTGTGGGTTTTATATGGGAATGAAATATAAATAAAAAATAGGGGTAAAAATATAAATATCAAAATAAAATTACTAACCACTATTAGAAACACTGGTAAATCCCGACATTTCAAACAAAATGTCAGTAAATGTGGTGTAAATACTTATTTATGTTCATAAACATCAGATAATTGGAAAAATATATAAATTATTCTTATTAAGATGTTTTTAGATATGTTACTAATCAACAATGTCTTTAGAAACATCACTAAATGAATTGAGATTTTCTAATGTTTAAAAAAGACATCAGTAAATCAGATGTTGATAATTATAATTGTTTCAAAATTTTGATAGGTGTTTCTAATTAATGACATTTAAAAACATTGTTAAATTAAAAACCTTCCTAGAAACAGTGCTGAGTGAGGTGTGATTTAACAACACTGATAAAAAACATTAGTAAATGAGGTGTTGTTAATTAGAAACATTTATAAATGTCACTAAATTGGAAAGTTTAAAAATATCTTTAATTTGTCGACACCTCGTTTAATGATGATTTGAGAAACACATGTAATTAAATTAGAGACATCAAAAATCTCACTAAAGAAAAAAATGCCTCTAATTTGTGGATTTTTGATAGATTATAATTATATATTAGTCCTTTTCACCTGAAAAAGAAATATCACACTCACATTGTATATGATTCCTAAGTATAAAGAATATAATATTCAATTTTTTTCATTATAATGAATATATTAGCTCAAATATCCTATCAATTCCATAGATCCCATATTTTAAACTATAAGGCCCCTTGTATCCCCTGATTAAACAATACTATACTATAACATCTTGTACAACATTGGTCATCACTTCC
This sequence comes from Viscum album, assembly GCA_963277665.1. NCBI lineage: Eukaryota > Viridiplantae > Streptophyta > Magnoliopsida > Santalales > Viscaceae > Viscum > Viscum album. Next base: position 1,787,264,409 of record OY728142.1, read on the forward strand.
ACTATATATTGTGTCCTTCCCACAATGTTTTGAATTAATTTAATTGGAATCACTATAATTCTCTTCACAACTAGATTCGTGAGTTTTACTAATCAACATGAATGATCATTCTTTACTTTAACATGTCTCTATTAAGGTATCTCATAATCAATATCTTTCACTCAAGGCTCATTAGTATGCTTCTTTGGAACCATGATTCTATAAAAATAATCAAACAAATTAATAAGCATTTAACGACCAGAACTATTATAAATAGGATTCACATTTTGATTTAATTTAATATCTTATTATATAATATCGTTATAAAAAACACATTCACTTATGCTGTTTTAGTATATACAATTGGATTTAAAATACCTTTATCTATCATTACCATTGACAATATCGATTTTTAATAGTAATCACTTGATTAGTATTAATTTTCTATTTTAATAAATCTAATTTACAAAAATAAAGGAAGTGATGGACTCAACTAGTAGGATCATACCATCCAAAGACAATTTACCAATGGTTTTGAGGGATATAGAATATATGGGATTTTTCCATGACCAAACCTCAACTAATATACAACAGAAAAATAATGAGTGAAGCCATTTTTGATAGAGGTTAATGCTCATCGAGATCATGACTCAAACAAAATTCGCCAAACCACCCCATTAAAGTTCCATCATCACACACCTTACTCTTAGGGAATTTTCTAGTGTATTAAAGGGTTATGTATCAAGACCATATAAATATGACCATGTATATTATTTTTTAAATAACGATCAATATATTTTCATCATATTATGGTAACTTTACAAGTTATTTTTATTGTGATATAATAAAACAGAAATAGTATTTTTGGGAATTATTAAAATTCAATTAAAGAACATGTTTTTAATAAATTAATATATTTTTGAAATAAATAATAATTTAATAAAATATTTTTATTTAATATTTTTTATTAAATATATATGATCATAAAAGTATTATGACGTTAAATGTAATTTTTATAAGGGAGTGAAAACAATTACTGTAAAAAACCACGTCTTTTTAACCAAAGTATCCTATTATTTGAAAAGTGAAAATTAATATATTTATAAGATTACATAGATAATATGTATATTATTTTTTGAATCAATATTTTGATATTATCCAATGGTGAAAGTTTCTTAAATTTATGAGACAATATATTTTTCAGTAAATATTATATACCGTTTAAATATACATCATGAATTATTAAATAATAATGAACCAAAAGTACCTTAATAAATACTATAAAGGGTATCCAAAAACATATCTATTTCTTTCATTTAAAATAATTTCTATTTATGTTTATTTTATTATATTTATAAATCAATTCTGAATCCTCGATACCATTAATAGATTTTAAGGATTTAAAATCATTTCACTAAGAGTATGACTGTCATCCACAAAAGAGGGGAACTATTTTTGTTATGTTCGGACCTGGGCCTAATTAAATAACAATGACCACTAAAAATTCATATAAACCATGGGATAATCTGTTTTTTTGGTTATTTTATTATGTAGATTCCAAAAACTAAATAATAATGAAATCCCAAAATTTTCCTATATAAACCCACCCAAATCCCCTTTACCTTCAATAAAACTCTTTTGAGCACATATATACTCTTCCATTCACTCTATATTCCTCCCAAGGTTCTCCAATATCTCATGAGTATTCTCCCAATAATTTTTATTCACACAGTCATGTAAGGGATCTTCCTCTATCCTATTTATTCATCTACCCCTTTTATGTTATTCTACTTAATTTCCAATTGTTCATGTTGGGATATGTTCAGAAATATCGCAAATACTATCCTCTTTATGTATACATTTCTAAAGATGCCTTCTAATCTCATTTACCCATTCAATTAACCATTATGTACATCAATTATCATTCTAAAATTCAGAAATGGATTTTTCACTTGTCATTTCCATTCAAGAACTTCTTATATGTTATGTCTCTTGAAGTAAGTTTTATTATGTTGGGAAATATTTTTCAATATTACCCATATTTTAAATTTTATTTAATAATTATGAGACCCCCTTTAACTCTCTTTAATCCCCCCCTGATCTTTTATGTATAGTAGCTATCATGCTGAAATATAGTAATGATTATTTTCCTTATTCATGTTTTTTCATTATCTTATTCAATAAATTTCAAATTTATAATTTTGGGATATTTTTTTACATATCCCCACTAAATTACCTTCTCTATTTATGTGATTGAAACGCACGGCCGATTGTCGCCTATCGACCGGTCAAAATTCTAGTGCTCTGCTAATGTGTATAGCAGCACTCGGGTCGAATCCTCAGCGATGACACTTTGTAATAGTCATTTGTTTTTAGTTGATTGTATTTTGATTTGGGGGGTTTGTTTGCAGAGCTTAATTGAAATGATTTATGGATGATGTTTTATTTACCAAATTTATAAAGATTGGGGTGAGTTCATTATTGGGTAGTTAAGCATGTGATATCCTTGAGCCTTACTTTGTATTGCATTAAATTAACGCCCATGTCATAAGTTGACGTTGATTGGAATTCCTAAGTGTGAATGCTTTAATCCAAGCCTTAACAGAACTTAGGGTTCTAATATCAATCAAAACTTATTTATGGTAGTGTATTTATGGTTTCAATAATCCATGGAAACCACTCGTTAAACAAAACATATCATTAATCCATGACATATTAAGTTTAACATACACAATATTAATTTAAAGAATACTCATCGAGCAAAACTCTCAATCACTTAACATCCCCGAATTATAACTCACACCAATGAGAGATTTACTCATCCATTTGGATGTTTAATATTCTGGTTTAAATAATTATGATGATAAATTAAGAATAGAATAAAAATAAAGGGATTAGAAAAGAGTGGTACGTTGACACACACACACGAACGATGATGATAATTAAAAACGGATGTTCGATTGAATGAGGAAGAAAAAGAAGGGAAGTGGATTCAACTGAGTTTAAACTATTTTAAGAACATAAATATTAAACTACAGAAGGTGGATGAGAATAAGAGATATTGAAGATGTAACTTTCATTAAAACAGAATTACAAGATCACAAAAATGAAGAACACAAAAGTAAGTGAAAACAAAGAGAGGAGGAAAGGTCTCTCAAGTGAAAACTTGAGTATGGCAGGTCCTCCCAAGCCTTTGGAAAAGCTTTGGTCGTTCCAATATGATCTCCTATATTCTGAAATGCCAACCCCTCTCAAGGAGAGAAGGGGAGAGTATTTATAGCCCAAGGAGTGGACTGTTTGCATTCCTAATCTGTCCCTCCACTTGCATCGCCAATTTGGCTATTCCGAAAGCCGAATCCAAAAATATCTCCTTCTTCAAAGTTGTAGATAATAGAATTGTCCGACTACTGTCAAAATATGGAGGCATTTTGACAAGTGGAGACAATGTTACGGAGGTTTTATCAAACAAAGGTAAACTGTCCATTTCTATCCATTCTTTTTCGATGGCCAACATGTGAATGGATTGTTGAATAGGACGATGACTTCAAATCCGAATGACTTATTCAACAAAGTCGGCCTTCTATATCTCCTATTTCCCACTGCAAAATCTCAGCTCGATGCAATGCTTACATCATGAGACATGTCATGAATAGTATACTGATTTTAATTCTTGGACAGAATGGTGGGCTGGACTTCAAAGCTTCATTTGGGCCCCCTGTACTTGGATTTTGGCCATGAAATTTTTATCCAAGATGAAATGTAGTGTCCCCCGAATTATTGTGGAGATTTAATGTTTTTGGACTTCTGTATTGAGCCTAGTAAATCAATCATCAAGGCTGGTCCAGTTTGTTCACAGATTCTTTGGTCTTGTTTGTGAGGAACATATGACCCTTCCAATGGCAGAATTGGATCATGGTTCCTTCTAATGAAATGTTTTATATTGAATGGATAATCCTACAAAACAATAACCACACAATTTGGATCAGTATAGTGACATTTATAATTAAAATATTAAATTGACTCAATTGGACTACTTCTAAAAATGCTCAAATATTATACTTAATATTAAAACATTAATATTTCACACAAATTATGCACATTTCATATAAAATAAGTAAAGGGGGAATATAATAAGTCATGAAAATATTAATAACATCAACTCCCCCACACTTATATTTGCACGTGTCCTCATGTGCAACAAATATAAAAACATGACAAAATCATTTTCACTCACCAACAAATATTAAAATTTTGTTTTCTCCAATCAGGGGAGGTTTAGACTATTTCACTCATCCATATTGAATTCCATCAAAAATTTGCTTCAAAATAATGCATCAGAAACAATTCATTTTTTCATGTTCAAGGTTTGAATTGGAAAATGTAGGCACTCAAAACTTACTCCTCTCAAGATGATAAAAATGTATTTTAGGAGGTTCACTCATTCACCAACAAAAAGTGAAAATCAAGAGTTTGTAAGAGCTCTCCGCTTCTATTCCCAAATCTAATGTGTAAAAGAATAAAGAGGACTTTTAATGGGTTTTTCAGTGGCTATGGGACGGTAGGTATATAATGTCCAAAGGAAAAGAGGGGTTAAAAACACCAACATGGAAAAATCAATGCACATTTTTTTTGAAATTTGATTTGAAAGGAAATAGAAACACATATTTACAATGGCATGAATGTGTGATGAATGAAAAGTGAGGGAGATAGAAAATGGAATAGGGTGAGATGATGGAATATGTACAACATGGAAGACTTCCAATAATGACACAATACAAGATGATTCAAGTGTTCTTTTTTTCTTCTCTTTTTGCTCTTTTTTTCGAAAGTTCTGCTTGAAACAAGTCTCACAGTCATCTCCCAACCCATGTTTGATCTTCTCATGGAACTAATTTTAGTAGTTATAACACGATAAAAGGTTTATGATGAATGATTTTTGACCCACCCAAGGCACAACCCATTCCTTTTTTTCCATTTTTTTTAATATAATTTTTTTCATTTTTTTTGAACACTTTTCAATGACTTTTGTACATATGAAAATTACACATATACACCCCAAATCTCAAAGAATTACAACCTCTCCCCCACACTTTAATGGATGCTTTCCCTCAAGCATATGATGACACATTGGAAATCAATGAAAGTATGCCCAAAAATGAAGTCGATTCCCCCCACACTTAAATTTCAATAAATTGTACAATGAAAATCCATGAAGATGTTGGGTGGGACAAGGTATTAGGCTTGTAATGTGGCTATCAAAAGAAAGGATTTCATATGCTCAAAAGGGCTTTCAAAAGTAGGATCAATGTAAGGGTAACGAGAGGCTATTTGGATATTCTGATTCTCATGTGGCTTAGAAAATGCCTCTATCATATTAATGCACACAAAAGATGGAAATTCAGCTCGAAGGTCCACAAACTCAAGACTCACAATCAGTTGTGAAGACACACAATGAAAAATATGGCCATAGATGACCTTGGCATGAAGGATAATGTTATTCCTCATGGTAGGGGAGAATCATTTTCCACCAAAAATTGTTCATTCAAAATGTTTGTTATTGACACAAAATTGTTTACCCAAGTTTGAGATAAAAATTCAATATATTTGAGTTTAAAACAAGCCTTTTGACTCCCCAAAATGGTTGGACAGAATTTCAATATTGGATGATTAGTAATTATGACACCCCTTTTTTTGTTAATTTTCATTTTTTTAATTTATTTTTTTTAATTTTTTTTATTTTTAATGACACATCCACACAAAAGAGAAAATAGAAAAAAGGTTGTGGAAGAATGTTGTAAAAAAATGAGAGGGAGAGAGGAAGAAGAAGAAATAGAGAGAAGAAGAGAGGGAAGAGAGATTGAGGAGAGAGAGAGTTAAAGGGAAAGAGGTGCCCCCTGGTTTGGCTTTGGTGGGTCGTCATTTCCATCTAGTGGTGGGTCAATGGAAGTCGATGTAGAAACTGAAGTGAATGGCCTCTCATGGTGATGCTTTAACCAGTGTCCATTTACCGTGAACGTTCTTTTTGAAGAAGGGTCTTGGACTTGCACTGCACCAAATGGGTAAACATTAGTAATAATAAAAGGTCCATCCCAACGAGAATTGAGCTTACCTGGGTGAAGTCGAAATCGAGAATTGAAGAGAATTACCTTTTCAACTTCATGAAATACCTTTCGAAGAATGTGATTGTCATGGAGGGACTATGCCTTTTCTTTGTAGAGAATGGAGTTCTCAAACGAATCGAGACGAAGCTCCTCCAATTCAGTCAACAGCAACAATATTTCTTCACTAGATTTTTCAAAATAAAAATTACAAGTTTTGACAGCCCAAAATGACTTATGTTGGATTTCAACTGGTAAATGACAGACTTTTCCAAAAACTAGCCTAAATGGAGATATCCCAATGGGTGTCTTATAGGCTGTTCGATAGGCCCAAAGTACTTCACCAAGTCTATCGGGCCGGACTTTTCTTGTGGGCTTAAGAATTCTTTCAAGAACTCTTTTTCACTTCTATGTTAGAAAGTTCTGCCATTCCATTTGTTTGAGGGTGATATGCAGTGGATGTTTTATGTACAACCCCATTCTTTTTCAAAAGTGACTCCATGGTTCTATTACAGAAATGAGTTCCTAAGACACTTATCAAAGCACGTGGTGTTCTGAATCGATGGAAGATATGGGTTTTGAGGAACTCACTCACAGTTTGAGCATCATCTTTCCTAGTGGGTTTGGCCTCGACCAACCTAGAAACATAGTCAACAGCAAGGAGAATGTAGGATAATCCATTGGAAGGGGGAAAAGGTCCCATGAAATCGATGCCCCAAACATCGAAATGCTCACGGAAGATTAATGGATTTTGAGGCATTTCGTTTCTTTTGGAAATTGTGGCAAACTTTTGGCAAGTGGGACATGATTGACAGAACTCGTGTGAGTCCTTGAAGAGTGAAGGCCAAAAGAATCCAGAATCTAGGACCTTTCGAGAAGTCCTTTGTGGTCCAAAGTGGCCACCTCCAGGCATTGAGTGGCAGAATTCCAAGATGGAGGATTGTTCAGTTTCATCAACACATCTCCTAATTACCATGTCAGCCCCAGTTTTCCAAAGTTTATTATCTCCCCAAAAATAATGATTTGAATCACTTTTCATCTTTTCTTTTTGTTATTTTGAAAAATATTCAGGGAAAACACCAGAAACCAAGTAATTGACAATTGGGGCATACTATGGTAACTTTGTAGTGAGAGACGAGAGGTGTTCAATTGGAAATTCAGGATCAATTATTTCAGAATGAGAAGAATTAGAAATTCTACTCAGGTGGTCAGCCACAGGGTTTTATTTTCCAAGTTTATATTTTATCACAAGGTCAAACTCTTGGAACATTAAAATCCATCTTATTAGCCTTGGTTTGGAATCAATTTTTTTAAGTAAGAACATTAATGCTGAGTGGTCCGTGAAGATGATGATTTTGGCACCTAAGAGATAGGGCCGGAATTTATCCAAGGCAAAAACCACAGCTAAATGTTCTTTTTCAGTCACAGTGTAGTGTGATTGAGTTTCATCCAATGTTTTTGGGGCATAAAAGATGACATGAGGAATGTTTTCTCTTCTTTGACCAAGAACAACCCCAATGGCCCTATCAGAAGCATCACACATCAATTCAAATGGTAAGGACCAATCTGGGGGTTGGATTATTAGAGCAGATGTGATAGAAGATTTGAGTTCAATGAAGGCTCTCTTTCAAGCCTCATCAAAATTGAATGTGACATCATTTTGAAGTAAACGAGTGAGTGGGAGTGAAATCTTGCTGATGTTCTGAATGAATCGCCGATAGAAACCAGCATGACCAAGGAAGGACCGAATGTCTCCAACTGATTTGGGTTCAGGAAGTGATTGGATCACCTCAATTTTGGATGGATCAACTTGGATACCCCCTTGAGAAATTATGTGCCCTAGAACAATCCCATTTGAAACCATGAAGTGACATTTTTCATAATTCAGCACAAGGTTGCACTTGACACACTTTTGAAGGACCAAAGAGAGTGAATGTAAGAAAGATTCAAATGACTCGCCATAAATGGTAAAGTCATCCATGAAGACCTCCATGCAATTCTCAATGAATTCAGAAACGATACTCATCATACACCACTGGAATGTTGCAAGAGCATTACAAAGGCCAAAAGGCATTCGCCTATAGGCATAGGTTCCAAAGGGGCAAGTGAATGTGGTCTTTTCTTGGTCTTGAGGTGCGATTGGAATTTGGAAGTAGCCGGTGTAACCATCAAGAAAGCAATAGTGTGACATTCCAGCCAATCTCTCAAGCATTTGGTCAAGGAAAGGAAGTGGGTAGTGATCTTTTCGTGTTTCAGCATTCAATTTGTGATAATTGATGCACACACACCATTTGTTTTTCACTCGAGTTGTGACCACCTCTCCATGTTCATTTGTGACAACTGTTATCCTACCCGTCTTAGGAATGACTTGAATTGGACTAACCCATTCACTATCAGAAATTGGGTAGATAATACCAGCTTAAAGAAGCTTGGTAATCTCTTCCCTAACTACCTCAAGTATGAGTGGATTGAGTCTTCTTTGAGGTTGCCTAATTGGTTTGGATGATTCCTCTAGATGGATGTGATGCATGCAAAGGGCAGGGTTGATTCCTGGAATATCCTATAGGGTCCAACCTAAGGCATTTTTTTTCCTCTAACACTTCAACAAGTTGGGAATCCTCAGTTTCAGAAAGTGAAGCATAGATAATGACAGGGTATGAGGGATCATGGAAAAGGAATGCATACTTGAGGTGTGAAGGAAGGGGTTTTAGATCAGTTTCAGCCTTTATTTGAGAGCTAGACAAGTTAGGAGTAGGAGAAAGTATTCCAGATGGGTTTGGATCATTTTCCTCAACACTGTCCAAGGTGGAGCAGTAGAGATCAGAGTTGATGTGGGATTCAAGAGAGTTTTCAAGTTCCTCTACATTGATGGAGTCTATGAATGAGAGGTCCACATCAACTTCACCATTTATGACTTTGTTAATCATGGTGCAGATTTCACAAGATCCTTTATCATTAGAACATTAAGAACATGGTGGATTGGGGTTCGATTGAATCTTAGAATTGTCCCCAAAAGCATGGATTGAGAATGCAGAGTGATCCTCATATGGGTATCGCATGGCTTGGAAAATGTTGAACTTGACCAGTTGGTCACCGAATTCCATGGATAAGATGCCTGAATGGACATCAATCTTGGTTCTCGCAGTCATGAGGAATGGTCATCCTAGAAATAGGGGAGATTGAGAAGAGTTCATCTCACCTTCCATGTCAAGGACATAGAAATCAGCTGGGAAGATAAGATCATTGACCCGAACAAGAACATCCTCAATTATCCCCTCAGGACTGGCAGTGCTTCTATTGGCTAATTGAATTACAACACCCGTTGGGTGCACGGGACCTAGACCAAGGTTGGAGAAAATGGATTTGGTCATGACATTTATTGAGGCTCCAATGTCTATGACTGCATCATCAATGTTGGAACTCCCTATTTGACATAGAACCGTGAAGGTCCCTAGATCTTTTCACTTCATGGGAATGGACTGTTGGGTTGAAACATTTTCAATGTTCCTACGTTGCCTCTTATGGGTGCACAATTCCTTAAGAAACTTGGCATACTTAGGGATTTTTTAGATGGCATCTAAGAGGGGGATGTTCATTTCAACACGTCTAAACATGTCAAGCATTTCAGGATCAGGTTCAAAGGAATTCTTAGGCTTGGAGATGGCTTGAGGAAAAGGAATTGGGTTCCTTAGAGGAATGGAAGGAGGTGAAGGAGTGGATTCAAGTTCCTTTTCCAGCTTTTTGTTCTTTTCATTTTCTAGATCAACATCGAAAGGGGAGGTAGAGCAATTAGCATGGGGCATAGAAATTTTCTTTCCCGATCTAAGTGCAATTGCACATACATTACCCTTAGGGTTGGGTAATGGTTGAGCTGGGAGTTGGGATGAATTGGATGGTTGTTGTTGGCTAAGGTGGGATTCAAGTTTTCCTATTTCGGTTTCAATGTTCTTGAGGCTAGAACGAGTGAAGGAAGGAAGATCCTCTAAAACACTTTCTCATGGTTGTTTAGAAGAAGAGGGTTGTCCCAAATTGGGTTAGCCTTGATTTTGTTTCTTGGGAAAGCGATTGTATTGGGTGGGGAATTGGGAAGGCTCGTTAGGATAGTGGAATCCAGGAGGAGGATTGTTCCTTTGGGGTTGAGGAACAAAAGGATAAGGTTGATGGATGTTACCACCGCTTTGACCATATTGGAACTGGTTTGGATTTTGATGAGGGAACTGAGGAGGATGAGAAATGGGATTACCATACCTCAGAGGTGGGTTAAAGGTAGAAGAGAAGGGCTCAGAGTGGGGTTGGTTAAAGTTTCTAACAAACTGACCTGATTGTTGAGGGTTGATGTTTCGCTGAGCATATGACGCATTGAGATCCATTGGACTAGATGAATTAGATGGATCATCTTGAAGTTGTGGACATGTGTCAGTCGGATGAGATAGAGAGTTGAAGATTCCACAATTCTTGATAGGTCCAGGGAATAATGACTGTGGAGAAGATGAGGTTGGGGCTTTGGTAGCCACCGCTAGTTGACGCACAAGACCTGTAAGTTCACTCATCCACTCAGTCATCTTGTTGGGCTCTATGGATTGATTCTCTTGGGCTTGTTTCACTTGATCATGTGCTCGAGTATGGAATTGTTGTGTGTTTGCAGCCATGCTACTTATGAGATCTCTTGTAGCTGCAAGAGTTTTATCAACAAGAGCACCGCCACTTGCGGCATCTATGAGAGTTCTCTCCATAGCCAATAACCCCTCATAGAAGTATTGGATCAAGAGTTGGTCAGGGATTTGATGATGTGGGCAGGTTGCAACAAGATTTTTGAACCTCTCCCAATACTCATAGAGTGATTCATTTAGGGAATTGACGGATGCCACTTATTTCCTTTTGGATAGAAGCTGTTCGAGAAACGGGAAAGAACATCTCAAGGAAAAGTCTCTTCATGTCAACCCATGAGTTTATGGAACCATGTGGGAGGTAGTAGAGCCAAGACTTGGAAGAATCTTCTAGGGAAAAGGGGAAATCTCTAAGCTTTATTTGTTCTTTAGAAACCCCTTGAGGCTTCATGGTAGAGCATACTACTTGAAACTCTTTAAGGTGAAGATGTGGATCCTCACCGGCTAGCCCGTGAAAATGAGGGAGAAGATGAATCAAACCCGATTTGAGTTCGAAGTCAGCTTCAATGTTTGGATATTGAATACCAAGAGGTTGGTAATTCATATCAGGGGAAGCAATTTCTTTCAATGTTTTTTCCCTAGGATTGGTCATATCTAATTCAATTGGTAGGGCAATGATTGGTTTTTGGGTGATTTGGTTATCCCCAATGGTCCTCCTAATTCGACGAAGAGTTCTATCAATTTCAGGGTCAAACAAATCTGAGGGATTGTATGGGAGGCTTCGGGGCATTCAGAGAGATTTAGAAAGGATGAGGAAGACGGGTTTTCCTTTGTATTTTTTCAGTTTATGATTTTTAAGAGGAAGACGGGTTTTTCTTTGTGTTTTTTTTCAATTTTTTTCAAAAATTTTGATTTTTTTTTTGGTTTTTTTACAATAACCAGAAACTAATGACTACTTAAAGCACCATCCCCGGTAACGACACCATATGAAACGCACGGCCGATTGTCGCCGATCGACCGGTCAAAATTCCGGTGCTCTGCTAATGTGTATAGCAGCACTCGGGTCGAATCCTCGGTGATGACACTTTGTAATAGTCGTTTGTTTTTAGTTGATTGTATTTTTATTAGGGGGTTTGTTTGCAGAGCTTAATTGAAATGATTTATGGATGATGTTTTATTTACCAAATTGATAAATATTGGGGTGAGTTCATTATTGGGGAGTTAAGCATGTGATATCCTTGAGCCTTACTTTGTATTGCATTAAATTAACGCCCATGTCATAAGTTGACGTTGATTGGAATTCCTAAGTGTGAAGGATTTAATCCAAGACTTAACTTAACTTAGGGTTCTAATCTCAATAAAAAATTATTTATGGTAGTGTATTTATGGTTCCAATAATCCATGGAAACCACTCGTTAAACAAAACATATCATTAATCCATGACATATTAAGTTTAACATACACAATATTAATTTAAAGAATACTCATCGAACAAAACTCTCAATCACTTAACATCCCCGAATTATAACTCACCCCAATGAGAGATTTACTCAGCCATTTGGATGTTTAATATTCTGGTTAAAATAATTATGATGATAAATTAAGAATAGAATAAAAATAAAGGGATTAGAAAAGAGTGGTACGTTGACACACACACGCGAACGATGATGATAGTTAAAAACAGATTTTTGATTGAATGAGGAAGAAAAAGAAGGGAAGTGGATTCACTGGAATTTAAACTTTTTTAAGAACATAAATATTAAACTACAGAAGGTGGATGATAATAAGAGATATTGAAGATTTAACTTTCATTAAAACAGAATTACAAAGAAACAGAATTACAAGATTACAAAAATGAAGAACACAAAAGTAAGTGAAAACAAAGAGAGGAGGAAAGGTCTCTCAAGTGAAAAATTGAGAATGGCAGGTCCTCCCAAGCCTTTGGAAAAGCTTTGGTCGTGAAAATATGATCTCCTCTCTTCTGAAATGCCAACCCCTCTCAAGGAGAGAAGGGGAAAGTATTTATAGCCCAAGGAGTGGACTGTTTGCATTCCTAATCTGTCCCTCCACTTTCATCGCCAATTTGGCTATTCCGAAAGCCGAATCTCCAAATATCTCCTTCTTCAAAGTTGTAGATAATAGAATTGTCCGACTACTGTAAACATATGGAGGCATTTTGACAAGTGGAGACAAAGTTATGGCGGTTTTATTAAACAAAGGTAAACTGTCCATTTCTATCCATGCTTTTTCGATGGCCAAAATGTGAATGGATTTTTGAACAGAAATATGCCTTCAAATCCGAATGACTTATTCAACAAAGTAGGCCTTCTATATCTCCTCTTTCCCACTGAAAAATCTCAGCTCTATGAAATACATACATCATGAGATATGTCATGAATAGTATACTGATTTTAATTCTCGGACAGAATGGTGGGCTGGACTTCAAAGCTTCATTTGGGCCCCCTGTACGTGGATTTGGGCCGTGTAATTTTTATCCAAGATGACATGTAGTGTCCCCCGAATTATGGTGGAGAGTTAATGTTTTTGGACTTCTGTATTGAGTCCAGTAAATCAATCTTCATGGCTGGTCCAATTTGCTCACAGATTCATTGGTCTTGTTTGTGAGGACCATATGACCCTTCAAATGGAAGAATTGGATCATGGTTCCTTCTAATGAAATGTTTTATATTGACAGTATAATCCTACAAAAGAAGAAACACACAATTTGGATCCTTATAGTGGCATTTATATTTAAAACATTAAACTGACTCAATTGGACTACTTCTAAAAATGCTCAAATATTATACTTAATATTAAAACATTAATATTTCACACAAATTATGCACATTTCATATAAAATAAGTAAATGGGGAATATAATAAGTCATGAAAATATTAATAACATCAGTTATGTGAGACCCCTTACCCCTCATAAAACAATTTTTACCATTATTAAAGTGATAACATGTTGCTACAAAAATTTCCCCATGGTCTTTCATGATATGATATATGTGTATTGAATAAAATACCAATTTACAATCAAGGGGTTTCACATTTATGAACATATAAATTTTTATTTGGGAATGAAAAATATTTATTCTCTGGTTCTTGATATTGGAATACATTATGATGATTAATGAATCCATTTGGAATGTTCTACGTGGCACACAAATGCATGGGAATGAAATGAATGTGATGTGTCCACCCAAAATTATATAGCACTCCAATGCATTGGGTAATGTTTAGTATCATGATACATCATGTTGGGAAAATAAGTGAACATGATTCCTATATGGGAATTTTTCCACCATGATATTTCGGTGGTATATCATTGACCTATGTTTATGATTCAATGTTTTATGTTTTTTCCACATTTCCCATGTTTTGATTATCATTCTATATCATGTCCCATTATTCATGGTTATTATTTGTACTCTTTTTATGCCCCATTGAATTGAATATTTCCTCACATGTATCACATTATTCCATTTGTATCCCATTACTAGACTTTACAGCTCACCACTTTTTATTTTTGTCCCTAGGTTATCCCATGCAGTTTGATATAGGATCATGTTAAGGATTTGTTTCTAGAAAGATTTTGTCTTAGAGATTTTAAGTTATTATATAATGTACCTAATAAAAAATACAATAGAATTCTCTATGTTCTAGATTTTATTAGGGTTAATCTTATGTAATAAATTAAGAAGTAATGTGAAATAAATAGTAGGGTTTTTATAGTTTCTATTAAATGATTTTGTTTTATTTTTTTGGGATTATATTTATAAAACTATAACAAAATAAATTTGTATAAATATTGGCATAATAAAACATCACTAAATTTTGGTAAGTATAGAGTAATTAGTTTATGAAGAAAATATGTCTTTGTCTGGATACTACCAGTGGATTTGGTTCTCGCACAGATGTATCTTGGGGTATCTACACTGACAACGTTTGTCGATCTTGACTTAATATAACCAGGTACATGACAAAAACCCATATTACACACCTAGTTTGGCACTCAAATAGGATAATCATTGGTTATATCATAATCTCCTTATAATCCATTATTATGGGAATAGAAAAATTTCTATAAGAATATCTGTTATGAAATAGATCTTGGATAACATATAATGAAGTGAATAAATTAAAAAGTTATGGAAATACATGTAATTTATACATTATGAAATTTGTTTCTGACGCTTTCCGATGGGGTGCGCGTGTGCGTCCATCACACAGGGGGGGACGCACGACTTGTAGCCCCGCATTCCCGCTTTCCAAAAGTGGGCAACATCCATTCCTTATTCAGGGTCGTCTTCTCCTCGATCGAAACTGGGATGATGGGATGTCGGTTCTTCCTTCCATGGATTCCTCCTCGGAGCTCATCACCTAGTCTGGGTCTCCCTCATATATTTATGATGTATTCGTGAATCCCATTCCCGATGCCATATCTTCATGGACACCAGTTAATTACGCTGCTTCCGTCGAGATGCTCCAAGGGGTCGGGTCAGGGAAGCAACCTTCAGTTAGGAGAGTGGTCACACTGAGGTGTCGTTGGCGTGTGTTGATGCTGTGGGATTGTCATATCTGTCTTCTATCCCTTATTATAGGGATTCTTGACGGCGCGGAAGCTCGAGGCATCCAACGTCGAACACAGGAAAATTTCATGCCATATGCATGTATCTGAGGTTTTCCTCATCTTCTCATGTTTAGCACGGGGTATGTCGCGTGTTTAATTTCTATATGTGAAGGATCGGACTGATCAGAACACTGAGAGTGGATCAGATTGAAGAACCCCCTAGAGGGAACGCCGATATTGGGGCCAGAACATGGGTGGCTTTCCGGATGCTGTGGAGTGTAGTGAAGTGGCATGATCTCACCGGGATATGTCGACCCGGGTAAGAATTTGGATGGGTGATGGATTTGGGCTTGATTCTCGAAGAGACTTCCTATGTATCTCCGTGGGAGGGAATCAAAGTCCGCATAGTTTGATGATATAGTGGGATGCCCAAAGAGGCGTCCCATGAGAATGAACGTATGGATGGGACCTGGAGTGAGTAAGACCCCTGGGCTAGGGCATGAGCTTCCCAACGCACGTGGGTTCAAGGGAAAGGTCAGGATGGGACATGGATGTTTGGACTGAACCTCAAGGAGGCTTACTATGTACCGTGCCTTAGTATGGATCAAAGTCCCCGTAGTTCAGGATGGATGTGGCTTATGCTCTAAGGCGACCTAGGATGGATATGGAGTATACGCTCTAAGGCGGACCACAATGGTTGTTATGGGGAATACACTCTGAGGCAGCCCAATATGTATATGGGTCTTACGCTCTGATGCGGCGCAGATTGGTTGGTTAACCGATGCGAAGGGGGTCGAAACGACCGGGTGGTGGTCTTGAACCTCGTGGAGGATTCCTACATATCCCCATGATAGGGAATAAAAGTCCACATAGTTTGGGTGGTTCATTTTAACGTCATGTATGAAGGGGAAGATAGTTTAATGTCGTGCTGGACTAGAGCATACATTTAATAATCATGCGGGACGGGGGAATCTGGGGCATACGCTTTGATGCGGCCCATAGTGATGGTGATTCGACGTGAAGGGGACCGGAACAACTGGGTGGGGGGCTTGAACCTTGTGGAGGCTTCCTACATATCCCCATGACAGGGAATCAAAGTCCACGTAGTTTGGGTGCAGGTGGGGTCAGTGTTGGTTCTCACTCTAAGCTCATGTGAGTCATGCTCGGTGTGAGAAACAAGAGGATGCAGGGACCTGCCGATCATGTGGCAAAGGGTGCATCCGTGGGAAACGAATAGGGGATTACGTGTTGAGAGGCCCATGGTGCCGGTACTTACTCTAGGATGGAGGCCTGATTTGCAACAAAGCATAAAGGTAGAGGGATTTGGGACTGACCAAAGGAAGTTCCTCGTTCCCTATCACGCCCTCCACTGGCCTTGGTAGTGGGGATGTACGGATGACATGGGTGCTACCTTCCACAAGAAAGGCTAGGGGCTTACACCAGGTTGGCTTCCCTTCCTCCGTGGACAAACACCACTTCGAGATGGAGGATATGATTCCATATGAGAGAGGTTCCATTCTTGTGGAGACGAGCGGCATAAAGAATGTCCGAGCCGGGGGGACCCTACGTGCGAGGCACGGGTCCGGATCACAGTTTAATGTCATGTGTTGAGGATGAGGTGTCTGGAAGTTTATCATCCTGTAGCTCGGACGAGGTGGGTTCTATCCACACCCCTATGACTTACATAACTGTTACCGTCTACCCCTTGTGGGACGGAAGGAATCGGTAAATCCGTGATGAATGTGGGTCTCACAGCGAACGATCGAGGGGTCCACCTTAGCGTGGCTACGGTGGTTGGGGATTACGCATGGATGCTGCCCAGGTGCCACTACGGAGTGGCAATGATGGATGGGTCTTACGCATGGACGCAGCCTATAATGTCTTCCTCTTTTCTAGCCATGAGGGCATCCCAACTCACTGGTGGGTTGAGGCATGTGATTGAGGCCTATACCTATGCGCTAGTGCACAAGTGGGATAATTCAAAGGGCGTTGGAATCAGCCCGGACAAAGGGATGTGAAAAGTGTGAATCCCATGCCTATCATTAAGAATGCAATGAGAGAGGTGTGGAGATAGAGGATAACTACTGACCAGGTTCGAAAACATCATCCTGTTGTGTTAGCCTAAAATGGGGACAAACAAATGAGGGTCAACTGCTGACAGTGTTCGAAACACAGGACCTGAATCAATGTGCTGGCCAATGTCTTCTGGGGCGTTGGCCCTGGATGGTAGGTGAGCCGATGCGGCATGGGACCATGCCATTAGGGGGTCCCTTTAGACTTGGAAGTGGATGCAGATCTGAATGAAGGACACACAAAGTGTGAGGTGGAGGGATGAAATGATTGAACAGATTACAATGCTCTTGAAACTACACCACTATAATCATGGAATTAGGCATCTTATTCTTTTCAGATAAGGTATATATTGTTTGGAACAAGAGGCATCCTATTATCGAATGATAGAGTGTTCTACTCATGGAATTGATGATGAGAATCTCAACTCACGACATAGGAAACTGACCAAGAGGAATATGTCAACTTAAGGTGTTTCATGGTGTGAAGAAGAGTATCTCAAATCATGCTATACCAGAGGTGGAAAGAGGTTTCACATTAGGGTGTAATGGAAAATCCCTACATCCCATCCTGAAAAAGTTCGTGGTGCGACTCTCCATTTTTCATGGGGGACAGTGATGGTAGATAAGAGACATGTGCATGGAAGACACTGGGATGGCACACAATTCATGGATTCATGTGAAAAAAGTTAGGTCGGCGTGCAAAATGAATTGGGCACCAAAGACCTAATTGCGTGCAATCGGAACGAATTGCACGCAAGGGGCAGACCCCGAATGGATTGGAGTTCTGTCTAGGCCATGGGGATCTCGTGCAAAGGCGGATCTCGGGGTGACATGGCGTGAAAAAGAACCATACCGGAAGGCCATATTGCACGCGAGGAAGGTGAATTTCGTGCATGAGAGGCGGTTGGAATTATTCGACCCTGAAAAGGAAGGGGGTCACCTACTATTTATAGGCATCATGGGGCGTGAAATATAAGGTTGCGTGAAATAATGGCACGAAATAGGCGGCGGCGTGAAATATCAACCGTGCGGGATGCGGGCGCAAAATTATTTCACTCCGGCGCTGAGACATTTCTCGAATCCCAGGTTGCCTTTCGCGTGGGAAATTATTTCTGCACACTTCACCCTTTTTTTCATGCACCACTTCCGGGCCCTCTGGACTAAGCCTCTGGGTCCGAATATGACCTCTATTTTCAGTTCTGGAACTTTCTCCGATAGTTAAGCACTTTTCAGCATCAACAAATCCCCCCCCCCCCTCGGAATTGGATCAGCGAGGGGTCGTAATGATCAGATTCCGAGGGAAACACCTAAATGTTGTGCTTAATGGGTCCCTTTGGCTAAACATTCTTAACCATTATCCCAATTTAAATATCAATCCATCACTATGCTCACGTGGTCCATGAGAAACAAAGAAGGGTCGCACTATTACTTCGTTTGATTGTGGGAGCTCCAACCAAGCATCAGTCATCTAAAATTGAGCCCAGATTTCCAAGGAGAAAAGGGAGGTCCAGTCGAAGGGAGGGGACCTCAGACCGATCGATGTATCATCTCCTCAATGTGCTCTAACGCACGAGCGGTGAAATTTTGGGGGCATTGAAATCAATCCGACCATAGGGAGATGAAATAGGTGAATCACATTACCCAAATTTGGAACACCATGGGAGGGGCGTAATGATGGAGGATAGCTGTTAACCGGGGCAGAAATGCTGCATCCATATCACATTGGCCTGAAATGGGGACAACAAATGAGGGCTGACTGATGACCATGTTCGCAACATGGGGTCTAACTAAAATATCATCGATCAGCCTTCTAGAACATTGGCCCTGGACAGCAGGCGGACCATTGTCCAATCATCCATATTGTTACAGCAGGCGGACCAAAGTTCTATCATCCATATTTTCACAAGAGGCGGACCACGGGTCAAGCATCCATACTGTTAGGGGGTCCCATCAATCGTGACCAGTCTTCCAGAACGTTGGCCTAGGATAGCAGGTGGACCATAGGTCGATCATCAATATTGTTACAGCAGGCGAACCAAAGGTCTATCATCTATATTGTTACAATAGGATGACCACAGGTCAAGCATCCATACCGTTAGGGGGTCCCATCAAATGTGAAAGGGGATGAAGTTTAGAATAAAGGGGCACCCAAAGCGTGGAAAGTGAAGTGGTGGTTTGTTCGAACAGAATCTAACACTCCCAAAATTACGCCACCGTGGTGGAGGCACATTAAGCAGACGTATTAATCTGGTCACAGAACATCCCTAATTTTAGATAGGACCTCTCTGGTGAGAGAACTGTTGCTTCCCAATAACTATGGGGCTTCCCACACTCATTCGCGGCAGATGATGTAGTTACACCACTCCCCAAGGAGTTAGGCCAAGGGGCTGTCAGTGAGGAGGGATGGGATTTGGTAATCCCTAGTGCTGGACCCAAGATGAAATGTTCGGGCGTTCCTACGTATCTCATAAGGATGAAAATCAAGCCACAGGTAGATCTTGGAAGTGCCGTTTAACGTCGTGCAAGACACGAAATAGGAGGGATAATTCATATAACGGGGTTTATGCAAGGCGGCTATTGAAAACGTGAGGTGAATGAGGACATAATCATACACAACGTCACGCAGTCCTGTAGTCATGGTCCCAAAGGAAGGATAAACACGACGAATTAGCAGACCTCTGGTTGTACTTAAAGACAAGAGGCCTGGGCGTCCCTATGTACCCCATAACGATGGGGGTTAGGACATACATAGTTCTTGGAGGTTGACACGGCACAGTTAGGTACCTGTGCCATGGATGAAAGGTATGTGCGGGTATATCCCTCACACCAAAAGAAGCGGCATTTGATGTATATTGTTGTCCTGGAAGGTGAATGGTTTTTCTTTTGTGGAGAGACCTGCCTAGGGTAGAAATTCCTGACATCTCCAAAATAATCAAGCCATATACAGGTGTTGACAAATGGTATGGTAATTGACCAATACCCAACGTGATGTCGCCTATGGAGAGGTCATCACAATGTAGTACCGTTTTTCATCGTGCGGACGAGATGATAACATCACTGTTTATGATCATGTGGTAGGACCAACCAACACAGTTTAAGGTCATATGGCATGGGCCCGGGGGAATGCATGCAACGCAACAATGCATACCTGATACGGATGAGGACATAATCTCATACCATCTCCACGTGCGATTTTGGGAGAGGAGCCTCGGGCCAAGGGGCCTGCGATGGTTTAAAGATCAAGGGGTAGAAGACAATAGCTTCCAACTGAGATGGGCCCGAAACGCAATGTCTGGGCCAACCCTCATATCTCGTGGGGATGAGGGTCAAGCTGTGCATGACTCTTAGAGAAGACCCAGGCCTATAATCTTAGCGCTCAGATCGTGGGATCCCCAAGAGACGTTGTAACGCAGCTCTGCCTGCCTGACCTGTGGAAGCGCACTGAGGGTTTGTGCAAGGAGTGTCAAGATTCCACCATGACATGATGGGGTGAAATATAATGTGAATCATGAAACCAAAATTCATGGCCTGAAGGAGTCGGCGTGATGACAGAGGATTACTGCTGACCATGTTCGCAACACAACATCCTGTTGTGTTAGCCTTGGGGAAAAATAAATGAGCATCAACCGCTGATCATATTCGCAACGTGGGATTTGTATCATGTTTTTTTTCCGAAACCCTTGGGTATGTTGGCTCGTGAAGTTAAGAGAGCCCTTAGGCATTATATGCAGACCGTTTTTGGGGGTCCCTTCGGGTGTGAAATATAATGGGGGGGGGGGGGCGAATGAAGGGGAGCACGAAGCTTGACAAGTGGACGAAACTCACCTATGTTGAATCTGACACTCTAGGTAATAGACCAGAGTACACTGAACACATTATCGGACCACTGAAAAGGGTCCAAGGGATCAGTTTGAGAGCGGCCAAAAGCTGACAGATTCCCAGGAGAAGGGCACGTAGTGCCAAAATCCTTGTACCACACCTATATATCCCCCTCACGGAGAGGGATAGACAAAGAGGCCGAGCTGACTGGGAGATAATGGGATTTATTAAGAGATGTGGTTGGACCTGAAATCTAAGTGTTCAGGCGGTCCTACGTATCCCATAAGGATGGGAATCAAGCCACATGTAGTTCTAAAAGCATATTTTAACATCATGTTGGATGATTAGAGGAATTTCATCTGGGAATGTGTATTGCACGGTGAGTTACTCGATGTGAATGAGGACGTAATCCCACACCACACCACACACTCCAGGTAAGGACCTGGGCTAAGGGGCCTGAGAAGGCCAAGGGGGCCTGAGGCTGGGCCTCTGTCAGGAAGGCCTGGCCATCTTGTAGTTTAATGTCTTGCAGTGAGGATTAGAAGAAAAGGAGGACACCTCAAATAAGGTTTGTATACGGTGTGGAAACTAACCCAATGTCAATGAGTCCATAATCACACAACACACCGTGCAATACTCTAGAAGAGAGCTTGGGTCGGGGGCCCGAGGCTGGGCCTCAGTTAGGGAGGCTTGACCGGCTTGTAGTTTAATGTCTTGTGGGATGAACATGTAGTTTAAGGTCATGTGGGATTGGAGGTAGTTTTGGGTTCTCTGGGACCACATAGTTTAAGGTTGTGAAGGATCGTAGTGCTCAAATGATTTATTGCTTTAGGAACATGGCATTGGTGTGAGGATTTATACGCTCACCATCCATGGTCATCAGAGAGTATACTCCATTGGGGTACACCTTATGAACAATGAAAGGTCTTTCCCATTTGGGCTCCAACATGGGTGGTTTCCTACTCTGGATCATTGGTGCCCTGAGGGCCAAGACCAAATCGCCTTACAGGAAAGAGCATAGGCGATCCTTCTTGTTGAAAGCTCGATCCATCCTACTCCGATGCCTTTCCAGGTTGTGCAAAGCACAAAGCCTATTCTCATCCAACGCCTCTAATTCAGCTAGACGGATTTCCAAAACTCTATATGGCTCTTGCTGTTCGTATACCGCTATGCGAAATGAGGGAAACTGAACCTCGATGAGCAGGACAAACTCACTTTCATACACAAGGGAATACATGGTTACCTAGGTGGAATTATGAGTCGTTATCTGATAAGCCCAGAGGGAATTGGGGAGATTATCCAGCCAACTCTTCTTGTTATGACCAACCATCATTTGTAGAATCTTAGAGAGGGTTTTATTAAATTCCTCAATCTTGCCATTTTCTTGTGCATGATAGTAGGAGGTATGGTTAGAGTGAATGTTGTACTTGGCATACAATTTCTTCAGCTCTGCCCCTCGAAAGATGTTTCCGTTATCAGTGAGGATCGTGTGAGGTACTCCAAATCGATAGATGATGTTGGAACTCATGAAGTCAGTGATATAACAGGATTTGACTCCCTTGAGCAGAATTTCCACTACCCACATGGAAAAGAAATCCGTAGAGGTCAGAATGAACCAATATTGGCGGGCTGTTGCCAGTGGGTAAGGTCATGAAACATACAACACCCAGACTACAGGGGGACAAGAATACTTGCTAGTGTGGAGAGGCTCCAGTGGCCGATGCATGAAGATAGCATGAACTTGGATTGCATGGAACATCTTGGAAAACTGAATGCTGTCATGGATCATGGAGGACCAGAAGTATCCCAGTCTCTGAATCTGGTGAGACAACTTTGACCCAGACTGATGGGTGCCACATGAACGAGCCTGAACCTCTTTAATTACCTATTAAATCGCGACTCTTTGAAGGAAACAGAGGAAACAAACCATAAAATCCATGTTTTTAAAGGATCTACTCAAGCCTAGGACCACTTTGAAGGGTAAACTGTTGCACACGATGTTGGATTTTCTCGCGCTCGGCGCAGTCTGCCGGAAGATTACTGTGTTGGGGGTATTAAAGAAAAGGTGTCCTCCAATCGAGAACTATTTTAGTTGACGTATATGAATTACCCTGGGCTCCTAACGTAGGGGAACCAATGGTAAGATGGTTTACATGTGGCCCAGGATCGTTCTCCAGGGTAATGAGAACGATTACTCTTTGGTGAACCACGTGGATAATCAGGTCATCCTGTTCGGGCTCTGCAAGAAACACGGCCAGGCTGGCCAAAGCATCTACTAGACCAATCAATTACTGGGGAATATGAATGACCTCCATCCGAGAAGGGAACTGGGCTATTAGATGGAGGGTTCACACCAACAATGGCACGAGTTCTATCTTTCTGACAACATAGTCGACATTGACCTGCTTGATGACCATCTCGGAATCGCCTTTCACATGCAGATGGGGTACGTCGATCTCAATGGCTAGCTTGAGGCCAGTAATAAGGTCATGATACTCTACCTCGTTGTTGGTGCAGCACTCCGACAATTGGAATGAGTACGACAAAATGTCTTGCTCTGGGGTGATGAAGATGATACCTAGGACCACTCTGTTAAGCCTAGGATCATTGAGTCTCCTACCGGTGGGGCTCTAGGAGGCACTATCAAAGTAAATTTTCCAACATGGGAAGACATGATCGATTGAGAGTATTGCCTCATCAAGAAAACCTAAGTCCAGCGGCTGATCCACAGAGGTTGCATGGGAAGCTAGAAAATCTACCAATTCATGTCTTTCGATAGCCTTCTGAGGCACAAACCTGCTATTGAACTGCTAGAGGATCACTGCCCACCGCACTAGTCGACCTGTCAACATCGGTCAGTTCAGGATGTACATAAAAAGGTCTACCCAAGAGACCATCTGTACCTCATGGTGCTACAAGTAGTGCTGCAATTTTTGCACAGAAAATACGAGCGCCAAACAGCTCTTCACGATGGGGGAATTCATGATTTCCATGTCAAGGAGCATGCGGCTGAGGTAGTGGA
This sequence comes from Viscum album, assembly GCA_963277665.1. Taxonomy (NCBI): domain Eukaryota; kingdom Viridiplantae; phylum Streptophyta; class Magnoliopsida; order Santalales; family Viscaceae; genus Viscum; species Viscum album. The sequence continues at coordinate 1,787,288,581 of OY728142.1, forward strand.
GGATATTTTCTTTTCCCTTTTTGTTCTTCTAGGAAAGAATTGCACCAAAGGACTATTCAAGGGCGGTCACATAAAGGACTAGAGGATTTCTAGAGATGGGTGGCATCAAGACCGGAGGATGGGGAAAATATTTCTTGATTTCATCGATGGAAGGATGACTCTCTTCATCCCATTCATAGGTGGTGCCCTTCCTCTTGAGCCGGGAAAAGGGATTACACTTTCCAAACAGATTCGCAATGAATCAGTGATTGTAGAATAAGTGGCCTTGGAGACCTCAAAGCTGCCGAATATTGCTCGGGGGAGGCATCTAACTGATGGCCTTGATCTTCTCCAGGTCAATCTCAATGCCTCGGTATCTGACAAAAAAGACAAGGAACTTTCTTGAGGTGACCCCGAAGGCACACTTCAATGGATTCATCTTCAGGCGGCGAGAACCAAGGAAACCAAACACTTTCCGAAGGTCCTTGAGATGGTCCTGGAACTAGCTTGATTTGACTACCAAATCATCCACGTTGAATTCCACCAATGTTCCCAGAATCATATTGAATATGCAATGCATGACCCGCTGATAGGTAGCACCAGCATTCATCAGGACTATGGGCATAACCCGATAATAAAAAGTACCTTGGGGCACCCTTAAGGCAGTGGACTCCTCATCCTCAAGAGCCATCCTAATCTGGTTGTACCCAGAATACCCATCCATGAAGTAGATGGCTTGGAACCCTGTCATGGCATCAATCATTAGCTCTGTCACTGGAAGGGGAAAATCATCCTTCGGACAGTGGCGATTGAGTTTGCGAAAGTCGATACAGACTCTGATTTTTCTGTTCTTCTTCCGGACAGGCACAAAGTTGGCTAGCCACCTGGGGTACGAAAATTCCTTAATGAAGTTGGATTTGATAAGCTTGCCAAATTCAACCTCAACCATGGCACCGTGAGAAGGGTTCATATCTCTAGGAGGCTGCTCAAACCCGTGATGATTTTCCGAGAGACCAAGGCGATGGAAGGCTACCTGAGGATCTAATCCTGGAATGTCATCGTAACTCGAAGCTGACACATCATGGTGTTGTCCGATGAATTCCACATACCGTTGCTGCTCCTCGGGGGGCATGGCTGCAGAGACCATTGTGGGCCTCGAGTCCACCTCTCTACCGAGGTTAACATGTTCCAACTCGTCGACCGTGGTGGAGAAAACTTCTTCAAATGTGGGGGGAGATTCCTATATATCCCCTTCTCCACTTGTGGAGGGATCTTCTGTAGGGGGAGTTGCTTTTGGGCCACCAGACTCTGATGGGAAGATGGTGCCGACATTGGTGGCAGTGGTCATCATATCAAGAGACTCATGCGCCACTGGGACTATAGCGATGAAGGCATTTGATTCAATCCCATCTGGTCTTCGGCCCAAGGGGCCATGCTTGATAACATCAAATCAGTAGTGGCGTGTTGGCTTGAGCCGGTTAATTCCAGCTCAACGGAAGAGACATGTATAATGTACTGACGTTTCCATGAGCCTAATGTCCCAATACCATATGGGGGTAGGAGGTTCCGGGATCACCCGAGCCTGGTTGGTGTAGGAGTACGAGGTGATTTTCCACCGTTGCATGGACCTGAAAATATGCCTTCCTCTTGTACCCAAAACGACAATGAATTTCCCCAAATTAGGGGTCTTAACCTCTAACAAATGGATTGGGACGATGTAATCCTCATTCAACCCTACCCAAGGATCACATGTGTCAATGACGGGCACGATCTCACCTACCAGAATCTGTTTATTGTTACTCTTTTAATAGTCGGTGTCCAGATAACAGGCTTCACAAGCGGAAAAAGGAGACTCATCTCCTTGAAGCACACCTACTCGACCATTAAGGGAGTATTTGAGGCATTGGTGATATGACGAGGGGACTGCTGCATGCAGGAGGAGCCACAACCTGCCGATCAATGCATTGTATGCGGTGTCCTAGAAGACAACCATGAATTCAGTGTTGGCAATTAGGCCACCGAACTGGGTCTTCAAGCGGATCTTGCTGACTGGAGTCTACACGGTCCTGTCGTATCCCTGGATTCTGAAGTTGGAGGGAGTTAAATCATCCTCAGACAAACCCATCTTCCTCAATGTCCGAGTTAGGATTAGGTTAATCCCTAAACCCGTGTCTACAAGACAGCAGCGGAATTCCATGCCATTGAATAATCCAGTGATGTACACTGGGAAAATGTTCCCCTGTATAGGAGGTTCTTCGTCTTCATAGAAGAATGAGATAACTTCATTGCATTCGGACTTCTCAATTGCCTCAGCGTGGAAGGCTTCTACAGCCGCTACCTCCGTCTCAAACTGGAGGGGGATCCTAAGGACCTAGACAAGTGCCTCCCGCATTTCAGATGATAGGCGAAGGGCCTCAAGGATAGAAAGCCTCGCCGGACTGCTGACCACATTCTTCAGAACATCATACTTCTGGCCCAGACGTGAGCTTCTGCTTATAGGAGGCCACTCTGTGATTGGAGGCACGACGGGTCTTGCCGGTTGGGCCGGCAGCTGACTAGTACTAGGCATATCCTGTTGTTCACTAGTCGATTCCCGAAGAGTGTCTGCTAGATGAGGACCAGAAGGATGGGGTCGGCTGGTGGAAGGGTGGAGCAGGTCACGGTACGGCCGAGGTGATTTTGCCTGATCCAGCAAAACAAACGGTGGTGGAGGAAGACTTGTTGCCACCTGATGAAGGGGCCGCATGTGCTGAGCTCGGCACTGTGCCTACTGTCTAGTCTCAACAGTGTGCAGGGCCTGGCTGAAGGTGAAAACTGTCGTTCCATGGAGATTCATGTAACCATGGCTCCGACGACGCTGGTGATGGCTAGGGACATTGGGAAGGTCTACACGACATTCCTCATCGTCGGTAGTCAAAAATGGATTTACCAACTCTACGGTGTGAACCGAAGTGTACCTCAGGTTGTCAATGATGAATCATCCACCATTGGGAGGATTCTTGGAGGGATTCACATCTACAGGGGCATGAAGTCACCGAGAGTGCATGATGACAATGACAGTGGTGGAGCGCGTTGCTTCTTCTTTTGTTTCCACTGTTTTCTCTTTTGGGAAAAGGCTGGATGAGACGATGATGCCGAAGTAGTAACCACATCTACTTAGATCTCTGGAAGATTTAGGCATGGACAAATGATGCCATGGGCGCGGGCGACCGTCTTGTGGGCCATCCAGTCATTATACTTCTGGGACCCATGGTTGGAAACCTGCTGCCATTCATCTTCATCACCACTACTAGCATCCGACCTCACAATGGCACCTTCCACTTACACTGGGGATGGGCCCAACCGGACTATATTGTTGTCAGTCTAGTTTTGGAGCCATTCCTTGAACACATAGCATCGCTAAATGATGTTCCCCAGGGTCCGGTGATAAGGGAAGTAGTGGGGGTGATCCGTGAGATGTGCCTCTTCTGGCTTCCAGCACTCAGGCATGTGCACAATTCTCTGCTCCAGGGCATTGCAGAAGTAACCGGGGACCTGGGCCTCGTCAAATGAGTAGGTCCAATTCCTTCTGTCCAGAAAGGGGGCACTAGGAGGATAACCCTAATGGGGGGCCGGTGAATCATTCCGAGGAGGCTGACCCTGATTATCTCACCTAGGAAGTGGCGGCGCGTTACACGGAGGTGCTTGCCGATCATGTGGCAGCCGCTACTGGGTTGGAAGTTGTTCCCATGTGGGAGGACCCCTATGGGGTTGTGGACCTGGCCTCACTTGTAACACCCTGAGCTTCCACGATACGCTTCTCTTTCAATAATGCAATAGCTTGCATTATACGCAAGTTCGAGATTCTAACACACTATGACCAATAAAAATAGCCATTATGAATAGTAGTACCCACCTTTTGAAATTATGTATATTTTATATTTCAAAATGGACTTCATTTTTGGATTTGTAATATCAAAATTAGCCTATGTTTAATTTTTGGTGTTTTTCTCAGAACTTCCAGTTTTTTATGAATAGTGAAAAAATACTTAAAAACAACTTTTTTAATAAAAATAATTTATAGTGAGAAATTATAATATTTAGTTGATTTAAAGTATAATTAGAATATATTTTTACCTTTTTATCCAATGGTGGTCATGAGAAATAATTTAACTTTAAAATTGTACATAAACAATTGTCAATATTTTGATATATATTGTTTCTTAAAAACACGCTATTTGTTTTGACAGCGGGAATTAATTATAAAATTAATTAATGCAACTTATAGGTTTGGAATTTTATAAAATATACATCATTTTTGAATTCAGAATATCAATTACAGATTATGGGTGAAATTTTGGGATTGTTTTGAAAAACATCAATTTTTTATGAATAGTGAAACCACTTAGTGGTAGTTAAAAAACTGATTTTTCGTTTAAATGAGACATTTCCACTTCTGTGATTTGATTTTCAAAAATCCGAAATACATTTTTTTCATTAGGAAGTAAAATGTGGTTCAATGGGATTAAAATAATTTTTGGTGAATAGTAACTTTTATGTTTAATTAATCGCGATTAAAGGTAATTATTGAAATTTAAGGTAAAAATAATATTATAAAAATATGAAAATACCTTTACACTTGTACTACCCCTATTGGATGAGTCTTGGACGACCAAGACAATCCATGGGTCAACTTGGGGACCCCATAGAGCCACTTTGGTAGTAAAATGACATTAAAAACGTTTTATTTAATGTTAAAATAAAAATGTCACAAACATGAGTTGTTTTACTATAATAATTTTTAAATGGGGTTATACAAGTCATATTTTTGACTATAAATATTAATTAAAATATCAAAGGATTTCCTACATCATGATATTTTTTTTTTAATTTTTAGACAATAAATAAATTAAATATTTTATGACACAATGATGATGCAACGATTACCTCATTAATTAACGATTTAAATATAATGAAAAGATAATATAAAATCTAAGACATACACTTGTCAAAAACCTATTGGATGAGTATATTTCGAATCCTTATCACCTTATCCTAGAAATATATAAGTTTGAGGCCTTTAAAATCCTAAAATCATTATATAATAAAGTAACATTTCATGACATTCCAAGAGTGCCCCTCCTCTCCTCTTATAAAAAGCCCCTACCTCTACCACCTTATTCACACCTTCAAGCCATTTGGCTCGGCCACCAACTACCCAAATACTCTCCCAACTTCCTTTTCTTACTACTAGAAGCCTCAATTTTGGAAGAATTCTTCCCAAGGAAGCCTTTGGCTCAAATAAAAAAGACTTACCCGAATTTAAGGTAATGTCTTCTCATGTGTTCTTTTGCTTTATTTTGCTTCTCCAACCCCCTAAAATATTATTATTACTTTATTTTGTAACAAAAACTGTATCTTCATTGTACTTGGATGTTGTTATGAGAAGGATTTTATTTACACATACACACACCTTCGTCAAATGGTTAAAGAACATACTGTTTCTGTGGGTGGCGAATTTATGCCTCACAAAACGATGATTGTTCAATCTTCTTTTAACACCTCTCATGGTGGCCATTATGATGAAAATATTTTTATATATGATATATATTATATTTTTGTTTTCTTTAGTATTCTGTATTTTTCATTTATGGTATTCCTTTATGATTTCCATTATGGGTAAATGGGATAATTTCATTTTAGGAAGTGCGGACTACCGCCCCCTCAATGTGATTTGAATCGTTAATGCCATACGTGGGATGTATAAAGGATGAAGTAAATGATATTATAAATAAAATTATACTATATTTATATTATACATTTATATATTTATAATTTCATTCCATTAAATATGAAATAGAAATGAAAGTAGCATTCATGCGTACGTAGAGCTTACCGTCTCCCTGAACGGTGCATTTCATTTCCTACCTCTAAATGTTACGCAATATTATGAATGAATGTATATACTGGAGATATATGATATATATGATATCTACATCATGAATATAATTCTAGAGATAATGGATATTCTTCCACATAAACAACTTGTAATTATAAGAAGTTTATTTTTGACTAAAGTACCAAAGATCGACAAAACGACCATTATTAACTTCAACAATTACATAATGTTCATTACATGGTAATAAGTGATATAAATGGAATAATGAAATTGAAAAAGGTTCTTAAGAAAGTATAAATTAACTCTAGTTTATTATTCATGAGGTTAAAGAACAGTCGAGTAAAGTCGGAAACGAGGTAAGGGAATTTCTTAACCCAATTTCCATTCTTTGGGTTAATCTCCTAATTTCAAATTATGTCCTGATATTATTATGTCCTATCTTTTATTTGTACTTTAATTATGTGTAATTATAGTGAATACACATAATAGATCTATTTTATTTTAAAAATGATCTTTGTAAGGACTTCATCTCATTCTCCTTTCATTGAGGCAGATTTGGTTTTATACACAACTTTCATTTATACGGTGTATAAAACCCATTGACTTTGAGTTTTATTCTAAAGTAATATTTTTATATGAAGCGTTTTTACTAAACGAAAAAAGGAATGTTTGTTTCTTACGTATGTGGTGACAATGACTTCTCCACCGCCGTGACTATTGTTTGAGTTTTGGATTCCTCTATAAGCCTTAACATTTTTTTAAAAGAAAAATAAATACCATGTTTTACATTTCTTTTATTTTGATATTGAAAATGGTTTTGATAATGTTTTTATTATATCAATGTGTTGTATTGATATCTTGTGATTGAAGTGTGGAAATATTATGTTTCCTTTATACATGTTTTATGTGATACAATTATGTTATGGTTTATGATATGTTTAAACCTCTTCATATGAGGAATGCATTGGACATAATAAGTGACGGGTGGAGCCTGTTATAGCTCCTCGATGAATCGGCATGTCTAATGAGGCAAACTAGTGTCTTGGAAAGAGGCCTTGACAAAATATTATTTGTGGTCTTGGCACGAGGCCTTGGCTACGTGGTTATGATAGTCTAGCATTATGCATTCCATCATTATGAATGTGGTTATTGATATTTCATTTGATTATTCAACCAGTAGAATATCCATGTGAATAAGTAAATGGAATTATCTCATTTTACTTTTTCCATATTATGTTTATGTTCATGTTTAAAAAGATTTTGTTTTAGTCATACATTGCCTTAAATGTTTATGTTTTTTTCTGAAAGCTTCCGCTATATTGTTATCCTTACTGAGCATCTGAGCTCACCCCTTCCAATGTTTTAATTTTTCCAGGATGTGAAGATGTATATTATGAATGACCTGTAGGGATAGAATGAGGGGATATGAAGAAAAAATGTTGTTCTAGTTTTGTTTTACTTTATGATGTAATGTAAGACTTATTAATGTATCTAGTGTTTCCAATGATACTAAACTAATCGGTCGTTTGAGACTTGATCTTTTGTGATCATACCAATGCTACGCAATAATGCACCGACTCTGGGTAACTGGGGTCGGGGCATTACAATTGCTATCAGTGGTAGTTCAGTACTAACCTTGGAAGCTATATTTAGATAAACTCTGATTAGATTACATAGCCATAAGATAGACTCTGAGGATTAGTATAGAAGAACTTCCTAAAATTTTGTTGTTGTAGAGATTTTGTGAGTTTTCTGAGCAATACATCCATGTCTGGATACGAGCAGGTAGAGGTGGCTCTGGCACAGATGTACCTAGGGGTAAAACCCGAAAACACAGCTTTGAGCTAGACTCAAACGAGAACTGGTGCACGACAACGGGCCTTGCTACACTCTTGGTTCCGACACTCCCGGGGGATATTCTTAGGATAATTCTCATTTTCTTTACAAACCATTATGAAAGTTTTATGAGTATATACTCCCTCAAAGAATTTTTTTTATGATTATGGATTATATCCATAATTCTTTCAATTTATGTTAAGTGTTTTAAAATATAGAATTATGTATTTTGATTCATAAACTAATCTAGTTTATGCCATTGTTAGGAAATGGCACCCAGTAAAAGTAATGTCAACTCCAGCAATACGTATGATCAAAAGAGTAAGAAGGATCATATCTTTCACATTATTAAGCCAACATTTAGAAGAGAAAAAGTCTCCCATGTGTTTTCAACATATGAAGAAATAATATCAGGCATTTATAATATATGTAAATAATTATCTGAGTCCTATGGCTTTGAAGCGAAGTAAGAGAAGAAAAGGTTGGAAGAGAGAATGATGGATAAAGGGATGAGGGGAAAGAATAATTTTCCAAAATGTGATAACTGTGGGAAGAAACACCATGGAACTTGCCTGAAGGGAATGGGAGTTTGTTATAAGTGTGGACAAAAAGGACACCAAGTGCATGACTGCAAGGGTAAGAAAAAGGTTTCAAATGTACAATTCTTTATCTGCAAAGAGTGGGGACACTATGCAAACCAATGTCCAAATCATCAGAGTATGCCCCAAATGATGTTATTGGATAATAATCAAGTTATGATACTACCACAGATGAGGAGGAATGATTAATGTTCTTATGTTGTTATTAAAGAATCATGTCATTTGAGTGTTGTATCAATGATGTTCTGGTTATAATAATTATGGAGTATATAAGGATTGTACTACAGTACTATTTCATCAAGGACTTGAGATTGTGTGGAACCAAGAAAAGTGACACAATATAAGGTCACATTTTTGGAAAATATATAGTTGAGAGAATGATAAACCATAATAAGGTTCTGATACCAAGATAGTGATTTTGGAATAATATAAGATTGATTTGGATAAATTATATTAGATATTCTTGAGATCCTTGAAACTGATTAATGATTTGATTAAATTTTTGGATTGAAGTAGTATATCTAGTATTATATAAGGAATAAGTGATCATGAATGTAATAAAAAAGTATTTATGGTAATTCAGGATGTTGCAGTGTTTTAAAAGAATACATGATGAAGGTGTTCACATGTTATTACGCGGCAAAAATGATCTAAATTGTGTTTACATTCCTTATAAAATTTGGACTGTGAGTTTGGACAGAAGTATTTTGGATAACTATAAAGGTTGGAATGGATTAAGTTTAACCTTGGATAGTATTTCTTAAGGTTAAAACATTTATGAAGATTATTTTTGGAATATTATAATACTATAGTTTTAGGAAAAGGAAAACCTGCAGGTTTGGGGGATAACCCATTGCGTTGGACAAAGCTGCAGGAATCGAACCCATAACCATTGTGCGACAAGCCTTTATAACCTACCACTAGCCTACAAGAAGTCCCTGGTTATTACAAAATATTTTTCCTAATCTAAATGGTATGTGGTAATATTTGGAACCATATACAATTAGGAAAAATAGAATATTTTTGAGTTCTGTTACCATTTGGAGTGAAAGTTGAGTTCGTGGTAAAATTTTATTAAAGAATGAAAGCCTACATGACAAGTAAGTATATATCCTTGTGTTCTTAGTAAATCTCTTAAATAAATTCCTCAACTTTATGAAAGGTAACTTAAAACAAAAACATTGTCGGTTAACTTTTCCAACTGGGGATTCAATGACCGTTTAACCAATCACAAGTTTGTGACTTTCTTGTGGTTAACATTCTCCTAATACTATTTTCTACTACTCTCCATCATACCTTGATGGTTTGTTTCTCCTCCATATCCATATTTTCATGGAATCGTAGTATGGGCTATCTCGGGTGACCTATGTAGTTTTCTTTATTTCATTTAATGTTTTATTTTTATTAACCCTATTTCCGATGTGGGTTTTCCACAAAGGTATTTTCTATTTTCAACCTTTTATTTTCAAAGAAAAACTTCAAATTGCGAGGACACAATTTATTAAAGGAGGGGAGAATGTAACACCCTGAGCTTCCATGATACGCTTCTCTTTCAATAATGCAATAGCTTGCATTGTACGCAAGTTCGAGATTCCAACATACCGTGACCAATAAAAATAGCCATTATGAATAGTAATACCCACATTTTGAAATTATATATATTTTATATTTCAAAATGGACTTCATTATTGTATTCGTAATATCGAAATTAGCCTATGTTGAATTTTTGGTATTTTTCTGAGAATTTCCAATTTTTTATGAATAGTGAAAAATACATAAAAACAACTTTTTTAATCAAAATAATTAATAGTGAGAAATTATAATATTGAGTGGTTTTAATGTATTATTAGAATATATTGTTACCATTTTATCTAATGGTGGTCATTAGAAATAATTTCACTTTAAAATTGTACATAAACAATTGTCAATCTTTTGATATATATTGTTTCTTAAAAACACGCTATTTGTTTTGACAGCGGGAATTAATTATAAAACTAATTAATGGAACTTATAGGTTTTTAATTTTATAAAATAGACATAATTTTTGAATTCGGAATATCAATTACAGCTTAGGGTGAAATTTTGGGATTGTTTTGAAAAACTTCAATTTTTGATGAATAGTGAAACCATTAAGTGGTAGTTAAAAAACTGATTTTTCGTTTAAATGAAACATTTCCACTTCTGTGATTTTATTTTCAAAAATACAACATACATGGTTGTCATTAGGGAGTAAAATGTGGTTCAATGGGATTAAAATAATTTTTTTGAATAGTAACATTTAAGTTTAATTAATCGCGATTAAAGGTAATTAGTGAAATTTAAGGTAAAAATGATATTATAAAAATATGAAAACACCTTTACACTTGTCCTACCCTTATTGGATGAGTCTTGTAAGTCCAAGACAATCCATGGGTCAACTTGGGGACCCCATGGAGCCACTTTGGTAGGAAAATGACATTAAAAACATTTTATTTAATGTTAAAATAAAAATGTCACAAACATGAGTTGTTTTACTAAAATAATTTTTAAATGGGGTTATACAAGTCATATTTTTGACTATAAATATTAATTAAAAAGATAAAAATATTTCCTACATCATAATATTTTTTTTATAATTTTTAGACATTAAATAAATTAAATATTTCATGACACCATGGTCATGCAGCGATTATCTCATTATTTAACGATTTAAATATAATGAAAAGATAATGTAAAATCTAAGACATAAACTTGTCAAAAACCTATTGTATGAGTATATTTATAACCCTTGTCACCTTATCCTAGAAATATATAAATTTGGGACCTTTAAAATCCGAAAATCATTATATAATAATGTAACATTTCATGAATTTCCAAGAGTGCCCCTCCTCTCCTCTTATAAAAAGCTCCCACCTCTACCACCTTATTCACACAATCAAGCCATTTTTCTCGGCCAACTTGTGCCCAAATACTCTCCCAACATCCCTTTATTACTCCTAGAAGCCTCACTTTGGGCATAAGTCTTCCCAAGGAAGCCTTTGGCTCAAATCAAAAAGAGTTACCTGATTTAAAGGTAATGTCTTCTCTTGTGTTCATTTGTTTTATTTTCCTTCTCCAACCCCCTATAATCTTTTTATTAATTTATTTTGAAACAAAACAAGTATCCTCAATATAATTGGATGTTGTTATGAGATGGATTTTATTTACAATTACACACACCTTCATCAAATGGTTATAGAACATACTGTTTCTGTGGGTGGCGAATTTATGCCTCACAAAACGATGATTGTTCAATCATCTTTTAACACCTCTCATGGTGGACATTATGATGACACTATTTTTATATATGATATATATTATGTTTTTTTCGTTATGATTCTTTATTTTTCATTTATGGAAAAAATTTATGATTTCCATTATGGGTAAATGGGATAATTTCATTTTAGGAAGTGCGGACTACCGCCCCCTCAAAGTGATTTGAATTGTTAATGCCATATTTGGGATGTATAAAGGATGAAGTAAATGATATTATAAGTGATATTATACTGTAATTATATTATAACTTAATATATTTATAATTTCATTCCATTAAATATGAAATATAAATGAAAGTAGCATTAATGCGTACATACAACTTACTGTCTCCATGAACGGTGCATTTCATTTCATATCTCAAAATGTTACGTAATATTATAAATGAATGTATATACTGGATATATATTATATATATGATATCTACATCATTAATATAATTCTAGAGATAACAGATATTCTACCATATAAACAACTTCTAATTATAAGAAGTTTATTTTTGACTCATGTACCAAAGATCGACAAAACGACCATTATTAACTTAAATAATTACATAATGTGAATAACATTGTAATAAGTGATATAAAAGGAATAATTAAATTGAAAAAGGTTCTTAATAAAGTATAAATTAACTCTAGTTTATTATTCAGTAGGTTAAAGAACGGTCGAGTCAAGTCGGAAACGAGGTAAGGGAATTTCTTAACCCAATTTTCATTCTTTTGGTTAATATCCTACATTCAAATTATGTACTGATATTATTATCTCCTATCTTTTATTTGTACTTTCATTATGTGTACTTATAGTGAATACAAATAATAGATCTATTTTATTTTAAAAATGATCTTTGTAAGGACTTCGTCTCAATCTCCTTTCATTGAGGCATATTTGGTTGTATACACAACTTTCATTTATATGGTGTATAAAACCCTTTGACTTTGAGTTTTATTCAAAAGGAATCTTTTTATATGAAGTGTTTTTACTAAACGAAAAAAGGAATGTTTTTTTCTTACGTATGCGGCGTCAACGACTTCTCCACCGCCGTGACTATTATTAGAGTTTTGGCTTCCTCTATAAGCCATAACTTTTTTTAAAAGAAAAATAAATACCATGTTTTACTTTTCTTTTATTTTGGTATTGAAAATGGGTTTGATAATGTTTTTATTATATCAATGTGTTGTATTGATATCTTGTGATTGAAGTGTGGAAATATTATGTTTCCTTTATACATGTTTTATGTGATACAATTATGTTATGGTTTATGATATGTTTAAACCTGTTCATATGAGCAATGCATTGGACTTAATAAGTGACGGGTGGAGCCTGCTATATCTCCTCGATGCATCAGCAGGTATCATGAGACAAACTAGTGTCTTGGCACGAGGCCTTAACAAAATCTTATTTGTGTTCTTGGCACGAGGCCTTGGCTACGTGGTTATGATAGTCTGGAATTATGTATTCCATCATTATGAAAGTGGTTATTGATATTGCATGTGATTATTCGACCAGTAGAATATCCATGTGAATAAGTAAATGGAATTATCTCATTTTACCTTTTGCATATTATGTTGAAGTTCATGTTTAAAAGGCTTTTGTTTTATTCAAAAATTGCCTTAAATGTTTATGTTTATTTATGAAAGCTTCCGCTATATTGTTATCCCTACTGAGCATCTGAGCTCACCCCTTACAATGTTTTAATATTTCCAGGATGTGAAGAAGTATATTATGAATGACATGCAGGGATAGTATGAGCGGATATGAAGACAAAATTTTTTGTAGTTTTTTTTACTTTATGATGTAATGTAAGACGTATGAATGTATCTAGTGTTTCCAAGGATACTAAACTAATTGGTCTTTCAAGACTTGATCTTTTGTGATCATGCCAATGATACGCAATAATGCACCGACTCTGTGTAACTGGGGTCAGGAATTACAACACTGGTAGCAATTCTTGCTTCCTGGTGGCCTCTATCTGGGCCACAGCAACGGGCTCGGCTCTGGCAGCTCTCCTTGCTAGGATTACAGGAGGTCGCGGGCATGCCTTACTGGCTTGTTGTTGGGCTTCTTCGAGGCGCTGAGCCTTGTATGAGAAGTTCCAGAACCCTCCAGGGTAATTTTGAGTGATCAGATAAGGAACAATGTCTTCCTTGAAGTTCCCTATGCACATTGTCAGTAATTTATCCTGAGTGAAGGGCATGTCAAGGGAGTATGTGAGCCCTTTCCACCATGAGATGATGTTCAGGACTCGCTCATTGGGCCTTTGCTTTCACCTGAAGAGGTCTGTGACATTTGTCTTCTGTGTTGTGGAACTGAAATGGAAGAGGAATTTCCTACGAAGGTCCTCCCAGCTAGTCAAGGATCCGACCGAGTTCGGGCTATACGAGACAAATGATGGCCCTTCCAGTGTCTGAACAAAGCAACGGAGCTTGGCGGTATCCGGCTATGATAGAGTCCCTAACATCTGCCCACACCTTGATTTTAAGTGGGCCAGGTGTTGTGGCTGTTCTCCTGTCCTGTTAAAGGGGAGAAAGTGGGATTCCCAAATCCTGGAGGTGCTGGCATATCATCCACCCATGCTGGGTACGGCTTGCTGTCTTGTGGGATCGCCACCTTCCAAGTCTCCAAAGCCTCTAAGCAGGCGGTGAGCGCTGGCATCAGATCGTTTGGACATGGGTTCCTGTCCTGACCGGGATCCCCAACAACAAGAGAATTTATAGGCTCTTGAATTTGGTAGACAAGCTCAGCATCTCAGGGATCAGCTGGTGTAGAAACCCTTGGCGCGACGGGAAGAACCCAAGAGGGATCCCTTGTGTGATCAAGACACTCAGGAGTGTTTGGAGAAACATATCACACACTCTTTCCATGAGCTCTGCCCTCTCCTCTGTCACCAAACATGGCATGATCGAGGTTTCCTGGGAGAATCTCGCTGAGGGGTTGTTGTTCCTGCCCCTGCTATCCTATCCTAGGATAACCGTAATTAGGTCGCCTCTCTGTAATATGTTCAGCCAGAAGATCATCGACCATCCTATTCTTCTCAGAAAGCAGTTGCAGCAGCATGACCTTCTCGGGATCTTCTTCTACCTTCTTCACTGAGGTCGATGGTTCGGAAAGCATGACAGCCCCAACGTGCTCTTTACCCTTTACGATGTTCCGACTCAGTGTTAATTCCTCAATGGGCACGGGGGGACCTAGGAGGTTCCTATGCTAACGAGTTATCCTCCCTGATGGGTCCAGTAGCATCTTGTCTCCAGGGGTGAGTCCCCATCAAAAGGTTCCAGACCGTTCCCCTCTCCAGACAGATCGGCCATGTTGACCGCCACTACCCTCAGGGGCATGTCCTCAGAGTCGCCTAGTGAGTCGGGCTACTGGTGAATCCTACTAAATAGAAGGGCAACATATGGCCCCCATCCACAAACATGTGCTTGGGGGGAGGCCTACACGGTAACTTTGTGGCGTACTTGAATGCTCTGAACACATTGCTGTTGGAGGGCCCTGTGGTGGCCAAGTGATTTGGGGTGCTGAACTGCTGGGAGCGTGTCCAGGTCGACCTGACGACATTGCTCGCCGATATCCTCGAGGTGAGCTCAGCTCCCAGGATAGGGCACTTTCTGGTGAAGAAGACGATACCGAGTCACCAGAGGGTCTGGCAGAAACATTTAAACTCTCTCGAGGTGAGCGATTCTAGTATATCAAAATTCAACCCTACGACATGCCAAAACATCTCAGGGAAGTGGCCTGCTGCGGGGATGGTCTAGAATCTCCACAGATCTGGTTCAGGATCCGACCCTTGATAGCCCCACTCATCAACTGGGAGTGATCGGGGAACTGGTAGCAGTGCCAAGGCAGGCCGTTGAGCCGGTGGGCTGGCCAATAGAGAATACGGCAAGCAGGCTAATTGGACGCTGAATCCTATGTCTCCCTCCAAGGGTTGGAGTTTCCTAACAGCCACGTCACGATAAGATGGACCGGCGAATGGGCCTCCTGTCCAATTGTCGGTGCTTTCCTGGGGTGTGTTACGTCATAGATCTTTCCCCATCATCCTCCAAAAAAGGACTCTGATGACTCTGGCCGAGGTGGATGGTGCTTCCGGAGAGGCTGATGGTGACAGAAAGTTCGATCCCTGGGGGTACGCCAAGACCTCATCCTCCTGGATATAGCGTCGGAGGGAGGCGAGGATCATATGGACCTCGCATTCGAGGAGTACGAGGCTGACATGTCACGTCCTTATCCCATCCCTTGACTCAAAGGACTGAGGAGAGGGCTCTGTCGCCGAGTCGTACTCTTCCTCAGAGTCTGAGAGACGGACTGGTCTGATTTCCGTCCAGCCTTCCCTCACACATCTCTTATGGAGACAACGTGCGGCCTTCCTTCCCCTGAGTGGATCTTCAGGGAACGGTTGATTTCCGTCCTGGAGTCCTCTAGCTGCACTGGTGCCGGGGCCGAGAGGACTGAGGGCCAGGGTGCGGGGAGCACCAGGGAAAATGTCGAGAGAGACAAGGGGAGTTCCTTCATGCGGGTGAGTGACTGGATATGCAACGGCTCCATACTCGCGGTCTACGGTTGGGGGATTGACCCCATACCCCATATAGTGGGTGCTAGAGAGAGCCCCACCCGGATTGTTGCTGTCACGGGGTAGCCCCTTACCTAAGGCGAGGGTGGTGCTAGGCAGGCCTCCGAGCTGAGGTTGGAAGGAGGGGGCCCATACCTTCCAGAATGGGGGCACGAAGTAGGCCTTCATAGGGAATGGAACTACCGTGAATTAGTCCGCGGCGGCCATTGCCTATGCCAGCGACCAACAGAGTTGACCTAACATACCTGTGGAGCGGTCGGGGCCTCGATCCAGATCGAGCATATAACTGACCATACTCAACGTCTGTGGGGGTATGATGATAGGGGTCAGCAGTGGATCGAGCCATAGTGGTTTCTGACATTGATTCCCTGGGGCAAGCATCCTCTTCCACGCGTGCCTGACGCTAGCATCGAGTCAGGTGGGTTGGAGCTGGTAGTGTGGGCACATGGATTGCCTGCTCCTCGGCCTGGGGAGTCGGGCGGCAGCGTCGACCCGGCCCGGCGGGGTCCCTTGCCGTGAACCCTTGAAGTGGGTTTATGGTTGGGCGAACCCAGACATACCCTACCACATCAGCATAGGGAATGGAGGTGTCAATGTGTTCTAGTTATAAGCTCCTAAAACGGTTGAATATTGGGGTGGGGAGCGACGACTCCCTATGTGGCCCTCGAGGGAAGCACTGGGGGTGAGGTACAACTGTCTCAAGGTCGAAACGGGCCATGTCCCTTGTGAGGATGAACCCTTCCTCCTCGTTCATATGCACAAGGTCGTTGATCACCCTCCATGGGATAATCTCTGATGAAGATAGGGGGCATGAACGCCCAGTAGTCGTGGCGGTCTGAGCTGCTGTGGGAGAGTTGGAACCACATGGGGTGTCTGCGTCGGTACTGCCCTTGCCCTAGCATTGTTGGGGAGGTGGATATAGAGCTCTGCATGCAGCGATATGATTCCTAAAAACAGGGAGATGAACCCATTAATACTAATAGGAAAAAAAATCGACAAGCAATAGCCCATCGTTGTTCCATCTTCTATGGCCGGTAAGAGGGATTCACGCTGCCAACGTTGTAGAACAAAGTTCTCAATGTCCTGAATGCCCCAACCCCTGGCGGGTTTCACGTCTGAGTGCTGGGTTCCCGGACCTGGTGACATGCTAATCTTCTGACACCCCAAATGCTACTAGTCTCCATATTGAGGAGAAGAGCTTCACATCGTGTTCACCATTTTCTGTTTCCGATGCTTTCCGTTGGGGCGCGCGTGCACATCCGTCACGCAGGGGAGGACGTGCGGCTTGTAGCCCCGCATTGCTGCTTTCCAAAGGCGGGCGACATCCGTTCCTTATTCAGGTTCTTCTACTCCTAGATTTAAACCGGGATGATGGGATATCGGTTCTTCCTTCCATGGATTCCTCCTCGGATCTCATCACCTAGTTCGGGTCTCCCTCATGAATTTAAGATGTATTCATGAATCTCATTCCCAGCACCATATATTCATGGAAACTGGTTAATGACACTGCTACAGTCGAGACCCTCCAAGGGGTCTGGTTGGGGCAGGAACCTTCGGTTAGGAGAGTGGTCATGTTGAGGTGTCATTGGCATGTCTTGATGGTGGGGGGTTGACATGTCTGTCTTCTGTCTCTTATTATAGGGCTTCTCGAGGGCGCATAAGCCCGAGGAATCCCACATCGAACGTGGGGAATTTCATGCCATAGGCATGTATCTGAGGTTTTCCTCATCTTCTCATTTTTAACACAGGGTATGCCACGAGTTTAACGTCCAGCAGTGATGGATCAGACTGATCAGAACACTGAGAGTGGATCAGATTGAAGAACCCCATGGAGGGAACACCGATATAGGGGCCAGAATGTGGGCATATTCCTGAATGATGTGGAGTGGAGTGAAGTGTCATGATCCCACCGGGATGTGGAGGCCAGGGTAAGAATCAGGATGTGTGATGGATTTGGGATTCAGTCTTGAGGAGACTTCTTACATATCCCCGTGGATGGGAATCAAAGTCCGTGTAGTTAGATGATACGGTGGGATGCCCAAAGAGGCGACCCATGAGAATGAACACATGGATGGGACCCAGAGGGAGTATTACCCCTAGGCTAGGGCATGAGAATCCCGAGGCATGTGGGCTCGAGGGAAAGGTCAGGATGGGACATGGATGTTGGGCTTGAACCTAAAGGAGGCTTCCTATGTACCATGACTTAGCACATATCAAAGTCTCTGTAGTTCAGGATAAATGGGGCTTACGATCTGAGTCGGCCCAGTATGGATATTGGGCTTTCGCTTTAAGGCGTCCCATAAAGGTTGATATGGGGCTTATGCTCTGAGGCGGCCCAAGATGGATATGGGTCTTACGTTCTGAGGTGGTCCAAACTGGTTGATATGGGGATAACGATCTGAGGCGGACCAAAGTGGTGGGTGAACTGATGCGAAGGGGGTCGGAACGACCGGGTGGTGGGTTTGAACCTCGTGGAGGCTTCCTACATATCCTCGTGATAGGGAATCAAAGTCCA
Source organism: Viscum album (assembly GCA_963277665.1). Taxonomy (NCBI): domain Eukaryota; kingdom Viridiplantae; phylum Streptophyta; class Magnoliopsida; order Santalales; family Viscaceae; genus Viscum; species Viscum album. Next base: position 1,787,307,246 of record OY728142.1, read on the forward strand.
CGTCGTTCGGGTGGTGCATTTTAATGTCATGTAGGACGGGGCAGACGGTTTAACATCGTTTTGGATGGGAGCATACAGTTTAACATTGTGCGGGATGGGGGCATCTGGGGCTTAGGCTCTGAGGCAGCGCATGGTGCAGGCGATCCGGCATGTAGGTGGACAGAACAACCTGGTGGTGGGCTTAAACCTCATTGATGCTTCCTACGTATCTCCATGATATGGAATAAAATTCCACGTAGTTTTTTTGGAGGTGGGGTCAGTGTCGGTGCTCACTCTAAGCTCACGTGAGTCATGATCGGTGTGAGAAACAAGAGGTTGCAGGGACCTGACGATCACTGTGCAAAGGGTGTGACCATTAGAAATGAATAGGGGCTTACGTGTTGAGCGGCCCATGGTGCCGGGACTTACTCCTGGATGGAGGCCCTAAGTGAGACAAAGCACAGAAGGAGAGGGATTTGGGACCGAACAACAGAAGTGCCCCGTTCCCGATCACACCCTCCACTGGTCTTGGTAGTGGGGAAGTACGGAGGTGCATGGGTGATACCTTACACAAGATAGGATAGGTAATTACACCAGGGTGGCTGCCCTTCCCCCATGGACTAACACCACTCCGACATGTGAGGAAGATTCCATTCCCATGGACATGAGCGACGTAAAGAATGTCCGAACCGGGGGGAACCAGTGTGCGAGGCACGGGGCCAGATCATAGTTTAACGTCATGTGTTGAGAACTAGGTGCTTGATAGTTTAAAGTCCTACAGCTCAGACAAGTTGGGTTCACTCCACACCCCTAGGACTTACATAACTGGTACTGTCTACCCCTTGTGGGAGGGAAGTCATCCGTATGGCCATGGTGAAGGGGGGTCTCAGAGCGAACCATCGAGGGGTCCATATTAGCGTGTCTATGCAATGAAGCAATAGCCATTAGCATTCCTATGTGAAGAAGCATGAGCAAAGCAACACAATGGGAAACACCACTCAAGGGAACTTGAGGTTACATCGTATGAGCCTGGAAGGCCAGACGGGAAAACAGTGCATGGCGTGCATGCCTGGTTTGGAGGACATCAGGTGCCTACGTAGGGAGGCACCGAGGGGGCAAGGTGAGGGGTCCCAGGGTTTGCACGCAAAGAAAGGTTTTGCCCGCAAAATGCCGGGATGGAGCGTAATTGGGGAAGAGGGATTGCGCGTGGCTATGAGGATTGCGCACAAAGGATGTGAATTGCGCGCGAGTGGCACATGACGAACCCTAAGGTAAGGCTAAACCTAATGAAGGGATTGCACACACTTGAACCTTTTTGCACGCAACAGAAGGAATTGCGTGCAAGGTAGGAACTCTGAAGGGTTTATAATTTTATTCAAGCAAGTGGGATTTCAAGCAAAGGCAGATCCCGGGCTGAGGTTGCACGAATAGGGTCAGTACCTGAAGGTCATCTTGCACGCGCAGATGTCCTATTTCGTGCATGAGAGCTAGTTAAAATTCCGCAACCCCAAAATGGATGGGGTAACCTTCTATTTATAGGCCTCCGACATCGTGGAATCTAGGAGGTGCACGAAAATTTGCATGCCAGAGATGACGACATGAAAAGGTAACCGCGCGGGCGCAGGCGCTCAATAAATACGTGCCGACTCCGGGAACCTTTCGCGAATCCCGGACTCCTTTCGCGCGACCCACATTTTTCCAGGTGCATCCTCCATTATTTCACGCAGCACTTCTGGGCCCTCCGGACTGGGCCTCCGGGTCCGATTATGACTTCGCATTGTCATTTCGAAACTTTATTTAGTGGTTACGGAAATTTCGGCATTTACAACATTATTTTAATTGGATTACCATTTATGTGTTTAATGTATTACAAAAACTCGTCCATAATTTTCCATTTATTCTAGATAAAGGCCAGAAATAGAAGCAATTGGGTAAAAATCATCTTGATGCGAAATGTGGTGGCTGCCAGATTGTGATTCCCAACATGATTGGAGTGTGGATATGGAAATATGAGATGATAATATATCACCTAACATAGGTTCCGAATAGAAACATTGATTAAGAGTACTATCTAAATCCCCCTAATAAAGAACAAGATGAAATTGACACCTTTTTGCGACAAAGGACTCCTGTATTCAATGGATCATATGATCCATTTACTGCGGAATATTTGATCAACTCTATTGTGAATATATTCTCCATCATTCATTGTTCTGAGAAAGAGAAGGTAATACATACAATTTATTTTTTAGAGGGAGAATCTGATCAGTGGTGGACATTGATCAAGAATACGAATCTAAAGATATATCGATGCGATGGAGTATAAGTAATTCTAGAAAAACATCGATAAATATTTTCCTTTTAGTCACCATCTTAAAATGGGAAGGGATTATATTTCTCTAAAGCAACAAGGATGACAAACCCATTAGATATTATGAGTAAGACATCATAAATCTTGCATGATATGACTATGAATATGTCTCTTCACATGAAAAAATGGATTAACACTTCTTTTTTGGGGTAAAACCAAGTCTATGAAAAGAACTAGTGACCTAGAACGTTGATATTTATAAGGAAATTGTCGAATGATCCCTAAAATTTGAAATGGATATTGATTAATCCCAAGGCTATTTTGAGGTTAAGAAGTGGAAATTGAAGATTAATTTTGGTGGTCTGATGGAGAAATCTAAGGGAGCCAGGAAATCTCGTCATCCCACTTATAGAAGGTGTGAAATGAACCACCCATAAAATTTCATAAGGGGGTTGGGATATTTTTTTAGTGTAAGAAGGAAGTACACCTAGCTAATAATTTCGGATGGGAGAAACCTACTAATGTGATATAGGAAATGAATGATTTGGTCAACACTCAATGCAATGTTCATTGCTTTAAATTCATGGAACTATGGAACTTTTAATATTAATTCACTAAGAAAATGGTTTTTGGTTACAACTAACATCCTCAAAGGCATCAAGAGGGAGATTTTTCAATCACAACAATATAGTTGGATCATGACAACACAATGGTGATATGTACTATAGTTATTCATTTAGGAATAGTGAATGTAGTTTTTGATTATGGTTCTATGAATTACATCATATTAAGAAAGATTACTTGAACTATTAAAAAACCACCATAAAGCATGGATGTAGAGTTTTTGGTGAAAGCAACAAATTAGGATATTGTTGAATCCCATGTATATAAATCCTCACTTGTAACGATTTGTGGGCTGAAAATCCTAGAAAACTTTTTCATACTACCTTTGGGGGAATTTGATGAAATTCTATGTATGGATTTGAATTCCATATATAGATACAACATAAATTAACATGAGATGAAAATCACTCTTTGTATTTCAAATTTCCTCTCAATTGAACACAAGTGCAATGAGGAGGATGGAAGTTCCCGTGCTCTAACATCTCAGGCATGAATATAATTTCTCTATGAGAAATCATATCTAGATAAAATGATTTATTCTAAGGAAAATATCATCCTTGAATAAATTTCCATTGTGAGGGAATACACTAATTTTTTTCCCGAGTAGTTTCTAGCTCTTCCTCCACGCTTAGTGGTTGAATTTTCAATCATGATTATACCAAGGGAATTATAGTTATCCAAGGATCTGTATATAATGTTTTTTGTTTAACAAGAGGTGATAAAGATACAACTATAGGGGAATCCATATAAATGGTTCATATACACTATTTCATCACCATGGGGTGAACTAATCCCCTTCATGCTGACGATGTATGGGTAAATTCAACATTGGATTGATTATTCTGAGCTTTGTAAGATCATGAAAAAAAAGTATTATCGGTTATAGATTGGGGTCTTATTTATCCAGTTAAGTGGAGAACAATTTTTATCCAGATGGATATATTGTTAGGATATTACCATGTTAGGGTGAAGAAAGAGGATATCCCAAAGACTACATTTCATACAATGTACATGCACTATGAGTTCATATAAAAGCCATTCAGACATAATAATGATACATAAATCATCATGGGATTGATTAATAGTGTCTTTAGAGAACACGATGAACAATTTCTGGTAGTCTATATAGATGAAATCCTAATATAATCTAAATCCCAGGAGGGTCATGAAGAGCCACTGAGCACTATGATGATGACCTTGTGAATATTTTTGTAAAGTACATCAAATGTGTGTTCTAGATGAAGTAAGTCTCGTTATTTGGGAATATCATCACCAATAGTGGGATATCTATGGATCCTTCGAAGATAGAAGTAATTTAAAAATATAAGAGGATAGCATATGTTCCATATATTAATAAATTTTAAGGATTATCATATTATTATCATATATTACTGGAAAATTTACTATGATTTCTGAACCTCTTACTAAGATGTCTCAATGGAGAGTTACTTTATCGTGGAATGATTAGTGTGAAAAGTGATTAATGGAACTAAAAATGAGGCTTATAACTTAAATTTTCTCACACTACTGAAAAGCGGATAACTTATCATATTTATTTTTCATTTTATTGAAGATTTTATTGGGATGTCTGTTAATGAAGAATGAAAAAGTCACAACCTATACTTCATGTTCGTTGAAAGTTAATGAATAGAACTACCCAATGCATGATCTGGAGTTATGAATTGATATTTTCATTGAAAATATTATATAATTACATCTTTTTGGAGAAGTATAAAATATATATAGATCATAAATGTGTAAAATATATATTCACATGGAAAGAGAAATATATTAATGAACAAAGATGGTTATATCTAATCAAGGACAAAGAATTCTCAATCCACTATCATTATGAGAAATAGAATATTGTGGTGGATTCACTAAGTATAAAGGACAAGAAAATTCCCTAAATTAAGAGAATTGAGAGGGATAAATTCATCTTATATTTCTAATGTATGGACACGGGAATCATGAATAAAGGACCATAATCAATCATTTCAAAAATGATTTCTAAGTTGTCTTTTTTAGAAAAGATAAACTATGCTCAAGGGGATGATGTGGGAATTTAAAAGAAAGTGGAAACTATAAGGAAAGGGATTTATTCAGAGTTAACTTTTAATGAATAAAGATTTATTATATTTGGATCATGACTATGTGTATGATCAAATCATACAATAAAAATGGAATGGTTGGATGATGCATATAGTTCATCTTCCTCCATTCACATAAGAAGCACAAAGATATATTGTGATATTCAAGTGAACTATTGGTGTGAAAATATATTGAAGCAGAGTGCTAAATATACATCAATGATCCTGGTATTTTATCAGGTGAAGGATTAATTGAAGAAATCCAAGGGGATGATGCAACTGTTGCCCGTACCAACAATGAAATGGGAAAACATCATCATGGGCTTTCTCACTGGATGTTTGAAGAAATCTAAGGGAACACATTATATATGTTTTGTTTTTTATCATCTCATTAAGACATCCAACTTTGTTATGATTCAATATTATTTCTCATTTGATCAACATGCACTGATATACATCACATAAATGGTAATTCTTCATGGATTGTCATTATCTATTTTGTACGATTGAGATCCAAGATTCTACTCTATGTTCTGTACGATTATCAAACATGATTTGAAGAAAGAGTTGAACCTAAGTAATAATTTTCATCCTCCGACTAATTTCCAATATGATCATAATATGTAGACACTAGATATCATGTTTAAATCATGATCAATTGACTTTAAAGGAAGCTGAGACCATGATATACTTCTGGTCATTTTCTCTTACAAGAACTGTTTCCACTTGATCACCCAAAAGGACCCCTAAAAATCCCTTTATGGGGAGTGGTGAAGAACAGTTACATGTGGATATGAAGATGGGGAATGAAAATAATTAAGTCCTAATATGGCCATGGAAATGGTGGAAAAGTATAAGACCACTCAAAAGCACATCAGTGCTTTGTAGAGTCGGCAAACAAGATATGATTTAAATCCTTGATGATACCTAGATTTTGATGTTGGAGAATTGATATTTATCTACATATATCCATGGAAGAATGTGTTGATATTTTGGAATAAGGAAAGCTTATTCGATGATACATTGGTCTATTTGAGATACTTGATCTCATCAGAGTAGTGGCCTACAAACTTTCAATCCAACCTAACATATCTGATGTACATAATGAATTGAATATATTCCTCTTGATAAAGTACACACAAAAACCCTCATAGGTACTCCATTGAAAGGTGGTACTATTGTAGAATTACCTATACATCATGGACTAAGTGGTGAAGATATTAGAGTGTATAGGAAATATTTTATAGAATAAGATAATTCAACTGGTCAAATTTTTGTGGAGAAATAAAATGTTTGAAAAAACAATGTCGGAACCCAAGTACGTGATGAAACAGAGTAATAATCATATTTTATAGTGTTTGAAATAAAAATTTTGAGAGTGAAATTTCATTAGGGGTTAGATTGTAATGGAATAACTATTATAAATAATACCCTATTTGGATTTATTTAAATTTATTATTATGTAATATGGTTATAGAAAAAAGATGTACATTTTTTATATAGAGTTTGATTTCAATGACCATTATGTATAATTAACAATAACTATATAGACATTGAAAAATGAAAACATGATTATTATAAATATAGTACTTTAACAAATCCCATTGACATATAAAAAGGAAGTGATGGTCTCAACCATTCGAATAGTACCCTAAAAAGCCCATTTATGAGAGCTTCTGAGGGAGATAACATCTCTGGTATTTTCCCATGACCAAGCCTCTTTTGAGATATAAAAACATAATAATTAGTGAAATCATTGATGGGAGAAGTTAAATATCATCATGATCATGGTCCAAAACATGTTCGTTGAACCAACCCCTGAATGTCCCACCACAATGCACCATACTCTTAGGCCATTTTATGGTGTATTAAAGGGATATGTATGAATACCCTATAAATATGATAATTTAAATTATGTTATATATAATGATGAAATTATTTTCATCATATTATGGTTACTTTATAAATATTTATTATTTCTATATAGTAAAATACATATATTATTTTTTGGTAATATTCAAAATCAATTAAGAAATTTATTTTGATGAATTAATGGGTTTTTGAAAAAAATAATATTTTTATAAAAATATATTATTAAATAATTTTTATGAAGTCAAATGTTATTTTTGTATGGAAATGAATATTGCTATTGTCCAAAAGCATAGCATTTTACATAAATGTTTTTTTTTAATGTTAAAATTGATATATTTAGAAAATCATTTATATAAAATGGATATTATTTTTTGAATTATAATGTTAAAATTATCTAATGGTTATTTTTTCATAATTTTTATAGACAGTGGAATTTTTTGTAAAAAATTTAGTACAATATAAATATAAATTGTGTGTTATTACATCATAATGACCCCAAAGTGGTGTAGTAAATACTATAGATCATATCCATGACCAAATTCATGTTTTAAAATTATAAAAAACCTATTTTATTTTTATTGGATTAATTTTATAAATCCATTATGAACACTTTAAAACCTATAATATATTTTATGGTTTAAAAATCATTTCATTAATATTATTACTTACTTACACATAAGATTAGGTATTATATAATTAATTTATTCCTTTTATATTATAAAATATTGAAAAAATATATTATATTGCGGAAACCATGGGATAGTTTTTGGTTTTGGTATTTTATTATGTAGAATCCAAAACCAAAATAATAATGAAATCCCCATATTTTCTGATATAAACCAACCCTATATCAAATTTATCTTCACTCAAACTCCTTATAGAAAGTCCAAACATCACCATCCACTCTCTATATTACTCCCAATGTTCCCCAATGCTCTCATGAGCCCCGTCCAAGAATTTGGAGTCACACACTCAAGTAACAGATATTCCACTCTCCTTTTTATTCAATCGATACTTTTAAGTTATGAATCTTAATTTCCATTTGTTCATGTTGGTTTACGTTCTTCTGTACTGAAAATTATATTGTTTTTATTTTATTATAATGATATACCCCATCCACTCTCATTAATCATTCCAATTAACCTTTATGTACACTCATTACCATGCCAAAATTTAGTAAGGGATATATGTGTTATCATTTAATTAACGCACTTATTTTATGTTATATATCATAAATTCAATTGGATAATGTGGTGATATTTTCACACATATTCCCATCAGCTTCTATTTATTTATATATTATGATACCCTACTTAGCACTCATTAAGCCTCCCATGATCTTTTATGTGCAGTTGTTACCCTCATGCAACATACATAGGATTCCTTTCCATATTCATGTTTCTTAATTAACTTATGCATTAAATATAAAATTTATAATCTGGGGATATGTTTTTTCATGTCCAAATTACCTCCCATTTTATTTATATGTGATGAGAGTCTCACATATCTTTCATTAATACATTTTTATGTATCTTTATATGACATCCTTATGCTACCAATATTTCTATGGGAATTTTCCATTTCAAAAAAATTATGTTGTGTATACCATACAAATTTCTTATCAAGAGTGTTCACATTTATGCACAAATAATTTTTATCAAAGACTTAGATATATTTATTACACACTTAGTTATTGTTGAATAAATTATGATGATAAATGAATCTAGGTTTTATGATCAATGGGACATAGTTAAGCCTTTTAATTAAATGAATCTGATAGGTGTTCCTAGAATTATATAGCTCTCCAATATAATGGGTAATGTTTAGTATCATGATATGTCATGTTTGGATAAGAAGTTATCCCTATTCATTTATGTGGCTTTTCTAACATGATTTCTCAGAATTGTATCATTAACCTATGCTTATGATATAATGTTTTAATTTGTTTCCACATTTCCCATGTTAGGATTATCATTATATATCATGTATCATTGTTCATGTTTATGATTAATACTCTTTTTATTCTCAATTTATATACCTATTTCAAAAAATGTATCACCATATTCCTGTTTATAAACTTGTCTATATTACTCACCCCTTTCTTAGGTTTTTCCCTTGGTTATACCGTGTAGTTTTATGTATGATCTTGCTAATAAAGTATTCAATAAAGTTATTGTATTGCCTCTTTTATGTTGTTATGTAATATAAATAATTCTAAAATATGCTATTATTCTCAGTATTCTAGTTTTCATTTTGTGTAATATTATTTAATAAGTCATGGATTTATGTTAAATAATTCGTATGGTTTTTATAAATCGACAAAAAAAATTTCATCAAATAATCTGACTATATATAAATTTATACAACAAAATTTTTTAAATATTACCTATAAAATTACACCATCAAAACCCACTCACTAATTTTATTTAAAAATATATCTATTAATAACATATTATGGAATAAACTGATTAAGATATTAGTAATTTCATCATTTAAAAATAATATTTTTTTAAAAAATATTAACATGTCTTCATAGATATGTCATATCCATATATGATAAAATTATGCATGTGTAAACAATATCTAACCCTCAAATATATGGATTAAAAAATTGAAAATTATTATTAATAATTTTTTTAAACATATTCTCCAATTCCTATGAATCGTTGGATTTGTAAAATGGTTATAATATTTAGAAACACACACATACCTTCCATTCTATGTCCAAGACAGTAATATCCATTCTATAATTCTTATTAAGTTTCTATACATTAGAATAGATATGAACATGTAACTATTTTGAAACATCCCGCATTTACATTATAGTTTTACAGAGGTCAAACACCAAATGTTCTCATACACACTCTATTACCATTATAAAATGGTGATAATCATTGAGGGCCTACATCTATCCCTTGGGAAGGGATGTTCCCAATAACATTTCATCATGATAACACATTTACATAACCAACTGAATAATCATAAACATTTTCTATAATAGATAATATCTAAAATATAATTAAAAATTCAATATTATAAATGCATAAATTTTATCATGCATCAAAATAAGTTATGAAGTATATCCAAAACAAAAACTGTATAAATTATATATTTGATACAACTTGAAGATTAAAATTTTAAATCTCTTAAACATGATAAAAATATTATATCCTAAATGTAACCTGACATCAACCCCTATCTACAATAATACGTTTCATATACCAACATCACCATTAATAAATTCTATATAAACAAGAGGTGTGTATGTATAGTTTGTGAGAAATACCTTATGTAGAACCAAAAAACCCCACATGTTCTCTAGATAATAATAGTTTCAATTAGAATTTTTGAAGACCTATTAAATGATTTTAAGAAAATCAGATACAACATTTAGTTTAAATTATTATGTGTTATCTAAGTCCCCTATGAAACTCATAAACCTGAATCAACATATAGTTGTTGTTACTCTAATAACCATCTAATATGTATAGTATCAATACACATAGATCAGGAAAATACTATTTCAAACACATGGAAGAAGGTTTTCCCATTACAAAAACATGGAATATAATATAATCTTTGTCCTAAAAAATGTCCAAGTGAAACCATTATCTCTCATATCTTCATATCATTTCGTGTCCTATACCAATGATCAATGAAATATAGATAAAATCATAGAATTCATATCATAAAAAGAGTTGTTTCACAATATTTTGAATATTTGTATCAAATTTATAAGAAATATCACATCCATTCCCCTATTTATCCCATTTATGTACATCAATTATTTTTCAAATTCTCATGAAATTACATAAATGACAAATATGATGAAATTACTTATAGTAATCCTTTCTAAATATTAAAATATATTTTTCAATCAAAATAAATCATTACAACCATATTAATTAGTTATAAAATCATAACGAACTAAAACTAATAATTCTAACTCATTTACGTGATTTTTCAACACAAATAATTATTTATGTATGAAATATTTATTCAATCAATTAATCACAAAACACATATGTAATTTATACCCATATTATTTTCCCTTATTATTTATGTTCATATAACATTGATGTGAAATTATATCACATAAAATAATAACTTAAAATAATAATACAGCACCAAAACAGTAATCTTCAGCACATATGGCTCATTATTAATTACATAAAAAAATTATAACATTAAAATAATATTCATATGAACATCATATTCCATTAAATTGGCATTTTACTATTGTTAATTAACAATTTTTACTATTAATGACAAATAATATTGAGGTAACACATCATAAATAATATAATATTATTTTTATTTGGCTATGTATAATTTTAACTACCAATAATTTCACAGACATCATCAAACTAATTAGTAGTTCACAAAACATATATAAAACATAATTAAATAATATTAAATGAGAGAGGCCACAAGACTATTTTCTGTTAAAAACTCTATGAATGGAGAAAGACTAATTATCGATTAATAACTAGATATTAACCTATATATCGAACTAGAAGTTTTAAAACCTATTAGAATATAGTAGTACAAAAAAATACTTTATTATTCAATGAGTTAGATTTTGAAACTCATACCATTATGAGTCCAATGTGATATATCAATTGATATTTCACTTTGAATTGATAGAGAAATTAACCAAAGAATATAATGATATGGATTGAGTTTAATGGAAAGAAAATATGTAATGTTAATTTAATGGAGGAGACAAATACTATTAAATTATTAAATTAAATGGATTTATATTTTGAAAAATTATATTATTTAAATAAAAATTTTTAAACCAATCATGTACCCCGTATATAGTCATTTACCACTCAGTATAATCTTGATAACCTCCTAGTAGTTGGTCATAGAGTTTCTAGGCCCATACGTCTTCTACCAAGTACCATGTATATCACCAATAAGTTGTTTATGAAACCTCATTATTTAGGTAAATAATTTCAAGACCCATTTCACCATTCTATACATTATATCACCAACATCATTCAAAATTTATTCCTAATTAAATCAACATAACCCAAAATTCAATGAAAATACTGAATTCACTATAACCATCAATTTTATGAAATTATCAAAATAAAATAATTAATTAATGTTTATGAATAAACTTTTCTATAAGAAATATATATATATATATATATACGGTAACGTAAATCAATTAAAATTATAATGTCATATTTCCAAAAACCATATTTATCATTTTTGAATGTTAAGTAAACTTTTACTCAAAAAAATTTAATCAATTTTGTTTAAAGTTATTTTTCACCCCAGTGGAAATTCAATCCATAAAATTGATTTAAAATTTCATATCAACATGTTAAAATTATGTAATTCATAAAATTTTATTTTCTTTTCAAAAATATTATTACTAAGGTAAAATTTAATGACCATGATAATGGTTAAAGGGTAGTTTTCAATGAATTATATTATTAATGTTATGTAATTTTTATCTAATAAATGAAATTGACCTATTTTGTATATTGTCAATGATATGTTGTTTAAACCTATTTACAAATATACTTTCACTAATTTAAATAGTGATTAATATTATATAAAATTAAGGACACATAAAGTTAAAAACATCATTTTTCTAGAAGAATATTTTCTTTCTATATATTATATTTTTTAATCTAAATTTTAATTATTTCTTATTTAGAAATTGAATTCGATTAAATATATTTTAAATACAGGCTCATCACACCAATAATTGGTAAGAGGGTAAATAAATAAATTTTGTAACACATGAATTATATAGTTAAAAAGTCATTTCCAAGGTAATTACTAAAATAGAAATGTGTAAAAATATAATATTAAACTACCCAAAACATATTTAAAATAAGAGTTAAAATTAATGGTGGTGGTTTTCACGACCGAAAACCCTCTCCAAACAATTATAGACTACTTTTTGGTGCATGAACCCTTAATAGTGTCATGACATCATTAAGATGTAGTGGGTATTTACCAAAATTCCATTTTTATTCCATTATAAATTGGACATGTCACTACCCATTCGAGAAAAATCTATCTAAAACCCCATGATAATAAAACAAAATTCAATAGCATAAAAAACAAGAATCACTGAGCTTAAATGAACAAAAGAATATTATTATTTAAAAAATTAGTTATAACCTAGCTATTGAATTGGAATATATGAACAGGGGTAACCACATTGTGTTATATATATATATATAATTTTAATAATGAATACAAATTCATTTATTAATTAATAGAAAATTAGCACTCAATTTTTAGTAATGTATTTTTTTTAAAATATGTTCTCTTACAAATTTGTTATTTTGAGAGAATATTATAATTAATCTAATCCACTTTAATAAATTTTATTTTGTAAAAAATTATAATATTTGTGAAAAAGAATGTAAAATATTCATAGGTTAATAGTTTAATATTTTTATAGATATTTATGTTTTTCAGAAAATAACTATGAAATTCAATTTTATAGAAAACTATCTTTTCAATTCATGTATTAAAACTATCCCTTTTTTTTAATTTACATTAAAATTTGATTAGTCGTATTGGATTAAAAATAATCCAATTATTATAACTAGAATTTTTGTTATGATTAATTGTGGAATAAAAAATCATACTTAAAAATTTATTCCTATGGAAAATTATTTTCCATCCCATTTTGTTTATTTATTTTTAAATAAATTTAAAAAAATTATAAAGATTGTATTTTATTAAATGAATTCTATATTTTGAATCTGAATTTATAAATTTTGTAAATAGTTAATCTTTATTTATGGTTCTAATTAATAGTAAGTATGCTAAATATTTATCAACCCAGTCAGGTTAAATTGGGAAATTATGGTTAAAAATAATGTGATGAAGCATTAAAAATATATTAAAAATATGAATTATTTCTATTGGATGAGTTTTATTATACGATAGACATCCAATATTATTTGATATGGAAACTTGGTTCCATTTTTCATTGATAATGTCCTCAATATTATTTTATGTAAAAATAAATAAAAAATTTCACTCTCTTTGTCTTAATATATGTAATATTTTTTCCAAGGGGTAAAAAGAGATTATCCTCAGTTATAAATGGATTTTTTTAAATTCGAATGATTTTTTATTTATGGTAATTTATTTAAATTTTTTATTAATAAAATAATTACCTTAAATTCTAATGCTATAATGACATGGTTCTAATGAATGTGGTAAAAAAATTATACATAAAAAATTAAAATTAATATAATTTAGAATCATTATTACATTCCGCTATTTTTTAGAAATATTTATAAATAATTTCTGATTGATGTTTTAATGGTTTATATTCCAATCCCATTAATATATTGATTTCATTAAGGTCAAACTATGTGAATTTTCTTGAAAATAACATTAATGGTATTTTATGTAAAAAACATTTATTAAATGATAAAAAAATATTAGAAATACTATGTTGGAAAAAATAAATATGATATTGTTATTAATATAAATCAGTTTTAAATATGGTTCACTTTTCCATTTATAGTAACCTTTTTTATCACTAAAAATTAAAAAACAACACTTTTATCACCGTAATAATTAAATTGGTTAATGGGTTAGTTAAAACTAAGAGAAAGTTGTAATAAAATCTTATAAACTTACCCATATTTTTATTTATGTTGAAATTATGAAAAATAATCATCCTAAATTCTAAATATATCAATTTGAAGCCACATGAAAATGAAAATATATATATATTAATTGTATACTTTATGATACTCAAAGAGCGTCCCTCTCCTCTCCTATATATGGATATCACCCCGCTTCTCTTACTTACACTTATTGAGACATATATAAGAACAAAAACCTGTAAAGAAAACTCTTATTAAATTAATTATATATATTCTATCTATTTTTATCTTCTTAAAAGATCAACCCTATATCCCTTATAGAGAGATAAAATGGAGGAAAACGTCTCAATTGGGTTTTTTATTTTACTTATTCTTCCATGTCCATTAATTATACACTAACCATTCAAATATAATAAAATTAGCATGTGAAATATTATTATATGTTATTATCATAATGGAATAAAATAATCCATCACTTTATCAATCTCATGGGGAAAAATATCATTCAAATATACATGTTGGCTACCACCTCTGTGAAGTGATTTGATTCATTTTTTATCACCACCTCACAAGGTTGGTTATTATGATTAATTAGATAAAAATAAATGATATTCATGAAATTAATAAAATTATTTATATAGTATATTTTACTTACCTTTTTAAAATTTCTCCATTTAAAAAATGGTAACTTCAATAATGTGTATGTGTGTAATACCACATAAGTCAATCAATGTGATTCTTTTTAAAAGATCACCATTCATGGGTGAATATAAAATTTTATTTTATGTATAAAATTTGTAGACATGTCATAATTACTATTCAAGTGATAATATAAATATGATCACCTTGACCAAAATCAACTTACCAAATTCAGTAATGAAATTGTGAACCGAACTTCCTTAAAAAATAGAATATTGAATGAATAGATTTAGTAAATAAATGTTTTCTTTAAATAGATGAAATAAATGGTTTAATGATAAATTAACATATCAATATTTTTTAAAAAAATTAGTAATTAATATAAATATATTATTTAGAATTACATAAACTACAAAGAATTTCGAGAATTGAGGTAGGGGATTTAGTTTCAACTTCCCTTTATTGAGGAATGTTTTAATGTTTTTACTCTAATATATCTTATATTCAGAATATACTTCTAAATTTAAATGTTATATCTTTAATCAATCAAACCTCATGATATTTTATGTTATATTTCATGTCGTTTCATCTAATGGGTTTTGATTATGTTGTCAACAAAGAAGTATGGGATTTTTTGACATTATTTCCCATCATTGGATTATACCTCTACTTCATTGAATATGTTATGAAAATATTTTTATGACAAGTGTGGTCATGAGTTGTAGTAGATTAGATAATTTTTTTACTTTTTAATCAGTAGTGATTCAGTGTAAACTGGTAATTTCTCCTCATATATGACCCTACATAATTTATCTTACCAATCCTTTTTCTTAAAAATGTGTGTTTATCCTAGGATAAGTGTTTAATTGAACTTTGTTCCATTAAAAATTTCATAGAATATTTTTTTAATTAAATAATAATTTATTCATACATATCCTAATAGTTATTATCTTAAATGAAGTGTTAGATTGAGATTTTGTCTCTTCTCTTATGTTTGGAATGCAGTTTATTTTCGAGCTATGGAATAAATCCATTGCGGGCACCGAGGCTATGCCCAAGTTCCATTTTCTTATCTATTTAATAATTTTTACCCTTTTCATTATTTATTTTTTATTTTTTTTATTTCAATTTATCCTTTTTTTATTTTAATATAGTCACCTTGGGGAAACAGTTATTTAAAACCATGATAGGGAGAGGGAGATAATTTATAGGGAGAAGAGGAGGTGCCAATAGTGAACGTTGTCAGAGGTTGATTGGGCATCGATGGTTGTGTGACATGAATCTGCTATGAAGCTACTATATTTTCTGCATGGTGGTCAAAAATTTATATGTATTTTCATAAATCCTAATATATTTTTTCTATATTGTGCTTTTATACCTCGTAAATAATTTTGAGGACCCTGTGGGTGTCGACCTGTGGTTCTCCTGGAGAAATCAATAGTCTTAGCCCTAATGGACATGACATTTAAGGGTGGATTGGGGTGTGTCTGGGTATTAAATAAAACAACCCATGTTTGGGGAACATGTTTGTTCAGGGTTCATGGATAGTGCTTATGCGATGTGCATGACTAGTGGCCACAGTCTATATTTATCCTGAACCCATGTGGTGGAAATGACTAGGTAAATTTTCGGGTACCCTATATGGCAGTATATGGCTTTTACAAGAGGAACACACTGTGTACATTAGGAAATGAAAACCAGATAGGCCAGAGTTACATGAACCGAGTTGATGGAAGGTGGTACATGCCATGTACATAATTTACACACATTGTACCATCCATGTTGAGTAATTTGTTTTCATTTTATCTATCTATAGTAATAATTATATATGTGAGCAGTTAATTCATAGTGCTTTTCCATGCATATCATGACTATGGAATTCTTTTAAACATTAAAAGCCCTTCTGCATAGTGTTTTATATTGGGTGAAAATTTATAAGAGGATTTCATTATGGGTTGGATTCGGAATCCTCAAATGGGTTAGGTTGTGCAATGCGAGACGTGAGTGAGGGTTGGGAGATCATTAGTTGGATGTATTGAGGATGAAAGGTTTCTTTTTTCCTGGCTATTTCAGATGGAACATAAAATAAAATATTTAGTAGAATATTTTAGGATATCATGGCTTGTCCTTGGATATTGTGATTCTTAACATGATGTAAGTCTAGTTTAAGTTTATATACTATGTTTGAGGATAAATGCTATTAGTTCCTTTGGGATGGGTAGATGTTATTGAATAGAGGTTAGCACATGGTGGCATTGTGATTTTGAGATGGCTCTTACGGGCCTTTTTGGTTTTCTTTTTGGGCATGGTGGTAATAGGTTATGGGTTACTCACCAAGGAGTTTTATTGAGGTTTTATTACACTGGACTTTTCCAAGATATTCCTCAATTCTAGATAAGACCACATTGGTTATCCCACTATGGTCTACGTTTTTTGATGATATAGAGTCACCCCTCATAAGGAAGCAATCTCTTATTGTGAAATTTTTTCTACTTGAGGACCATTTTATGGGAACTTATTGAGAACTCATACCTAAAAGGGTATTCCTTATTAGAATACCTATTTTTTATGACCCCATAGACCACAGGAGACTCGAGTGTTGTGAGATAAGAGTTTATCAATGCTTCTAGTTCATATTTGTGGATGATGTGTTTTAAAGTTGCATTTACCATTATATTCTATGGCCTTTAGATAAGAATATATTGAGGCTAGTAGTTTAACTTTTTTAATTATGGGTTTGAGAGTAGGATCAACAAAATTATTGTGGCCTTTACCAATGATGTTTGATTAAGTTTCCACTCAAAACTTGGTTTGATGAGGAGATCCTGTGGATATCTTGGATTGGGAAATGTCCTTTAGTTATGATATGGTAATGTATTACATTTATTGGATATGGATAGATGAAAATATTGAGATAATGGGACATCTAGAGGAGTACACCCCTATAGTACTGATTTACTCACTAGAGAGAGGATAACTTCCATGGATGATCAGCACTATTGACTTCTTATATAGGATCCCTATGTCAATGTATCGTTTAGATCTATGTATGGATGAGACCCATAAGACAATATATTTATCATTCCAATCTATATAATGACCCCTAAAACATTTTAAACTATTATGCACTATTTTGGATTCAGTTTTATTTTTCATGAATTTCATGACTTGATAGGTTCACTAGGATCCAAAGGAGAGTCCATTCGTATGTTTTAATCATTCCATTGGAGTCATAGTTCTTGATAGTTATTTGTTGTTGTGTGGTTTCCAAAAGTAAAACATTGGGGTCCAACAATAATCCGTTTTCATTTGAAATCTTGTATATCTTGTGTTGATCTAGTGTAAATGTCTCCTTTCATGTGCAGGGTATTCCACATAATATAAATTCGTTGTTGTGAGATAGAGTATGGTAAAATTTACCATATGATTCAAACTAGAACTCACTATTAGATGTTTTTATTTATTTCTTTAAATTCTAATTTATTTTATTAAATTTTTAATTCTATTCAAATATTTAATAGTTTTCATCTTGGATGGGAATATCATGGGTGGATTCACTTCAATATGACTATAGATTATTTTTTCACCACTGGGGTGACCTACTGAGATCTATTTCTAACCCCATACACATTCCACATTATGCTTGAAGACCTAATGATTATTTATAGATTGGGAAAATATTTTGAATTGGATCAGGAGAAGGTTTAATATTTCATGATCGAGGGGACCACTAAAGTGGTGTCTAAGGATTAGGCTAGTGTGTCTTATGATTCATGGAGACCAGGTATGTGGATTGAATAAGATATGGAAGTAGTACCTGCTGTCTTTTTTTTGTTTATTTTTTATACGTGGCTAGTCTTGTGGGTTAGAAACTACTTTATGTTTTTCATTATTTCAGTCTTCATGATTGTATTCAAAATTTCATTTATTATACCTTGTTTTTTTTTGTTTATACTGTAATGTCTATACTTGGGGATGTTATAGATATTTTTTCATTTCTTTTACACTGAACAGAGGGTATAGACTCCACACTATATCTATTAGACACTCACTACAATTCGTATTCCTCTAGTTTATATAGAGGAATACCTGAGGTCTATTGGTGGGAAATATCATACAGAATGCTAGATCAAATCAGTAAAACTCACTACAAAATGATATCATAGGTGCTGGGTTGTATGATTTGGGGATTTGTTATATAGTTGTTCTTCTAAAGTATCATATTTTGAAATGGATATCATATTGGTGTGTCATGTAAACCATTTTTGGTAGGAATTACATTCTTCCCAAGAATGGTATTGCTTCTTTTTGTTTTTGTTTTTATTATTTTGGGATTTCACTTAGTGTGAGGAACACGGGTTTGGGGATTTATGGTTTATTATTGTTTATTATCATAACCCATTTGTAAAAGGCATGTGTTCATGCATTATTTTAGTCATTTAGGATTCAGATGACATATTCCTATCTATGGTGTTTTCACATATGATGGAGTTTCGATTGTTTAATGTATCTACAAGAACCTATATTGCGTGTCACATATTGATCCTTGGAGTCATTTTACTCAAATGAAATGCATGTATATATATATTATTTCTAATGAAAAGTCCAATTAATCTTGTGGAAATATTCTTATTAGTGATGGGAATGCATGAACTTCATTTATGGTTGCATAGAGACCTTTATTAGTTGTTGTTGTCTACGAGTACCTAGTTGGTGGATTGATGAGGGAAATGATTCCAGAGAGATGTTTCCATGAAGCATCAATTTCTTATATATGGGGGTTCCCCTGATGTCCCAACTGAATACTTTTGGGAAGGAGTTGTTCATTCTGCATTTTTTCTATCAGGACTTTCTAATATGCCCATTTGGCTACTATCACCGATGGATTTCATGGTCTTGATGTTCATCCTTGGTAGGATTATTGTGGTTTACTATCTATAGTGGATAGTTAGGGATAAGGTTTATTATGTTTGGGAATTGGATAATTAGTAGTGATCCCAATCTTAAATATGTATTATGTGGGAAGGATTGGATGAACACCGAGCTTTATTTGTTTGGTTTCTATTTGGGTTGTGCAGTGAGATCATTGTTTCACAATTATGGACTTAGATCGATTCCATAGAGGTGGTTAATTGTGTGGTTGTTATTTGAATTAGGTTGATTCCATGATTTTGAAGGTATGCTAAGATGGTGATGTCTTTTATTTTAACTGACCTACATAAGGACAATGGGGAGTGGTTTTAGGCATGTTGTAGTAGCTTCGTTAGGATGTGTCTTATTTGAGAAAGTGTGCTGCTCCATGTTGAATAGTGGATTCAGGAAATAACTATTTTTGGGAGTGTTCTATATGCCATTGTAGTTCATGAACCACATTTTATGTGGTTTTTGATCCTGAAATATAATATTATTTTTATGCTGGGAATGATTGTTGTTTATTTCATGTTCATGATGGCACTCAGGTGTGAGAAATTTGGACATGTATATCCATTGTGTTTTT
The DNA here is from genome assembly GCA_963277665.1 of Viscum album. Lineage (NCBI taxonomy): Eukaryota > Viridiplantae > Streptophyta > Magnoliopsida > Santalales > Viscaceae > Viscum > Viscum album. The sequence continues at coordinate 1,787,327,862 of OY728142.1, forward strand.
TTATGTGATAGCATGGACTATTTTTGTTGTTTGTAGGGCATTATGATGGTGATAATGATACTATTATGGTGGGTAGATTATTTTGTTAACAATTTAATGTCTATTGAATTGGGTAAAAGTTGTGGAAAATGTAAAAGTGATCATTTAATGGTCAATATAACATTAGTTGTGCTAGTACATAGATTTGTATCTAGGATCTTATTTGACCACTATGTATTATAAAGGATTGATAGACTTTTTGTTGGGGTTTTATGTTGACCTAGATTATAACATGTTTTAAAAAATAAGGATAAAATAGATCTTTTTATTCCCAAAAGTGTTCTAAGGGGAAAAAGTAATTTATAGTGTGATATGATCTTGAATAATTTTTTCCAACCCTTTGGGTCCCTCAATAGTGTGTATACCATAATACATAATTTGGGTGGAAATCAAAGCCATTTTATTTTTCATAAAATATTACATAATTATTTAATTCAATAATTATTTATTCATGCAAATTTTAATAGTGATTTCTTTTTAATAGAGTTTCATATTGAGAGTATATATTATTAGATGAGTCTATATGTATTCATATCTCTTAGGTGGGTAATAAACCTATCATTGGATATATGAGTCCTTTTCTTTTACCCATTTTGGTGTCTTCTCTTTTCCTATCTCCCTTTTTATTTTCATTTATATCCATTTGATATCCTCTATAATGAGGACAAGAGAGGTAGAGTGAGTTAGTATGTTGAGGGAGGATGATGAACCCACCAGGGATCTCTTTTAGAGGAAAATTGGGCATCAGAAGTTGTGCGGTATAGATCCATTGTGAATCTTGTACATTTTACATAAAGTGGAAGAGATGATTTTCATTTTCTTATAGATGTAAAAATTATTGTTTCTATTGATTTTTATTATCTTATAACAATTTTTTAGGATTATGTGGGAGTCAATATGTGGTTTTTTGGGGGGAAATTGGGGTATTCAGGCTATTTAAGGGCTTCTCTATTTTCAAGAACCCTTTTACATGACATGTTGTCCAAAAAACAGATGCCACATGTTCTTCCTTTTGGGAACGGTGAAAACAACTAGGATACATGGACTATATTACTAGAGTATACACCAAGTAGGATTGTCTTGGTGTGTGTTTGGGTATTTTATAGACACCACATATTAGGGGAACATGATCAAGTGGGGAACATTTATAGAGGTGGTGTGACATACACAACTTGAGTTCATGTATTTTTTTCTCATTAACCAATATGGGGGCCATGACCTTGTACATAGCCTGGTACCCCATGTGGGAGTAAACACCTTATTTTAAGGGGAGAAATATAATTTTTGAATTATATTTCTAGTTGTACAAAGTTACATGGCTTGGGTTTTTGGATGGCGGTATACACCTTGTACCTCCCCTATTGAGGCATTTGAGTATTTTCTATCCATGTAGTCAGAATTGGTCCCATGATTTGTCCATTTTGAGTGATATTACACAAAGATAATGGTGGTAGAATCCATCTATAATTTATAGGTATTCATGATAATATTTTTATTGGTAAATAATTTTTAGGAGTATTTCTTTGAGGTTTGGATCTAGAATCCTCTCACGGGTTGGGTTGTGTGATGAGAGATCCGAGTGATGGTTATGATCTTATTAAATGGCTTGGATTGTGGATTTCATTGTATATTTATTTTAGAATCATTTATATGAATCCCAAAAAAGTGGTATCATTTAGTATATATGATAATATATTGAATTGAACATGGATTTCTGGATGGATTGGCTGAGTAGTTGAGGTTTTGATATTGACTTTAACGATCAGATCTGTTAGACCCTTCATGATGGATTGAGGAAAAGAGATGGAGATAATCTATAGGTGATATCTTGATATTGATATGGGTCTGATTGGCCTATTTTTATTTCTTTATGTTCATAATAGTGACATAGGATGGGTTGTCATCTGAGGACATCAATTGTAGTTTTTTGGAAATGGGAATTTAATAAAGGTTTATCTTATACTGAGGAGCCCTTATATGGCCGATTACTTTTGAGGTGGTCCTGAGGAACATATTGAACATATTATTAGGTATCCCAATGGTTTGAGAATCACTTTTGGGAGTTTTGTTACTATAGGATCAGTTAGAGATAGCTCATTGATGCTTGGGGATATATGTCATGCCGAACATGGATCATGTTTTTTGGTGAGAAATAGAAACCAATCATCATGTTTCTTGATCTTATTATTTAATTTTAGAGATTCAAATCCAAAGCTTGGGCATAGTAAGGGAGTCCCTAGAAAGAGGAAAATTTATTCTATGACCCCAAGGACTATGGGAGCACTGTGTTTTGTGAGATAAGAGTTTATTAGCATTGATAGATATTTTTTTTTATTTTTTTTGTGTTTGAGAGTGGGATCGACCCTCATATTGGACAACCTTTATCTAAAATTATATCATCAAATATAGTTTATCTATTTCAATGATATGATCTAGTGTTGGATGAACGCACATTCTAGTGGGATTTGGCATATATGGTTCTGGTAGTTTTTGCCATGACATTGTTTGGGGAGACCCTTGGGTGTTTTTATACTGGACCTTGTCCCTGATATTTCATATGGTTTTCTAATCCATTGGATGTATAATGTTTGATAATATTAGGGAGATAATGGATGATCATGACTAGTTCAAACCTCTAGATGTGAGTTACACACTATCTAGCAGTTACCTTTCATGGATGTTGAGTGCTCTCGACTAATTAGATGGGACCCCTGGGATATTGAATTCATCAAGCCCATGGATAGATGGGACCGCTGCGACATCATAGTTTTCCAGAACAGGGATGGAGGTACCCCTGTGGTAGTATACACTATCAGGACCTCTTCTGGAGCCTAATTTCCTATAATGGTCTTTAAATATAGGAGGGGTTCCCTAGGGTCCAACATATAGTACAATGTCCAGTTCAGATCATTCCATTGGAGTCCAAGTGTCCAATAGTGATATGTTTTTTGATAGATATTGTTACACATGGGGTTCTAAAATTCATTCCATTTCATTTAGTCTTCGTGGATATCATTTGTAGATTTTGTAGACATTCCTAATGTCATTTTTCATTGTGATACGTGTTCTATAAATCATCAATCATGGGCCAGAGTAGAGGTAGATTTACCTTGGGTTTTAATCTAGAAATCATGTTTTCCGAGTTTATTTGATTTTGTGGATCCCAATTATTTATATAGTTTTTTATCTAGATTTTAGTAGATTTCTTCTAGGAATAGTGTATCACATGTGTGTGTACATCTATATAACAAAAAAATATAGGTTCACCTGTGGGTTTCACCTATTGATAATAACTTCTCACAATTTTACATTCTCCTTGGCGTTCATTCATAAGTTATGTGTTTTTTCATATGTAGCATAGGTTTTATAATGGATTATGTGGTATATTTGTGCTGCTTTATTGAGTGGGGATACATGTGTGGAGTTTTATTATCTCACTAATGCAGCTCAAGAGTCTTGTAGAATATGTATATTTTTTATCTCGGATTTTACAGTATTGGTTGATCTATTTATTTTTAGTTTGTTTTATTTGTATATGTGGTCATACCACTGGGAGACTGACTATTGTTGGTTTTGTATTCTTTAATTATGAATGAATTTATGACATATTTCATTTATTATATCGTTCTATTCTTTCATTTTATTTATAATTCACACTACGATGTTTTTCCATATATAAGTCTTGGATATTTATTCTTTTATTTTAATCTATGGGGGGTTAAACTTTAATTTATATATGTTTGACCCTCGCTATTAGTCAGTAGCCTCTTATATATGAGGAAGCATTCTTAAGGCCTTGTGGGGGGGCCAAAATGGGTGAATGGTTAACCTAAAGGATGCTGGTTTTCTATAATGAATATATTTGAAATAACCTCTGATCATTATGTGTTTTATACCTAATTAATTCTATAGGTTATCAATTTTTACATAAAATCACATCATTAATTAATTATAACTCCAATGATTTGATATTTGTATATATTATTCATCACAATATAATTTTTTGAGATATGTCTTGTAAAATGATTCTGCTTCATTTTATAAGGTGTATATGAAATATATTGAGATATTATATCATGAATGATTATTAGATCATGATAATTAATGTTATTTTGATGATCCTTATTTCATGATATATTTTTTTGTAAACATATAAAATTTGGAAGGGTTTTCATGATCTAAATTTCAATTCATTTAGATATAATTCATGTTATTTTCTATGATTTTATTTATAAGGTGCCCTTATTTCCACATGAATTTGTTTTAATATATCATTTCATCATAAATATTGGTTCTAAAGAATCTTATTACGTTCCTTCATTCAATGTCATTTTGATTCAAAAATTACCCAAATTGTAATGCTTTCTCATCTTAGTATTCCATATGTATGTTTTTTTGATTGATTAACAAATATTCAATTCAATGGTGTATACAATAACCCATTATATATAAGAACAATAATCTTCTTATACTCATGGTATTTTATGTTCCTTATTATTTTCATGATTTTAATTAATTTTTGGTTTTAAAAAACAACATTGGCAAATGTCATTAAAAAATGTTTGAATGTTAATAAATACTTATATCTTGAAACTTAATCCATTATATACATATATATATTATTTCAATATTTATATTTTCTAGACATAAATATTCACATAAAATATTTCCCATGATCATTAGATACCTTTTCTAAATCATAAAACGAAATCTCATAACATTATCCATATAGGTCTCTATTGAATCTCTATAGAAAATATTTGATGAAATGTTTATTTTTTACATTTACAAACTTAATATATTTTCTACCCCCATGAAAATTATTTTATTTCAATAATCCATTATTAATTTCAACATTTATTTTAAAACATATTTGTTTTTGAAATATTCTGAAATTTTTTATAAAATATTACCAATAGAAAAGGGTATTTTATTATTTTTTCAATGAAAATTTTTAAATATTTTTTTATTAAAATTTTTGCCTTTGTTAATATCCTTTAATGATTCATATAATTTACTCGGAATATGATATTATGTTACCATCCATCATTTAATGTTGCATGAATTATAATTGTTTTTAACGGTATTTTTAGGAAACTTATTTTATTTCCAAATCAAAATAATTTTATAATACAATGAATGTTATTGTTAAAATATTAATGATGAAAATACAAGATTCAATGTTTTATTTTAATCTATGTTTATTGGAAATTATTTATGAATTCAGGTGATCCCAATGTAACAATTTATTATGTATGAAACTATTATTGTCTATATGATGGGGTGAGCCACATATATATCTCTAATCTATTGGGTAATGTTCTATCTCTCTAATGGTAGGAATGAAGGAGTTAACTATGGAGGTTACATATATGGATTTAACTAGGGTGCATTTATTTCTAAAACAATTGAAAATGGGTGATTAAGATAATTTCTCAATATAAAAACATGATTTATTTATTCTTTTTATGAGTTAAAGTGGTACTGATCATGATTAATAGTACACAGATCATGATTATTGACTATCCTAACTCTTTCCTTTGATAAATATTTAGTCTATGTCATAAGATTAATGACCTAGGGTTTGATGGGTATTAATATTATTATTTTATATTCATTAAAATATATTATGTCCTCATACCCTTATTCCCATCTTATTATCACAAGTGACATTCAATTTTAATACTTTTGTTAACCCTTCCTGAGCATTTCAGCTCACCCATCTCTTGTATCCACTTCCCTAGTCAAGGATGAAGGATATTATATAAATATATCTTGAGATGATTAATTTGTGAAAAAACATTATAGAATATGTTGGAGACTTATTGTGAAATAAGAAAGGTTGGATATACAAGAAAAAGTTCTCAGATGATGACAAGGGTATGGTTATATATGTGTTTTCCATAATTTTCTAAAACTCAAAAAATAAAGGTACCTTTTCTATGTATGTGGACCCATGATTTATGATTATGTTGAATGTTTTGGATGACTAAAATTGGGTCATGTTTTTTGGTATCATATCCAAAATTTTAATGATTATGTTATTAGAAATGAATTTGGTAGTGTAGGTTCCTGGCTATATTAGATTTTATCAGGTTAAGGGTTTAGATAACTTTTATATTTAATATGTTATATGTGAGGTTTAGAAATGTTTAATGGATACCATTATGGATTTAAAAATTTATTTTTTATCATAGTTTCAATTTAATAGAATCCTATTTTGAATTTTTAATAATGGATACTTTAAAGTGAATAATCACATTGTGGGAGATGAATTATTTGGATGAAGTGAAAGTAACACATAAGTATATAGTGTGATTTAATATAAAGTATTATTTAGAATTAATTTTATTTCATTTTGTGGATGCAAGAATAATGTTATAAGTTAATCATTGAGGTTAATATGTTATTAATAATGTTATTACAGATATAAAGTTAATATTTGTTGAATTATTTAATTTGAACTTTTGGTTTTGTTGTTTAATTATAAAGATTAATGTAATATTTCTTTATAATAAATGTTATACATTTTGGAAATTTTATTTTACTGTGCTCATTTTTTTTAATAAATACAGGAAAAAATATTTTCATCTTTTATAAACATAATGGCTAATCAAATGTTTATTTTAGTGCTTTAGGAATTAAATATTAATACTCATCAGTTGATTTAAATGATAAGATAAAGGTGGAAACTGATTGAAACATATAACCAAAGGATGAAATTTCATTAATATATTTGAAGAAAATCATGTAAGTGTATTTAATTTTTTTCTTGGCCTCGTTGGAAGAGGATGCCCTAAAATATAAGATTTTATATTGATATTTTTTTATCAAATTACATTTATTTATGATGAATTGATTGTATTTATTTCTCCCAATAATTTTTTTTACAGTCATTAATTTTTACATGATCATTTAATTTATTTTGATAACTATTATTAGTAACCCTCCATCACTATTTGGTTATTAATTTATTCTCCATGTCTATATTTTATATTCCCACTAATGTTATACTTTTTTAGATCACTAATTTTATCCTCTTTTGAAAAGTTGTTCTATGGTATTCCATCATATTTCCATATTTCTTTTTTCAAATAGGATTATTATTTACCCTTTTAAAATGTGTGGTTTCAAAAAAAGGTATTTTCAAATGTAAGACGCTTGATTACTAATTTGAAGATACAATTTTGAGGATATAAATTATTAATGAGGGTATAATATAATACATTTATCTTTTAAAATAACACTATGTTTGATAGTGTATATGACACACAACAACATGCTTAAAAAACAAAAAAATATTTAAATTTAAATTTTATCAATATAACCATACAATTGAAATGGAATATCCTAACTATGAAATATATTTAAAACTACCATACTCAATACAAATTTAGTGACTAGTGGTATGGAAATAAGATTCAAAATTTTTTATTGTCATTTTATTCTACAAAAATATTGGTTCTTCAGACATCATTCTTATTGATTAAATATTCGAATCAATTTTTTCCACTTTAAAAAATTGTATTATTATAAAATAGGTATCTTTTTAAAATTAAAATATCAAAGATGACTTATTATGATATATTTTTATTTTTCTGAAAGGATTAATTTTTTACTGAAAAATGAAAAAATATGGATTTTTTAGAAAAATATCTATTTTATTAATGTATTTACAAAGTACGATTTTGATTTGAATAACTTTGAAAATATAATTAGTTAGTTTTGATTTAAAATAATTTACTTACAATCCTTTGAATCATTATTATGCTTAATTTTTTGTGTCAAACAGTTCTTATACTTGAAAATACATATTTCAAGAAACCCATTTTTCATCGCATTTTCTTTATTAATTTTAAACATAATTTTGGAAACATATAGTGAATTATATTTAATAAAATTTATTCCATATTTGGAATAAAAATTAAAAAAATTAATTAATATTTCAATGTTATTTTTTTCATATTGAATAATTACCATGGTGAATATTTGTCACCATAATAAGGGTAAATCAGGTAATTTAGATTAAAAATAGTTTTACAAGGCTTTAAAAATCTATAAAAAACCGACCCTATTTCAATTATATGAGTTTCGTTCCATACTCCTTATCCAATTTTCAAATATATGGCTTATTTATACCATTTTTCAATGATAATGACCAAAATATTTTTTTATATACAAAATAAATACAAAATGAAAGTCTCATTATTTTAATATCTCTTATATTTAATCATTGTGATAAAAAGTGGTTATGATAAGTTTTAAATGATTCATTTAAAAATTAATTATAAAATTATTATAGTAATTTGTTTTTAAATTTTAATTATGTAATGGTTACCTTAAATTCTTACGCAATAATGACACATTTCCTATGCAAGGAAAAGAAAAATAAGTTAAATTATTTTAAAAGTATTAAAATATATATTATTTAGATAAATTATTGGGCTACATGAATTATTTTAAGATATATATAACTTATTATGGATTTTTTTAAGATTTAATTTTCAAATCCCATCAATATATTGGTTCTTTTGAAGCCAAACTGTATAAATAGTCATGAAAATGACTTTAAAGGTATTTTAGGTAAAACATTATTTTATTTCATGATATAAAACTCATAGAAATATTATATTTTTCCAATTTAATTTGATATATATGATCATATCAAACATTATACAATTATAGGTGAAATTTCTTTTTATAGTAACTTTTTATACCCATATGTGTAGGAAATTGTAATCTTCTTAATAATTAATTTTTTTTATGAATGGTTAAAACTAATAAATAAGGGATAAAACATCAAACAAAGCTATATAAGTTTTATTGGTTGATATTACATAGAAACATAATAATACTTGATTAAATATACATCAAATTTTATCCACATTATAATTAAAATAATTTATATTAATTTAATAGTTAATGTAATTCCAAGGGTTCCCACTTCTCTCTTACAAATGAAACCACTTATCCAATCATCAACACACTTGTTGAACAACTTAAATTGAATAATTACTACAAATTATCTTATAAAATAGATTATATAAATTTATGATTTTTTTAATCTTATGATACTATGCCTATGGTCTTTAAGGAGAAATCCAAGGGGGTTCTTCAAAGAGGAGGTAATAGTCTCAACCAAGAATTTTCATTTTACTTCTTCTTAAAAATAGTAAAATTTTGTACTATTTAATAATATATAATAAAAAATGTATCTTATAAAATAATAGTTGTTATTTTTTTAATTTCATAACCTTATTATTCTATATTTTCATCTTATGGGGAATGAAAAAATCATTTGTGTGTATATGTATAGTACAACCACCACAAAGAAATGTGTTTCATTTTTCCCCACAACCTAAAACAAATGGTTGTTATGAGATTTTAAATAAATATATTTGATATTAATTATGAAATTATAATTCTATAAATTTAATATATTAGTTACCATCTTATTCTTACATCAATTAAAATATGATAATTTCGATCATGTGTACATGGGGAATACCACCTCTAAGTTGAGATGTGATTCATTTTTCACATTCAACAATCAAGAGTGATTATAAATTTTCATTATGTATATAAATCATAATTTTTCCATTATTATTCTTCTATATATGATTTAAAAATGACCCTATAGACCACACCAACCTAACAAATTCATTTTTTTTAATTATAAATTGAACATCCTAAAAATACTCATCATTTATTTGAAAAATTTTGTAATTATGTATATAATTGAACTAAATTAAGTTAATAATTTAATAATATATCAATAAACGAATGAAATGTTGTAAAAAAAATTAATAATTAACATATTTTTATTATACAAAAGTTAAATATCAAATGTAGCATGTTGAGACTCAAGGTGAGGAGTTTCGTCTCACTTGGAATTCATTGAGGCATGGTTTAATTTTATACACATAATTTATTTTATTTGTAGTATATGGTCACCTTTTAGAAGTTATATATCTAATAATTCCTAATTTTTTGTATATTAATTTTCATTTAATGTTATTCTATACAATGGGTTTTTATTCAATGTTATCAAATATGTATGGGGTTTGTAAAATCAATTTGCAATCATTGGATAATATGTCTAATTCATTGACTATGTTATTAATATTTTATGCATGAAATGAACTCAAATTGTTTTAAGTTTGATATCCACATGTTTTGTTTTATTTAATATTTATTTAATATAAACAATTCATTGAATAATCATAACTTGAATGATATTATCTTTGTATGGATTATTTATTTTTATATTGTTTATTTGAGATATATCATGTAATTTCATTTCCATCCATTTATGTGTTGTATAAACTACCTATTGATATATTATATCATGAATTGATATTTTATCATGATATTTTTATTTACTTTATATTTAGCATTTCATAATATATTTAATTAAATGTTATAAAATTTTAAAGGGTTTTAATTTTCTTAATTTAAATTCATTTTGTCATAATTCATTTTATTCTCCATGATTTATTGTAAATAGTGTAATTTTTTTTCCTTGAATGAGATTTAATATAATATTTTATTTAAATTATGATTTTTATAGAATACTGTTATTTTGGTTCAATACATGAATTTTTGAATAAATAATTACCAATGTTACAAGGGGTTTTCATAAAAAATTACCTCATTTGTGGCATGTTTTTTATTGAAACAAATGTAATCCTTTATATGGTTTATATAGTAATTCATGGAATATAATACCATTATTTTTTTATATTTATGTAAATTTCTATTTCATAACATGTTCTTTCTTTTAAATACTTTTTTAAAGGATAAAAATTGTTATTTTCTATAAAAGGATTCTTAAACGTTTTTAAATACTTTTCACAAAACTCTTCATGTTTATTATTTATATTATTTCAATGATGTTATTTTATAAACATAAATTAGTTAATGTTTTTTCTATGATCATTTATCTTCTTTTAAGAGGCTTAAATAAAACAAAATTTATTTTTTGGGTATGATTCACTTTTGACTCTCCCTAAAAAATATTTAAAATAATATTTATTTCTAAGATTTACAACATGAATAGATTTTCCCACCATTATTATTAATATTCAATTTCAAGATTAGTTTATAAATTTACATGGTTATTTTTTATGAAAATATTTTTCCCAATATTATAGATATTTATATAAAATATTACCAATTAAAAAGGGGATTTTCAATTATTTTCAATGAGATGTTTTCAATATTATTTTAAAGTGATTTTGCTTTATTTAAATATCCCTTTATTATTATTATTATAATTCACTAATAATATGATTTTATGATACCACCCACCATCTTTATTGGAAATGGGTTATGATAATTATTTTAATGAGATCTTCATAAAACTGGTTTATTTTCCCCAGGTAAATCATATTATAAGGGAATGAAAAATATTATAAAAATATTGATGATCAAAATTGAATCTTCTATATTATATATTCATTAATGTTACAATGAAATTATTTATGTTGATTAGTGAGAATAACATAGATCCGAATGATGGGGTATCCTTATATAAATTTTATAATAGGTGATACCAATATATCACTCCAATTCATTGGGTAATGTTCTTTTTCATTAAAGTAATAAAAGAGGTATTTAACTAGGGTGGTTTTCCATATTGATTTATTTGGGCTCTAGTTAGTCTTCAGAAGATAGAAAATTAGTGATGAATAAGATGTTAAAATTTTCAAATAAGTTTCTTCAATGCTTTATATGATATAATAATGGCTCATTAGATCAATAGTGTCATCACATGGAACATGATTATTTTTTCTCATGACTCATTCCTTTGGTAAATATTTATTCAATGTCACATGTTTAATGATCAAGGTTTTTATTGGTGGAATTTTCCAATTTTATTCGATAGAACATTATTTTTTTTCATCACACTATTATACTCATATAATGGTTACATATTCAAATCAATTTTTAATTTTTATGTATACTATTACCACATATTTGATCTCACCCATATTATGTATTCAATTTCTCAAGGTTATATATAATGATTTTTGATGAATTATTTCTATAACTGTTTAATATTTAATTTATTTGTCAGATATTTTAAGACATGTTGTTAAATCGTAAAATATTGTTATAGTATTAAAAAGTCCAACTTGAAGACATGAGAATTTTTGTGTAAGAGTTTTTTTCCCAATTTTATAAAACTATAAACTTATGAGGTCTATGGTTATGTAAGTGACCAAAAAAGTATCTGATGATGTTGTATGTTTTTAATGGATAAAATATGGTCATATTTTTAGTCTAAAATCCAAAATTATTATGATTATTTTTTTAGAACAAGAATGTAGAGTGTGGGTTTGGGGCTGTTACACTCTATGTTTCAGTTTCCACATGAAACAGTTCCCTCTATATTTACCAAAGATTCCATTTTCAATTGCTAATATTTTGGACCCCTATGTTTGGACTAATTCTATAATTTATAAGGAATCTATAGAGGATGGTTAAATGTTCAATATTTTTTCAGAACACATTCAACTAAGTTAGAATATAATGTAAGGGTTTCTGTATCTCAATTTAGATTTATTAAGATATGATTGGTATTTTTTAATTTTTAAAATTTTATGATATAAATTTTTACATTGTATTTATTTATTTTGATACCATTATTGAAATATAATGGATTATAATTTCATCTCATTTTCATACTTTATGGGATTTTGAATGGAAAATTACAACGATATAAGGGTAATTATTAACTATACTTATTCCATTAAGTAAAAATGTTTCTTTTTCGAATTATTTTTTTAAATATTGGTTTCCTTTTAACCTTATATTTTTTCATATTTATTTTTCTTCTTATATAAGGAGAATTTATTTTTCTAATTCAATTATTTTACCTTTATTAAACTCTTAATCAAAATCTAAATAATTGTTTAGAGAAATCCTTATCTTATTAAACCACTATTTCCCCAACTTTATTATAATCTCACTTCAAGAAAATGTTATATTTTTTAATTTGAAACTTAATTATATTTTATCACATGTTACATTTATATTCCTTTCTCATTTTTTAAAATACTGTTTAATCATTCTTTTAATGTTGTTTGTTGTAATAATGTTATTTTAATATATATAAAGGGATCTTCCAAACCACCATCGTTACTTCTGGGAAACTTTTATCATTAATTTTATCTCCTTTACACAAACTAAAAATCATTTTTTAACCCATCTATTCATTCTATATATATGTAAGATTTTTAAATTTCCATTATTTTGGATATAATAAATATTATGCTTCCTTCAAAATTCCCTCTTTTTAGTAAAATAGACAAAAAATGACATTCTGATATCTTATTTCATGAAAAGGGTCTCCTCCATAATTATTTAACCATTAATATATTATAAAATACCACATTAATTTATTGGGAACCCTCTTACTTTAATTTAATTATAAATTAAAAACGAACTTTTTCTTTCATTAAAATATAATTTCTCATTTAAAAATGCATCACCTATAAGATTCATTTTTATTTTTACTTCTCCTGGATTCTTATCATGAATTATTGTACACTGGAACATAATGTTTATGCCCTATGACTATTTGTTAAAATTATAATATCATTAATGTTTTAATTCATTATTCACTTGGAAATCCATAATATATATCTTTTTTCTATGCTTTTCGATAATATTTAATTCCCACTTATTTTTCATGGTTTTTATCATGATTAGGATTTATATATGGTTTATTTAACACATATGGAACACATATTCATGTAAATGTTATGAATAGAAAGGGTAAAACCTAATATGATTCCAATTCATTGGGAAATTACTTAATCTCTTGAGGATCCTTTTATGTTTAACTAGTGTATATCATAAATAACACTATGCTATGTTGTGCTAGCAGTGAGCATTGACATATATGCATGGTTCCTGGTCAGTTAGCATAAGAAATTTATGTTATGGCTTCATTAAATTGAGCTATTAATTATTTTTATGGGTTCATGTTTATATTGTTTTTACACATTTATGATTCCTTGATATTACATTATCATTTCCATAATCTGTGATTTCATTATTATGATTAATACCTTTATGATACCACATTATCTATCGAAATTTATATGTGATGTATGTAGGACCCCGAGACACCCTGAGAGGGGAGGGGTGAATCAGGGTGATAACTTTTTATTTTAATGTGATGGATCTTGTTCCCACGTTGGTAGGAACAATCGAACCTGTTAGATGAATATGATCAGAAAGAAAACATTCACATGCATAGGGAATACACAACAGGTTTTACATGGTTCATCACTAAGGGCTACGTCCAAGGAGCATACGCTGACAAGTTTTCGGTCGTACCTAATTCCACTAATCTTCACTAGCTATGGATTGCAATGGTTCGGGCACAGTCACTCTGTCCCAGGCTCACTGCCATTACAAAGGTTCAAGGATATCTCACTACTTCCCTTGGGTCACACTCATTGACTCCCCCTGGATCACTACCCTTAGGTGAAGTCCCACTCAGTCTATAGACGTGAAGGTCTCTTTATCATTTCATAAGAATGCATCCTCTGTCATATGTAAATGCTCTGTTGAATTCTAACTCTTACCAAGAGACTAATCTCACATTGCGATGAGGGTACCGAGCAATATTCTAGCTTTCGTGCAACTTCAGAAGGACATATAAACATTAATAACCCTGGGGTGCTTCTCCAAGCCCGGCGCGCAAGTTTCAATCCTAGCGCGCAAGTCACTTGCGTGGTACAAATTCGGCGCGCATGTGACACAATAACTACTTGCGCGACACTTCCTCCTTCAACTCCAAACTTGTGCGATGTTTCACCTCTAACTCCCCAACTGCCTTGGTCGTGCAACCAAGAATTGGCGCGCAGCCTCTACTTGTGAGACCCAACAACCACTTGCGTGATGAGAGCTTGAAAAATCTCTACGTCTTGAACTTCGTTACAAAAGATGTGGGGGGTCCTCTATTTATAGGCAAACTAGACCCCATGTGTGGTTGCACACAGGTTCCGGCGCGCAGCTTATCCCCCCTTGCCTCTGTCGCCGTACTCACTTGCACGACCTACACAAATACTTGCACGAACTTCTTTCCTTTACCATATTTTGAAGTTATGATATTGAAAAACAAAAGGCGCCCAAGTTTCCAATCCTCTTTGGCATCGGCACCCAAGTCTCTTCACGACGTGTAGGTCACTTGCGTGACCAGACCAAAACTCACGCGACCCTTATCCCTTTGCCATTTTCCCATGTTCTGATCTTGAAAAACATATGGCGCGCAAGTTTCCTCTTCATCCCGTACACGGCGCACATGTCCCTTTTCCAAAAATACTTTTTCACCATTTGTTGATTTTCAGGCCCAAAAATTTGGCAAACACTGGGAAACAGCGCCACCTTCAGTACTGTTGTCTACTTGAACTTTATGATCTCTTTTCGGGTACACATTTTGAACTTCCTCTACTGATTGACATCAAACACAAACCAGACTCCAAATAATGAATAGAAGACCATGGTTCCAACAATCTCTCCCTT
Source organism: Viscum album (assembly GCA_963277665.1). Classification (NCBI taxonomy): domain Eukaryota; kingdom Viridiplantae; phylum Streptophyta; class Magnoliopsida; order Santalales; family Viscaceae; genus Viscum; species Viscum album. The sequence goes on from OY728142.1 coordinate 1,787,343,441, forward strand.
TGGGTTTGTTGGAAATCAGAAAATTAATTCAACAGATCTCCATCCATGTGAAAACCAAAAAACGCAAGAATCAACTCAGCCAACACTCTAAGTCTACGGGAGCAATGCTAAGTGTAGAAAACAAGAGAGGAAGATTGAATTGGGTTCCAATGATTTCCTTCTCATTCTTCTCATCACAGAAGCATTACTTGCCTGAATTTATTCTTTCTCCCCCATTGAAAATAAATCCAAAGACCAGTAACTTGTTCAACGTTCATCTCAAACCATACTCCCCCTGGATAGTATCTCCCCCATAAACCTGCATCACAGCCATAAACAGATAAAAACAGTTATCACAAACGGGGAGAGGGGTAATTTGTAACCTCCTTATGCACTGGGAGGTGCCTGAACACTGAGGTTCAACCGATGCTTCTCAAACACAACTGCAGACAGTGGCTTGGTCAGGAAATCAGCCACTTGCTCATCAGTTCCCACACGATCCATTCTAATAACCCCTTGTTCAAATTTTTCTTTGATAAAGTGATACCTTATTTCAGTGTGTTTCGTATGGGAATGTTGAACATGACTCTTCGTAAGATCAATTTCACTCTTGTTATCACAGTAAATCACCTTTGGTGGCTTTACCTCATCACCAATATCTGTTAACTGTTTCTTCATCCATATCAGTTGAGTGCATGACTTTGTGGCAGAGATATACTCAGATTCAGTAGTACTAAGAGGGGTACATTTTTGTTTCTTGCTCAACCAGCCAACACATTTCTACCCAATATAGAAAGCTCCACCACTAGTGGAATTTCTGTCTACTACATCACCAGCCCAGTCAGCATCAGAAAATGCGGATAATTCACTGTCCCTTCCTATAGCAAAAAATAACCCGAAGTTATGTGTACCTTGAATGTACCTCATGATTCTTTTTTACTGCCTCCATATGTTCCTCCTTTGGATTACTCTGAAAGTGGGCCGCAAGGTATGTGGCAAAGACAATATCTGGTCGTGTCACTGTCTGGTACAGTAGGCTCCCAATGATCCTCCTGTACATGGTGGGATCGACAGAGTCCCCATCCTCATGCTTTCCAAGTTTAGTTCCAACTAAAATCGGAGTTGACATTGGTTTGGAGTCTTTCATATTAAACTTCTTCAGCGTCTCTCTTGCATATTTTTCCTGATAAATGAAAGTGTATTCCTTCTTTTGAATCACCTGTATCCCCAAGAAATATGTGAGCTCCCCAATCATAGACATTTCAAATTTTGATTTCATGTGGGTGGAAAATTCATCCACTAATTTCTGCCTGCAGCCAACAAATATGATATCATCAACGTAGACTAGAACCATCAATTGATATTTTGCAGAATTCTTCACATAGAGATTGTGATCAACTCCTCCTATTTTGAATTCCAGCTTCAAGAGATATGAATCCAGTCAAGAGTACCACGCCCGTGGTGCCTACTTCAAACCATATAGATCTTTCTTCAGTTTGCAGACCTTTGTTTCATCAGTACCCAAAACAAATACCACTAGTTGTTCAATGAAGACTTATTCTTTGAGTACACTATTCAAGAAGGCTTTCCTAACATCCATTTGATATACTTTATATCCACTTTGGAGTTCCATGGCAAGGAAAAGCCTGATTGACTCTAGTATAGCCACTAGGGAAAAGGTTTCTTCAACATCAATGCCTTCAATCTGGGAGTATCCTTTACATACGAGTCGTTCCTTGTTTCTGATGACACTTCCATGCTCATAAAAATTATTTTTGAAGATCCATTTGGTACCAATCACATTGTGACCTTCGGGACTCTGGAAAAGATCCCATGTCTGATTCTTGTCAATCTGATCTAATTCATCATTCATGGCGTTCACCCAAGATTCATCATTTGCAGCTTCTTCGAAAGAGGATGGATCTACAACTGATAGAAATGCAGATTGCGTGTTATTCCTCATCCTTCTTGTTTGAGTGGTGCACTCCTGTCCCCAATTATGTTGGATGGATCAATCTCAGCTCTTCGATTTCTCCTGCGAGGTTCAGTAGCATTCTCTTCAGAAACAGTTTTTTCTTCAAGTTCTTCTTATGAGCCAACATCATGATGTGACTGCCGAGTTTTTTGAACAACTTCCTCTATTTCTTCATTTGTATTTTCTTCACGTTAACTTTCTTCCTGGCTTTCCATCACATCAGCATATGACATCTTTGAAGCATTTGTGCTTTTCTCTTCAGTTATTTTAACATCACTGCTATCCCCAATCCTTCTTAAACTCTTGTTGAATCATTTGTAGGCTTTTCTGTTCATTGAGTAACTGAGGAAAATTCCTTTGTCTGCATTGTCTCCATATTTCCCTTTGATTTCCTTCTTTGTTCCTGATGAATCATTTACTTCGAATGACACGAATGAATTTTAAAGAAGCCTTTCGTCCATGCCAAAATTCATATGGTGTCTTCATCTCACCCATATAATGTCATGTTCGATTCTGAATGTACACTGTATCTTGAACAACCTATTTCCAGTAATGTCATGGAATACGACTCTCAATCAGCATAGTTCGTGCCATGTTGTTCACCTATCGATTCATACGTTCAACAACTCCATTTTGCTGTGGAGTTCTCACAGCAGCTACCTCATGTTGTATCCCATGATTCCCTAGATAATTTTCAAATTCAATGGACGTGTATTCTCCTCCATTTCAGATCGCAACACTTTGATTGTTCGTCCAGTATCCTTCTTGGCAATTCGCTGATATGTTTCCATGAAGTCAAAGACTTGTCGTTTCTTGTGAATGACCATCACACATGCCATTATACTATAATCATCTATGAAAAGGACAAAGAACCTTTATCCATGAGTTCTGGAAACATTTATCGGCCCACATACATTTGTTTGAATCAGATCAAGAAGGTGAGATGACCTTTTCATATTTGGCCGATATGAACTGCAGACCAGCTTCCCACGAATGCAAGAATCAAAATATTTTTCATGCTCATTCTTCAGGTTGGGAATGTCCATGACAATTCTCAATTTTGATATTTTCTCAATGTCTTGTTGATTGATGTGTCCCAGTCTCCAATTCCACAGATTTGTTTCTTCTTCAACAGTCATGTAACATACATTTTCTTCACTATCAACCTGATATAAGTTGCCTTCTGTTCTACATCCCTTCAAAAGTGAATTGCATGTCTTTCCCTTGATAGTGAAACCTTTCTGATTAAATGTAACTATAATTCCCGAGTCACAGAGTTGACTCGCACTGAGGAGATTATGACGTAGGCCATCTACGTAAAAGACTTTAGACTTCTTTAGTTCTCCATTAGATAATTCGGTACATCTACTCCCATTGATTTTCGGAGCCCCATCATTACCAAATCTTACTGTACCATCAACCTCCCTTATGATATTCGTTAGCAGGCCAGAATTACCTGTCATATGAGATGAACAACCGCTATCCAGAATCCAGTTGCTGTTGTTCTTTATAGCTTTGAGTGCCACCTATGCAAGGTTGGATTTCTCAATCTTCTTTTTTTCCTTCCATGAGACATTGGATTGAGTATGTAGTACTAATGGCCTTACAATTATCTCTTCTGCATACCTAGTTTCTTCAGAGTCGAAATCTTCTTTGAGAGGAGAAAACCTGTTTGAAAGAGCAACATTTTCTTGCTGACGAGACTTGCCTTGTCTTGAACTCTGGTATGTGCTGTCCATGTCCATTATCTCCCTGCAATTAGCGGCCTTATGATGAAAGTTAGAACAAAGATAACAATATCAATAGAAATTGTTTCTTCTATAAGAATTATGATATTAAATTGTTCTCCTTTGTTGAACTTCTATATCTTCTCCATTCAGATATCTTCTTGCCTCTTCGCAATAAGAAATGGTATGGCCCAGATAGCCACAGAACTGACACTTAATGAGAGGAAATGTCTTCTCACTTGAATTTATCCTCATACCTTCTTCCTTGGGAGAAAAGCTATATTGTCTTTCATTTCTAAATGTTTGATTATAATTTTCAGTTCTCCTTTTAGTTTGGATTAAGGGTTCCCTTTTTGGCTCTTTAGGTAACGTTTCAACATGTTCAACTTTCATCTTATCTTTCTTTTGGATCTTTTCACTTATAGCAGTTGATGTCTCAACCTCACAGCCAATTCCACTCTTTCCCATGCAAGCGCGTCTTTGATCACTCAGTATTCTTCCAACCCCATATGAACCACACTTTTCTCTTGCTAGTAATTCTGCATCTGAGAATCTTCCAAACAGTATTTTCTTCCTCAATTCTTTTGGAATTGATTTAGTCTCCAATTTACTCCTTAGAGTAATAACTTCCTCCTCAAGACCCTCAATAGTCTTGGATTTTTCATCATGTCTGGAGGTGAGGTCATTGATTACCTTTTCCTGCTCTTCAATTCATAGCTTCATATCAACTACATCATCATTACTTTCAATTATTTTAGACTGTACCTTCAAAAATTCTTCCAGTCATTCAATTTTAGCTTCAAGTTGATAAACGTATTCAGTTGATTCTTCTACAATTTATTTCCACTTATTTAAGCTCTTACATTTAATCTTAACCTTACTAACTGCATCCTTAAGTTGCATCTCGGGATCTACACAATTTCTCAGTTGTTTTTCTCCACCAGTATCTTCTGAATTTTTAATAGTGTCCATCATAGAAGCTTGGTTCCCAGTTTTGAATTCTGGTTCTTCTTCATCACAGAATTCATTATCATCTTCTCCCTCTTCACAAACAAAACTCTTCCTTTGCATTTTCTTTCCAGATTTGAAGTCTCCCTTTTTGAAGAACCTTCTCTGAGGCTTCTCGAAGCTTTCATCTTCACTATCTTCATCATTGATATTTCTTAATCACTGAGAGGCAATGTTCCCAACTTTTCCACAACAAAAACATGCAAGAGGTAACTTCCCTTTGAATTTCCCTTTCCCCTTCTAGAACTTCTTTGAAATGAGAGAAATAACATCTTTTAAATATTCATCTTCACCACTACTATCTTTTGAGATTTTCAGTTTATCCATGACATTGAATGCCATTTCCTTTATCACATGAGTCGTAGAATCTTCGGGTTTGTCTCTCATTTCATATGCCACCAAGCTGCTAAGTAGATCATCCAGAGAAAGTTTTGAAAGATCTCTTTCTTCAAGGGCTGACACCATTGCATTGTACAGAGGTGGAAGTCTTCTTAATATTTTCTTTACAATATCAATGTCTTTTATTTCTTCACCTAGACATAGAATTGCTCCAACCACTTCAATAATTCAATTGAACAAAGAGTCTTCATTCTCGTTTGGAAAAATCTTCAGATCATCAAACTGATTGTGCAGCACTTGTAGTTTTTCCTCCTTCACTTTGCTATCTCCTTCAAAAATATTATCGAGTTTATCCCATATGAATTTTTTTGAGGTGAAATTCATCACCTTTAGGTAGATCTGATCAGAAAGGGCTGCAGTAAGTGCATTTTGTGCTTTAGCATCTGCATCAAGAATTTTCCTGTCTGTTTCAGTCATATCCAGGCCTGTTGGGTCAGTGACTTGTATTCCATGCATAGTAGAAAAGAGAAATTCCATTCCAAGAGATATTAGATGAGATCTCATTCTATTCTTCCAGATCTGGAAATTACTTCCATCTAAGTGAGGGACTCCCTTGACATTGACTGCATTCTCCATGACGATAAAGGACTGATTCAACACCAGCAACCTTTACCCTCTGATACAACTTGTAGGACCCCGAGACACCCTGAGAGGGGAGGGGTGAATCAGGGTGACAAATTTTTTTTAATGTGATGGATCTTGTTCCCACATTGGTAGGAACTTATTGAACCTGTAAGATGAATATGATTAGAATGAAAACATTCACATGCACAGAGAAGACACATCACTTTTAACATGGTTCACCACTAAGGGCTACGTCCAAGGATCATATGCCGACAAGTTTTTTGTCGTACCTAATTCCACTAATCTTCACTAGATATGGATTACAATGGTTCGGGCACATTCACTCTGTCCCAGACTCACTTCCATTACAAAGGTTCAAGGATAGCTCACTGCTTCCCTCGAGTCACTCCCATTGACTCCCCCTGGCTCACTACCCTTAGGTGAAGTCCCACTCAGTCTATAGATGTGAAGGTCTCTTCATCATTGCATAATAATGCATCCTATATCATATGTAGATGATCTGTTGAAGTAAAACTCTTACCAGAAGACTAATCTCACTTTGCGCTGAGGGTACCGGGAGAACATCCAGCTTTCGTGCAACTTTAGAAGGACAGATGAACTTTAACAACCCTGGCGCGCTTCTCCAAGCCCGGCGCACAAGTTTCAATCCTGGCGTGCAACTCACCTGCACGGTACAAATTTGGCGCGCAGGTGACACAATAACTACTTGCGCGACACTGCCTCCTGCAACTCCAAACTTGCGCGATGTTTCACCTTTAACTCCCCATCTGCCTTGGTAGTGCAACCAACATTCGTCGCGTAGCCTCTACTTGCACGACCCAACAACCACTTGCGCGACTCAACCACTTGCGTGAAGAGAGCTCAAAAAATATTTTAAGTATTGAAATTCATTACAAAAGAGGTGGGGGTCCCCTATTTATAGGCAAACTGGACCCCATGCGTGGTAGCGTGCAAGTCTTCCCTCGGCGCGCAGGTTCCGGCGCGCAACTTATCCTCCCTAGCCTCTGACTCCCTACTCACATGTGCGACCTAGACAAATACTTGCGCGACCTTCTTTCCTTTACCATATTTTGATGTTATGATATTGAAAAACAAAAGGCGCTCAAGTTTCTAATCCTCCTAGTCATCAGTGCCCAAGTCTCTTCACGGCGCGCAGGTCACTTGCGCGACCAGACGAAAACTTGCGCAGCCCTTATCCCTTTGCCATTTTCCCATGTTCTGATCTTGAAAAAAATATGGTGCGCAAGTTTCCTCTTCATTCAGTACTGTTGTCTGCTTGAACTGTATGATCTCTTTATGGGTACACATTCTGAACTTCCTCTGCTGATTGACAACAAACACAAACCATACTCTAAATCATTCAAAAAAGACCATGGTTCCAACAATGTACCACTATCTTGATTTACAATTTTTATTCTCATTATAATCATTTAATCAAACCTATTTTTTATGTTCCTCATCCCAATGTTATGAAGATAAGTATAACATATGACTAATTTAGAAGGGGTTCTAGAGGATTTTTACTATAGAAAAATGTTCACATGTATTGTAATGAAAATTTCTAATGTATCTAGTCTTCCAAGACACTAGATCTATATTGTCTTGGGTAATTAAATTATTGGCTAAATGTTTTTTAACCAACGGTAAGGATGTAAAATAAATTAATTCTCATTTTCGGTTTCAATAGTGTTTATAAAAATATGGTATCATTATTTTAGAGGATTATTCTAGTCATTTTTTGGGATCAGAATTAGATAACATTATTGAAAATCCTACAGATAAGTATAAATACCGAAAAAAATCTTAAATATTATTTACATTAGATAATATTTGATTTTTGAGAAATTATATCTCAAATTACATTTGATAAGTGGATGTAGATGTGGTACAATTTAATATAGGGGTATCAAACATGAAAAGACCAATTTAATATCAACTTAATCACCACATTTTTTCATGTTGAGTGTACTTCAGATTGCACACCTTTATAGACACTAATAGGTAATATTATTTGTTAAATAAAATTCAATTTAAATTTTTTTTATGAATTATTTTTTATATTAATTATTTGAGATAATAATTATGAGAGATCCCATCATAAAGAAACATATATTGAATCGAGAGTTACATATGTTTAACTGAAAGATAATGTGATGTATTCAGAGAGTAAAACATGTAACAGTTGATTTTTCATGATATAATTTATAATAATTATATTATAATTTTAATTTATCATCACTAAAATATAACTCTATTGTTTTTAGTAATGGATGAATCTCAAAGGCAACAACTTGTTGATGGGTACTATGGACAAAGCATATACTATCACAGAAATAAATCCAATGGGATATGCGTTTGACTAATAAGTATTATAATTATTCAAAATGAACTATCAAAAAATATGAAAGTAATGTGAATGTTATTGAAATCACAAATAAAACCAATAAAATAATGATGGAGTATTATATAATATTAGTAAATTAATATGATGAATGAAAGAAGATTCAATTTCTTTTCTATAAAAAATGTGGGAAGGTACACACATGAGAGTGTCTCAAATGATCTATAAGTTGTTTTATCTATGGAAATTGAGGGAATAAAATGAAAAATAATATAGAGGAAAAGGAATATTATAGTCAATGAAATAAAGGTAAATGGTTTTCTTCCTATGGTATCACTAATAAATAAATGTACAAAATAAGTATAATATGAGAGTTACCCAAATCAATTCCCAAATATATGGGATAATAAAGATGGATGTAATCAATAACTTCCAAGGCCAACAGAACAAGTGATATCCTATGAAATAAGAAAAACTAAATAGAGTTGTGAAAATAATTTTGAGTGAGGAACACTAATCATTTAATCAAGAACTATTTGTGTTGTACTTGTATGTTCTTCAACCTTCTTATTATTACCTAGAATGTTTTACATTGATATGTAATCATCACCTTGATGAATAGATGTTGAGATATTAACAAAAAATTCTAGTCTTATAATTATTGAATTCAAATATTGTTTTATTATAAATTTATTTGTGAAAATAATATTATCCATCATTTAGATAAAATTAATTTGATATTAGGGAAGGATTTTTTCATTCCCCTTAAAGGTAATTTTATTTTCTTTAAGGATATCTCATTCAATATCAAACATTGATAATCTATAAACACCAGTATGATTTTAAAAACCAATTATAAGAATATTAAATATTTTTTTTGATATAAAATAGTGATAGACTCATGGTACGAAATGTTGTAGAAAAAATTAATATTAGAAATAATAATATTGTGAGGAAAAATCGTTATTTACTATATTTGTATAGATGATATATATATATATTATATCCTAATTCATGAATATCATTTATATCTCCTCATTTATTAACATTGCAATGTAATAATTATAATTGTCAGGATTAAATTTATTTAAGTGGGAAAATGTACCACCTTGTGTTTTAGAAGACAAATTGTTTCCCAATAATTATAAAGAATATTTCCTAATTTAATGAAAAGGATTTAATGTGAAAATAATGATTATTTATTAATATATATTGAATAAACTAACAATAATTTATTCAATTATAATAGAACATTATAACTATTATACGTAGAACAATTTATCTTGTACAATAGATGATTACACCTCCTGGATGATTAAATAAATTAATATTTCAAAAGGTAAAAGGGGATAATAAATTCAAATGAATAATATTTTTAGAATTAATATCTCCCATTGACAATAATTTTCATTAATAAGCACTACTTGTATAAAAATATATAATTTGAATGAATATAAGGAAAGAAAAATGCACGTTGTGAGATCAAAAATGAAAAGTATTAAAACGAAATGTGTCACTTAATAAGTGAGAATAAAATGATTTATTTTGGAGTGCCTATATATAGGAATGAATTCTGAATACTATAAAGTTGGTTGTTAAAAAAGTGGTCATTGAAAATATGGTCACTAAATATATGGTCGATGGATATAAAATTTTTAAATAGGTATATCTAAGTTATGTAATTTTATTAACAAGTTTAAATAATTATTTTAGAAAAAATTATAATGAAACAAAAATATAATATCAAATTAAAATGTTTTATATTTATAATTTATAATAATATTTTCAATGAAGTATTTGATAAAATTAATAGAAATATTTTAATATAAAACTATTGATAAAATTAAATGATCATGATAGAAATAAATAATTTTAATTATATTTAGGTTAAGATCAATTAATGTATAAAAAATCATTTATCTAAAAATTGATGTTCAATGCGCATTTTATTTTTTTATGGAAATAAATTTATTATAGTAAAAATATGATAAATAATATTAGTTATATATATCAACACATATTTAATTATAAATTTATTTAATATATGATCAATATATTAATAGTTTAAAAACTAATCTTTTTTATTTTATAGCAGTTTACTTTTTTATTTTAATTAAATATTAAAAATTAAAAAATTTATGAAATTAATTTGATAAAATGAGTTTAATTTTTAAATTAAACATTTCAAATTACCCAATGAAAATATTTTTTATATTTTGTAAAATAATTTATTTTTTATTTAATAGAGGAAAAATACTGATTTTGTTAAAACTATCACTTTATGAAATTTTCATAATAGAAGAATAAAAAAGTTTTTTAAATAAATATTTTCTATAATATATATAAATATAACATATAACTAATATTTAGAAATTACATTATTTTATATATTAAAACATTTTTTTTGGAAACAGAACTTATATTTTACTCTATGAATTGTTTTATTCACTTATGTTAGAATTTAGTTTTCATATCTCATTAAAATTAAATAAAAATTGGATTTAATTTTTTAAATAAAAAATTTAATATTATTTAATATGATTAATTTCAGTTTTAGACATAAAATAATGATCGCTATGATTAATGTGAAAGAAAATGATAGTGGTAAAAGATTAATTTATAGAGAATTATTTTATTAATAATATGTAACTTTTATCAAATTAATTAAATTGAAACATTTTTTATAATGGAAATGATATGATGCTTAAACATTATAAAATAATATTATCACTTATATAATGTTTAATTAATATTATACTTGATTAATAAAACTTAATGGTTAAAAAATTCTTTTCATATAAATATTTTTTTTTTCAATATATTATATTTCTAAAATTAGTTGATATATTTCTCATATGTACAAATATAATTAAACTAATAGATGAAAAAATTCGGATTAAAATTTCCAAATTTGTTTAAAATTGTTATTATATATTTTTATTCAAACATAAATTACTTAGTTAGATGTTAGATTCCAAGGTAAAAACCAAAATGGTAAAGTGAAAAAATCCAATTGTAAAATTACCAGAACATGTTACAAACATGAGTGAAAAATCATAGTGTAGGATATCTTGAGTCATAAACCTATTAAATAAATTATGTAAAACCTTTAGATCCATTGACCATTTTGTATTGTCTTTAAAACATTGACTTGTAAGGGTTATTTAATAAAAATCCATTTTCCTCCACCATTAAAATGGGTTTCTCACTACACCTTCAAAAACACTCTATGTTTTGGTTTCCTCTTGAAAATATTGCATATTTCCTTCCCATAGAATTATATTTCACATTACTAATATTAAAAACAATTTATTTTGGCCTAATTCCTCCCTTTCTTTGTAATCCTCCTAGAGAATATCAAATACCTCAATGTTGTTAGAGTGAATTCAACTTACAGATAATAAAAGGAAAGGTTTTACATATATAAATTTTGATTCATTGATGTTGGTTGAAGTATAGTACTCAAGAGGGTGGTAAATTTAGTATCAACTAAAATTTCTATTAAAATGTTTTCTTAAAAAGCTTCCCAAAAAAAATCAGTACCTATTAATCAAGGTAATACAGTTATAAATGTTTGACTTTTTAGATAACCTCTTAGAAGACTGATTAATTTTTTTAATATCAATATGAGTTGTTTTTACTACTTTTGAAGATATTCTATTATGACAAAATAATTAAAAATTCTATATATGAATAACTATCAATGAAAAATATGGTGTTTTCTTAAATATACAATAAAGTAGAGAAAAAATAAATTAAAAGACACCATGGATAAAATAAGTGGTTCAGTCTCAAGACAAGACCTAATCCTCTACACATGGTGATCACCCTCCACCAAGTAGTTTATATTAATAAACTTGATCCACACCCTGGATCGGGGTAAAAAAACAGTTCATAGGACTATATAGGTCACACGACCTCATTCATAGATTTATGTGGGTAGACTAATAGGTCACACAAAGACCTATTCCATGATTATATATGGGAGTAAATAATTGTAAAAAGATAATAGAGGAAGTATATCTTGTATCCTTCAGTTTAGTGCTGAAGACAGTGTGTGTTTTAATACATACAGACACACACACTACTTGAATAATAAAAATAGTACAGAACAGAGACAAGAAGAGGAGAAAATGTTATAAGTTCTCTGAGTGTAGTTCAATGCATCTATGGACTTTTAGGATGAAGAAAATGAAAGTATCAAGTCCTCTTGTGAATAATAGTGTATCATAAGTCTGCCAGTTCGATGGTGTAAGCTGTCAAGCTCATGTTCTTCTTGGAGTTGGTACTAAAAATATGTTTTTTCTCTGATCAACAGTAGTTCAGCCTTTAAGATCAAGAGTTATTTTTGTTTTCTTCTGTTGTATCTTTTTGAAATCATAGTTCACTTTTAAAATGCTTACACTCGTGCTACACACTACTGCCCATATCTTGGATCCACTACCACACTATTCCTTTTTATTTTAGAGTAAATTTATTGGAGCCGACATTATGCATTTATTCTGCACATTTTACCTTGTAATTTCATTTGACATGTCTATAATAAAATATTCATTATGTCAAAGAACTTAAATAACTCAAATATGGCTATTATAAATTAATTTGAAAACGACAAAACATATTAAAGAACAGTGTCATAGTCTGTCTACAAATTCTATCACTTGGAAATGTTGTCACCAAAAAATGGATTATTCTTTATTTCCTTTGAGTGGTGAGATATTCATGATGGTATAGTTGTATTATGGTTAAGAACTGGTAGCACATATGAAGGGTTAGAATCACGGTGTCTGGAGATTTTCCAAACATCGAACAATGTCTTTGTGATGGTAGTAAGGAACCGGTGTCACAAAATACATGAGATTTGAAAGTGGTTATTTTGTCTAGGTCAAGGTGTTTTGGTCACGGTGTCTAGGTCACGGTGTCTGGGTCATGGTGTCTAGGTCACAATGTCTAGGTCACTTCTCTATAAAACCAGAACCTGTGGCAGAATCACTGTTTCCCAAACATAGCCAAAAATCTATAAAAATATAAAGTATTGATATTGATAGAATAAACGAGGCTTAATCATTCACATAAGAAATCAATATAGGTCAAAAATAAATATTATTTTCTATAATAAAAAATGATTGAAAGGAATCATGATCTTGTATAAGTTTATTTAAATAATAAAGAAACCAACCATCTATACAAATGATTTGAGTTAGATGAAACAAGATTAACAGGATTTGTGATCACTAAAACATTATTAATACATGAGGATTCCAATAATCTCCCTCCTTTTGATGATCACAATGCATATGAGATGATTTTTTATTCTAATTTATGTTCATAGTGTGCTGATCTCCCCCTTAGAGTGATGTTCTCCCCCTTTAGGATTATCAAAAAGATTATAAGAATGAAAGAGAATAAATGAAAGTAAACAAGAGAATATCCAACAACAGTTCATATTTAATTAAATGGAATCATATGTGTCATTACATGTAGTATGAAATAAAAATGAAAAACATACCAATCAAAATACAATTTTCATTTTTCTTCTTCATTGGTTGTCTTCTCTTTTCTCATGGCAGTAGCATCAGAAGGAGAAACATGAGCATAAGTAAAAGTAGAATAAGTGAGTGATACAACTGTCAAAGAAGGAAGTGGTAGTCCTTAAAAAATAGAGGGTGCCATGTTTGGTTTGGTTGTAGAATGAGGCAAGTTTTGATCAAGGATAACCAGTCGGATCTGGCTAAGAGGATGAGATTGAGAACTTGAGGTAGAAGCACAGGTAGTGGATGAGGAAGGAGTTAAACCATCCTGAAATGGTGCAGCTGTAAGAGACACAGTATTAGTTCTCTTCAAATGAAGATTAACATCAACAACTGAATGAAATCAGTAATGATATCACCACCATACTGCATTTTATTCTAAAATTCATCTTCGTTCTTCATGAACTTGTCCAATAGAGGAGTGATGTCGCTCAACATTTGAACTTGAGTCTTGAATGATTGATTTATAAGAGGTATTTTCAAATTATCCACATGAAATTTGAAATGATTTGTGAAATCATGCTTAATGAAAATCCTATTTAAGTAGAAATCCCCTTTCATAGTAATTTATTCATGAGCATCATTTGAAATCATTGAATAAATACTCACCAAATCAAGTACTTTGTCACAATTCATGACAACTGTAGATAGACTCTCTTTGTCAGATCCACATAACACTGAATTATGTTCCTCCTTAACAACAGTTCTGAGACGATCACTATCAAAGGGTTGAGATGACTTTCTATATGAATTAGAGGGTGAAAAATTTAATGTGAGGGACTTGGGCCGATGTAGATATATTTGTAGACATCCCTTGTACTCATCAGTGAGTTTGTTGAGACCAACAAAAATCTCACGCGTCTTTTGTATTATCTACTTGTTTCTCTCATAGACTTTTTTATCTAATGAAGTCAAGTTCTATTGAATTAGAGAGGCAACCTTATGTGGAATCTGACTACTAACATCCTTAATAGGTTGAGAAAAAGGAGCTTGTTCGGAATGCAAGAGTTTTTACATATCTTCAACCATATCCCTAAGATACTTCACGTCATCACTCAATTTTTTATTCTTAATTATAACCTCTTTTATTTCATGAATCTTTTTTGGCTGAATCTACCATAGTATCTTCTCTAAAAAAGGAATCATCTCTTTCACTAAGATTTTTCATAGGAGTAGGTTGTTTTTTCATGATATTTTTAACACCATCTAATAAAGTAGATCCATGAGCATTCAAATCACTTTGACACAAAAAATTAGGAGGTTCATGTGAAGGTTCAGGAACAGGAGCTGAGACAAGCTCAAGTTATATTGCAGAGATTACTTGTAAAGCATAGACCGGTTTCAATTGAAACAAAGTAGATAAGTCTACCCCTTTTACTGAGGCTTCCTGGGAATTATCCATATCAATGTATATTGGACTCTTATACCAAGTATCCACGATGCTTTGATCAAGAGGATTTGGAACTTCAATACTTTCTATACTGGGTTTCTTCTCTACCCAACATATCCATATCTCATAGGAATGGGAGATCTGGTCCCCTGATCTGTTATCTCTTATATCATCACCCATTCATTTTCTAGCTAACAAGAAGGCTTATTCAATTATTTTCTCAGTAGATATGAATGGTTCAAGATTATCATGTTCATATAAATGTTTTTCAACTACAGCTTCATTATTAATATAATGTTCTTCTTCTGGAATCACTTCAAGAACAACCTTTTCTGTTACATTAATAATAAATTCTTTTCCAGAAGTAGGTCTTTCTTCCAAATCATTATTTTCATCTGTAACAGTAACCTCCATTTCAATTATGTTTTGTAGAATTGGTGGACTACTATTTTTATTTTCCTAGGACAGTCACTTCTAGGGGTGCAACAACTGCATCTTCTACTTCTTCAACATCATAAACAACAATTTAATCTGCTTCCAAAATAGGATCATAAATATCCTTTGGTCTTGAAATATTCTCAACCATTTTAAACTTTTCATAGATACATTCATTATCCTCCACCCAAGACTTTTTACACAGATTCAAACTTATTTTCATCCTCTTGACTATAACCTTTGGGATATAGAATTTAGAGTCTTTGATTACTTCTTAATTCATTCCAACCATTCCTCTAACATACAATATTGCATAGATCAATCTTTAATTGAACAAAGATGTAGACTTTGATGTTGTCTTAATAAACTCACACATATTAAGTATAACATTCTTATAATGATTAATATTGTGTCCATTTTTTATAATATGCATCAATAATATATCTTGATACTTGAGGGTAGAAAGGTATCATTTCCTCTGACTAATCTTATTCTGAATGAAATTAAATAGATACCATGATTCACCATCCAATTCTGTAAAAATTTCATATATTTTCTTTTTATTTCTAGTCGAGCTTCCCAAGGACTCTTCTAAGACAAAAGTATCACCAAGAGGAGGACCTCTAGAGAAGTCCAAAAAAATTCCTCCATGATATATCCTTAGTAAGGATGCAAATATCCTTGAAAAAATGTAAAATTTTGACCATTAATTTAGCTTCTTACAACAAAATAATCTTCTGTATTGAAAGAAAAATGAACAAACTAATAAAACTGAGGATCAAGAATTGGATAAATTATCCATTTCCTTTTTGTGAACCTGTTCATCCATCCCTCTTCTTCTATTAATTTATAAAATAAGTACTTAATTTTCACCGACCACTGAAAAAAACTTATCTGGAATTACTACTTTATCACCAAGATTCAGGTTCAGCAGTCCTTCAGGTGCAACCTTTGGGGCTCTTTTCACTTTCATCTTAGATCTACACTTCTCAGGAGTTGATGAAGAGAAATGCTTCATAATGGGAATTCCATGCGTGTTTGAGAGAGAGAGATAATGTGATAAATGAGGTCTTATTGTTTGAGTGAGAAAGGATTCGATTTTGAGAGTTGAGAGCTCCAGTGAAGAAAATAGTGAAATACATGTGGTTTTTATCATTTAGGTATTTCATGCATATTAAATTGAAATGTGTGGGATATAAACTAAAAATATCAACATAGTGATATATATATAAAAATACAAATAAAACAAAAAAAATGTTATTAAGGTCAGACCAAAATATGTTTTCGTTGTGAGATTGGAACTGGTTCTCTTGGTGAGACCGAAATAGGTTTTCACAGTGTCATCTCTATAGCGTGACTCCAAAATAGTGTGACCATATTATTTGATATAGTATGTTTTTGATAGTAACAGAGAGAAAATAACTATGAGACCATAAACATAAGACAATAACTTTAAGAGAGTAACATGTAGGACTATGAGATTAGAAAGTAATATTATGATAGTAACTTGTTGGAAACCTTAAATAATGAATCATTATACAGTGAAATAGTTTGTTTTGAGATAGTAAATTTTGAAACAGTTGATTTTCTACATTATATTTATCAATCATTATTCATTTCTAATGTATGATATTCATTCAGAATTTAATGGTACTGTGAATATATCAGCAAAATTATATTCAGTTCCAATGAATTCCATTGTGATATCATATTTTTGATAATGGTCTCTTAAAAATAGATGCCTTATATCAAAATATTTTTCCCTGGAGTGTGAAACATGATTCTTTGAAATTTTAATATCACTAGTATTATCACAATTTATGGGTACATTTCTGGATTGATATCCATAATCATGTAATGTGTGTTTCATCCAAAACAATTGTGAAAAATAGCTACCAAAAGCAATGTATTCAGATTCGAATGTAGATAATAAAATATATTTTTTCTTCTTACTATACCATGACACTAAAGACTTTACTAAAAGTTTAAATGATCCATTGGTGTTTTTTATCTATCATAGAACCACAAAAATCAGGATCATAATAGCTAACTAACTCAAATTATATTCCTCTAGGATAGAACAGTCTTAAATTTGGGGTATCTTTGAGGTATTTGAAAAAGCTTTTAACAGAATTTAAATGAGATTTTTTAGGATTTTCATGAAAATGTTCACACATACATACACTAAAAATAATTTCAGTTCAGCAATTAGTTATGTAGGGTAATCATTCAATCATTCCCATATAAGTGATTTGATCAGCGAATTTTCCATCATCATCAAGATCCAACTTATAAGTAGTACTCATTAGAGTATCAATACTTTTTGTTCTATCTAAGAAAAAACATTTTAGATGACCTTTTGTATATTTTCTTTGATATTAAATAATTCCATATTTATTTTGAAATATATGAGATCCAAGAATGTATTTTATTTCACCCATTAAAAACATTTCAAATTCATTTTGTATCATATACACAAAATAAATACATATGTAATTTTTTGAAGATCCAAAAATAATATCATCTACATAAATTTTAGATACTAAAGAAATATTTGAAATTTGATTTATAAAAAGGGAACGATTAGATATACCTTTTTTTAAACCTATGGAAATAAGAAATGTACTTAATATATCATATCAAGCTCATAGATCTTGTTTTAAACCATATTACGCTGTTGATAATTAGAAAAAATGATCTTGAAAGTGAGGATTTATGAAACAAGTGGGTTCTTCAACAAAGACATCCCCATCTATATACCAATTTAGGAAAGAAATTATTATATCCATTTGATATTGTTTTAAGTTCAGATGTGTAGTATTAGTAGCATGATTTTGATGGATTTATGCCCAGGAATAGGTGAAAAGGTGTCCTCATCATCAATTACTTACTCTTGATGATAACCTTGTAAAACCAATCTATCCATGTTCCAAACTATATTACCATATTCATACAACTTATATCTAAAAACCCAATCAATGCTTTTGGTAAATTTTTCTTTGAGTCTATCAACAAGTTTCCAAACAATGTTCGTTTCAAACTGATTATGTTATTCTTCCATATAAATTTCATCATTGATTTCATCATTAAATTTTTATGTTCTATTTCTAACAAGAAAACATGATGTTTTGCCTTATTTCTCAGAGAATCTCTAGTTTGAGTTCCTTTATCTAAATCTCATACAATAGCATATAATGGATAGTTCATAAGGGTTTTAATAGCTCTCGAAAAAGATTTGATTTTTATTTTCCAGTTCTTCAACGGGTTTAGGTTTATTATGGCTTGAATATAGAAAATTTCTAGAATTAGAAGTTTTTACATATTTCATTACATGATTGTTAAATGATTTAGAAATTATGTCTAGATTTGACATATCATCTTCTAGGTTCTCTAGAGAGGTCTTAGGATCACGTGTGTTTGTCTCATCAAACCTTACATGGACATATTCCTCCACACATTTCGTTTTTTTGTTAAAAAGTTTTTAGGCTTTACTAGAGATTGAATACCCTAGAAAAAAATTTTCCCCACTCTTGGATGAAAAATTGTCAAGATTTTCCATAGTATTAAGGATATAGACATTGCATCCAAAAATATTGAAGTAAATTACATTGGGTTTTCTATTGATCCAGAAACTATATGGACTTATTTTAAGAATAGTCCTAATAAGCACTCTATTAATGATATAACATGTCGTATATACAGCTTCATCCAAAAAAATAACTAGTTAAGCCATATTCATTGAGAAAGGTTCTAGAAATCTCTTGAAAGGTGCTATTTATTCTTTCTACAACTCCATTTTATTGAGGTGTTCTAGGGGTGGAGAAATTATGACTGTATCCATTTTGTGAGAAAAATTATTCAAACTCTTTATTTTCAAACTTATGACCATGATAACTTCATAGAGATTTAATTATAAGTCAACTATGTTTTTATACTATATTAGAAAATTTGGTGACATTAAATAAGGATTCACTCTTGTGAGCCAAATAGAAAGTACAAGTATATCTAGAAAAGTCATCTACAATAAAATAAACATAGTGCTTCCCACTTAAACTAGAAACTCTAGATGGTATAAACAAATCAATGTGAACCAACAAGAGAGGTTGAGAAGTTGACACTTATTTATTTAGTTTGAAGGAAATATTGTGTTGCTTTCCCTTTAACAAGGATTACACACTTTATCATTTGGAAACTAGAGTTTTGGTAGATCTTTGACTGAAATTATTTTCATTAGAATTCTAAGGGACTGAATATTGAAGTTTCATAGTCTTTAATGCAAAATCCAAGATTTTTTTGAATTACACATTAAAATGAAGCATGTTGAGAAACTAAAGTATCTATGTTAATAGAATATACATCTTAATTTATTAATAATGAAAATAAAAATTAATTTTTAGAATTATAAATATCGAAAGCCTAATATTCAAATTTAACATAAAATCCATCATCACATAGTTGTGAAATACTAAGCAGATTGTATTTTAGTCCACCAACAAAAATTACATCGGAAATTCAAACGGAGTGAGAGTTACCAATTTGTCCAAGGCCAATAGTTTTTTCTTTAGAATTTTCACCGAAGGTGACATTTCCACAATCAATTTTTAGTAAGATCTTGAATCATGAATAGTCTCTGGTCTTGTATATTGAACACTAACTGTCCAAGTACCTAATATTTTACGGGACCTCTTTAATCAATTTACCTACAAAATATATAAATAAAAATAGGATTTAGTTCCCACATTTTTTTGGGTGTAGTAATATTAGAAACTAGTGCTTTAGGAACCCAAATCTTCCTCAGAGGTTTCCTATAAACATTATGTAAATTATTTGAGAAATAAACTCTATTTGGCCCTGAGAATCTTAAAACAATAGAGATTGTGCCATAATTTGAAGTAGGAGAATATTTTCCAGAACCCGGATTCAATCTATATGTTCTATATTTAGAAACAAAATAGGTCTTTCGAAAATATCTTTTACCAAGTTGATATCCAATACTAGTAGTTCATTCAGGGGAATTATATTTACCTAGATTTTTTACCAATGCATATTTAGCATTATTAATCCTTTCATGGTCCTTTTTCAATTTCACATTAGATATCATAAGTTCATTGTTTTCATTGAGTAATTAACCATTTCATATCTTTCTACAGTATGTTCTAATTTAACAGTTGAGGTAAGCACATATTGTTTCTTTACAGACTTCTATTTATCTTTTAGTACATTACATATCTTTTCATGAATATTACAATAATTTTTTTTTTCTTATTTAGACATATTTTCAGAATCAATTTCATCTCCAGAATAATACGAATTATTTATAGGAGATTATGGGGTTACCTCATATGTGTTTGTCATAAAAAAATATAGGATTTGTTATCATGTTCATCATGTAATGACTTTGAGTCATTTGACCTATCCCTAAAAGCACCCCACGTTTATTTAATTTCCTATTTATACTTTCAATCTTTGTCCTCCTATTTCTTGTATATATTTAAACTTAGGATAGTCAGCATTTACCTGTCCCTTTTTCTTACATTCATAACATACTATCTCATCAGACTTGCCATTTATTTTCCAATCATTCTTCCAACTTTCCATTTGATCATAACATTATTTGATGTTAGGATTTATGAAAAATATCTTCATTTGTAAAATTTCATTAACCTTATGGACAATTGAGCCATCTCCTTATCACTATTAGGTGAAGATTGTTCACTACTGGAACATTCTACAGGAAAATTTTGTTTATCTTTTTCATTATGTTTAGAGGTGGTGGTATTGAATTCCATAAATTTTATTTTGGGTAGATCCTCTTATTCCCAATTTAATTTCAGCTCCTCTTCTTAGATAAATAGTTTCACAATGAGTTCTATTATAGGTATTTGTATGATGTCACATTACTCTCTAATATAGACAGAGGTTCCTCTCAATCTATTAGGTAGGGATATGAGAATCTCAGAATTCTTTTTGTGGAAGTAACTTCTCTTATACGAGAAATCATTTTATTTTAAATTTCATTGAACCAGAGATACATGTCAGAAATAGGATCATTAGGATTTAATTTAATGTTATCATATTTCACAGTATAAGTCTTGAGTCTCATTTCATTCACACTAGAAGATCCTTCATCTGATGAAGATAAGGTATCCCAAATTTCATGGGCATTTTTACATGAAAATATTTTTCTAAATACCCCATATCCTAAAGAGAAATATAACACATTTATGGATTTGAAATTATTATAGGATGTTTTCCAATTTGGTTCATCCCAAGAAATTCTATCATTAACGGGAATCTTTTACAAATCTATAATTGAAAAACAAATTTCAATGCCCATAATTTCTAATTCAATATTCATTTTGATTTTCCATTGGGCATAATTTGTTCTATAAAATAATAGTGGTCTATTTGTTACAGAACCTTCGAGTCTATTATCCATAATAAATAAACACGTTCAAAGAGCTATAACATTACAATTGTCAAAAATTTAAAGATCTTTAATGTATAAATAAAATCATAGTTGAATATATTTTAAAAAAATATTAATAGGAATAAACTTCCTTTGATACCCAATGTTGGTTGGAGTTGAGTACTCAAGAGGGGGGGGGGGGGTGGCTGAATTGATTATCTATTAAAATCTATTTTAAAAAGTTTTCTTAAAATCATCCCTAAAAAAAGAATACATCCCATTTAAACAAGGTAATACGGTTTTAAATGTTTGACTATTCAAATAACCTCTAGAAAGATTGATTAATTCATAGTAATACCAATTTTAGTTATGAATACCACTTTCGAAGATATTCAAATAATAAAAAATATATCTTCTATCCAAGAATAACAATCAAATTAAAATCCAGTGTTTTCTGAAATATATAGTAATGCAGAGAAAAAACAAATTAAATGACACAGTGGATAAGAAAACTGGTTCAGTATTGAGACAATACATATTCCACTCCACTTGGTGATCATTTTCCACCATGCAGTTTATATTAATAAACATGATCCACACCATGGATCAGGGTACACAATAGTCCACAGTACATTCCAGGTCACACGACCTCTTCCACAGATCTTCGGGGGTAGACTACCAGGTCACACAAGGACTAATTCCACACTTATCTATGGGAGTAAATAAATGTAATAATATATGATAGGAAGGGTATCTTTTATCCTTCAGTTTAGTGCAGGACAGTCTGTGTTCTTTAATACACACACACACACACACCCTTCATGAAAGCTAAAAATAGTACACAATAGAGAAAAGATAGAGAGAAAATTTTATAAGTGCCTAGAGTGTTTTTATATGTTGCTATGGAATTGTAGGATAAATCATATTCAAGTATCGAGTCCTCTTGTGAAAAACAGACTACTGTAAGTCTTCCAGTTCGATGGTGTAAGCTTTCTATCTCGTGTTCTTCGTAGATTTGGAAATATGAAGATGTTTTTCGAAATGATCTATGGTATTCCATCCTATATAATAAAGTGTTATTCATGTGTTCTTCAGTTTTATCTTGTTGCATGTGTAGTTCACTTTCCCAATGCTCGCACTTCTACTACACACTATTACCCGTCTGTTTGTTCTAGTGCCACAGTTTTCTTCTTATATTTGAGTTCATGTGTTGTAGCTAATAGGACACATGTATTCTGCACCTTGTACCTCTTACTGTCAGGTGAAATGCCTATAAAGAATTAGTAATTATGTCAGTGCATTTAAATTACTAAAATATGACAGTTAGAAATTCAATTGAAAATGAAAAATTATATTAAAGAATTGTGTCACAGTCTGTTCAGAAATGGTATCATTTGGAAACATTGTAACCACAAAATGATGTCTTCATATATTCCTTTCTACGGTGATACATTCATGATGAATTTTTTTTATTATGATCAAGAACTGGTAGCACATATGTGATTTTATAATAACAGTGTCTCATGATTTTTCGAAAATCAAATAATTTCTTAGTAACGGTAGCGAGGAACCACTGTCATACACATCATGAGATCTGAAACTGCTAAAAGTGTCCAGGTCACGGTGTCTGGGTCACTGTTTCTCATGATTTTGTCATGGAACATGCACACATCCATCTGATTTGGGGACGACGACACTGTTTGTTTCCCTGAATTCCTTCTTTTTAGAGGCGGGAAATATCTATCTCTTGTTGAGGGAAGTTTTCGCCTTTATCGAAACAGGATGATGCGATGTCGGTTCTTCCTTCTGTGGTTCCTCCTCGGAACTCGCCACCTATTCCATGTCTCCCTTATATAAATAAGAATTTGTTCATGAATCTCTTATCAGTTCCATATCTTCATGGATGCCGGTTAATTACACAGCTTCTCTCAGTACATTCCAAGGGGTCCAGCCAGGGTATCAACCTTAGGCCGGGGGAGTAGTCACATTTGACATCATTGGAGCGTCTCGACACTGGAACACTACCGCGTCTGGGTTTCTTCCCATTATTATGGGGCTTATCAAGGTTGCGGAAGCCCGAGGCATCCCACATCAAATGTGGGGAATTATATACCATGGGCATGTATATGAGGTTTTCCTCATCTTCATATGTTTAACATAGGGTATGCCATAGGTTTAACATCTAGAAGAGACGGATTAGAATGATCAGAAAATTTAAAAGAGTGAATCAGATGGGTAAAACTTTGGGGGGGGGGACAACGATGTCGGGGATAACACATATTTAGTTACCCAATTACTGTTGGGAGCAGTGGAGAGATGAATTGGCATGATCTCATTGGGACGTGTAGGTCTCGGTAAGAATCAAGATAGAAGATGGATGGTTAAGTGAAGTGTAGGGAGAATGATATGGATACACCATGAGGATGATGACGGTATAGGGACTGATCCTTGAATAGACATCCTACATAACCCCACGGTAGGGAATCAAAGTCTGCATAGTTTGATGAATGTAGTTCATCATGACAACATCTTACCGCTGGTTGGGGTTGCAACGAATTATCGCTGGATGGGGTTGACCGTGGCTTACCACTGATGGGGCTGACAATGGATAACAACTGGATGGGGTTGATAACGACTTACCGCCGATGGGGCTGACAACAGCTTTCCACGGATAGGGGATAACCCTTAGAGAGTCATACAACGTACCCTATCTATGAGACAAGGATCAACGCCCCTGAAGTTCCTGATGGTATGTTTGGGAACCGACATGAAGGGATTCGGGACCAATGGTTGATGTGCTTGAACCTCAAGGAGGATTCCCACGTACCCTTCCTTAGAAAGGATCAAAGTCCACATTGTTCAGTGGGTGTGGGCGAACCAATGTGAAGGGGGTCGAAACGACTAATTATTAGGCTTGAACATCAGAGAGGCTTCCTACGTACAATGCTTTGGCAGGGATCAAAGTGCACATAGATCTAAATAGAGGTCGTTGAAATAACGTGAATGAGGACCTGGAGTCCCGATGGTTGGTGTGCTTGGTGAACCGTCATTAATGGAGTGGGAATGACCGAGTGTTGGACTTGAACCTCATGGAGTATTACAAATTACATTTCCATGGTAAGGATCAACGTCCACGTAGTTCGTATTGGTTTGGGAGAACCAACGTGAAGGGGGTCGAAAACAATAGATGCTAGGATTGAACCTTAGGAAGGCTTCCTACGTACCTTTCCTTGGCAAGGACCAATGTCCGCATAGTTTGGAATGGTGTGGGTAAACATAAGTGAAGGGGGTCAGAACCAATGGATGTTGGGATGGAATGCCAGAGAGGCTTTGTAACACCCCATGATTTTATGAAAAATATTCTTTTTAATTTCATTAATGTCTTGTGTTGTACGGTACACCAAAAGGAGCTTGCACAACACACATCCTTTACTTTCCATGCATTACACGCAATCACGACCATCCTCGATAGCATGTGTAGTACGCGATACTGAGTTTGACTAAACAACGATATGCTATTAAAATATTATTGAAACTAGCCGTTATGAATAGTAATAACCACTTTTTGAAATTTTATAAATTTTATTTTTCAAAATGGACTTCATTTTTGGATTCAGAATATCAAAATTTGCTTAGGGTGAAATTTTTGTACTTTTTGGATAACTTTCATTTTCTGATGAATAGTGAAAATTACTAAATTTTAATTAAAAACAACCTTTTTAATCGAAATAATTAATAGTGATAAATTAATAATTTGAGTGGTTTTAAAGTATATTTAGAATATATTTTTACAATTTAATACAATGTTGGTCATTGGATGTAATTTCACATTTAAACCAGACATAAACAAATGTCAATCTTTTGATAGTTATTATCTCTTAAGAACACGCTATTTGTTTTGACGACAGGAATTAATTTTGAAATTAATTAATGCAACTGATATGTTTGGAAATTGGTAAAATAGACATCATTTTTGAGATCATAATATCAAATATATCTTAGGCCTAATTTTTGGTATTTTTCTGGAAAGTTTCATTTTTTTGGTGAATAGTGAAACCACTAAGTTGTAGTTAAAAAAATGCATTTTTCAAAAAACATAATTTTACTACTTTTGTGAGTGAAATTTCAAAAATCCGAGAGACACAGTTGATGTCAGTAAGTAAAATGTTGTTCAATGAGATGAAAATAATTTTTGGTGAATAGTAACTTTTTACTTTTATTTACCACGACTAAAAGTAAATAGGGTAATTAAGAGTAAAAATGATATTATCATTACCCTAACACATGTCCTAATTCTATTGGATAAGTGTAATTCTACCAAAAACATCCTTAGGAATAAAATATGACCATTTAGTCTCACTTGGATTAGATTAAGACATTTATTATTAATTTATTTAAAGAAGAGTTAAAATAGTTAAAATCAAAGTTTAATAATAAAATCATTTTTAATATAGGGTTATACATAAGATAAAATCGACTATAAATATTCATTATAAAGCTAAAAATATTTCCTACATAATTTTATTTTATTTTTAATTTTTAGACTTTAAATATGTTAATTAATTTATGACACAACGATAATGCAGTAATTATCTTATTAATGAAATATTGACATAATTGATGTTATAAATATCCAAATAAATGTAATTTGAGACTTTTTATGAATTCCACTAATTTATAGGTTAATATTACATGTTAGTATTGATTTAATTAAATTTTTTTGAATTAATATTTCTGTTATATATTTCACAAAAATCAATTACTAAATAGTGTAAAAATTGACATTAAATAGTTTTTAAAACAAATATTATATTATAAATTGTTATTTTATTCCTAAAAAATCTAAGGTTCATCCAAATGACTTAGATAAGGTTATATATATTAATAATAAACAACTTGGGGTTCGTTTGGCTTGTTATAGTACGTTCATTTACCTTATAGTGTATTAACACAAAAAGACACGGTAAATGTAAAATTATCTAACTTAAAGTTAAATCTAAATTATAAGGTTACAATACTAAACTAAACTTGTCCAAATTCTATTGTATGAGAGGATTTCGACCCCTACCCACCTTAGCTTTGAAATAAATCAATTTGGATCTATTTAAAACCGAATATGGCTTTGTAATAAAATAATATTTTTTGTTTTTCCAAAGGAGCCCCTCTCCTCCCTTATAAAAGGCCACCTCCTCCCTCTCTTCCTCACACCACTTTGAGCATTCATGCTCGTACAAACCCGGAAAAATTCTATTCTTCACTTTCCTAGAAACATCCTAGAGGTCCTGGTCTTCTTCAAAGACCAATTTTAGTTCCCTAAGAGGAGGACTCAAAGTGTCGCTTCAAAGAAGAGGTAATGTCCGTTACCGATTCTTTCAAATTTATTTTTTCTTCCAATTATTATTCTTTGGTTGTTTAATTATGAATTAATAACATCTGTATCACTCATATACTGATATGTTATTATAAGTTTGAAACAACACTATTTCACCATTTATCCATCCTATGGAAAATGAAATCACCGCGCGTGCGTACGTACAGAATACCGTCTCCACGCCGTGGTGTAATCTATTTTCCACCACCACCTTACTTGGATGGGTATAATGGTGTAAATAATAACTATATATGATTATTTTAAAGTGATATTGATTCTGAAATAGTATACATACACTCAAATACAATTACACGATCATGAAAACGATATCGTCGCTCGTGCGTACGTACGGACTACCGTCTCCACGACGCGATGAGATTCATTCTCCACGCTAACCATTCATGAATGATTATAAATTATATATAATAAGAAATCATGAAATATATGACATAATATTTATACTGGATTTATGTGTATATATATGTATGTCATCTACTTAATTCCATTCAACTCAATAAGGAAACGAAAACAACGTTCATGCGTACGTAAGTCCTACCGTCTCCCTGAACGGTGTATTTCTTTCCATTTACTGATCTATTATATATATGTATATTCTGAATATATATTATATATAAATAATGTTTTATATTCTGGAATTAATTAGTCATGATCTATTTAATCATATGAAAAATTACAAGTCAAAACACGGACGACAAATGAAATGATTTTACCCAAAACTCTCTTTAACATGGAATTTACAAAAGAACGGGTAATATAAAGTCATAAGTGAACCATATATGATATCATAACAATGAGTATGATTCTGTAATAAGTAAATTACATTATTTAAATTATTATACAGGAGGGTCGGACACTTACAAAGCAAATCGGACCTAAGGTAAGGGAAATATCACAATCTTATTTTTATCCGAGATTGTTTATACTTTGGAATTTACTGGGGTGTATTTCATCATAAACATATATGTATCCTCAATATGTAATATTATTTACATAGACCTATAATTTCTTAAATAAAATTTTACCCTTCGGTGAGTTTTTAGTAAAAGATATGAAATGAATCTTTTGTCATTTTTCGTACGAGGTACTTTTTGACTTTTCCGACAAAAGTACGAGAAGAATGTTTTTTAACTTATACGACATGAATGGATTTTTAAAACATTATTTACAAGAAGCTTCCTTTACATGTTTTCAAGATTATCGTTAATCAACTTTTGTTAGTTTAGAATTGTATGACGTGTTATGAAAGGAAAAGTGTTTTTTAAGTAGAAAGGATATTTTCCTCAAGAATGGAGTTCAAGTGTTTTATCAAAATTATCTTCCATCTAAGATAATAAAGGGTTTCTTTTATATCCCTATTATTACATTGATTTGATTATTTTGTGATGGAAATATTTTTATGAATTCCTTTATCTTATATGAGTTGTTTTATGATGTCACGATGTTTAAGATTCCCATTTTTATTACATGGGTTATGCTATGATGTATGGTTTATGATTTTGTGGAACACATAAGAATGGTATCATTATGAGATGGGTGGGACCTATATCTCCCTCCAATGAATTGGGTAATGATTATATATCTCATGAGATATACATGGCTGGAACGGCAGGTTAAACCGGTTCAGTGAAACAGGACTGAAACGAGGAGTGAACTCGGTTCAAAAATGGACTTTGTCCCCTAAGATAGTCTTGGAAATGAGTCTTGACTAATAAGAAATTATTCTCTATGTTTATGTGTGTATGACACAAAGTTCCATGTTTTATGTTATGATTATTGGGATCACATTTCACTTCTATGATTTATCCCATGGTATGATATTATGATTTCTTTTACAGGTTAATATTTCCAAAATATTCTGTTCATGATGTGATTGATTTTTCTTTTGTTTACCATTAATGATCATTTGAGCTCACCCTTTTTTATGTTTTCTTTTCCCCAAGATATAAAGAAAGGTTTTAGGTAAAAAAAGGAAGATCTCTATGGGAGATGTTGAGGATCTTTCACCGCAATTAAAATATTATATTCCAAGTTTCCAAAGACACTAAACTATTACGGTCCTTGTGTGTTTGTTTTTTTTATGTACTAAGTATTCCGCAAAAGTAATGTAATCCCCATGTATGTTAAGCTTTGGGTCTCTACAGTTGGTATCATAGGAAAGGTTTAGTCAACCTTTTGAATCTAGGATGCGAGAACTATACTGAGATCCCTAGAGATATTTTTAAGGTATGTCTAGGGATGTCCCTAATGTTAAGTATAAGTATAGGTTATAGTACTAAAATTACGGTAACCCAAGATATTAGATATTGAAGGTACTCCCCCTTTATTATATTGTTTTCCCTAGCGTGATTTTTTCCTCTCACACAATTCTTTTTGGGATTTAGACAATGGCTGGAACACGAAGGAACAGTGTTGATCATTGTAATGGAAAATGCAATGATTGTCCTCCTGAACAAACAAATGTTATGGGAGATGGAGTGAAAAATCTTATTTCTATACTTACACAAGCTATGAATCATTCTGGACTTGAAAATGAGCAGAGAATGGAACAATATTCTATTGAGTCCTTCATGAGGCAACGTCCAACTTCTTTTAGTGGGTCTTCAGATCCACTTGTTGATGAAAAATGGATCAGTACTACTGAAAAGATATTTTCAGTTCTTAAATGTTCTGAACATGATAATGTCATCTTAGCAGTGTATCGTTTGGAAGGTGATGCTGATCAATGGTGGAATCTTATCAAGAATACGAGGCCAAGAGATGAAATTGAGTCCATGGAATAGGACGAGTTCAAGAACTTATTATTCAATAAGTACTTCCCTCGTATTCTCCGAAAAAAGATACAGAAAGAGTTTCGTTAACTGAAACAAATGGATGATGAATCTGTTGGTACCTATGAAGAAAATTTTACAAGACTTGCAAGGTACTCTTCTGGTATTATTATCAAACCTGAGAGTAAGATCTATCAATTCTTTAGTGGTATAAAACCAAGTCTTCGAAGGGCATTAGACATAAGGGACATCAATAGCTACGAGGAAATTGTTCGATGTTATCTTAAAGTCGAGATGGAGATTGGAGTTACCCATCTGTCATATGGGTTTGATAAGAAAAGGAAAATGGAATTCAAAGGAAAATCTAAAGATGACACTGAAAAGAATATGAGCTTTCCATTTTGCTCAATGTGTGGAAAGAAACATGGAGGGAGTTGTCTTAAACGGACAAGTAAATATTTAAAATGTGGAAAGGAAGGTCATCGGGCATTTGAATGCCGCAATTATGGGCAGAAAATGTCTAATGATGCAAGAAAAGGAAGGGATACATAGAATGAACCTACTACACATCAATGTTTCAAGTGAAAGGAAATGGGGCATTATGCTAATAAATTCCCTAATCCAAGGGTTAGTGATGATCGACATGAGTAACAACTTATGGAAAAGGACAATGGGATGTCACATGCGATAACTATTGGCGATGTTGAATATGACAACGATGTGGTTGAATGATTAAGTGTTCATGTAATGGGATTCCAAAATAATGTTGTATATAGTATCATGGATTATTGGAATATTTATGTATTGGTATATTGTGGTTTTCAATAATTTTATGGTACTGGTAACCATGGAAAGGGATTGAGATATTTTTGGAAAAAAAGATGATATGCGCATAATGAAGGGAAAACGAGAAAATGAAATGTTTGACAGTATTCATGATCTCATGATTGATATATGGACTAAGTGATATCATGGTTTGAGTATATAGAATTTTGAGGATTTTGGTATGTGGAAAGAGTTAACTTTTAACACCATTCATGTTTTCAATAAGGTTCAATGGGTATTCATTTTTTTTCAAGAGAATACATGATTAAGGCCTTGAATGTTTGGAATTTGACTAATAAGACATATCTCATGATATATGGGGATCAACAATGGTATTAACATGCTAGTTGTATGAACTCTTTGGTAATAATTTTCACTATAATATGAGATTTGACAGCATTATTTTGGATAAGCCTAAAGAATGGAATGGATTATGTTGGACATAAGTTAGTACTGTTTAAGGATAGAAGTTTTTTCGATATTATTTATGGGATGTTATAGTAATGTAGTCTTAGAAAAAGGACAACCTGCAGGATGGGAGACATCCCATCGCGTCACACAAGGATGTGGGAATCGAACACACAACCAATGTGCTACTGGCCTTATTGCCTACCACTGGCCTACAGGAAGTCCCTGTTTAGTAGAAACTAGTTTTATTATATTAAGTAGTATGATATATGATGTATAAATCCATTTTAGGAACCATATATGATTAATCTCACTATATATGGACTGACGTATTTTTTTTGAAAAATTTTATAACCTTTTGTTTGAGACAGATGGAATGAACCATCATTCTATCACATGATCTGCTAACACATCATGAATGACAAATTCAACTTCATTTTATTAAGATATGAAGTGGAAATTGTCAAAATAATGACCAATGGTGAGACTATACCAAAATCACGGAAGTATTTCTTCTAATTCCAATTTCATCAAATTTAGGGAAATGATCTTGAAAACCAATAATGTTGTCCTACTGCTCTTATATCTGATGAATCATATGGTACCTTAGATCGTCACAAATATATGGCTTTGTGATTTCTGGATTTTCCATTTCCATGTTCTCTACCACTCTCCATCAGAACATGATGGTTAGATTTCTCTTCCATATCTATATTTTCACCTATGTGGAAACCCAGTGATTAGTTTATTTGGGTAACCGTTACGTTTCATACTTTGGTTTTTAAAGATTGGTTTTGGTATTCCTTTTTACGATGTGGGTTTCTATTCCATTTATAACCCCGACAAATTTTGGGGGAGAAATTCATTTAATGGGGGGTAGAATGTAACATCCCGAGATTTTATGAAAAACAATCATTTTAATTTCATTAATTTCTTGTGTTGTACGCTACACCAAAAGGAGCTTGCACAACACGCATCCTTGACTTGCCTTTCATTACACGCAATCGCGACCTTCCTCGATAGCGTGTGTAGTATGCAATACCGAGTTTGACTAAACAACGATATGATATTAAAATATTATTAAAACTAGCCGTTATGAATAGTAATAACCACTTTATGAAATTTTTTAAATTTTATTTTTCAAACTGGACTTCATTTTTGGATTCGGAATATCAAAATTATCTTAGGGTGAAATTTTTGTACTTTTTGGATAACTTTCATTTTCTGATGAATAGTGAAAATTATTAAATTTTAATTAAAAACAACCTTTTTAATCGAAAT
Organism: Viscum album; assembly: GCA_963277665.1. Taxonomy (NCBI): domain Eukaryota; kingdom Viridiplantae; phylum Streptophyta; class Magnoliopsida; order Santalales; family Viscaceae; genus Viscum; species Viscum album. The sequence goes on from OY728142.1 coordinate 1,787,375,894, forward strand.
AATTAATATTGATAAATTATTAATTTGAGTGGTTTTAAAGTATATTTAGAATAAATTTTTACAATTTAATACAATGTTGGTCATTGGATGTAATTTCACATTTAAACCAGACATAAACAAGTGTCAATCTTTTGATAGTTATTATCTCTTAAGAACACGCTATTTGTTTTGAGGATGGGAATTAATATTTAAATTAATTAATGCAACTGATATGTTTTTAATTTGGTAAAATAGAAATCATTTTTGAGTTCATAATATCAAATATATCGTAGGCCTAATTTTTGGTATTTTTCTGGAAACTTTCACTTTTTGAAGAATAGTGAAACCACTAAGTGGAAGTTAAAAAAATGAATTTTTCATAAAACATAATTTTACCGCTTTTGTGAGTGGAATTTCAAAAATCCGAGAGACACAGTTGATGTCAGTCAGTAAAATTTGGTTCAATGAGATGAAAATATTTATTTTTGAATAGTAACTTTCTACTTTTATTTACCACGGTTAAAAGTAAATAGGGTAATTAAGAGTAAGAATGATATTATTATTACCCTAACACATGTCTTAATTCTATTTTATAAGTTTAATTCGACCAAAAAACCTTAGGAATAAAATATGACCATTTAGGCCCACATGGATTAGATTAGGACATTTATTATTAATTTATTTAAAGAAGAGTTAAAATAGTTAAAATAAAAGTTTAATAATAAAAACATTTTTAATATAGGGTTATACATAAGATAAAATCGACTATAAATATTAATTAGAAATCCAAAAATATTTCCTAAATAATGATATTTTATTTTTAAATTTTAGACTTTAAATAAGTTAATTATTTATGACACAACGATGATGCAGTAATTATCTTATTAATGAAATATTGACATAATTGATGTTATAAATACCCAAATAAATGTAATTTGAGACTTTTTATGAATTACTCTAATTTTCTAGGTTATTATAACATGTTATTATTTATTTAATTAACTTTTTTCGAACTAATAATTCTGTTATATATTTCACAAAAATCAATCACTAAATAGTGTCAAAATTGACATTAGATAGTTTTTAAAACAAATATTATATTATTAATTGTTATTTTATTCCTAAAAAATATAAGGTTCCGCCAAATGACTTAGATAAATATATATATATTAATAATAAACAACTTGGGGTTCTTTTGGCTTGTTATTGTTAGTTTATTTACCTTATAGTATAAGAATACAAAAAGACACGGTAAAAGTAAAATTATATAACTTAAAGTTAAATATAAATGATAAGGTTAAAATAGTAAACTAAACTTGTCCAAATTATATTGTATGAGAGGATTTCGACCCATACCCACCTTAGCTTCTAAATAAATCAATTTGGATCTATTTAAATCCGAATATGGATTTATAATAAAATAATATTTTTAGTTTTTCCAAAGGAGCTCCTCTCCTCCCTTATAAAAGGCCACCTCCTCCCTCTCTTCCTCACACCACATTGAGCCTTCATTCTCGGCCCAACCCTGAAAAATTATCTTCCCCACTTCTTTAGAAACATCCTTGAGGTCCTCGTCTTCTTCAAAGACCAATTTTAGTGTCCTAAGAGGAGGACTCAAAGAGGCACTTCAAAGAAGAGGTAAGGTCTGTTACCGATTCTTTCAACTTTATTTCTTTTTCTACTTCTTCTTCTTAGGGTGTTTCATTATGAAGTAATGTCATCTGTATCACTAATATAATGATATGTAATTATAAGTATGAAGCAACCCTATTTCACCATATATCCATCCTATGGAAAACAAAATCACCGCGCGTGCGTACGTACGGAATGACGTATCCACGCCATGGTGTAATCTATCTTCCACCACCACCTTACATGGATGGGTATAATGGTGTACATAATAACTATATAAGATTATTTTAAAGTGATATTGATTCTGAAATAGTATACATACACTCCAATACAATTCCATGATCATGAGAACGATATCATCTCCCGTGCGTACGTACGGACTACCGTCTCCACGACGCGATGAGATTCATTCTCCATGTTAACCATTCATGAATGATTATAAATTATATATAATAAGAAATCATGAAATATATGACATAATAATGATACTGGATTTATGTGTATATATATGTATGTCATCTGCTTAATTCCATTCAACTCAATAAGGAAACGAAAACAGCGTTCATGCGTATGTACGGCCTACCGTCTCCCTGAACAGTGTATTTCTTTCCATTTACTAATCTATTATATATATGTATATTCTGAATATATATTATATATAAATTATGTTTTATATTCTGGAATTATGTATTCATGATCTAAGTAATCATATGAATAATTACAAGTCAAAACACGGATGCCAAATGAAATGATTTTACCCAAAACTCTCTTTAACATGGAATTTATAAAAGAACGGGTTATATAAAGTTATAAGTGAACCATATATGATATCATAACAATTAGTATGATTCTAGAATAAGTTAATGACATTATTTAAATCATTATATGGGAGGTTTGGACACTTACGAAGAAAATTGGAACTGGGGTAAGGGAAATATCACAATCTCATTTTTATCCGAGATTGTTTATACTTTGGAATTTACTGGGGGTGTATTTTATCATCCACATCCATGTTTTCTCAATATGTAATATTAATTCCATACAACTACAATTGTTTAAATATAATTTTACCCTTCAGTGAGTATTTAGTAAAAGATATGAAATGAATCTTTTGTCATTTTTCATACGAGGTACTTTTTGACTATTCCGACAAAAGTACGAGAAGAATGTTTTTTTAACTTATACGGCGTGAATGGATTTTTAAAACATTATTTCCAAGAATCTTTCTTTAAACCTTTTCATGTTTATTTTTAATCAACTTTTTTAAGTTTATAATTGTATGACATGTTAAGAAAGGAAAAGTGTTTTTTAACTAGAAAGAATATTTTCCTCAAGAATGGAGTTCAAGTGTTTTATCAAAATTATTTTCCATCTAAGATAATAAAGGGTTTTGTTTATATCCCTATTATTACATTGATTTGATTATGTTGTGATGGAAATATTTTTATGAATTCCTTTATCTTATATGAATTGTTTTATGATGTGACGATGTTTAAGATTCCCATTTTTATTACATGGGTTATGCTATGATGTATGGTTTATGATTTTGTAGAACACATAATAATGGTATAATTATGAGATGGGTGGGACCTATATCTCCCTCCAATGCATTCGGTAAATATTTTATATCTCTTGAGATAGACATGGATGGAACGACAGGTTAAACCGGTTCAGTGAAACAGGACTGAAACGAGGAGTGAACTCGGTTCAGAAATGGACTTTGTCCACTAAGGTAGTCTTGGAAATGAGTCTTGACTAATAAGAAATGATTCTCTATGATTATGTGTGTATGAAAAAAAGTTCTATGTTTTATGTTATGATTATTGGGATTACATTTCACTTCTATGATTTATCGGATGGTATGAAATTATGATTTCTTTTTCAGGTTAAGATTTCCAAAATGTTATGTTCATGATGTGATTGATTTTTCTTTTGTTTACCATTACTGAGCATTTTAGCTCACCCTTTTTTATGTTTTAGTTTCCCCAGGATATAAATAAAGGTTTTAGGTTAAAAAAAAAGAAGATCTTTGTGGGAGATGTGGGAGATCTTTCACCACAATTAGAATATTATATTCCGAGTTTCCAAAGACACTAAACTATTACGGTACTTGTGTGTTTGTTTTTGTTATGTACTAAGTATTCCGCAAAAGTAATGTAATGTCCATGTACGTTAAGCATCGGGTCTCTACATTTGGTATGAGAGGAATGGTTTAGTCAACCTTTGGAAACTAGGATGCGAGAACTATAGTGAGATCCCTAGAGATATTTGTAAGTTATGTCTAGGGATGTCCTTAAGGTTAAGTATAAGTATAGGTTATAGTACTAGAATTACGGTAACCCATGATGTTAGATATTGAAGGTACTCCCCCTTTATTATATTGTTTTACTAGCGTGATTTTTTCCTCTAACACAATTCTTTTTGGGTTTTAGATTATGGATGGAACCCGAAGGAACCGTGTTGATCAATGTAATGGACAATGCAATTATTGTCCTCCTGAACAAACAAATGTTGTGGGAGATGGAGTGCAAAATATTATAGTTATACATACACAAGCTATGAATCATTCTGTACTTCCAAATGAATAGAGAGGGGAACAATATTCTATTGAGTCCTTCATGAGGCAACATCCACCTTCTTTCAGTGGGTCTTCTAATCCACTTGTTTCTAAACAATGGATCAGTACTACTTAAAAGATATTTTCGATTCTTCAATGTTATGAACATGATAATGTCATCTTAGAAGTGTATCGTTTGGAAGGTGATGCTGATCAATGGTGGAATCTTATCAAGAATACGAGGCCAAGAGATGAAATTCAGTCCATGGAATGGGACAAGTTCAAGAACTTATTTTTCAATAAGTACCTCCCTCGTATTCTCCGAACAAAGATGCAGAAAGAGTTTCTTGAACTGAAACAAAAGGATGATGAATTTGTTGGTACCTATGAAGAAAATTTTACAAGACATTCAAGGTACACTTCTAGTATTATTATCCAACCCGAGAGTAAGATCGATCGATTCTTTAGTGGCTTAAATCCAAGTCTTCGAAGGGAGTTAGCCATAAGGGACTTCAATAGCTACGAGAAAATTGTTCGATGTGCTCTTAAAGTCGAGATGGAGATTGGAGTAACCCATCTGTCATATAGGTTTGATAAGAAGAGGAAAATGTAATTCAAATGAAAATCTAAAGAGCACACTGAAAAGAAGATGAGCTTTCCCTTATGCTCAAAGTGTGGAAAGAAACATGGAGGGAGTTGTCTTAAAGGGACAAGTAAATGTTTCAGATGTGGAAAGGAATGTCATCGGGCATTTGAATGCCGCAATGATGGGAAGAAGATTTCTAATGATGAAACCAAAGGAAGGGATACATAGAATGATCCTACTACACTTCAATGTTTCAAGTGAAAGGAAATTGGCCTTTATGCTAATAAATTCCATAATCCAAGGGTTAGTGATGATCGACATGAGCAACCACATAAGGCAAAGGACAAAGGGAAGTCACATGCGATCACTATTGGCGATGTTGAATATGACAACGATGTGGTGGAATGATTAAGTGTTTATGTAATTGGATTCCAAAATAATGTTTTATATAGTATCGTGGATTATTGGAATATTTATGTATTGGTCTATTGTGGTTTTCAATAATTTTATGGGACTGGTAACCATGGAATGTGATGGAGATATTTTTGGAAAAAAAGATGATATGCGCATAATGAAGGGAAAATGAGGAAATGAAATGTTTGACAGTATCCATGAGCTCATGATTGATATATGGACTAAGTGATATCATGGGTTGAGTATATAGAATTTTCAGGATTTTGGTATGTGGAAAGAGCTAACTTTTAACAGCATTCATGTTTTCAATAAGGTTCAATGGGTATTCATTTTTTTTCAATAGAATATATGATTAAGGCCTTCTAATGTTTGGAATGTGACTAATAAGACATATCTCATGATATATGGGGATCAACAATAGTATTAACATGCTAGTTTTATGAACTCTTTGGTAATCGTTTTCACTATAATATGAGATTAGACAGCATTATTTTGGATAAGCCTTAAGATTGGAATGGATTATGTTGGACATAAGTTAGTATTGTTTAAGGATAGAAGTTTTTTCAATATTATTTATGGGATGATATAGTAATGTTGTCTTAGAAAAAGGACAAACTGCAGGATGGGCGACAACCCATCACGTCGGACAAGGATGTGGGAATCGAACCCACAACCAAAGTGCGACTGGCCTTTATTGCCTACCACTGGCCTACATGAAGTCCCTGTTTAGTAGAAACTAGTTTTATTATATTATGCAGTATGATATATGTAACGACCCAAAATTTCATTAATGGAAAATCCCTCTTGATCCAGTTAAATGTTTCTTTATGTTTTTATAAGATGTCAACTTCTTTAGTTTAACTTTAAGATTTGTGACCGTTACTTTTATAGCCGTTGAACAGTGATCATCTAGGTAGTTTAAATATAAGGCTTTAACGAAACCATTTTTACTCAGACAAAGGAAGCGATGGCCTCATCCAGTAGAATTGCCCCTTACAAAGCCCATTTGTCGGTGCTCGGAAAGGAGGTGGCGTCTTTGGGCTTTGCCCTTGACCAAGCCCAAGCTGAGCTTCATCAAGTCAAGCTCGAACGTGATCGTCTACGGGAAAAATTGAAGTTGATAGAGATTACCTCTCGAGCAATGTTATCCGAGCAACCCCAAGAGTCTGTCACCATCGCACACCTTACCCTTAGGTTTTATGTGGCTATTTTAAGGGGTTATGTAACAAATAAGTAGCACCATGTTCATGTACATTATTTTTTTGTATATAATAATAAATATAATTTCTAGTCATTTTTGATGCATTGTAATTAGTTTTTAAAGTACAAATGATGTTTTTAGTTATTATTTAATTAAGAATTATATTTTATTAAATTAAAGGATTTTTGAATTAAATAATATTTTAATAAAATATTATTATTAATATTAAATTAATTTTTATTAAATATAAATGATCTTATAATTTTATGAATGCAATTAAAATTTTTATTAAGGTTTGAAAGCCATTTCTGTCAAAACCCGTGAATTTTTTATAATTGTCAGTTTTTATTTTAAAAGTGGAAATTCACATATTTAGGAAATTATTTAGATAAAATAAATATTATTTTTGGAATCAGGACGTCGAAATTATCCAACGGTGAATTTTTCATAATTTTCTGAGACATTCAAATTTTTGGGTAAAAATTAAATACCATTTAAATATATAATGTGTTTTATGACATCATAATGACCCAATGGTGATGTAATAAAATACCATAATCCTTATGTTCGGCCAATATGTGTTTTATCATTAAAATAATAAGGTTTTGGGTTTGTTTGACTTACTTTTCAAAGCATTAATGAAGCCCTCAAGACTTATTCAACACTTTGCCTTTTTAAATTAATTTCCATGGGAGTGTGACTCACCTCCACATAAGCAACCCTAATTTTTTAATAAGTTCGGACCTTGGACTTGTAAAATATTTTTTTCCTCTTCCATTTTCCAGAAACCATGTTCAAATACCATGGGATGGTTTGTGGTTTGGATTATTTTAATATAAGGGGTCCCAAACCTAAATAATAAAGAATTCTCTCACCTTTCCTATATAAACCCACCCAAGATCCCACTTCCTCCTCACCCAAATCCTTTGAAGTTCTTCCAAACTCTTCCCTACTCTCTCTAGAATCCTCTCAAGGTTCCCCAAGCTCCCAAGAAGCCTCTCACAAGCCTCTCTCTAGCCTTTGGAAGCACACTTCCAAGTAAGGGTTTTTCTTCCTTTCTCATTTTTGTCAATTTTCTTTAAGTTGTATTGCCCTTTTAATTTCATTTATGAATGTTGGGGTATGGTTTCGCACCTCTCCCATACTGACCTCTTATTGTTTGAATGATGGGAGACCCCTTTCTCTCTCATTAAATGCCTCCCATGTACACCCGTTACTATGCCGAAATTCTGAAAGGAACCTTTTTCTCCTCTTTTATATTCAAGCAGTACTTTTGTATCATGAATCTAAATTCCTTTTCAATTGTTGGGACATGTATATATATATGACCTTATTACTTTCCATTACATTTAAATATGATGAGGAACCCCTTTCTCTCTCATCAGCCCTTTTTATGAATTCTTATGTCACGCCGTTACGCTGCCGAAATCACACCGATTTTCTAAGCCAATATCATTGTGTAGTGAATACCATGCCCATTTCTCCATCAAGGGTATTCACCTTTATGCACATTTACATATTGATTGTAAAGTTTCATGTATGAATTCCACATTCCTTTATCGTGGATTAAATGACTATGTTTTATGAATCCATGTTTTATGATCCATGTGGCACACTTATGCATGAAATGAAATGTTTAAGAAGGGTGCGCCCTGATAGAGCTCCAATGCATTGGGTAAAGTAAAGTATCATGATACGTCATGTGCAATGAGTGTTGACTCATGCTAATTCAAGTGCAACGAGGGTTTACTCGTGCTTCAAGTGCAATGAGGGTTTACTCATGCTCCATGTGCAATGAGCCTTGGCTCATGCTAATTCAATGTTAAGTGTTGTTGCCACATTTCCATGTTATGATTATCATGCTTTATCATGCCTTTATGTTCATGTCTCTATTATGCTCTATTGATATTCCTATTACCTAACATGTATTGTAATCCTCATGTTATTCATTATGTACTCCCTTACTAGGCTTTATAGCTCACCCTTTTCTTATGCATGTCCTCAGGTTATCCCATGCAATGCTAAGTACGAAGGAATGTAGTGGTCATGTAAAGGAAGTTTTCAATAAGGATGTTGTATTTCAAGTTTAAAGTTTTTATGTAATGATCCTAAGCCCCAAAGTCACTAAACCTCTCGATCATCTTTGTTGTATCAAGTGAATTTTTATGTAATAAAGCATGTTTAAGTTGTAATAAAATCAGGGTTGTCATAGTTGGTATCAGAGGATAGGTTTAGTTATTTTTGGGATTAGGAAACCCTAGTAAAGCCTTATATACAAGACTAAGCATAATAAAAACATCTCTAAGTTTTGGTAAATACTAAGTAAGTGTTTTATCAAACAAATACATCCCTGTCTGGATACGAGCAGGTAGAGGCGGCTCTGGCACAGATGTATCCTAGGGGTAAAACCCGAAAACACCGCTTTGAGCTAGACTCGAACGGGAACTGGTGCACGACAACGGGCCTTGCTGCACTCTTGGTTACGACACTCCCGGGGGATATGTTTTGATAAATTCACAATCTTAGTATGAACCCTTATTAAGGGAAAAATGCCCCTAAGAATATATGTTAGAAGGAAGATCATGAAAAGCCTGGATTGAATCCTATAGACTCATGAGTTAAAGAGATTAAAGTTTATTTATAAGTCATCAACTTTTGTCTTTGGATTACCCTTTATGTGTTACCCCTAACTTTCCTTTTATTCCAGCCAATGGCCGGTAATAGGAGAACTCGGGCTAACAACCGTTGTGAAGATCAGTGTGATGACTGTACTTATGAGATGCCCAATCCAATGGGAGCGGGAATCGCGAACTTTGTCACGCTTCTCTCTCAGCTAACTCATGTTTTGAATAGAAACACTGGTCAAGAGGAACGTTCAACCCCCCCTAAGAAAGAACAAGTCGCTATTGAAAGTTTCATGAGACAAAGGCCTCCTACTTTTAGTGGATCATCCGATCCCACGATTGCTGAACAATGGATCAACTCCATTGAAAAGATATTCTCTATCCTCCAATGCTCTGAAAAAGAGAAGGTTCTCTTGGCAGCTTATCGTATGGAGGGTGAAGCTGATCAATGGTGGACGTTGATCAAAAATACGAAGCCTGAGGAGGAGATCGAGGCTTTGGAATGGAAGGTATTCCGGAAGATGTTTTTCGATAAATATTTTCCACGCACCCTCCGTCTTAAGATGGATAAGGACTTCCTTTCCCTCAAGCAGAAAGATGAGGAATCTGTGGGAGCGTACGAGGCAAACTTCACAAGGCTTGCACGATACGCTTCCGGTTTTGTCGTTACCCCCGAATGCAAGGTTGACCGCTTCTTTGGTGGGCTGAATCCTAGCTTGCGGAAAGCATTAGCGATCCATGACTTCGACAGCTATGAGGAAATTGTCTGATGTGCCCTCAAGGTTGAAATGGAGATTGTAGAATCACAGGGGTATCATGGGGACAAGAAGCGGAAGGTGGACTTCAATGCTGGTGGTCCGATGGATAAATCCAATGGCGCTAAGAAATTCCGGCACCCCACTTGCCAAAAGTGTGGAAAGAAGCACCCTGGAAATTGCCTTAGGGGGACAAGAAAATGCTTCAAGTGTGGAAGAGAAGGGCACCTAGCTGTTAACTGTCAGCAAGAAGGACCCGCGGCTGCGACGGAGGGGAGGAACACTCCGTTCGAACCTCAACGCGTTGTTCAATGCTTCAAATGCAAAGAACCGGGTCATTTTGCGAATCAGTGCCCTAATCCAAGGGTTATCGGAGGCAATCAACAACCTCCAAGACAGCAAGGAAGAGATTTTTCCATCACTTCTGTCGAAGTGAACCCCGACAACGAAGTGGTGACAGGTACGCTAGTTATTCATTCAAGAATAGAGAACGTACTTTTTGATTCAGGTTCTACGCATTCTTTTATATCTCAAAAGTTTAGTAGAACAATCCCTGCACCACCACAAATCATGGAAGTAAAGATGTCGGTGAGTACGGAAAATGGGGCAATCATTGCATCCCATGAGTATAAATCCTCCCCTGTTATAATCTGTGGATTGAATTTCCCGGCGATCCTCGTCATACTCCCTTTGGTGGAATTTGATGCAATTATTGGCATGGATTGGCTTTCCTTATATAGAGCCAACATAAATTGTCGGGAGAGGGAAATCACACTCCATATGGAGAATCGACCCCCGATTCTTTACAAGTGTCAGGAGGAAGATGAATCTCCTTTAACTCCATCATCTCAAGCATGGATATTACTGCCTTATGAGCACACATATCTGGCTTAGATGATTGAGTCCAAGGAAGAAACCACCCTTGAAGAAATGCCTATTGTGAGGGAATTCGCTGAAGTATTTCCCGAGGAACTTCCTGGTCTTCCTCCAAGAAGAGATGTTGAGTTCTCAATTGAACTTATACCTGGGGTGCTACCAATATCCAAGACTCCATATAGGATGGCTGTGGTTGAGCTTGAAGAACTGAAGAAACAACTACAGGAGAATCTGGATAAAGGGTTTATACGCCCAAGTGCATCACCATGGGGTGCACCAGTCCTCTTCGTCAAGAAGAAGGATGGGTCAATGCGGCTTTGCATCGATTATCGTGAACATAACAAAATCATGATAAAGAACAACTATCCTCTCCCAAGAATCGATGACTTGTTTGATCAGCTGCGTGGAGCACAATACTTCTCCAATATCGACTTGCGGTCGGGATATTATCAAGTAAGGGTGAAGAAGGAAGATATCCCCAAGATTGCTTTTCGTACAAGGTACGGGAACTGTGAATTCATAGTAATGCCTTTTGGACTCACCAATGCTCCAGAAATATTCATGGACTTGATGAATAGAGTCTTTAGAGATTACCTAGATAAATTTGTGGTAGTCTTTATAGATGATATTCTAATATACTCCAAAACCAAGGAGGACCATGAGGAGCATTTAAGAACTGTACTGGAGACTTTGCGCAAGGAGAAGCTCTATGCCAAGTACAGCAAGTGTGAGTTCTGGTTGAAGGAGGTCTCATTCTTGGGCCATATAATCACAAGCAATGGGATATCTGTGGACCCCTCCAAAACAGATGCAATTGAGGGATGGCCGAGGCCAACATCGGTAACTGATATCCGTAGCTTCTTGGGGGTAGCTGGATATTATCGACGATTTGTGAGAAACTTATCACGATTGTCCAACCCTCTAACCAAGCTAACTCGAAAGGGAGTAAAGTTTTCTTGGAGTGATGAATGCGAAGAAAGCTTCAAGGAGTTGAAAAGGAGGCTTATCACTGCACCTGTTCTCACTTTACCCACAAGTGGGGAGCTTTTTGTGGTATTCAGTGATGCTTCGAAGAAGGGCTTAGGATGTGTGCTGATGAAGAATGATAAAGTGATATCCTATGCCTCAAGACAGTTGAAAATCCATGAGCAAAACTATCCAACGCATGATCTGGAGTTGGCGGCGGTGATCTTTGCCTTGAAAATCAGGCGGCATTATCTCTTTGGAGAGAAATGTGAGATATATACTGACCACAAGAGTCTTAAATATATATTCACACAGAAAGAGCTTAATATGCGCCAGAGAAGATGGATAGAGCTCATAAAGGATTATGACTGTTCAATACATTACCACCCTGGGAAGGCGAACAAGGTGGCGGATGCCCTAAGTAGAAAGGATCCAGCAATTCTATCAATGATGAGAATTGAGAAGGATCCAATCTTCTTAGACTTGATGAAGATGGACGTGGGAATCATAAAGAAGGGAACATCATCAATCCTTTCACAAATGATTGCTCAACCATCTCTTTTGGAAAGGTTAAAGGATGCTCAAAAGGATGATGCGATAATCCAAGAAAAAGTGGAAGCTATAAAAAAGGGAAAATCCTCAGAGTTTAATGTTAATGAAGAAGGAATTGTGCGGTTTGGGAAAAGACTATGTGTCCCATCAAGTTTGGAGCTGAAGAAAGAACTTTTGGATGATGCACATAGTTCAAATTTCTCTATTCACCCAGGGAGCACAAAGATGTATCGAGATCTCCGAGAAAACATTTGGTGGGATAATATGAAGAAGGAGATCGCCGAATATACATCAAAGTGCCTGGTGTGTCAGCAAGTGAAGGCAGAGAGGCAGAAGTCTAAGGGAATGATGCAACCATTGCCCATACCAGAATGGAAATGGGAGAACATCACCATGGACTTCGTCACTGGACTTCCAAGGACATCCAAAAGCAACAATGCAATCTGGGTTATTGTGGATCGTCTTACAAAGACTGCACAATTCATTGCTATTCGAGAGGATTTCTCTTTGGATCAACTGGCACGGATATATATCAGGGAAGTGGTACGGTTGCATGGAGTACCACTATCTATTGTGTCGGACCGAGATCCAAGATTTACCTCTAAGTTTTGGAAGAGTCTTCAACATGCTCTGAATACTGAACTGAACTTCAGTACGGCCTATCAACCTCAAACTGATGGCCAATCCGAGCGGACTATCCAAACACTTGAGGATATGTTGAGAGCGTGCTCAATGGACTTTAAAGGAGGATGAGATCAACATCTTCCTCTAGTTGAGTTCTCTTATAATAATAGTTTCAACTCGAGCATCCAAATGGCACCATATGAAGCCCTATATGGGAAAAGGTGCAGAACACCGGCATGTTGGGATGAGGTCGGTGAACGTAAGCTGCTTGGACCAGAAATGGTCAAAGAAATTGTGGAGAAGGTGAAAACCATTCAGCAGCATATCAAGGCAGCCCAAAGTCGACAGAAGAGTTATGCAGATAATCGTTGACGAGACCTTGAGTTTAAAGTCGGAGACATGGTGTTTTTACGCATATCTCTGTGGAAGAAGGTCATGAGGTTTGGAAAGAAAGTGAAGTTAAGTCCAAGGTACATCGGCCCTTTTGAGATTCTTGATCGTGTTGGGGCTGTGGCCTATCGACTAGCACTTCCACCTACTATGGCCAAGGTGCATGATGTCTTCCGTGTATCCCTCTTAAGGAGGTACATACCAGACCCTTCACATGTACTCTCTTCTGAGGTGGTACAATTAGAAGACGATCTTTCTTATGAGGAGAAACCAGTGAAGATCTTGGATCGTAGAGAAAAAGTTCTACGAAATAAGACAATGCCCCTCGTCAAGGTGTTGTGGAGAAACCACAAGTTTGAAGAAGCAACATGGGAGTCTGAGGATATGATGAAGCTAAGTTACCCACATTTGTTTTAGTGTGGGAAAAGGAAAATTTCTAGGGCGAAATTTCTTAAGGGGGTAATGTTGTAACGACCCAAAATTTCATTAATGGAAAATCCCTCTTGATCCAGTTAAATGTTTCTTTATGTTTTTATAAGATGTCAACTTCTTTAGTTTAACTTTATGATTTGTGACCGTTACTTTTATAGACGTTGAACAGTGATCATCTGGGTAGTTTAAATATAAGGCTTTAATGAAACCATTTTTACTCAGACAAAGGAAGCGATGGCCTCATCCAGTAGAATTTCCCCTTACGAAGCCCATTTTTCGGAGCTCGGAAAGGAGGTGGCGTCTTTGGGCTTTGCCCTTGACCAAGCCCAAGCTGAGCTTCATCAAGTCAAGCTCGAACGTGATCGTCTACGGGAAAAATGGAAGTTGATACAGATTACCACTCGAGCAATGTTATCCGAGCAACCCCAAGAGTCTGTCACCATCGCACACCTTACCCTTAGGTCTTATGCGGCTATTTTAAGGGGTTATGTAACAAATAAGTAGCACCATGTTCATGTACATTATTTTTTTGTATATAATAATAAATATAATTTCTAGTCATTTTTGATGCATTGTAATTAGTTTTTAAAGTACAAATGATGTTTTTAGTTATTATTTAATTAAGAATTATATTTTATTAAATTAAAGGATTTTTGAATTAAATAATATTTTAATAAAATATTATTATTAATATTAAATTAATTTTTATTAAATATAAATGATCTTATAATTCTATGAATGCAATTAAAATTTTTATTAAGGTTTGAAAGCAATTTCTGTCAAAACCCGTGAATTTTTTATAAATGTCGGTTTTTATTTTAAAAGTGAAAATTCACATATTTAGAAAATTATTTAGATAAAATAAATATTATTTTTGGAATCAGGACGTCGAAATTATCCAACGATGAATTTTTCATAATTTTCTGAGACAGTCAAATTTTTGGGTAAAAATTAAATACCATTTAAATATATAATGTGTTTTATGACATCATAATGACCCAATGGTGATGTAATAAAATACCATAATCCTCATGTTCGGCCAATATGTGTTTTATCATTAAAATAATAAGGTTTTGGGTTTGTTTGACTTACTTTTCAAAGCATTAATGGAGCCCTCAAGACTTATTCAACACTTTGCCTTTTTAAATTAATTTCCATGAGAGTGTGACTCACCTCCACATAAGCAACCCTAATTTTTTAATAAGTTCGGACCTTGGCCTTGTAAAATATTGTTTTCCTCTTCCCTTTTCCAGAACCCATGGGAAAATACCATGGGATGGTTTGTGGTTTGGATTATTTTAATATAAGGGGTCCCAAACCTAAATAATAAAGAATTCTCTCACCTTTCCTATATAAACCCACCCAAGCTCCCACTTCCTCCTCACCCAAAGCCCTTGAAGTTCGTCCAAACTCTGCCCTACTCTCTCTATAATCCTCTCAAGGTGCCCCAAGCTCCCAAGAAGCCTCTCACAAGCCTCTCTCTATCCTTTGGAAGCACACTTCCAAGTAAGGGTTTTTCTTCCTTTCTCATTTTTGTCAATTTTCTTTAAGTTGTATTGCCCATTTAATTTCATTTATGAATGATGGGGTATGGTTTCGCACCTCTCCCATACTTCCCTCTTATTGTTTTAATGATGGGAGACCCCTTTCTCTCTCATTAAATGCCTCCCATGTACACCCGTTACTATGCCGAAATTCTGAAAGGAACCTTTTTCTCCTCTTTTATATTCAAGCAGTACTTTTGTATCATGAATCTAAATTCCTTTTCAATTTTTGGGACATGTATATATATATGACCTTCTTACTGTCCATTACATGTAAATATGATGAGGAACCCCTTTCTCTCTCATCAGCCCTTTTTATGAATTCTTATGTCACGCCGTTACGCTGCCGAAATCACACCGATTTTCTAAGCCAATATCATTGTGTAGTGAATACCATGCCCATTTCTCCATCAAGGGTATTCACCTTTATGCACATTTACATATTGATTGTAAAGTTTCATGTATGAATTCCACATTCCTTTATCGTGGAAGAAATGACTATGTTTTATGAATCCATGTTTTATGATCCATGTGGCACACTTATGCATGAAATGAAATGTTTAAGAAGGGTGCGCCCTGATAGCGCTCCAATGCATTGGGTAAAGTAAAGTATCATGATACGTCATGTGCAATGAGTGTTGACTCATGCTAATTCAAGTGCAACGAGGGTTTACTCGTGCTTCAAGTGCAATGAGGGTTTACTCATGCTCCATGTGCAATGAGCCTTGGCTCATGCTAATTCAATGTTAAGTGTTGTTGCCACATTTCCATGTTATGATTATCATGCTTTATCATGCCTTTATGTTCATGTCTCTATTATGCTCTATTGATATTCCTATTTCCTAACATGTATTGTACTCCTCATGTTATTCATTATGTACTCCCTTACTGGGCTTTATTGCTCACCCTTTTCTTATGCATGTCCTCAGGTTATCCCATGCAATGCTAAGTACGAAGGAATGTAGTGGTCATGTAAAGGAAGTTTTCAATAAGGATGTTGTATTTCAAGTTTAAAGTTTTTATGTAATGATCCTAAGCCCCAAAGACACTAAACCTCTCGATCTTCTTTGTTGTATCAAGTGAAGTTTTATGTAATAAAGCATGTTTATGTTGTAATAAAAGCAGGGTTGTCATAATATACGAAGTATAAGTCCATTTTAGGAACCATATATGATTAATCTCACTATAGATGGACTTATATATTTTTTTGATAAATTTTCTAACCTTTTGTTTGAGACAGAAGGAATGACCCATCATTCTATCACATGATCTGCTAACACATCATGAATGAAAAACTCAACTTCATTTCTTTAAGAGATGAAGTGGAAATTGTCCAATGAATGACGAACGGTGAGACTACACCAAAATCACGAAAGTATTTCTTCAAATTCCAATTTCATCAACTTTAGAGAAATGATCTTGAAAACAAAAAATGTTGTCCTAGTGCTCTTATATCTGATGAATCAGATGGTACCTTAGATCGTCACAAATTTATGGCTTTGTGATTGCTGGATTTTCCGTAGCCGTGTTCTCTACCACTCTCCATCAGAACATGATGGTTAGATTTCTCTTCCATATCTATATTTTCACCTATGTGGAAACCCAGTGATTAGTTTATTTGGGTAACCGTTACGTTTCATAAATTGGTTTTTAAAGATTGGTTTTGGTATTCCTTTATACGATGTGGGTTTCTATTCCATTTATAACCCCGACAAATTTTGAGGGCGAAATTCATTTTAAGGGGGTAGAATGTAACACCCCGAGATTTTATGAAAAATATTATTTTTAATTTCATTAATGTCTTGTGTTGTATGCTACACCAAAAGGAGCTTGCACAACACGCATCCTTGACTTTCCTTGCATTACACGCAATCACGACCTTCCTCGATAGCGTGTGTAGTACGCAATACCGAGTTTGACTAAACAACGATATGCTATTAAAATATTTTTAAAACTAGCCGATATGAATAGTAATAACCACTTTTTTAAATTTATTAAATTCCATTTTTCATAATGGACTTCATTTTTGGATTCGGAATATCAAAATTAGCTTAGGGTGAAATTTTTGTACTTTTTGGATAACTTTCATTTTCTGATGAATAGTGAAAATTACTAAATTTTAATTAAAAACAACCTTTTTAATCGAAATAATTAATAGTGATAAATTATTAATTTGAGTGTTTTTAAGTTATATTTAGAATATATTTTTACAATTTAATACAATGTTGGTCATTGGATGTAATTTCACATTTAAACCAGACATAAACAAGTGTCAATCTTTTGATAGTTATTATCTCTTAAGAACACAATATTTGTTTTGACAATAGGAATTAGTTTTTAAATTAATTAATGCAACTGATATTTTTTGAATTTGGTAAAATAGACATAATATTTGAGTTCATAATATCAAATATATCTTAGGCCTAATTTTTGGTATTTTTCTGGAAACTTTCATTTTTTGATGAATAGTGAAACCACGAAGTGGTATTTAAAAAAATGAATTTTTCATAAAACTTAATTTTACCGCTTCTATGAGTGGAATTTCAAAAATCTGAGAGACACGGTTGATGTCAATAAGTAAAATGTGGTTCAATGAGATGAAAATAATTTTTGGTGAATAGCAACTTTTTACTTTTATTTACCACGGTTAAATGTAAATAGGGTAATTAAGAGTAAAAATGATTTTATTATTACCCTAACACATGTCATAATTCTATTGGATAAGTTTAATTCGACCAAAAACAACCTTAGGAATAAAATATGACCATTTAGGCCCACTTGGATTAGATTAGGACATTTATTATTAATTTATTTAAAGAAGAGTTAAAATAGTTAAAATCAATGTTTAATAATAAAATCATTTTTAATATAGGGTTATACATAAGATAAAATCGACTATAAATATTCATTAAAAATATAAAAATATTTCATACACAATGATATTTTATTTGTAATTTTTAGCCTTTAAATAAGTTAATTTATTTACAACACAACGATGATGCAGTAATTTTCTTATTAATGAAATATTGACATAATTGATTTTATAAATACCCAATTAAATGTAATTTGAGACTTTTTATTAATTAAAATAATTTTCTAGGTTAATATGACTTGTTATTATTGATTTAATTAACTTTTTATGAACTAATAATTCTGTTATATATTTCACAAAAATCAATTACTAAATAGTGTCAAAATTGGCATAAAAGAGTTTTTAAAACAAATATTATATTATTAATTTTTATTTTATTCCTAAAAAATCTAAGTATCATCCAAATGACTTATACAAGGTTATATATATTAATAATAAACAACTTGGGGTTCTTTTGGCTTGTTATAGTAAGTTTATTTACCTTATATTTTAAGAACACAAAAAGACATGGTAAAAGTAAAATTATCTAACTTAAAGTTAAATATAAATGATAAGGTTAAAATAGTAAACTAAACTCGTCCAAATTCTATTTGATGAGTGGATTTAGACCCATACCTACCTTATCTTCGAAATAAATCAATTTGGATCTATTTAAAACCGAATATGGCTTTATAATAAAATATTTTTTTAGTTTTTCCAAAGGAGCCCCTCTCCTCCCTTATAAAAGGCCACCTCCTCCCTCTCTTCCTCACACCACTTTGAGCCTTCAAGCTCGGCCAAAACCTGAAAAATTCTCTTCTCCACTTCCCTAAAAACATCTTAGAGGTCCTGGACTTCTTCAAAGACCAATTTTAGTGCCCTTAGAGGAGGACTCAAAGAGGCGCTTCAAAGAATATGTAATGTCAGTTACCGATTCTTTCAACTTTATTTCTTCTTCCACTTATTCTTCATAGGTTGTTTCATAATGAAGTAATAACATAAATATCACTAATATAATTATATTTTATTGTATGTATGAAACAACCATATTTCACCATCTATCCATCCTATGGAAAACGAAATCACCGCGCGTGCGTACGTACAGAATACCGTCTCCGCGCCGTGGTGTAATCTATTTTCCACCACCACCATACTTGGATGGGTATAATGGTGTAAATAATAACTATATATGATTATTTTAAAGTGATATTGATTCTTAAATAGAATAGATACACTCTAATACAATTTCACGGTCATGAGAACGATATTATCGCCCGTGCGTACGTACGGACTACTGTCTCCACGACGCGATGAGATTCATTATCCATGTTAACCGTTCATTAATGATTATAAATTATATATAATAAGCAATCATGAAATATAAGAGATAATAATGATAATGGATTTATGTGTATATATATGTATTTCATCTACTTAATTCCATTCAACTCAATAAGGAAACGAAAACAGCGTTCATGCGTACGTACGACCTACTGTCTGCCTGAACGGTGTATTTCTTTCCATTTACTAATCTATTATATATATGTATATTATGAATATATATTATATATAAATAATGTTTTATATTCTGTAATTACGTAGTAATGATCTAAGTAACCAGATGAATAATTATAAGTCAAAACACGGACGACAAATGAAACGGTTTTACCCAAAACGCTCTTTAACATGGAATTTACAAAAGAATGGGTAATATAAAGTAATAAGTGAACCATATATGATATCATAACAATGATTATGATTCTGGAATAAGTCAATGACATTATTTTAATCATTATACATAAGGTTTGGACACTTACGAATAAAATAGGTCCTAAGGTAAGGGAAATATCACAATCTCATTTTTATCCGAGATTGTTTATACTTTGGAATTTACTGGGGTGTATTTTATCATCCAAATCCATGTTTCCTCAATATGTAATATTATTTCCATACACCTACAATATTTTAAATACAATTTTCCCCTTCGGTTAGTTTTTGGTAAAAGATATGAAATGAATCTTTTGTTGTTTTTCGTACGAGGTACTTTTTGACTTTTCCGACAAAAGTATGAGTAGAATGTTTTTTTAACTTATACGGTATGAATGGATTTTTAAAACATTATTTCCAAGAATATTCCTTTAAAAGTTTTCAATTTTATTTTTAATCAACTTATTTTAGTTTAGAATTGTATGACATGTTAAGAAAGGAATAGTGTTTTTTAAGTTGAAAGGATATTTTCCTCAAGAATGGAGTTCAAGTGTTTTATCAAAATTATTTTCCATCAAAGATAATAAAGGGTTTTTTTTATATCCCTATTATTAAATTGATTTGATTATGTTGTGATGGAAATATTTTTATTAATTCCTTTATCTTATATGAATTGTTTTATGACGTCATGATGTTTAAGATTCCGATTTTAATTACATTGGTTATGCTATGATGTATGGTTTATGATTTTCTAGAACACATAATAATGATATAATTATGAGATGGGTGGGACATATATCTCCCTCCAATGAATTGGGTAAATATTTTATATCTCTTGAGATAGACATGGATGGAACGGCAGGTTAAACCGATTCAGTGAAACAGGACTGAAATGACGAGTGAACTCGGTTCAGAAATGGACTTTGTCCACTATGATAGTCTTGGAAATGAGTCTTGACTAATAAGAAATGATTCTCTATGATTATGTGTGTATTCCACAAAAGTTTCATGTTTTATGTTATGATTATTGGGATTACATTTCACATCTATGATTTATCCCAGGGGATGAAATTATGATTTTTTTTTCATGTTAATATTTCCAAAATGTTATGCTCATGATGTGATTGATTTTTCTTTTGTTTACCATTACTGAGCATTTGAGCTCACCCTTTTTTATGTTTTCTTTTCCCCAGGATATAAAGAATGGTTTTAGGTAAAAAAAGGAAGATCTTTATGGGAGATGTTGAAGATCGTTCACCACAATTAGAAGATTATATTCTGAGTTTCCAAAGACACTAAACTATTACGGTCCTTCTGTGTTTGTTTTTGTTATGTACTAAGTATTCCGCAATAGTAATGTAATGTCCATGTACGTTAAGATTCGGGTCTCTAAAGTTGGTATCAGAGGAAAGGATTAGTCAACCGTTGGAAACTAGGATTCGAGAACTATAATGAGATCCCTAGAAATATTTTTAAGGTATGTCTAGGGATGTCCCTAAGGTTAAGTATAAGTATAGGTTATAGTAATAGAATTACGGTAACCCAAGATGTTTGATATTGAAGGTACTCTCCCTTTATTATATTGTTTTCCCTAGCATGATTTTTTCCTCTCACACAATTCTTTTGGGTTTTAGACGATGGCTGGAACCCGAAGGAACTGTGTTGATCAATGTAATGGACAATGCAATGATTGTCCTTTTGAACAAACAAATGTTATGGGAGATGGAGTTCAAAATCTTATTTCTATACTTACACAAGATATGAATCATTCTTGACTTCCAAATGAGCAGATAAGGGAACAATATTCTATTGGGTCCTTCATGAGGCAACGTCCACCTTCATTCAGTTGGTCTTCTGATCCACTTCTGGCTGAACAATGGATCAGTACTAGTGAAAAGATATTTTCAGTTCTTCAATGTTCTGAACATGATAAAGTCATCTTAGCAGTGTATCATTTGGAAGGTGATGATGATCAATGGTGGAATCTTATCAAGAATATGAGGCCAAGAGATGAATTGAGTCCATGGAATGGGACGAGTTCAATAACTTTTTTTCAATAAGTACTTCCCTCGTATTCTCCGAACAAAGATGCAGAAAGAGTTTCTTGAACTGAAACAAAAGGATGATGAATATGTTGTTAGCTATGAAGCTAATTTTACAAGACTTTCAAGGTATGCTTCTGGTATTATTATCCAACTTGATAGTAAGATCGATCGATTCTTTAGTGTTTTAAAACCAAGTCTTCGAAGGGTGTTAACCATAAGGGACTTCAATAGCAATGAGGAAATTTTTCGATGTGCTCTTAATGTTGAGATAGAGATTGGAGTAACCCATCTGTCATATGGGTTTGATAAGAAGAGGAAAATGGAATTCAAAGGAAAATCTAAAGAGCACACTGAAAAGAAGTTGAGCTTTCTCTTATGCTCAATGTATGGAAAGAAACATGGAGGGAGTTGTCTTAAAGGGACAAGTAAATGTTTCAAATGTGGAAAAGAAGGTCATCGGGCATTTGAATGCCGCAATGATGGGAAGAATATGTCTAATGACGCAAACAAAGTTAGGGATACATAAAATGAACCTACTACACTTCAATGTTTCATGTGCAAGGAAATGGGGCATTATGATCATAAATGTCCTAATCCAAGGGTTAGTGATGACCGACATGAGCAACCACTTAAGGAAAAGGAGAAATGGAAGTCACATGTGATCACTATTGGTGATTTTGAATATGAAAACGATGTGGTGGAATGATTAAGTGTTTATGTAATTGGATTCCAAAATAATGTTGTATATAGTATCGTGGAATATTGGAATATTTATGTATTGGTTTATTGTGGTTTTCAATAATTTTATGGTACTGGTAACCATGGAAAGTGATTGAGATATTTTTTGAAAAAAAGATGATATGCACACAATGAAGGGAAAACGAGAAAATGAAATATTTGAAAGTATTCATGAGCTCATGATTGATATATGGACTAAGTGATATCATGGTTTGAGTATATAGAATTTTGAGGATTTTGGTATGTGGAAAGAGTTAACTTTTAACAGCATTCATGTTTTCAATAAGGTTCAATGGGTATTCATTTTTTTTCAAGAGAATACATGATTAAGGCCTTCGAATGTTTGTAATGTGACTAATAAGACATATCTCATGATATATGGGGATCAACAATGGTATTAACATGCAAGTTGTATGAACTCTTTGGTAATCGTTTTCACTATAATATGAGATTAGACAACATTATTTTGGATAAGCCTAAAGATTGGAATGGATTATGATGGACAAAATTTAGTATTGTTTAAGGATAGAAGCTTTTTCGATATTATTTATGGGATGTTATAGTAATGTAGTCTTAGAAAAAGGACAACCTGCAGGATGGGTGACAGCCCATCGCGTCAGACAAGGATGTGGGAATCGAACCCACAACCAAAGTGCGACTGGCCTTTACTCCTACCACTGGCCTACAGGAAGTACCTATTTAGTAGAAACTAGTTTTATTATATTAAGTAGTATGATATATGAAGTATAAATCCATTTTTGGAACCATATATGATTAATCTCACTATATATGGACTTATGTATTTTTTTTGATAAATTTTCTAACCTTTTGTTTGAGACAGATGGAATGACCCATCATTCTATCACATGATCTTCTAACACATCATGAATGAAATTTTCAACTTCATTTCTTTAAGAGATGAAGTGGAAATTTTCCAAAGAATAACCAATTGTGAGACTATACCAAAATCAAGAATTATTTCTTCGAATTCCAATTTCATCAACTTTAGGGAAATGATCTTGAAAACCAAAACTTTTGTCCCAGTGCTCTTATATCTAATGAATCAGATGGTACCTTAGATCATCAAAAATTGATGGCTTTGTGATTGTTGGCTTTTCCATAGACATGTTCCCTACCACTCTCCATCAGAACATGATGGTTAGATTTCTCTTCAATATCTATATTTTCACCTTTGTGGAAACCTACTGATTAGTTTATTTGGGTAACCGTTACGTTTCATACTTTGGTTTTTAAATATTGGTTTTGGTATTCCTTTTTACGATGTGGGTTTCTATTCCATTTACAAACCCGACGAATTTCGAGGGCGAAATTCATTTTAAGGGGGGTAGAATCTAACACCCCGAGATTTTATGAAAAATATTTTTTTTAATTTCATTAATGTCTTGTGTTGTACGCTAAACCAAAAGGAGCTTGCACAACATGCATCTTTGACTTTCCTGGCATTACATGCAATCACGACCTTCCTCGATAGCATGTGTAGTACACAATACCGAGTTTGACTAAACAACGATATGCTATTAAAATATTATTAAAACTTGCCGTTATGAATAGTAATAACCACTTTTTGAACTTTTTTAAATATTATTTTTCAAAATGGACTTCATTTTTGGATTCGGAATATCAAAATTATCTTAGGGTGAAATTTTTGTACTTTTTGGATAACTTTCATTTTCTGATGAATAGTGAAAATTACTAAATTTTAATTAAAAACAACCTTTTTAATCGAAATAATTAATAGGGATAAATTATTAATTTGAGTGGTTTTAATGTTTATTAAGAATATATTTTTACAATTTAATACAATTTTGGTCATTGGATGTAATTTCACATTTAAACCAGACATAAACAAGTGTCAATCTTTTGATAGTTATTATCTCTTAAGAACACTGTATTTGTTTTGACGACGGGAATTAATTTTTGAATTAATTAAAACAACTGATTTGTTTTGAATTTGGTAAAATAGACATCATTTTTGAGTTCATAATATCAAATATAGCTTAGGCCTAATTTTTGGTATTTTTCTGGAAACTTTCATTTTTTGATGAATAGTGAAACCACAAAGTGGTAGTTAAAAAATGAATATTTCATAAAACATACTTTTACCACTTCTGTGAGTGGAATTTCAAAAATCCGAGAGACACGGTTGATGTCAGTATGTAAAATGTGGTTCAATGAGATGAAAATAATTTTTGGTGAATAGTAACTTTTTTACTTTTATTACCACAGTTAAAAGTAAATAGGGTAATTAAGAGTAAAAATGATATTATTATTACCCTAACACATATCCTAATGCTACTGGATAATTTTAATTCGAGAAAAAACAACCTTAGGAATAAAATATGACCATTTAGGCCCACTTGGATTAGATTAGGACATTTATTATTAATTTATTTAAAGAAGAGTTAAAATAGTTAAAATCAATGTTTAATAATAAAATGATTTTTAATATAGGGTTATACAGAAGATAAAATCGACTATAAATATTCATTAGAAATATAAAAATATTTCTTACATAATGATATTTTATTTTTAATTTTAAGACTTTAAATAAGTTAATTTATTTATGACTCAACGATGATGCAGTAATTATCTTATTGATGATATATTGACATAATTGATGTTATAAAAACCCAAATACATGTAATTTGAGACCTTTTATGAATTAAAATAATTTTATAGGTTAATAAGACATGTTATTATTGATTTAATTAACTTTGTTCGAACAAATAATTCTGTTATATATTTCACAAAAATCAATTACTAAATAGTGTCAAAATTGACATAAAATAGTTTTTAAAACAAATATTATATTATTAATTGTTATTTTATTCTTAAAAAATATAAGGTTCAGAAAAATGACTTATATAATGTTATATATATTAATAATAAACAACTTGGGGTTCGTTTGGCTTGTTATAGTAAGTTTATTTACCTTATAGTGTAAGAACACAAAAAGTCACGGTAAAATTAAAATTATCTAACTTAAAGATAAATCCAAATGATTAGGTTAAAATAGTAAACTAAACTTGTCCAAATTCTATTGGATTAGAGGATTTCGACCCATACCCACCTTAGCTTCGAAATAAATCAATTTGGATCTATTTAAAACCGAATATGGCTTTATAATAAAATAATATTTTTAGTTTTTCCAAAGGAGCCCCTCTCCTACCTTATAAAAGGCCACCTCCTCCCTCTCTTCCTCACACCACTTTGAGACTTCAATCTTGGAAAAAACCTGAAAAATTCTCTTCTCCTCTTCTCTAGAAACATCCTAGAGGTCCTGGTCTTCTTCAAAGACCAATTTTAGTTCCCTGAGAGGAGGACTCAAAGAGGCGCTTCAAAGAAAAGGTAATGTCCGTTACCGATTCTAACAACTCTATTTCTTCTTCCACTTCTTCTTCTTAGGTTTTTTCATTATGAAGTAATAACATCCATATCACTCATATAATTATATGTTATCATAAGTATGAAACAAACCTATTTCACCATCTATCCATCCTATGGAGAATGAAATCACCGCGTGTGCGTACGTACGGAATACCGTCTCCACACCGTGGTGTAATATATTTTCCACCACCACTTTACTTGGATGGGTATAATGGTGTACATAATAACTATATATGATTAGTTTAAAGTGATATTTATTATGAAATAGTATACATACACTCCAATACAATTCCACTATCATGAGACCGATATCATCGCTCGTGCGTACGTATGGACTACCGTCTCCACGACGCGATGAGATTCATTCTCCACGTTAACCATTCATGAATGATTATAAATTATATATAATAAGAAATCATGAAATATATGACATAATAATGATACTGGATTTATGTGTATATATATGTATGTCATCTACTTAATTCCATTCAACTCAATAAGGAAACAAAAACAGCGTTCATTCGTACGTACGGCCTACTGTCTCCCTGAACGGTGTATTTCTTTCTATTTACTGATATATTATATATATGTATATTCTGAATATATATTATATATAAATCATGTTTTATATTCTTTAATTAATTATTCATGATCTATGTAATCATATGAATAATTACAAGTCAGAACACAGACGACAAATGAAACGATTTTACCCAAAACGCTCTTTAACATGGAATTTATAAAAGAACGGGTAATATAAAGTCATAAGTGAACCATATATGATATCATAACAATGATTATGATTCTATAATAAGTCAATGACATTATTTCAATCATTATACAGGAGGTTTGGACACTTACAAAGCAAATCGGAGCTAAGGTAAGGGAAATATCACAATCTCATTTTTATCTGAGATTGTTTATACTTTGGAATTTACTAGGGTGTATTTTATCATCCACATCCATGTTTCCTCAATATTTAATAATATTTCCATACACCTAAAATTTTTTAAATACAATTTTACCCTTCGGTGCATTTGTAGTAAAAGATATGAAATGAATATTTTGTCATTTTTCATACGAGGTACTTTTTGACTTTTCCGACAAAAGTACGAGAAGAATTTTTTTAACTTATACGGAATGAATGGATTTTTAAAACATTATTTCCAAGATTCTTCCTTTAAATGTTTTCAAGTTTATTTTTAATCAACTTATTTTAGTTTATAATTGTATGACATGTTAAGAAAGGAAAAGTGTTTTTTAAGTAAAAAGGATATTTTCCTCAAGAATGGAGTTCAAGTGTTTTATCAAAATTATTTTCCATCTAAGATAATTAAGGGTTTTGTTTATATCCCTATTTTTAAATTGATTTGATTATGTTGTGATGGAAATATTTTTAAGAATTCCTTTATCTTATATGAATTGTTTTATGATGTCATGATGTTTAAGATTCCCATTTTTATTATATGGGTTATG
Source organism: Viscum album (assembly GCA_963277665.1). Taxonomy (NCBI): domain Eukaryota; kingdom Viridiplantae; phylum Streptophyta; class Magnoliopsida; order Santalales; family Viscaceae; genus Viscum; species Viscum album. Next base: position 1,787,403,251 of record OY728142.1, read on the forward strand.
CTATGATATATGGTTTATGATTTTGTGGAACACATAAGAATGGTATAATTATGAGATTGGTGGGACCTATACCTCCCTCCAATTAATTGGGTAAATATTTTAAATCTCTTGAGATAGACATGGCTGCAACGGCAGATTAAACCGGTTCAGTGATACAGGACTGAAACGAGGAGTGAACTCGGTTCAGAAATGGACTTTGTCCACTAAGATAGTCTTGGAATGAGTTTTGACTAATAATAAATGCTTATATATGATTATGTGTGTATTACACTAAGTTAAATGTTTTTTTTTGATTATTGGGATTACATTTCACTTCTATGATTTATCCCATGGTATGAAATTATGATTTCTATTGAAGGTTAAGATTTCCAAAATGTTATGTTTATGATGTGGTTGATTTTTCTTCTGTTTACCCTTACTGAGAATTTGAGCTCAACATTTTTTTGTTTTATTTTTCCCAGGATATAAAGAATTTTTTTAGGTAAAAAAAGTAAGATCTTTATGGGAGATTTTGAAGATCATTCACCACAATTAGAAGATTATATTCCGAGTTTCCAAAGACACTAAACTATTATGGTCCTTGTGTGTTTGTTTATGTTATGTACTAAGTATTCTGCAAAAGTAATGTAATTTCCATGTACGTTAAGCTTCAGGTCTCTATAGTTGGTATTATATGAGAGGTTTAGTCAACCATTGGAAAATTTGATGCGAGAACAATAGTGAGATCCCTAGAGATATTTCTAAGGTATGTCTAGGGATGTCCCTAAGGTTAAGTATAAGTATAGGTTATAGTACTAGAATTACGGTAACCCAAGATGTTAGATATTGAAGGTACTCTCCCTTTATTATATTGTTTTCCCTAGCGTGATTTTTGCCTCTCACAAAATTCTTTTTGGGTTTTAGACGATGGCTGGAACCCGAATGAACCGTGTTGATCAATGTAATGGACAATGCAAGGATTGTCCTCCTGAACAAACAAATGTTATGGGAGATGGAGTGCAAAATCTTATTGCTATACTTACACAAGATATGAATCATTCTGGACATCCAAATGAGTAGATAAGGGAACAATATTTTATTGAGTCCTTCATGAGGTAATGTCCACCTTCTTTCAGTGGGACTTCTGATCCACTTGTTGCTGAACAATGGATCAGTACTACTGAAAAGATATTTTCAGTTCTTCAATGTTCTGAACATGATAATGTCATCTTAGTAGTGTATCTTTTGGAAGGTTATGCGGATCAATGGTGGAATATTATCAAGAATATGAGGCCAAAAGATTAAATTGAGTCCATGGAATGGGACGAGTTCAAGAACTTATTTTTCAATAAGTACTTCCCTCGTATTCTCCGAACAAAGATGCAGAAAGAGTTTCTTGAACTGAAACAAATGTATGATGAATCTATTGGTACCTATGAATCATATTTTACAATACTTGCAAGGTACGCATCTGGTATTATTATCCAACTTTATAGTAAGATTGATCGATTCTTTAGTGGATTAAAACCAAGTCTTCGAAGGGCGTTAGCCATAAGGGACTTCAATAGCTACGAGGAAATTGTTCGATGTGCTCTTAAAGTTGAGATGGAGATTGGAGTAACCCATATGTCATATGGGTTTGATAAGAAGTGGAAAATGGAATTCAATGGAAAATCTAAAGATCACCCTGAAAAGAAGATGAGTTTTCCCTTATGCTCAATGTTTGGAAAGAAACATGGAGGGAGTTGTCTTAAAGGGACCAGTAAATGATTCAAATGTGGAAAGGAAGGTCATCGGGAATTTGAATACTGCAATGATGGTAAGAAGATGTCTAATTATGCAAACAAATGAAGGGATACATCGAAGGAACCTACTACACTTCAATGTTTCAAGTGCAAGGAAATGGGGCATTATGGTAATAAATGCCCTAATCCCAGGGTTAGTGATGATCGACATGAGCCACCACTTAAGGAAAAGGATAAAGGGAAGTCACATGCGATCACTATTGGTGATGTTGAATAAGGAAACGATGTGGTTGAATGATTAAGTGTTTATGTAATGGGATTCCAAAATAATTTTGTATATAGTATCATGGAATGTTGGAATATTTATGTATTGGTCTATTGTGGTTTTCAATAATTTTATGGTACTGGTAACCATGGAAAGTGATTGAGATATTTTTGGAAAAAAATATGATATGAGCATAATGAAGGGAAAACTAGAAAATGAAATTTTTGATAGTATTCATGAGCTCATGATTGATATATGGACTATGTGATATCATGGTTTGAGTATATAGAATTTTGAGGATTTTGGTATGTGGAAAGAGTTAAATTTTAACAGCATTCATGTTTTCAATAAGGTTCAATGGTTATTCCTTTTTTTGAAGGGAATACATGATTAAGGCCTTGGAATGTTTGGAATGTGACTAATAAGACATATCTCATGATATGTGGGGATCAAAAATGGTATTAACATGCTAGTTGTATGAACTCTTTGGTAATCGTTTTCACTATAATATGAGATTAGACAACATTATTTTGGATAAGCCTAAAGATTGGAATGGATTATGTTGGACATAAGTTAGTATTGTTTAAGGATAGAAGTTTTTTCGATATTATTTATGGAATGTTATAGTAATGTTGTCTTAGAAAAAGGACAACCTACAGGATGGCGACAACCCATCGCGTCAGACAAGGATGTGGGAATCGAACCCACAACCAAAGAGCGACTGGCCTTTATTGCCTACCACGGGCCTACAGGATGTCCCTATTTAGTAGAAAATAGTCATATTATATTAAGGAGTATGATAAATGAAGTATAAGTCCATTTTAGGAACCGCATATGATTAATCTCACTATATATGGAATTATGTATTTTTTTGATTAATTTTCTAACCTTTTATTTGAGACAGATGGAATGACCCATAATTCTATCACATGATCTGCTAACAAATCATGAATTACAAATTCAACTTCATTTCTTTAAGAGATGAAGTGGAAATTGTCCAAAGAATGACCAACGGTGAGACTATACCAAAATCACGAAATTATTTCTTTTAATTCCAATTTAATCAACTTTAGGGAAATGATCTTGAAAACCAAAAATGTTTTCCTAGTACTGTTATATCTGATGTATCAGATGGTACCTTAGATCGTCACAAATTTATGGCTTTGTGATTGCTGGCTTTTCCATAGCCATGTTCTCTACCACTCTCCATCAGAACATGATGGTTAGATTTCTCTTCCATATCTATATTTTCACCTATGTGGAAACTCAGTGATGAGTTTAGTTGGGTAACTGTTACATTTCATACTTTGGATTTTAATGATTGGTTTTGGTATTCCTTTTTACAATGTGGGTTTCTATTCCATTTATAACCCCGACGAATTTCGAGGACGAAATTCATTTTAAAGGGGGTAGAATGTAACACCCCGAGATTTTATGAAAAATATTCTTTTTAATTTCATTAATGTCTTGTGTTGTACACTACACCAAAAGGATATTGCACAACACGCATCCTTGACTTGACTTGCATTACAAGCAATCGCGACCTTCCTCGATAGTATGTGTAGTACGCAATACCGAGTTTGACTAAACAACGATATGTTATTAAAATATTATTAAAACTAGCCGTTATGAATAGTAATAACCAATTTTTGAACTTTTTTAAATTTTATTTTTCAAAATGGACTTCATTTTTGGATTCGGAATATCAAAATTAGCTTAGGGTGAAATTTTTGTACTTTTTGGATAACATTCATTTTCTGATGAATAGTGAAAATTACTAAATTTTAATTAAAAACATCCTTTTTAATCGAAATAATTAATAGTGATAAATTATTAATTTGAGTGGTTTTAAAGTATATTTAGAATATATTTTCACAGTTTAATACAATGTTGGTCATTGGATGTAATTTCACATTTAAACCAAACATAAACAAGTGTCAATCTTTTGATAATTATTATCTCTCAAGAACACACTATTTGTTTTGACGACAGGAATTAATTTTTATATTAATTAATGCAACTGATATGTTTTGAATTTGGTAAAATAGATATCATTTTTTAGTTCATAATATCAAACATTTTTTAGGCCTAAGTTTTGGTATTTTTCTGGAAACTTTCATTTTTTAATGAATAGTGAAACCACAAAGTGGTAGTTAAAAAAATGAATTTTTCATAAAACATAATTTTACCGCTTCTGTGAGTGGAATTTCAAAAATCTGAGAGACACGGTTGATGTCAGTAAGTAAAATGTGGTTCAATGAGATGAAAATAATTTTTGGCGAATAGTAAACTTTTTTACTTTTATTTACCACGGTTAAAAGTAAATAGTGTAATTAAGAGTCAAAATGATATTATTATTACCCTAACACATGTCCTAATTCTATTGGATTACTGTAATTCGACCAAAAACAACCTTAGGAATAAAATATGACCATTTAGGCCCACTTGTATTAGATTAGGACATTTATTATTAATTTATTTAAAGAAGAGTTAAAATAGTTAAAATCAAAGTTTAATAATAAAATCATTTTTAATATAGGTTTATACATAAGATAAAATAGACTATAAATATTAATTAGAAAGAAAAAAAGATTTCCTACATAATTATATTTTATATAAAATTTTTATACTTTAAATAAGTTAATTTATTTTGACACAACGATGATGGAGTAATTATCTTATTAATGAAATATTGAAATAATTAATGTTATAAAAATCCAAATAAATGTAATATGATACCTTTTATGAATTTCACTAATTTTCTAGGTCAAAATGACATGTTAGTATTGATTTAATTAACTTTTTTAGAACTAATAATTCTGTTATTTATTTCACAAAAATCAATTACTAAATAGTGTCAAATTGACATAAAATAGTTTTTAAAACAAATATTATATTATTAATTGTTATTTTATTCCTAAAAAATCTAAGGTTCTTCCAAATGACTTAAATAAGGTTATATATATTAATAATAAACAACTTGGGGTTCGTTTGACTCATTATAGTAAGTTTATTTACCTTATAGTGTAAGAAAACAAAAAGACACTGTAAAAGTAAAATTGTCTAACTTAAAGTTAAATATAAATGATAAGGTTAAAATAGTAAACTATGCTTGTAAAAATTCTATTGGATGAGATGATTTCAACCCATACCCACCTTAGTTTCTAAATAAATCAATTTTGATGTATTTAAAACCGAATATTGATTTATAATAAAATAATATTTTTAGTTTTTCCAAAGGAGCCCCTCTCCTCCCATATAAAAGGCCACCTCCTCCCTCTCTTCCTCACACCAATTTGAGCCTTCAAGATCGGCCAAACCCTAAATAATTCACTTCTCCACTTCCCTAGAAACATCCTAGAGGTCCTGATCTTCTTCAAAGTCCAATTTTAGTGCCCTAAGAGGAGTACTCAATGAGGCGCTTCAAAGAAGAGGTAATGTCCGTTACCGATTCTTTCAAGTTTATTTCTTCTTCCACTTCTTATTCTTAGGTTGTTTCATTATGAAGTAGTAACATCCATATCACTCATATACTGATATGTTATTATATGTATTAAACAACCCTATTTCACCATCTATCCATCTTATAAAAAACGAAAATCACCGAGTGTGCGTACGTACGGAATACCGTCTCCACGCCGTGGTGTAATCTATTTTCCACCACCACCTTACATGGATGGGTATAATGGTGTACATAATAACTATATATTATTATTTTAAAGTGATATTGATTCTTAAATAGTATAAATACACTCCAATACAATTCCATGATAATGAGAACGATATCATCACTCGTGCGTACGTACGGACTACCGTCTCCACGACGCGATGAGATTCATTCTCCACATTAACCATTCATGAATGATTATAAATTATATATTATAAGAAATCATGAAATATATTACATAATAATGATACTAGATTTATGTTTATATATATGTATGTCATCTACATAATTTCATTCAACTCAATAAGGAAACGAAAACAACGTTCTTGCGTACGTACGACCTACCATCTCCCTGAACGGTGTATTTATTTACATTTACTAATCTATTATATATATGTATATTCTGAATATATATTATATATAAATCATGTTTTATATTATTGAATTAAGTATTCATGATCTAAGTAATCATATGAATAATTACAAGTCAAAACACGGATGACAAATGAAGCGATTTTCCCCAGAACGCTCTTTAACATGGAATTTACAAAAGAACGGGAAATATAACGTCATAAGTGAACCATATATGATATCATAACAATGCATATTATTATGTAAAAAGTCATTGAAATTATTTAAATCATTATACAGGAGTTTTGGACACTTACAAAGAAAATCGGACCTAAGGTAAGGGAAATATCACAATCTCATTTTTATCCGAGATTGTTTATACTTTGGAATTTACTGGGGTGTATTTTATCATCCACATCCATGTTTCCTCAATATGTAATATTATTTCCATACACCTACAATTTTTCAAATACAATTTTACCCTTCGGTGAGTTTTTAGTAAAATATATGAAATGAATCTTTTGTCTTTTTTTCGTACGAGGTACTTTTTGACTATTCCGACAAAAGTACGAGAAGAATGTTTTTTTAACTTATATGGAATTAATGGATTTTTAAAACATTATTTCCAAGAATCTTCCTTTAAAAGTTTTCAATTTTATTTTTAATCAACTTCTTTTAGTATATAATTGTATGACATGTTAAGAAAGGAAATATGTTTTTTAAGTAGAAAGGATATTTTCCTCAAGAATGGAGTTCAAGTGTTTTATAAAAATTATTTTCCATCTATGATAATAAAGGGTTTTGTTTATATCCATATTATTCCATTTATTTGATTATTTTGTGATGGAAATATTTTTATGAATTTCTTTATCTTATATGAATTGTTTTATGATTTCACGATGTTTAAGATTCCCATTTTTATTACATGGGTTATGCTATGATGTATGGTTTATGATTATTTGGCACACATAATAATTGTATAATTATGAGATGGGTGAGGCCTATATCTCCCTCTAATGAATTGGGTAAAGATTTTATATCTCTTGAGATAGACATGGCTGCAATGGCAGGTTAAACCAGTTCAGTGAAATAGGACTGAAACGAGGAGTGAACTCGGTTCAGAAATGGACTTTGTCCACTAAGATAGTCTTGGCAATGAGTTTGGACTAATAAGAAATGATTCTCTATGATTATGTGTGTATTACACAAAGTTCCATGTTTTATGTTATGATTATTGGGATTACATTTCACTTCTATGATTTATCCCATGTTATGAAATTATGATTTCTTTTGCAGGTTAAGATTTCCAAAATGTTATGTTCATGATGTGATTGATTTTTCTTTTGTTTACCCTTACTGAGCATTTGAGCTCACCCTTTTTATGTTTTCTTTTCCCCAGGATATAAATAACGGTTTTAGGTAAAAAAAAGGAAGATCTTTATGGGAGATGTTGAAGATCTTTCACTACAATTAGAAGATTATATTCCGAGTTTCCAAAGACACTAAACTATTACGGTCCTTGTGTGTGTGCTTTTGTTATGTACTAAGTATTCCACAAAAGTAATTTAATGTCCATGTACGTTAAGCTTTGGGTCTCTACAGGCTTCCTACGTACCTTTCCGTGGAAAGTATTAAAGTCCACGTATTTCAGAATGGTGCGAGAGAACCGACGTGAAGGGGGTCAGAACGACCCGGTGTTGGGCTTGAACCTTGGGGAGGATTCCTATGTACATTTCCTTGTTAAGGATCATAGTCCACGTATTTCAGAAATAAATATAGTGAACCGATGTGAAGGGGGTCAGAACAACCGGGTTTAGGGCTCGAACCTCATGGAGGAATCCTACGTACCTTGCCTTGGCAAGGATCAAAGTCCACATAGTTTGGGATGGTGTGGGTGAACCGACGTGAAGGGGGTCGGAATGAATGGGTGTTGGAATTCAACCTTAGAGAGGCTTACTATTTACCTTGCCTTAGCAAGGATCAAAGTCCACGTAGTTCTGAATGGTGTGTGGGTCTTACACTCTAGGTGGTCTAGTATTGATGTCATGTTTGATGATTACATTAAGCCCTCGTGAGTCATTCTCGGTGTGAGAAATACAAGGTAGTGAATACCTAAATATCACATCATGAAAGGTGAATCCCTAGGAAGTGGAATAGGGATTACACGTGGTTAGTGGCTGTTTCCTATAGAAATGGGGAGGACCCCATCGATTTAAGATTCAAACATTCCAAGCGGTTTATAGCGGGTTTCTTCGTAGAACAGGAAACATCCAATGATTCCATATCCATTTGGACCTACATTTCAAAGGTAGGTGCTCAATTGTTATGAACTGATGAAACATGAGAATTTTCATTGGTTGAGAGGATGGGAGGTCATATTCATAACACCTTTTTGGGGGTAATTATTGACTACTCTGGGAATCTCTTAATAGATTTAAGTTATGTTCGCGAATAGTTATTATATTACCATGTATGAAGATGATATTTCCTTTAGATATGAAAATCAATAAATAGTATGAATGAAATTTAGAGAACCTTTTATATTTATTCGAGTTTCTTCATCAATAGTGAATCATCTGTATTTTTTAGAGATTCTTAGTCAATGGTATCCTTCAATACATAAACGTCTCTTGGTCAATATGATGACCATACTTGTTTTAAAGCCAATTAGTGGGGCACTTGATGTTTATTTTCATTCAGAAGGACATGGACAGTTTCAGAGATGGGATCGTACCTGCAGATGGGATACCTACGTATCCTTTGTTTTGGAAAAGGAATTATTACCCACATAGTTTGAGTGATTCATGGATCAAAGAAAGATGACATAATTACTTTAACACTCTAAGATCACATGAGTCATGCTCGTGTGAGAAACAAGAGTAATTGGTAAAACTAGATAATTATGTCATCATAAGAAATGATGTGGGGCTTATGTATGTACGACTGCCCAAATAGATGATGATTCAGATTTACTTCAGGGATGAAACCCGGGAATAATGTCCATAAAGGTATTTTACATCATGTAGATTTGGATACTCTAACTTGGGGCTTACTCCTAAGGAAGATTCACAAATTATAGGGGGACTTATGATTAGGTTTTACTCCTGAGAACGAAGCCCAAATCAAAAGTAAATTAAGACTGGTAAAGAGAAATCATGACTGGGGATTATTCCTAAGGAGGAGGCCTAAGTTAAAGGTTTTGAGAACTGTAGCTTACTCTTAAGGGGGAGGCCCATGTTAAGGGACTTGGGGATTACTCCTAAATAGGATTCCCATATTTTTAGACTTTGACACTGGGGCTTACTCCTAAAGAGGATGCACAAGTTAAGTGAATTATGGTTGGGGCATACTCCATAGGAGGATGCCCAGATTTCAAAATTAGGACCGGGGCTTACTCCTATAGAGGATGCCAAAGTTAGGGGACTTGGGGATTATTCCTAAAGAGGATGCACCGATTTGGAAATTAGGACTAGGGCTTACTCATAATGAGGACTCCCAAGTTAGGGGACTTGGGGCTTACTCCTAAATTGGTTGCCCGGATTTGAAAATTAGGACTGGGGCTTACTCATAAAGAGGATGCCCAGGTTAGGGGACTTGGGGATTACTCATAAAGAGGATGCCCAAATTAAGAGAACTTGGACTTTTTATTACTCATGAAAAGGGGGCTTAGGTTAAGGATTATCTCATATTAAATGATGCGGTTGAATGAATGAAATCACTAACCTTAGTGACATGAAGATATGTAAATCACTAGGTTTTGAGAAATGATCCACATAATTCCTATCACACAAGGAAGCCAAAAAATAAATCATGCCATGAATGGATTTGGAGAGAGTTCTGAAGGATTAATATTGATGAGGATAGGTGGATAGGCATAAGAGAGGTGAAATAGGAAAGAGGGGAACCCAAAAAGAAGGTGGCACACAAGTCCTGCGTGGGCGCGCAAGTCCTGGTCGCACAAGTAGACTTGCGCGTCAAATGGGTACTTGCGTGATGGTCAACCCTTAAGGTAATACTTGGGTAAGACTTAGATCAAGCCCTTAGTATTATCCCTAGAGGATTCTAGAAGAGGGGCGCACAAGTTCTATAGAAGGGGTAAGGCGATGTGGAAGTGCGGCCATTTCCCTTAAGGGCTGGCCACTTAGGCCCAAATGTGTTGATGAGTTTCAACACATAATCCTTCCGCCCCCTCTTTTGATCTTCTGTTCTATGTAAAAAATTACCTTAGAAGTGTTTTGAAGCTTTGAGAAGAGACTAGGGCGCCAGGAGCTCAAATATGAGTTTCTGTAATTTTTCGTCCCTGAAATGGGGGGGCCACTAGGGGTATTTATAGGCCGGTGAAGACCCTGGGTGAAATTCATAGAGGGTTCACAATTCACCTACGCGACCATTTGGTGGCGTTCAAGTACACTTGCGTGACCTTGGTGGAATTTCCGTGACCAAAGTGCATTTGAATCTTTGTTCATTCCATTGTCAATTTTTGATGAATCTTCAAAGGATGAATGACTTTGGGTTCAAGGTATCTCCCTTTGCAATTTGTTAGACTCTGTGATGGAAAAGATTGTCAACAAAAGTCCACCCTCAGAGTTGGATCCGAAAGAAATGAGGTTGTAACTCTGAGGAAAGAAGAAAACTATGGAAACTTCGACGAGCAGTTTTTAAGCGCGTAGATGGCGTCAGGAAAGTGCGAGTCACACAGGCCTCAGAGCAGCTAGTTTCACTCCTTGTCTTTAGGCACGCAGGGTTGAGTCTTGGCCTATATATATACGGCCATTCCTCACGCAAAGCACATAATTTCAGATTTCGAGCTCTCGCCGCACAAGCTGACTTCACCGCACAAGTTCCACTGTTTTACACTGTTTCTTTGCTATCGCGCTGCTATAGAGGTATTTGGATTTGCATGGCGATACCTGCACGCCAAAACTTGAGCGACACACTGATACTTATGTACCAACTTTGGGAGTTTCACACCTTAATTCCTTATCCATTTTTTTACTTTTCATCACATAATTTATGAAAAATCAATGTACATAAGATTTAATTATTCATATTTTGTGCAGATTAAATGGCTCCCAACAGAATAAGAATGGCTGATGAACTGGCTAGCAAGTGAGTTGATTATATGATGAGCATCGTTGGCCATGATTATTATGATATCTGCGACATCACTCTCCCCGATTTGGACAAGTACTCGAAGAAGTATCATCTTAATTTCCCACAGAGCATCTACCTGCCTCTGTATGACCACGGTCATCTGCAAGGAATCAAAGTTCTAAATATTAAGAATTATATGCACGAGATGCAACCGCACTGCTACTCTTCTATTTCGGTTATGTTGTGCATTAAGAGCAGCAACAATGGTGTGAACTTTTAAATTTTTTTCTTCATGCCATTTCCTTGCAGATATGAAAATGGAAAACTCTGGGTTAATATGTTTTCCACTACTGGTTGACAGAGAGAAGATTATCATGACATTAGAAACAATATCTAAAAATATTACTCTCTCCAAATGGCTCTTTACTTTTAATGATCCATTCTCAAATCCATGTATCCATCTTCCAAGTCTCTTGGACAGAAACAGATTCACTATTTGATCAGAAATTTTTTTTCTCAAACCGCACTCAAGAACATTATTTTACAATTGTTCAAAGAAGAGATGGTATCGCCGTATCTCTTGTTGTATCTAGTTTAAATTAATGAATTCGAGGTGGTTGCGGATGAAGCTCGGGATGCCGTAAATCAAATGAAGATTTATGTTGACAACCTTCTGTAATTCTTAGAAATGAGAAGAGACTCCTATCTATGGATGTCCTTCTAACTCTTGTACATCAATGAAGAATACTTTCATCTTCCATCATTTTTTCTTCTATTCTGTGATACCTATTTTAAATTTTACCTAATCCAATGGGCTTAGTAAGAATATTTTGATTTTTTTTCTAGGATTATTATAAATAACCCTACAATCTTTTAATCTTTTAGTATCTTAATATTTCATAAATCATATGAAAATTTATGTTTAGTGAGCTGAGACTTGACTTCATTTAGAGTTCCCTTGTCTTTTGAGGGATGTTTAAAGTCATGCACGTCGTACAAAAAAAGGGCTAATGTTTAAGGTCGAAATAGCTTTGACCAAGTGGATAATAATTGACTCAATTCCATGATAATTTATCCAAAAACATATTACCATGTTCAAGTATGGGGGAAAAAATATGTAAACGATGACTAAAGATATTTTGAATCTGAGGAATGATATGAAAAAGGGATATAAGGCATTAAAATAAGTAGTTCACAAGAATGAAGTTACCACTATTCAACAACCCCATTAGGGGGTTGAATTATCCAGGGCCACCTAAGGGAATTGGCTGCACAGTTAAATAATGGTATCTTTTGGCTGATAGGTCCATTATGTAGACTACTTATGCAAGGCCGCCTAAAGGAACGTGCTGCATAGTCAGGAAAAATAACTCTCAGAAATTTACTTTTCTACTGCGAAAAAACTAGTGGGAGTTTATGGAGATTCAAATTTTCCAAATCATAGAGTCTGATGTATAGAGAGAGGTAAATGAATATGGAGAAGATATTTCCAAACAAGATTGTCTAAAAACTAGATGAATGTCACTCCTACGAAGGTATGACACAAACATAGGGAAGGGAAATATAAACCATAGGATTGAATACTTTCAGATCATGATAAATAGTGTGAGACAAATATATTAAGGATGGCTATTTTTTCGGATCCCTACATATTGTCGTTAAGTGAACTAAGGAAAAAAAGTTGTTTTCTTCCCAAGAATAAGTTACCATTATTTAAAAAACCCTTTAGGGGGTTGAATTATGTAGGGCCGCCTAAGGTAATTGGATGCATAGTATAATAATAGTATCTTTTGGATAACAAGTCTGTTATGTAGACTGTTTATGCAAGGCCGAATAAGGGCATGTACTGCATATTCAAGAAAAAGAACTCTCAAAAATTGGAAATTTTGTGACTAGATGTCAAGAAAATGGTAATGAAGATCTGAAAATATTTAAGGTTAGGATTATGACACATAAAAATGGGTATTGCCCATTATATGTAGAGATACACAGATTAATTCTAACCATAATCATGTTGTGGCTGGGTCCTGAATTGAAATGGTGTACTTCACTACGTGTAACGCCCCGACCCCAGTTACCCAGAGTCGGTGCATTATTACATAACATTGGCATGATCACAAGAAAGATCAAATCTCGAAAGACCGATTGGTTTAGTAGCCTTGGAAACACTAGATATATTCATAAGTTTTGCATTACATCATAAAATGAAAAACTACTACAACAACATAATGTTCCACAATCCACACTATTAACCCCTCATAAAATCCCTGCAGGTCATTCATAACTTACTTCTTCACATCCTGGGAAAAATAAAACATAGAAAAGGGGTGAGCTCAAATGCCCAGTAAGGATAACAATATAGCGGAAACTTTCATAAATAAGAATAAACATTTAAGGCAATGTATAACTAAAACAAAACCCTTTTAAATATGAACATTCAACATGGTATGGCATAAATAAAATGAAATAATGCCATTTACTTATTCACATGGATACTCTACTAATCGAATAATCACATGCAAAAATCAATAACCACTTTCATAATGTTGGAATGCATAATGCTAAACTTTAATTACTTTTCAAGGCCTCGTCCCAAGACCGTGGGGCTAACTGTAACCGGAACCCAACCCGGAGTGCCTCTAATAACCGGACACCAACCCGGAGGGCTTACTTTTACCAGTCCCTAACCTGGAGGGCTTACTTTTACCAGTCCCCAACCTGGAGGGCTTACTTTTACCAGTCTCCAACCTGGAGGGCTTACTTTAACCAGTCCCCAACCTGGAACATACTTGTCTAACACATTCATATGAAGTAAAGATTGAAATATAACATAAACATTCTTATTGGAACTAGCATACGAAATGTCAATACTTTCACCATAAACTATGAATGGTATAAAAATAGCACATCCACAGTCAAACATATCACAAAACCATCAAAACAATATAGAAGTTTTGTATCATAATAAATCAACTTCAAATAATCTTAAAACCCATCAAAGGATGTTGACATAGATGAAATCAAAATTCTTTTTAAATAAATATCTCCTTTTATTTTGAAATCATTTAAGATCCATATAAAATCAAACATTTTCATTGAAAATAATCTTATAAGCTTTTAAGGGAAGCTTTGACGATTTTATAACGGCGGAAAATAACCGCACCCGCCGTATAAGTTAAAAAAACATTCTTATCTTAATTCTGTCGAAAAGGTTAAAAAGCACCTTGTTTGGAAAAAGACGGAAAGATTCCCTTATAAACCTCTTATAAAAAGTCAAACAAGGGTATAAATGACTTTAACCCATATTCTTTTAAATATTAAAAATGTTTTGAAATACATTTTGAAGAAACATGGATGTGGAAGATAACGAGATCCCAGTAGATTATTACGTATAAACAACCTCAGATAATGAAGAGATTGTGAAATAACCCTTACCAGTTTGGTAACTTATGAAACATACAACCCATGAAAGAGGTATCAAACAATGAATATGTAAGTACACATAAATTAGAGTGTATTACACAAAGAATATAATTATGGTCAGTACATACACCACACAAAAGGTAATGGTGGCAATATGGCATGAATCTCATGAGAATAAGGAGTGAGATGAAAACCCCTTACCACGTTAATCAACTGAGTCGTATGGCCAAAAGTTAATAACCACCAAATGATTTACAGAATAACATGAATATAAATATAATCATGATAATATATATCAAATGGCAGTACACAATACACCACTTTCAATAATTTAGTGGCGAACAATGGAAATCTCACGGAATTGAAAGTGAGATAAGAAAATCCCTTACCTTGTACTTTTCCTTGGTTGGGGTAGGTTAACCTCCTGTATAATTGTGAAATAATTGTTACTAAATTATACAAGAATCATATACATTAATATGATGTCATATATGATCTTTTAATATTGATTTGATAATAATATCTTAGTATTATCGTCATTTCGGGTGTTAACTTACTCATTTTATTTATATGTTTTGTTACATAAGTCATGTTTGTTGTATCTTATTCATATCCAGAATGATATAAAGTCCTTAAACATCATTTTTAAATCATTAAATTATAATTATACTTGAATGGATACGATGGATAATGAATCTCATCGCGTTCGTGGAGACGGTAGCCCGTACGTACGCACGAACGCTATTTCCATTTAATTTTTATTTTAAAAGAATCGAATCCAAATGATACATAAGTATATTACTATTCCAGTATAATATAATATTTTATATATGTTACTTAAGTTCATTAACACCATCCTTTATACGTTCCATGTGTGGTATGAACGAGTAATATCATTTTAAGGGGGCGGTAGTCCGCACTTCCTCAAATGAAATTATCGTATGTATATACAACATGAAACGAATAATGGTATGAAATAAAATGGAATTACAGAAGCTTATATATAAAATATATATCATTAATATCATATTTAATTACAGTGCCATCATAATGGCCACCATGAGAGGCGGTAAGATGTATTTGAACAATCATCGTTTCGTGAGGCGTTAGTTTTCCATCCACAGAAACATTATGTTCATCATCCATTAGATGGAGTTGTGTGTATGTGTAGTTTGAATCCTTCTTATAACAACATCCTAGTATATTGAGGATACTGGTGTTGTTACAAAAGAAAGGAAATAAAAAGAGTTTGGGGGTTGAAGAAGCAAAATAAATGAAAATAATTTAAGAGAAATCGTTACCTTTAATTTAGGTAACTCACTTTGGTTGGAACCAAAGGATTTCTTGAAATGATTTCTGCCTAAGGGGAAGCTTCAAGGAGGAGGAGAGGGATGTGGGGAGCTTATTTAGGCAGAGTTTGGACGAGCAAAGTGGCTTGAGAGGTGTGAGGAATGAGTAGAAGTGGTCTCCTTTTATAAGGGAGAGGAGGGGCTCTTTATGAAAGAGTGAAAGTATTACTTTATAATATAATTATATTCGGTTTATAATAGTCCAAAAATCATTTAGGTAGAAGATAAGATGACTCATATTCTAAATAACATCAACCAATAAGAATTGGACAGGTTTTAGATAATATTTTAATCATTATAATATTATTTATTTCAATGATTTATTAATGAGGTAAACATTGCATCATTATTGTGTCATTAATAATTTAACTTATTTTATGTCTAAAAATTATAAATAAAATATCATCATGTATGAAATCTTTTTAGCTTTCTAATGAATATTTATAATCGAAAATCCAACATGTAAAACCCTATGTAAAAATTGTTCTTCTAAAAGATGTAAGCTTATGCCATTTTTATTTTTATTTTAACTTTATTAATATAATGTGTCCCTACCACATACAAGTGGCTCCAAGGGGTCCCCAAATTGACCCAAGGATGCCAAAGGTCGGGTATGTGTCAACCAATAAGGTTAGGACACGTTTTAGGGTAATTTTGTATTATTATAATATTATTTTTTAACCCTTATTTACCGGATTTACCCTTTAACCATGGTAAATAAAATATTTACCACAGTAACTATTCAAAATGTCTAAAAATAAAAGTTACCTATTTACACAATTTGAAAATCCTGATTCCAAATATGGAATCCATTTTCCTAAATTCAAAACACAGAAGTGGCAGAAATTAATTTAAAATTAATTCCCGCTGTCAAAACAAAAAGCGTGTTTTTAAGAGATAATAACTATAAAAAGATTGACACTTGTTTATGTTCGGTTTAATTGTAAAATTATGTCCAATGACCAACATTACATTAAATGGTAAAAATATATTCTAAATATACTTTAAAACCACTCAAATTCACAATTTATCACTATTAATTATTTTGATTAAAAAAGTTGTTTTTAATTAAAATTTAGTAATTTTCACTATTCATCAAAATATAAAAGTTATCCGAAAAGTACCAAAATTTCACCCTAGGCTAATTTCAATATTCCGAATCCAAAAATGAAGTCCATTTTGAAGTATAAAATATATAGGATTTCAAAAAGTAGTTATTACTATTCACAATGGCTAGTTTAATTAGTTGTGGTGTGTGTTAGAACTCGGTGTTGCGTACAACACACGCTATCACATTATTCAAAGAGAAGCGTACCGTAGAAGCTTGGGTGTTACATTCTCCCCTCCTTCAAATAATTGCGTCCTCGCAATTTCTAGGGTATTACTGCATAAAAAGACTCGGGTGGTTCTTCATCATAAGTTCCTCGGGTTCCCACGTTGCCTCTTCCATCTTATGATTTCTCCACAAAACTTTTACCAGACGCGTCGTCCGGTTTCTCAGCACTTGTTCTCTCGTATCAAGAATCTTGACGGGCTCTTCGCAATAAGACAGATCGGGTTCCAGTTCTAATTCCTCATAGGTGAGTACATGCGTCGGATCAGGCATGTATTTCCTCAATAGAGATACGTGGAACACATCATGAACTTTGGAGAGACTTGGCGGCATTGCCAATCGATAAGCTACAACCCCAATTCGTTCTAGAATTTCGAAAGGTCCGATGTACCTGGGACTCAATTTACCTTTCTTACCAAAACGTATGACTACCTTCCACGGAGATACCTTCAGAAAAACATGATCACCGACTTGAAATTCCAAATCCTTCCTTCGATTATCGGCATAGCTCTTCTGCCTACTTTGAGCTGCTTTGATGTGATTTTGGATTACTTTCACCTTTTCCACCGTTTCCTCCACCAGTTCTGGGCCTACAAGTTTTCTTTCACCAACGTCATCCCAACAGGTTGGTGTACGACATCTCTTTCCGTATAACGCTTCATATGGTGCCATCTGAATACTCGAATGGAAGCTATTGTTATAGGAAAATTCTACCAAAGGTAAATATTGATCCCACATACCCTGAAATTCAAGTGAGCAAGATCTCAACATGTCTTCTAAGGTTTGAATAGTCCGTTCTGATTGTCCATCTGTCTGAGGGTGGAAAGCAGTGCTCAAATGAAGTTCAGTATCCAGGGATTTCTGAAGACTTTTCCAAAATCTTGAAGTAAAACGGGGATCACGATCAGAAACAATCGATAGGGGTACTCCATGAAGTCTCACAACTTCATTAATGTATAGTCTTGCTAGACATTCCAGGGGTATATCTTCTCTTATAGCAAGAAAATGTGCTGACTTGGTAAGACGATCAACAATAACCCATATTGCATCGTTCCTTCTAGGAGTCTTCGGTAGCCCCATGACAAAGTCCATCGTAATATTGTCCCATTTCCACTCCAGTATAGGAAGAGGTTGCATGACTCCTCCAGGATGTTGCCTTCCAGCTTTCACTTGTTGACAAACCATACATCTTGACACAAAATCAGCAATCTCCCTCTTTATATTGTCCCACCAAAAATGTTATTTCAAATCTCTATACATTTTGGTGCTCCCAGGGTGTATAGAGAAATTGGAACTATGAGCATCATCCAGCAATTCCCTTTTTAGATCAGGTATATTGGGAACACAAAGTCTCTTCCCGAATTTCAAAATTCCATCTTCATACACAAAGTCTCTCAATCTCCCATCATTCACAGCTTTAATATTCTTTTGGAATTCTTCATCATCGGTCTGAGAACTCTTAATCCTTTCTAGTAAAGATGGTTTGGCAACCATTTGAAAAAGCATTAATGTTTCACCTTCCCTGGTTATTCCCATGTCCATCTTCACTAGATCCATGAAAATTGGATCCCTTTCAATTCTCATATTGTTCAAAACTCCATGGTCTTTTCTGCTCAAAGCATCTGCTACTTTGTTTGCTTTCCCCGGGTGGTAGTGTATCGTACAATCATAATCCTTGAGTAATTCAAGCCATCTCCTTTGCCTCATGTTGAGTTCTTTTTTTGAGAAAATATACTTCAAACTCTTGTGATCAGTATAAATCTCACATTTTTCACCATAGAGGTAGTGCCTCCATATCTTCAAAGCAAAGATCACAACTGCTAACTCGAGATCATGAGTAGGATAGTTTTGTTCATGAATTTTCAACTGTCGTGATGCATAGGCAATAACTCTATCATTCTGCATAAGGACACAGCCAAGTCCTTTCTTCGATGCATCACTATAAATAACGAACCCATCATTCCCCGATGGTAGAGTCAATATAGGAGCATTGACTAATCTTCTCTTCAGTTCTTCGAAACATTCTTCACACTCTTTTGTCCAAACAAATTTGACCCCTTTACGTGTGAGCTTCGTTAATGGGTTAGCCAATCGGGCAAAATTCTGGACGAAACGTCGATAATAACCTGCCAAACCAATAAAACTACGTACCTCAGTTATACTCGTAGGTGCTGGCCATTCTTGGATTGCCTTGGTCTTAGAAGGATCAATAGAGATTCCATCTTTAGAGACAATATGGCCAAGAAAAGAAATCTCCTGAAGCCAGAATTCACACTTGCTAAACTTCCCATATAATTCATGCCTCCTCAGAGTCTTCAAGATAATGCGCAAGTGATTTTCATGATCTTCATAGGTTTTGGAGTATACCAAGATATCATCAATAAATACCACCACAAATTCATCGAGATACTCCTTGAAAACTCTATTCATTAGATCCATGAATACAGAGGGTGCATTAGTCAATCCAAACGGCATTACAGTAAACTCGTAATGCCCGTACCTGGTTCGAAATGCTGTTTTCGGAATGTCTTCCTTCTTCACACACAACTGATGGTATCCAGATCGAAGGTCAATCTTTGAAAAGTATTGAGCTCCATGCAGTTGGTCAAATAAATCATCAATACGAGGTAGGGGATACAAGTTCTTTATCGTTATAGCATTGATCTCCCTGTAGTCGATACATAACCTCATAGATCCATCTTTCTTTTTAACAAAAAGAACAGGGGCTCCCCATGGAGAAACACTAGGGCGAATAAATCCCTTATTACTCAATTCCTCTAGTTGCTTCTTTAGTTCGACTAACTCTACAGTGGCCATTCTATAAGGGGTCTTCGATATAGGCCTTGATCCAGGAATCAAATCAATAGAAAACTCAACTTCTCGTTCTGGAGGATGTCCAGGTAAATCTTCCGGAAATACATCTACAAATTCTTTCACAACAGGTACATCCTCTATTTGAACATTCCTTTCCTCACCGACAGTTATTTCATTCTCTTCCTCCCCAATAATTGAATTAAGTTGAGCTACTGGGGGTGGATCTAAATAATAATTAGGTGGTGACGATTCTGCTCTAAAAATAAGGTGCTCCTTATCATTATCATCAAGAATCGTAACCTCTTTCTTCTTACAATAAATCTTCGCATCATAGTCCGAAAGCCAGTCCATACCGAGGATTATATCAAACTCAATCATAGGTATGACGATGAAATCAGCAGATAAAGAAAATTTATGTGATCTAATGGGGACTGATTCACAAAACTTTGTTGCAACGATACTTCCCTTAGGAGTTTTAACTGACAACTCCCTTATTAAATCAAATTGGAAATATCTAATTTTCTTAGCAAACTGGGAAGATATGAAACAATGCGATGATCCAGAATCAAATAATGCATTTGCTAAACTTGAGGAAACCATTAAATTACCTGCCACCACATCTTTCGGAGCTTCTACCTCTGCAGTAGTGATAGCATAAGCCTGGCCTTGATCCCTTGGCCTTTTCTGAGGTAAGTTCTCCTGACGCTTAGGGCATGCATTTGCATAATGCCCCATCTCCCTGCAATTGTAGCACTGAACGTTGGTAGCTTCCTTCTTCCCCTTGCAATCATGAGCTTGGTGGCCTTTTTCACCACACTTGTAACAGACTCCCATTCCCTTCAAGCAAGTACCAGGATGTTTCTTCCCGCATTTACCACAAGATGGATATTCAACCTTTCCCTTCTTCCCCTTATTTCCATTCCTAGATTGATTAGCAGGTCTCTTCTTCTCTTGTTTTGCTTTAAAGTCATAAGACTTAGAGAATTCCTTTTCAGTCTTGATAGCACATGAGACAATGTCTTCGTATGATGAAAAGGATTGTGAGACTAATGCTCGACGGAGAAATGGTTTTAACCCATCAAAGAAACGATCAATCTTACTTCTTGGGTTGCGAATATAATCTCCAGCATACCTCGCTAACCTTGTAAAGTTAGCCTCATACTTTGTGACGTTCTCATCCTCCTTCTGTCTCAGACTCAGAAATTGACTTTCCATATCTGCTCGATGGTCGCGAGGGAAGTATTTTTCTAAAAACAGATCTTTGAACTCCCTCCATCCCATATTTGATACTTCATCATCTTCCTTCATGTTCTGAATCAATGACCACCATTGATCAGCATCTCCAGTGAGGCGGTAAACTTCCATGATAACTTTTTCCCTTTCACTGCTCCCCAAAGCCTTAAATATTTTCTCTAGGGAAAATATCCATTGCTCAGCTACTAAGGGATTTGTATTCCCATTGAACGTTGGTGGTTGTTGCCTCAGGAATCGATCTAACATTGATCCTCCACGTTGCGGATCAGGGTGCTCCATACGGGTAAGGTTATTATTCATAACCTGAGTAAGTTGTCCCAGTATGGTGATTAGCTGATCAGCACCAGTTGCATCACCAGCCCCACTATAATTATCTTGAGCAGGAGGGCAATCCCTACATGGAGTTCGTGCATTGATACGGTTTCCATTTCTTCCACTAGGCGCCATTTCTAAACAATGGCATAAACTAGATCAGTTTATGAATCAAAATACATAATCTCATACTTATAAAACACTTAACATAAATTGAACTATTTATGGATATAATCCATAATCATAAAAATGTTTTCTTTGAGGAAGTATATACTCATAAACCCTTCATAATGATTTGTAAAGATAGTGAGAGTTATCCTAAGCATATCCCCCGGGAGTGTCATAACCAAGAGTGCAGCAAGGCCCGTTATCGTGCACCAGTTCCCGTTCAAGTCTAGCTCAAAGCGGTGTTTTCGGGTTTTACCCCTAGGTACATCTGTGCCGGAGCCGCCTCTACCTGCTCATATCCAGACAGGGATGTATTGCTCGGAAAACTCACAAAATCTCTACAATACCAAAATTCTAGGAAGTTCTTCTATACTAATCCTCAAAGTTCATCTTAGGTCTACGTGCTCTAATCAGAGTTTATCTAGATCTAGTTTCCAAGGTTTGTACTAAACTTCCTCTGATACCCACTGTAACGCCCCGACCCCAGTTACCCAGAGTCGGTGCATTATTACATAATAGTGGCATGATCACAAGAAAGATCAAATCTCGAAAGACCGATTGGTTTAGTAGCCTTGGAAACACTAGATATATTCATAAGTTTTGCATTACATCATAAAATGAAAAACTACTACAACAACATAATGTTCCCCAATCCACACTATTAACCCCTCATAAAATCCCTGCAGGTCATTCATAACTTACTTCTTCACATCCTGGGAAAAATAAAACATAGAAAAGGGGTGAGCTCAAATGCCCCGTAAGGATAACAATATAGCGGAAACTTTCATAAATAAGAATAAACATTTAAGGCAATGTATAACTAAAACAAAAGCCTTTTAAATATGAACTTTCAACATGGTATGGCATAAATAAAATGAAATAATGCCATTTACTTATTCACATGGATACTCTACTAATCGAATAATCACATGCAAAAATCAATAACCACTTTCATAATGTTGGAATGCATAATGCTAAACTTTAATTACTTTTCAAGGCCTCGTCCCAAGACCTTGGGGCTAACTGTAACCGGAACCCAACCCGGAGTGCCTCTAATAACCGGACACCAACCCGGAGGGCTTACTTTTACCAGTACCTAACCTGGAGGGCTTACTTTTACCAGTCCCCAACCTGGAGGGCTTACTTTTACCAGTCCCCAATCTGGAGGGCTTACTTTAACCAGTCCCCAACCTGGAACATACTTGTCTAACACATTCATATGAAGTAAAGATTGAAATATAACATAAACATTCTTATTGGAACTAGCATACGAAATGTCAATACTTTCACCATAAACTATGAATGGTATAAAAATAGCACATCCACAGTCAAACATATCACAAAACCATCAACACAATATAGAAGTTTTGTATCATAATAAATCAACTTCAAATAATCTTAAAACCCATCAAAGGATGTTGACATAGATGAAATCAAAATTCTTTTTAAATAAATATCTCCTTTTATTTTGAAATCATTTAAGATCCATATAAAATAAAACATTTTCTTTGAAAATAATCTTATAAGCTTTTAAGGGAAGCTTTGACGATTTTATAACGGCGGAAAATAACCGCACCCGCCGTATAAGTTAAAAAAACATTCTTATCTTAATTCTGTCGAAAAGGTTAAAAAGCACCTTGTTTGGAAAAAGACGGAAAGATTCCCTTATAAACCTCTTATAAAAAGTCAAACAAGGGTATAAATGACTTTAACCCATATTCTTTTAAATATTAAAAATGTTTTGAAATAAATTTTGAAGAAACATGGATGTGGATGATAACGAGATCCCAGTAGATTATTACGTATAAACAACCTTAAATAATGAAGAGATTGTGAAATAACCCTTACCAGTTTGGTAACTTATGAAACATACAACCCATGAAAGAGGAATCATACAATGAATATGCAAGTACACATAAATTAGAGTGTATTACACAAAGAATATAATTATGGTTAGTACATACACCACACAAAAGGTAATGGTGGCAATATGGCATGAATCTCATGAGAATAAGGAGTGTGATGAAAACCCCTTACCACGTTAATCAACTGAGTCGTATGGCCAAAAGTTAATAACCACCAAATTATTTACAGAATAACATGAATATAAATAGAATCATGATAATATATATCAAATGGCAGTACAAAATACACCACTTTAAATAATTTAGTGGCGAACAATGGAAATCTCACGGAATTGAAAGTGATATAAGAAAATACCTTACCTTGTACTTTTCCTTGGTTGGGGTAGGTTAACCTCCTG
Organism: Viscum album; assembly: GCA_963277665.1. Classification (NCBI taxonomy): domain Eukaryota; kingdom Viridiplantae; phylum Streptophyta; class Magnoliopsida; order Santalales; family Viscaceae; genus Viscum; species Viscum album. Next base: position 1,787,427,268 of record OY728142.1, read on the forward strand.
TATAATAGTGAAATAATTGTTACTAAATTATAAAAGAATCATATACATTAATATGATATCATATATGATCTTTTAATATTGATTTGATAATAATATCTTAGTATTATCGTCGTTTCGGGTGTTAACTTACTCATTTTCTTTATAAGTTTTGTTACATAAGTCATGTTTGTTGTATCTTATTCATATCCAGAATGATATCAAGTCCTTAAACATCATTTTTAAATCATTAAATGATAATTATACTTGAATGGATACGATGGAGAATGAATCTCATCGCGTTCGTGGAGACGGTAGTCCGTACGTACGCACGAACGCTATTTCCATTTAATTTTTATTTTAAAAGAATCGAATCCAAATGATACATAGGTATATTACTATTCCATTATAATATAAAATTTTATATATGTTACTTAAGTTCATTAACACCATCATTTATACGTTCCATGTGTGGTATGAACGAGTCATATCATTTTAAGGGGGCGGTAGTCCACACTTCCTCAAATAAAATTATCGTATGTATATACAACATGAAACGAATAATGGTATGAAATAAAATGGAATTACATAATCTTATATATAAAATATATATCATTAATATCATATTTAATTACAGTGCCATCATAATGGCCACCATGAGAGGCGGTAAGATGTATTTGAACAATCATCGTTTCGTGAGGCGTTAGTTTGCCATCCACAGAAACATTATGTTCATCATCCATTAGATGGAGTTGTGTGTATGTGTAGTTTGAATCCTTCTTATAACAACATCCTAGTATATTGAGGATACTGGTGTTGTTACAAAAGAAAGGAAATAAAAAGATTTTGGGTGTTGAAGAAGCAATATAAATGAAAATAATTTAAGAGAAATCGTTACCTTTAATTTAGGTAACTCACTTTGGTTGGAACCAAAGGATTTCTTGAAATGATTTCTGCCTAAGGGGAAGCTTCACGGAGGAGGAGAGGGATGTGGGGAGCTTAGTTGGGTAGAGTTTGGACGAGCCAAGTGGCTTGAGAGGTGTGAGGAATGAGTAGAAGTGGTATCCTTTTATAAGGGAGAGGAGGGGCTCTTTAGGAAAGAGTGAAAGTATTACTTTATAATATAATTATATTCGGTTTATAATGGTCCAAAAATCATTGAGGTCGAAGATAAGATGACCCAGATTCTAAATAACATCAACCAATAAGAATTGGACAGGTTTTAGATAATATTTTAATCATTATAATATTATTTATTTCAATGATTTATTAATGAGGTAAACATTGCATCATTATTGTGTCATTAATAATTTAACTTATTTGATGTCTAAAAATTATAAATAAAATATCATCATGTAGGAAATCTTTTTAGATTTCTAATGAATATTTATAATCGAAAATCCAATATGTAAAACCCAATGTAAAAATTGTTCTTCTAAAAGATGTAAGCTTATGCCATTTTTATTTTTATTTTAACTTTATTAATATAATGTGTCCCTACCACATACAAGTGGCTCCAAGGGGTCCCCAAATTGACCCAAGGATGACCATGGTCGGGTATGTGTCCACCAATAAGGTTAGGACACGTTTTAGGGTAATTTTGTATTATTATAATATTATTTTTTAACCCTTATTTACCGGATTTACCCTTTAACCATGGTAAATAAAATATTTACCACAGTAACTATTCAAAATGTCTAAAAATAAAAGTTACCTATTTACACAATTTGAAAATCCTGATTCCAAATATGGAATCCATTTTCCTAAATTCAAAACACAGAAGTGGCAGAAATTAATTTAAAATTAATTCCCGCTGTCAAAACAAAAAGCGTGTTTTTAAGAGATAATAACTATAAAAAGATTGACACTTGTTTATGTTCGGTTTAATTGTAAAATTATGTCCAATGACCAAAATTATATTAAATGGTAAAATTATATTCTAAATATACTTTAAAACCACTCAAATTCACAATTTATCACTATTAATTATTTTGATTAAAAAATTTGTTTTTAATTAAAATTTAGTAATTTTCACTATTCATCAAAATATAAAAGTTATCCGAAAAGTACCAAAATTTCACCCTAGGATAATTTCAATATTCCGAATCCAAAAATGAAGTCCATTTTGAAGTATAAAATATATATGATTTCAAAAAGTAGGTTTTACTATTCACAACGGCTAGTTTAATTAGTTGTGGTGTGTGTTAGAACTCGGTGTTGCGTACAACACACGCTATCACATTATTCAAAGAGAAGCGTACCGTAGAAGCTTGGGGTGTTACACTACGTATCCCATAATGATGGGAATCAAGACATCTTTAGTTCTTAAAATACAGATTCACGTCGTGTGGGCCGAAAGTTTGAGAGATCATTATTTAGGGTCATAGATCTCGGACCATAATAATGAATACACAGTGTGTGTTTTCATAGGGACTTTTCAGCCAGGGGACTGAAAATGGAATTTGGGGTTAGGACCAAAGAATTGGGGCTAGATTCGAGGGACACTCAAACGTTCTTATGTATCTTATAAGGATGGGAATCAAGATGCACGTAGTTCTTGAAATACCCTATGTTCAAATTTGGTTCGTACAAGTGAAGGGTAAAGGGGATTTTAGTGCAATGATGGTTTGAACTAAGATAAAAGGTTCGGGAAATTCCATGTATGCACGTAGTCTTTATAATATAACATGATTGGAGATCAATGTAAATAATGATTCTCTCCCAGGTGAGGGTATCAAATAATATTGTAGTTTATTTTCGTTCAAGATATAAGTGATGTACATTTTATCATTATGTTGCAAGGAGAAATGTGAACCAATATGAAGAGACTGGTTTTGGGCTTGAACATCAGGAGGTTGCCTACATACCCAGCATAGATGGAAAGGATCAAAGTTCGCATAGTTCAATTAAAGAATGAATTAGTGATCAAGTTGTTCTCGGGGACAAATACCTAAAAAATGGTTTTGGGACTTACACATGGTTAGCAGCCCAGAGAGGGTGTTATGGTTGAAGTTTACTCTATGCTCACAGGAGTCATACTGGGTGTGAGAAACAATAGGCAGTAACAACTTTAAAACTGCATAGTTTAATGTCATGTAGGACATATGAAGGGACTATGTAGTTTAAAGTCTTGTAGTGAGGACTATTGGTGTATCATAGTTTAGTGTCATGTAGTAGGGAAAAAATATAGTGTAACACCATGTAGGACGTATTAAGGGACTTCTGTATAGTTTAGCGTCATGTAGCTAGGACTATGGGGACAATACAGTTTATCGTCATGTTGGATGAAAGGGGGACTGTGCAGTTTAATGTCATGTAGTAAGGACAAAAGAGGACACATTTTAACGTCATGTTGGACGTATTAGGGACTTTTCCAGTTTTACGTCACGTAGGATGAATGAGCAGTATAGTTTAACGTCATGCAGGAAAAATATAGGGAAATAGTTTAATGTCATGTTGGACAATAAGGGTGAAAATAGTTTAAGGTCATATGCATGGACGATGCAGTTTAACATCTTGCTGGATGATATGAAATTCCAATAGCTTAAGGTCATTTTCATAGACCGTTGATGCTACAGTTTAATGTCTTACTGGATGATAGAATAGTTTAACATCATGTTGGATGAAAGAGTATTTGTGTTGCACAAAACACTTCTTCAGAAATCTAGAATTGGTTGGAGTAGTGATAAGTTCTCCATCATTTGAGATTACAGAATATGCTATATTGTAGTAGACCTTATGTATTGAATAAGGTCCTTCCAATTTTGGATCCATCTTGTGAGGTTTATTTCCTGTTATCATTTGAGTTCTGAGAACTAATACCAATTCTCCCTAAATGAATGAACGAAGATAAAATTTTTTGTTGAAAGCTCATGCTATTCGATTCTGATAGACTTCCATGTGGTACAGGGTGCACAATATTTTCTCATCTAACCGTTCCAATTTATCCAATCGCTTTTGAGATTGTTCATCTGTAGATGACTGATCACATATGGCTACTCTGATTGAGGGTAATTGAACCTCAAGGGGCAAGAATGATTCAGTTCCATATACCAATGAATATGGAGTTGACCGTGTTGCAGTACGAGTGGTAGTTCGATAAGCCCATAAAGCATTAAAAAGTTTATCAGGCCATGATTTCTTATCTTTATCCACCATCTTTTGGAGTATGTTTAAAAGAGTCTTGTTGAATGATTTTATCTGTCCATTGGCCGCTGCATGATACCGAGAGAAATAATTGGATTTAATGTTGTATTCTTGATACAACATCCTCACCTCGGATGGACATAAGTTGGTGCCATTGTCCGTCAATATGGTATGAGGGACACCGAATCTAGTAATGATGTTAGACTTGATGACCCTAAAAATTCATTTATAATAGACTTCCTTGAGAGGTATTGCCTCTTACCTTTTGGAAAAGAAGTTAATGGCAGTAATAATGTACTTAAACAGCTTGGATGTAGCCGAAGGATAAGGTCCCACCACATCCATTCCCCATGTGGCAAATGGCCACATGTATTTATTAGTATTAATAAACTCTTGGGATTGATGAATGAAGTTGGCATGTACTTGGAAAGAATGAAACTTCTTTCTGAAATCAACACAATCTTGTATCATTGAAGGCCAAAAGTATCCAAGTCTTCGAATTTTTTGAGACAGTCTGTGTCCAGACTGATGGGAACCACATAATCCTACATGCACTTCTTTCCTGATAGCCATTGTCTCTTCACCATCGATGCATCTGAAGAGAACTCCATCAAAACCTCGTGGGTAGAGAACATTCTCTATGTGATATGGGCTATCATAAAGGGTGAAATTAACCACACATCTCCGGACTTGTTCTTTCCCGGCTCTATCAGGTGGAAGTGTTCCGTTTTGAAGGTAGTCCCTGATAGGTTTCATCCATCCTGTAGTATGACAATATGGTTCATGAATGGGACTAATTTCCTTGATTTCCACTGTTCTGGCTTGAACATAAGGTGAAATTGTACGGCAGTGGGAAATACTGAGGGTTGTCTTATCCCGATTTGGATTTTCCAGAGCTGTGGATATATTAACCAGTGCATCAACTTGGGCATTTTGTGATCTCAGGAAATAAGAAGATGTCAGTTCCGACGGAAATTCCTCCATTAATTCTCTGACATAATACTAAAAAGGGATTAGTTCTTCTTTTTTGAATGCATAATCCTCATTGACTTGTTTGATTACCAGGTCTGAATCACCTTTCATCTTTAAGTGATTCACTTGTGCTTGAAGTGCCAACTCCATACCTGTGATGAGAGCTTGGTATTCTGCTTCATTATTTTTACTACCTCCCAACAATGAGAAATAATAAGGTTGCACTGCCATTTCTGGGGAAATGAGTACCATTCCTAACCAAACATTGTTGAATTTAGGATTTTCCATTTTCTCCCTGTTGGACTTCTGCAAGCACCATCAATGTACATTTCACATGTTTGAAGACTATCTTGAATAAAGAATACTTCCTCATTAAGAAGTTCTATATCTGAAGATGTATCTTCTACTGAAGGATGTTCAACAAGGAAATCATCCAGAGCTTGGCCCTTTATTTCTTTTGGGACACATACTGAATATCAAATTGCTTCAAAATAACCACCCACATTGCCAGACGTCCTATAAGAATTGGATGACTAAGGATGAATTTGAGCGGGTTATTGAAAGATACCAATTGGACACTGTGATGTTTCAGGTAGTGTATCAGATTCTGAACTTCAAATATTAATTCTAGGCATCACTTATCAATATTTGAGTATCGATTTTCTACTTCCAGCATAGTCTGACTGAGATAGTAGAGGCTATTTTCATTCCCATCATCATTCTTTTGAGAAAGAAAGGCACCCAATGATCACTCTAGAGATGTCACATAGAGGATAAGTGGCATTCCTTCAACAGGTGGCATTAACATCGGTGGACTCAAGAGATACTTCTACAGAATATCGAATGCTTCTTGATATTATTCAGTCCAATGGTAAGTGACTCCCTTCTTCATCAATTTGGTGAAGGGTAATCTTTTTCCTGCCAAATTGGTGATGAAACGACGAATATAGGCCAAGTGTCCTTGAAGTCCTCTCAATTCCTTTAAATTTTGAGGAGGTGACATACCAAGGATTGACTATGTCTTCTCAGGACTGACCTCGATACCACAATGGCATACGAGAAAGCTGAGAAATTTTCCTGAGGTTACCCCAAATGCACATTTTAAGGGGTTCATCTTCAAATTCTGTTGCCGAAGTTTGTGGAATATGAATTCTAAATCAACCAAGTGATTATAATGTTTCTTGGATTTAACCACCCAATTTTAAACATAACATTCAAAAAAATCTCTAATAAAGGTTTGAAGATATGATGCATGGCACGCTGATATGTTGTGCCTACATTCTTTAGGCCCAATGGCATTACCTGATAGAAAAACACACCCTGAGGGGCTCTGAAGTCTGTAGATTCTTCATCTCCAAGAGCCATTCAGATTTGATTATATCCAGAATATCCATCCATGAAGGAAAGTGCTTCATATCCAGCTGTTTCATCAATTAAGAGTTTTGTAATCGGTACTGGAAAATCATCCTTAGGAAAATTACGATTAGGATCTCAGAAATCAATGCAAACTCTAATATTCCCATTATTCTTTTTCACTAGGACAATATTATCCAACCACTTGGGATATTGAAAATTTGTGATGAAGTTATCCTTGTTAAGCTTATCCACTTCTGTCTCAATTTTGGATGCTTAGGTTGGGTGTGTTCTTTTAGCGGCTTGTTTGAATCCTCAATGCTCTTCTAGAAAAACCAACCGATGAGTGTAAACACAATGATCAAGCCCTGGAATCTCTTTAAAGTTCCAAGAAAATATATCACAATTTTTCTTTAAAAAAGAAATGTACATCTCTTGCTCTTCAAGAGTCATGACCGAACTAATTAAAGTGGGGCGTGGATCTTCTTTTGCACCCAGATTTATTTCTCTAAGTTCATCCATGGTGGTAGAGATACACTCTTCAAATGCTGGAGGAGCATCCCTGGGATCTTCCTCATCTTCTTCAACATGTGTTTTTTTGTTTATTTCTACTTGCATAGTAGATGATGAAGCAGAATTTCCATGATCAGAAGCGATGTAAAAATTTTAACATCTTGAAGAAGAAGCTTCCATTTCTGACCTAATTGATGATGAAGGGTCTTCCTTGGGTAATATTGGGGAGATGATGGATTGAGAGTCGACCTCATCGTTCACCTTTATGATTTATATAACTTCTTCTGATCTAAATGGCTAAGTAAAGACTTGCTGAATTTCAGCAAATGAAATGAAGACGGCCCCATTTGAGCTTTCATCATTTCTTTGTGAATCACAAATTTCTCGCATGATGTGTGGCATGATTGCTGTAATTGAAATTATGTAGGTTTCCAAAAGTGTATTTTGATTTGGGTCTATCTTTTCAAATTGATGGATATGTAACACGTAATCTGTACTCACATGTGTAAATGGGTTTACTGGAATTTCTTCCAAACCATATGAAGCATTAACTGTGGTAATCTCCCTTTTTGTGGATTTATCATTTCCCTTCATGTGGTAGAATTCCTCCTCAATGTATTGAGATTAACAAGTAATGAATGGGGATTTATCACCATTCAATGTTCCAATTTGACCAACAAAACTATATTTGAGACATTGATGGTATGATGAAGGAATAACCGCATGCTGATGTAGCCAGGGTCTACCAAGCAAGATGTTGAAGGTTGAGTCTTGATCAACAACCATGAAATCATAATTCGATAAAAGATCTCCAAACTGAGTTCTGACTGTAATCTTTCCCAGTAGTTGTTGTTCATTTTTATCATATCCTAATAACATCAAAGTAGAAGAATATAAATCAGATTCTATGAGGCCCAATCGACGAACTGTACGAATGGGGATGAGGTTGACTCCTGAACCATTATGAATGAAGACTCTTCGGACGTCTACACCATTGACCATGCCAGATAAATACAAAGGTCTAATATGTCAATGCACTTAATCATCTTTATCTCCATCTGTGAAAGATATCACTACATGAAATTCTGCAAGATTATTCTCTACATGGTAGATTTAACCTACAACTATTTCAGTTTTAAACTCCTGAGGACTCGACAAAGCCTCGATGAGTGCCTCCCGAAGATCCTTCGATAAATTCAAAGCATCCAGAATTGATAACATGGCCGGTATTTGGGCCAAGTGTTCCAATACATCAAACTTTTGATCCAATGTTCTGTGTTTCCCAATAGGAACATATAGTTTCGCAGGTGCCTTAGATGTTGATGCTTTGGAAGTAGATGTATCTTGTACCGGGATAACAGTTGGTAATAAACTTGGATTTGGAATATAAGACCGATTGGGTCAATTTACTTTTTGAGAGGAAGAAGGTGGAACCTCCAACCAATCTTCCCGAATAATTGTGCCAGGACTGAGTCTGCCTTGTGTGGAAGAACATGCTTGTTCTTTTTGAGCTCGTTGAAGGGTTCTACCATGATTTTTTGCCGCATAAATAGTTCTAGAAGGGGTAATATTGGAATAGTGGACTCTGAAAGATCCACGTCTTCCCTTGTATCCTGAACCTATGAAACTTCCCCTGATTCCTCTATTTGATATAGGGAACTCGGGCTCATAAAAAATAGAAACTGCGACTAGCATATGGATCTATTAATTGAATGAAATTAACAGAACTGAAGATCAACTCTTCATCCAATAAAGACTCTGCCTGATTAGCCTATTTGGGCTATTTCATTTGGTGAGGCAGTTCCCATGACATTGAAGTAGATGGAATAAAATCTGCCAGACTCAAAGATAACTTAGGGTTTAACATGATTTCATATTCTTCTAATTGTTCCTCCTTCTTGGAATTATGCCGCCCTTTTGTAGATTTTCCCTCTGATGAAGAGGTTTTTGCGGTGGAATTCATGGTAGAAGACAGAACTTTCTTCTTAAATTGCGTTTGCAAAATGGAATGGGTTCAGTTGATCGTTTTTCTGACCATCCAATCATCATATTTTTGCGCATTTTTGTTCTTGACTTCTTTACACTGGCCTTTTTACTCAGGATTTGTAGCATTAACACATGCTATCTGAGCTGAAGAACCATTCAGTTTGACTTGACCCAAGTCGTCCATTTTTTGTAAGAGTTCCTTGAAGAGAAAATACTCTTGAATGAGATTCCCCATGCTTTGATTAAATGGGCAATAATTGGGATGGTCTTCATCTCCTTCCATGTTCGGCCTCTTGGTCCTTAGCAATTGAACCAAATTATTTTCCAGAGCCAAAATGAAATAACCAAGAACATGTTCATTTCGGAAAGAGTAGAATTTTTTTTCAAATACTCAAATAGTTTTTGACTTTGATCTATTTTATTATCTTGAAGAAATGGCCTCTTTTGTTGGCGCTCGAGAGGTGGAGCCCTTCGAGAAGATGAAGGTTTTTATGTAGAAGTAGGTACATGTCCTTGTTTAAGCATAACTATAGCAGTCTCTACTTTACGCATTCTTATTCTTGGAGATGATGGAATTATATGAGCTTTACCCTTAGTTTTCATAAGAGAATCTTCAGTCTGTTGAGAAATTGAAGCAATGTCTCAAAAACCTCCTGTGTATTTCATAGGGGTCAAGGTTGTGCGTACCTCATCACGTAAATTTTCCACACAGATTGGCAACAATTCCTCTTGAGGGAGTTCTAAGCTTAGTGAATATGATAATCCCTTCTAGAGTGCAATGAAATCCGAAAAACATTCATTCTTCCTTTTCTTAAAGTTTTTAAGATAAAAAACTATTGTCTTTGGAAAAGTTCATCTGAATTGAAGAAGGAATCGTTGGCAGAGATCCTCACATCCGGTAATTGACCGAGATTGCAAGCCTGTGTACCAGACAAAAGCAGGTCCTTGTAATGATTGTAAAAAAACACATGACCTTAACTATTTCTTGTTTCATAGTGGTTCCCATCATAGGATCGCAATAAGAAACAAAACGTGTTAAGTGTTTCTCTAGGTCTCCCAAACCATTAAAGATTGGAAATGTGGTACTTGAAAAATTTGATGGAGGAGGAATTGCATCAACTCACTCAGGGTAAGATCTCTTTTCTGGTTGAATTTGAGAACTATTTCCCTCCATAGCTTCCAACTGAGCTGTTAATGACTCAATAATAGTTATTAACTTTTTAGAAACATCCACTTGGGCTTGGACCTGAACAGGTGCAATGACTGGAGCTGGTATAAATGTGGTGGCTGGTATTGCAATTGATGGTAGCACTGCTGATTGTTGTTGCACTTGACCCATAGGATTAGACCTGTGTGGGAGTACTGGTAGAGGAGGATAGTCTTGATCCATCTCAGTAGCCGCAAGAAATTCCCCTGTCTTACTGACTCCAGCACGCTTAGGAGGAAGACTACCATTATGTAGTTCTGCGTTCAACCTCCACAATTCCTTCATTTATTCCACTTGTTGTGAAAATCTTTTCTCTAGTGAGAGAGATTGGCCTTCTCCAGAGGAAGGGTATGTAACCTGATTCTTTATTTTCCCCTTATTGGACACCTTTCAGAGAGGGGGAAGTGGGTTACATGAAGGATTACCTAGGTTGTAGGTAATCCTTTGATTTCATGTATGCACACCTTCTTCATTTGTGTCTGTGCGTACAACTTCTAGATCAAGAACATATTTATCTGATCCCTTAGAGTGATCATCATCTGGTGGATCAGAAACAACGTCATTGATGACATTAATTGATTCATAATTCATTGCATCCCTTCTATAGGCATTTCTGCGATATTGTTTTCTTCCATGTCCCTGATGAGACATTGACTTTTGTCGATTTGATCCCTCAGGAACTTCTTTATGAACTGTAATTTGGAGGGAATCTCTTGATAATATGGCACTTCTTTCCTCTTGAGGCTTCTTCCCAAATAGAGAGAATACTGAATTTCTCTAAGGAAGAGATTGATGATTTGAAAATTTCCCCATTCCGGTTGACTGGGGTGGTTCCTACTCAACTCCTTGAATCCTATTTGTTGATTCCGAGGGTTGGGATAAAAGAGTCGTTATTTTGGAAAGATGGGGTGGTTCTCGAGATGCTAAATCTGAGAAATTATTGAAATCTCTCCTAATCTGGAATACTTTAGTCCGGAAATTACATAGATGCATCAACCTGTATCCACTTTTATCACCCGACTCAAAAGACCGTTGGATGATTTCTGACAGTTCTGTCACTTGGTGATGTGCTTGCTCCCAACGAGAGGCCTGTTCAATATTCTCGTTTGCTTGACGCAGATGTAATGCAACAACTTGTTCTATGTATGCATGATTTTGAGAGGAAATAGTTGAGGCCTGTTCTTTGGAAATCTTTTGATTACAAACAAAACCCATTGACGGTGGCCGGCCATGGGTAATAACATTGCATGAAAACATTTTCGGCGGGCTTTACTTAATGGAGATTACAATGAAATATAGCGCTCCATGAACACACCATACCCTAATATGAATACTAGATGGAGCATTGTCAATTAATTGGCGCAATCTTCTTAGTGTGCCAAGGCATGAACGCTAAAGGGATCTCTGCTTCTTTTCAGGCTTCGGAAATCGAGAAACTCAGAGAGATGCCATGGCATTTTGGCAATGTAACCCTTTAATTATCATGACATGATTTTCATATTCATCATAAGATAATATTTTCTTTCTCAACTGGCAATGATTTTTCCATATGTTGAGACAAATATCATGAATTCCATGTTTTTTCAAAATCTCTGGAATGTCATACTGAGAATTAGACAAATGCCAAAGCATAATTGGAACTTCACCATTCTCAGGTTGTTCTCTCATATTCCATACATACTCTTGATCATTAAATGAATATTCTTCTACCTGATTATACAAGATCTGGTGCTTCATTATTGCTTCATCAGATTCAACAAGATTGGTAGAGAATTAACTGATCAAACTAGAAGATGAACACCCCATGGGTGGTTCAGAGAATGACCTACTCCCGAGGCTATCTTCTGATTGAGAAAGTGTTTCACCTGATAGTGGTAAAGCATCAGACATGACTGGCATCACATTTTCAAGTGCCTCATGATAAAAGGGCTTTCTCATAACTACATTTTCCATTGGAGAATTTTCCAGGCAATGTGCATTATTACTACGGAGAGGAATTTTGCAAATAAATTCATCATCATGGGGAGGACCACCACGGTGGGTTATGGAAAAGGATGAATCATTTTCCCCCTTGGTCTTCTGGCCACAAAAAGGGTTCTTGTAGCTCTCATCATAAGATGAAACTTCAAGATCGACCGAATCGTCATGAAGCAAGCCTTAATGAAGAAGTATCTGATGCATACATTAGGAATTAACATCCCGACTATTGGGAACTAAGAGAGTAGAATCTTGAGATGAAACATATAATTGTCTGAGTGCATCAAGAACTCCAGCATCAAGTAAGGCCATATTATAGATTGGCCATTGATATCTTGAATGTGTTGGGCGTATCTTCTTCTTAGATGCCTTCTTAATCATATTAGAAACAACTTTTGGAAAAAAATAGTCATTATGGGCAGGTGTATGTGCCTGCTTAGGAGAAATGATCTGATTAGGCTGATTATCTCCACTAAAATCAGGTGTAGGTGCCTGACTTGGTTTTCTGTATGTTATGAGGGACTATGCCCCACAACCCTCTTAGACTGAAATAGATGTGTATGTCTGTTCTATAGTGAACTGTTAAGGTGTCACTCCACTGGCAAGGATAGATTTATGTGTATTTCCCTGAGATACTGCTAAAGCTATTATAATATCCTGACAGGCATCCAAAATAGGAGCAGGGATTTGCTTCTCCTCCATCACTATTGACAGAATGTGCTTTGTGACTTCAGTAGCCAGAACGGGAATATACGTCCATTCCATGCTTTTAGTAGGTGTATGTGCCTGCTATTTTCCTCCTTTTCATGTCCGTGAATTTTGACAGTACTTATGTGTGGGGGAAGAGAGGTGAGTCTGCCTCCTGTTTGTCGTCGGAGCATTCCAACCGACTTCCCTGAATGCTACAAAATGAAACTGTTGGCAGTATTGACCAAAACTAGAAGGTGAATGTGCCTGCTGACTGCACTCTGTTGAACGTAGTTGACGAGATTCCTTCAATACTGATAGATGAGGCTGCTGACAGGATTGATGAGTGAAAGCAGCTGTATGTACCTGTTTAGTAGTTGTCAACACATTGGGTTGGCAGACTCCATCACATGTAGTCAGACGAGAATGATGACAGGCCGATGATTTATAAATAGGTGTATGTTCCTGTCTACAGTACTCCACCGGAATTGCGTGGTGGGATTGGCGTGCTGCTACCAGATGAGTCTGCTGGACAGCGGAATTAAAACGGACGGGGTTGTGTGCCCGCTCGTTGCTTTCCACCAAGTTAGGTTGGTGGACTTCTGCGGAAATGGAAGAGATGAGAACCTGCTCACTGTTAATCGGTTGTCGCCTATGGTGGTTCGTATTTCCTGCTCGGGTTCGAGGAACCTGAGCCGAACGCCTGGAGATGACTCCCACATCACGTTGAGGGCGCACTGTCACACGAGTATGGTAGTGATTGTTGGTGGGATTCATCAAGAAGGACTCATGTCTCCTTGAATTAAGGACCTGAGTGGACATCTCATTCACCTCCTCAGAATATGGGATGGAATGGTTGTTGCATTTCAGGGATAATTACCCAAAATGGGTGGAGGCGGTGGATAGCACCGCCTATTTCTTGATCACTGGTCATCGTTGTCCGGATGACCAGGGTGAGTAGTTCACATGGAGGGCTTGTCGAGCAGCCTCCAGAGTTGGAATGGTACCATGTTGATAGTACTCTTTAACCAGTGAATTCGATACCCAGCGTTGAAGATGATGAATAGGTGATGTTGCCCTCAGAGCGGGTGACGATCCAGTAGGAGTAGCAGTAGATACCTTCAGAGTAGAGGCATTCACAGTAGAGGTATTCACAGGTGTGAATTTAAGAGAATCCATTTCTGTAATCCCGAAGATCTTGGAAAAAGTGTGCATGTTCGATATAACAGACGTAATAAAGATAAGTCCGGCTACTACATCTTTTGGATAAGCACATATGTTATTGATTGTTTTGTTGGCCCTCTCATTGAGTTTTAAATAGGGGCCTAAAAAATAAGTAAAACATCATTTGAACTTGGTTTAGGATTCAAGTCGGGTTCACCATTTTTTGTTTCCTCTAGAATTGTCGATGAACTCATCGATTAAAGATTCAGACATTCCTAGCTGTTTCTTGTGGGTTTGTTCATAGAACCAGAAACATCCAATGATTCCATATCCATTTGGACCTACTTTCCAAAGGTAGGTGCTCATTAGTTTTGAACTGATGAAACTTAATAATTTGCATTGGTCGAGAGGATGGGAGGTCGGACCCATCACACCTTTTTGTGGGGAATTATTGTCTACTACGAGACTCTATATAGATTTATGTTATGTTCGTGAATCCATATTATATTACCAAGTATGAAGATGAGGTTTCCTTTAGATCTGAATATCAATAATTAGTATGAATGAAATTTAGAGAATCTTTTATCTGTATTAGAGCTTCTTCATCAATAGAGAATCATCTGTATTTTTTAGAGATTCTTAGTCAATGGTATCCTTTAATACATAAAATTATCTGGGTCATTATGATGACCATACTGGTTTTAATTCCACTCAGTGGGGCACTTGAAGTTTATTGTCATTCAGAAGGACTTGGATTGTTTCCGAGTTGGGATCTTACCTGCAGATGGGGTACCTACGTATCCTTTGTTGTGGAAAAGGAATCAGAACTCACGTAGTTTGAGTGATTGATGGCTCAAAGAATGATGTCATAATTACTTTTACGCTATAATCTCACGTGATTCATGCTCGGTGTGAGAAACAAGAGGTATTTGTAAAACCATACAATTGTGTCATTATAAGAAATGATGTGGGGCTTATGTATGTATGACTTTCCAAATAGATGAAGATTAGGATTTACTTTTGGGAAGAAACCCGAGAACAAGGTCCACCAAGGTATATGTACATCAAGGAGATTTGGATACTCTAACTTGGGTCTTATTCCTAAGGAAGATGCCCAAATTAGGAGGGGACTTATGAATAAGTTTTTCTCTTAAGAAGGAATCCAAAATCAAAATTACATTAAGGCTGGTAAAGAGAAATTATGACTGGGGCTTATTGCAAAGGATGAGGCCCAGGTTAAAGGATTTGAGAAATGGGGCTTACTCTTAAAGAGGAGGCCCATGTTAAGGGACATGGGGCTTACTCATAAAAAGGATGCGCATATTTGTAGACTTTGAGACTGGGTCTTACTCTTAAGGAGGATTCCCTGGTTTAGAGTAATATGGTTAGGGCTTACTCCTAAGGAGGATTCCCAAGTTAGGGGACTTAGGGCTTAATCTTAAAGTGGATCCCCATATTTTGAAATTAGTACTGGGGCTTACTCCTAAGGGGGATTCCCATGTAAGGGGACATGGTTCTTACTCCTAAGGAGGATGCCCATATTTGGATATTAGGATTGGGGCTTACACCTAAAGAAGATGCCCAGGTAAGGGGACTTGGGGCTTACTCTTAAGGAGGATGCCCACATTAAGAGAACATGAATTGGGGATTTATCCTGAAAAGGGGGACCATGTTATGGATTATCTCATCATAAAGGATGAGGTTGAATGAATAAAATCCATGACCTTAATGACATGAAGATTTGTAAATCACTAGGATTTAAGAAATGTTCCACAGAAATCCTTTCAGATAAGGAATCCAACAAGGAAATCATGAATTTATGTATTTGGATAGAGTTATGAAGGCTAAATCTTGAATAAGATATGTGTATAGACCTAAGAGACGTGAAAAAGGAAGGAGGGGCACACAAAAAGAAGGTGGCGCACATGTCCTGTGCGGGCACGCATGTCATGGTCACACAAGTATACTTGCAGGACACATGGGTACTTGCACGATGGTCAACCCTTAAGGTAATACTTGGGAGAGACTTGGCTCAAGCCCTTAGTATTATCCCTAGAGGCTTCCAGAAGAGGGGTGCGCAAGTTCAATTGAAGGGGTAAGGTGGTGCACAAGTGTGGCCATTTCCCTTAAGGGATGTCCACTTAGGTGTGCAAGTGTTGATGAGTTTCAGCACTTAGGCCTTCCTTCACCTCTTTTGATCTTCCGTTCTATGTAAGAAATCACCTTAGAAGTGTTCGAAATCTTTGAGAAGAGACAAGGGTTTCGAGAGCTCAAATATGAGTTTCTGGAATTTTTCGTCCCTTAAATGGGGGGGGGGGGTCCACCGGGGGTATTTATAGGCTGGTGAAGACCCTAGGAGAAATTCATAGAGGGCGCGCAAGTCATCTGCACAATCATTGGGTGGCGCGCACGTACATTTGCGCGACCTTGGTGGAATTTGTGCGACCCAAGTTAATTTGAATATTTGTTCCTGCCTTTTTCAATTTTTGATGTTTCTTCAAAGGATGAATCACTTTGGGTTCAAGGAATTTACCCTTTTCAATTCGTTAGACTTTGTGACGGAAAGGAGCATCAACAACGGCCCAAAGAGGTAACAAGGGTTTATGTGTGGAGCGGCCCTAGGGAAATGGAGACTGGGACAAACTCTCGGGTGGAGTCTGCGATGGATATAAAGCTCATAGGGAGAGGGATGGGATAACAAAATCCCTATCCCCATCTCCACTCTTAGTCATTGGCACAAAAATAGAGAGGAGGAGTAGTGGTTCTACCTCATGCATGAAAATCTAGGGTCATACACTAAGATGGTTCCCCTTTCCCCATGGAAAGATGTTTCCCCAATAAAGAGGATCTCATTCCCAAAAATCAATGGTCACACTCCCATGGAGACAAGTAGGTGTGCAGGATTCACATGGAGGGGCACCCTACGTAGAGTGAATAGGGAGAGGATAGTGTTTAATGTCATGTTTTGAGGATGATGGTGCTTGGCAGTTTAACGTCTTGCTGCTCAAACAATGTGGGATTACTCCGCACCCCTATGACTTACATGACTAATACCCACCATCCCTTAGAGATGAGAAGGCATCAGTAACGCCATGGATAGGTGGTGTTATGGAGTGATCCATTAGGGGGTATACATTAGCATGACTATGCAAAAAACCATTAGCTGTTAGCATGCATAGACGAAGTAGCATGAGGAGAATCAACCCAACGGGAAGTATTGTCCAAGGGTCATTAATATTGCTTTGTGAAAACCTAAAAGTTCACACGGGAAAAGGGATTGCGGAGTAGAGAGGCCCATAGGTAGATGCCTTGTGAATATCTTATTCTCTACGTAGTGGAGGGGCTTCGTGAATTGGTATGCTTCTCAAAGTGTAGTGGCCTAGCCTAGGCATAGGGCATAGGTGTGTATGGAAGTTGCTTCACTATATGGAAATGCATTCGTAGAGCAATGCTTTGTGAAGCAAGGGCACCTTGTGAAGCGTAGAATTGTGATGAAATGTTCTTTGTGAAGAAATATTTCACTACCTTAGAATATGAGTCATATGTTCATGAAGGGTGCTTCACGAAACATGAACACTTTGCGATGACCCAAGTGCCCTTGGGGATGCCATTCCTTCACGGAGGCCCGTATGCTCCACAAAAGGCATCCCCCCCTGATGTGGGGATGAGTTAAAGCTGGGGGAAGGCACTTCACGATGCAAAATTACCTCGAGAAGCTTATGGTTCGCAGAGCTAGAATTTATCCACGATTCGGGAGATAAGAAGGTGAAAGGTCATATGATCCATTCATTGAGCTCAAGGGGATCCCTTTATTTACAGCCAAGGGGCTCCGTGAAGAAGATATTGCTCAGCATGAAGACAAACATTCTCTGCATTGGGTTCACGAATGTCAAATGGGTTTGCGTGGCATCCCGCCTCATTGCTTAGTTGTGGGCACATGAAAGTTAAAGGGGTTCACGGGAAATCCCACCTCCTTGCTCTGCGGTGGGGTTGCGAACGTCAAAGGAGTTCATGGGTTATCCTGCCTCATTTAACCATAGAGGGCTCGCGAACATCAAAGGGGTTCTCAGGGAATCCCGCCTCTTTGCTCTATAGGGGTCGTGGGGTCATGGGGGCTCTACGAATAGTCTTTTTTAGGTAGCTTCTGAGTCTTTCCTCTTATTCTTCTTCTTCCCCAATTTTGGTGCCATCAAATTCCCCCCTCAGACTTGGAGTCAAGGAGAAATCAAGGGTCAATGTCTATGGGCCAACTTCCAAAATCCCTCATTCAATCACAAAGCTGTCTCACGATAGTGGTTCGAAAAGAGGGAAAGAAATGGCTCATCTAAGCATGTCGCGAAGCTCTCCACAATTTAGACTCTCCACGAAGCTCCAAAGGTCATCCCCTAAAAATAGGGAATTTGACCACTCTTTTTTCATTTTTTCTTCCGTGATTTTTGGCTTGTAGCACTCTTGATTCACAAAGATCATCATATTCCATGCTTTCTCTCTGTGAATCGGGCCTTCTACTTTGTGGTGCACAGTGAGTCTTTGACTCCATGGAAGTGCTTCACAACATTAATTTGAAGGCCTGGGTAGGGATCCATGAACTTCCTTTGCGAACGAGCTCCTCAAATTGGCTCTGTGATCGACCTTCATGAACCGAACCCCGAAAACAATCAAACATAAAAACGAATGGCTAATCAGGAGGCTGATAGGGGGTCCTCGTGGACTCTTCCCAAAGATAAGAGATGTCGAATATCTTGGGACTAGGGGAGTTAATATTGAGCCACTCTATCAATGGTTTTTGGGTAGAGAAACAATTGGAATACTAGAAAAACCAGACACTGTGTAAGAGGCTGACCCTATATGGCTTCGTGTTAAGGGATGATATCATCATCCCGATAAAAAGTAGGGATGATCCTGATAAATGGTTCAGGAGCATGTCATGTCGGCACCAATAGTTTAGGGCGGCTGACGACCATGCCTGAGATAACATCATGCATGTAATTTCTGACTACCTGTATAATCACTTGAACAATGTGGACGAGAAGGCATTGTAGTTGGAGGCCTTTCCTCCTCTGCACTAGAAAATCTTTAAGGAAGCCTTGAAGAACCCAGATAAGGTGTGGTTCAATGAGTTCGACCTATGCTAGGGTGCCGACTTCAAAGATGATTGGGCCTAGGTCTATTAGGTAGGTTCTTCACTTGAAGAGTTTGGGGATAAGTTGAGGAGGGTGGGAATATATGAGTCAGAATGGGCCTCCCAATTCCACATAAATCTACCGAAGCATTTTACGCCAATGCTTCTAAGTAGGCGGTCCTCAAGGACCAATAAATTCCACCTACACCATGGGGAGGTTGGAGTCAGTTTATGGGATGTGAACCAGTTCTTAGGAGTCTCCATACTGGGGCTATGTACGATGAATTGATACCCATAATTGGTGTGTGGGGGGATCTGGATCAGATACCACTGCTAGCGATGGAATTGATGAAGCTAGTGCTAGGAGAGGAAAAGTAAACTGTGAGGGATGTCCATTTCAAGCGATGGTTCAAGCAATTTCAGAATATTCCAGAATAGAGGTAGTTTCCGGTGAGGTCTCAGACTTTCCTTGAGGGGGATCAACAGGGCATGGAGCACTCGTATTGGCGGGTCTTGGAGGAAAGCCAGTGGAAAACATAGGGATTGAGCATCAACACCATGCAATAGCTGGTAGTCAGGCTAGAAGAATTCATCACAACTCTCATTTCTGGATGGATCCTACCAGTGAGGGATACAAATATGGGCGTGAGACTCAGTACATTCATCAGGACATCCATGTGGGAGATAGGAGGGTGATTAAACCTCGGTATCCCGATGCTCCCCAAGCTATTCAAGTTGCTATGGCATATCAGCGAGGGGAAGATTCCATAGAGGATATGTGGGAATGTTCATCTCCTATATGGTTATAAATCAGTGCACGTTAGGGGGGTTTATGAATACCCAAACCCCATCTTGCCTCTGGGATTGAACTTCAACCCATCCATTCTGATCACTACGGGGAGCTTTCCAGCCATGCTGACTGTGCAAGTAGTACTAAATCGGGTGTGGAAGGTGGAGGAGTTCATCTTTAATCCTTTCACACCGCTGATGGGTGCTTTTACAAATGATGTCCAAAGAATGGAAGACCACTGGTCCTATCTCCTGGCCTTTCGAGGTGGACTCATGATGGAAAGGGTGGACCGTGAGCCTCTCTGCGAGTGGTATACCCCACACCGATTTGCAAGTCAATTCACTGCATGCAGCTACTGACCCAATAAGACTATATGGAAGTGCGTTACAAGGAGAATCCATGCATCATGAGGAAAATTTGGATCATGTTCATCCAGGAGGATGGGAAGACGCAGAATGAGCTACCTCCTCCCATAGCCATTATCGGGTTGGTGAAAGAATACAACAAAATATGGAAGGTGTATTACCTAGGGGAAACACTAAATCAACTGACCATTTGGGTCTATGATGGTGCATCTCCTCAGCCTTGATGTCAGGGCTGGTAGGCGGCAAGGACATCTCTCGGTGGCAGGTATGTTGTGGCGGCGAGGCCCGCACCGATTGAGGGGGAGGCAGTGGTGGCAGATCTAACAATGGTAGTAGACCCAGTGGTCCCAGATGAGGGGAGTTATCTAGAGGTAGTCCACCAAGAAGATTTCGCAGAATATCCACCTAGGCCTAGTGGAAGCATCTATGCCACATAGACATGTCGTAGAATGTTGTCTTCCCTGAGGCTTGGGACATATGGGACGTCAAAAAGAAATTCCACGACCCGTATGACATGTGGCAACACTTGAACCTTCTCAGGATTGATTTTATGGGGATAAGACCTATCAGGGCCAGCTTTGCGGTGTCCCTAGTGGAGGGGGAAAATAACTGGTATAGATGGAGGACATTGTGCAATCCTAGGGTTATCCTCGTCCAATGAAAAACCATGTCAAGTTGTTGTTGGATCGTATGCCCCCCCACAGTTGTCGGCTGATGATGTGGGAGAACAGTTAACTTTTCCTAAAGAATCAGAGTAATCCTTCTTGGGGGACTAGGCCGGTATAGGGAGCCCATGAGAGGAAGGCCAATTCAGTGATCAAGACCCAGATCATGACGATTTAGCAAAGGCACTCGAGGTAGAACCCCAAGACCCTTCCAACGAGTATGATTCCAGGTAATTATAGACTCCTTATTAAAACTTGAACTATGCAGGAGGACCTCATACACAGAACCCATTCTCATCCCATAGTGGATGCAGATTTGGGTCATTCGGGATTCACGCCTGCAGCCAAGTTGATTTTCATGTCTGGCGGGTCCATGACACTTGAGGTGCCCCCCAGAATTTCCATACCTTCTGACAATATATGGAGGTCCACGCCTCAGGGTCCCAATGGCATTAACCCAACAACATGACCTGAAATTCGATCATTGTAAGTTTCCAAATTAATTATGGTCACCCCATGACCATGTTAACTGACATCCATGCACCATTTTTTGGTATGAATAGTTCTCCAAATGGCGTGGGTTTCCTTGGTGAGGTTGGTCGGGACTTCCATTGTTGCCTTTCCTAGGGGAATGCAGGTGTTCGTGTAGGTAGATATCTAGACTGATCAAACTACGATGCTCCCAATCACGGGTGGGACTGTTAGCGGGGATGAACCCATTATTATTGAAGTGGTTTCCGACATTGATGATCGATCAATCAACCCGGGCCCACCATGTCTGATCAAACGCCGGATGTGGACCATACTGATGAGTTTCTGGTGGCATCCCCCACATATGAGCCCTCTAGTCACACTGACTGGGACATGTAAACCCTTGATGAAGAGGACAACAAAATAGCTTGTCACCGATCATGGATGATGATCAAGCGCTTCATCGATTACACCCCCAAGAACAATGGCTAGATGATATAGAAATCCATCTCTCGCGACTTCATGAACTTTTTGCTAGGGGAGTGGATGCCCAATGTCATCCTATGCTCATCCAAGATCTTTTGGTGGGGATGATTCAGAAGTATGACTGTGGCCTTGATGTGGGATGGATGTGGAGGAAAGCAGTGAACATCAAGAGGCTCTGAGAGGCTGAATAAGAGGTTCAACGGCGTTAGGTCTGGGAAGATGAGAACTCAACCTTCCTCTAGGTGAAATCAGAACTAATACTGCAATTGAAGGCCCAACTGGTTGAGGCTGAAGAGCACATGAAGCAAGCATCTGAAGAGATGGTCATCATTCGGACTGATGTACAGTGGGACCAGATTTTGGATGATGAATTGTGATCCATCATTGCTGAGGATAAGTAGGATCTAAAAAAGCGGTGGAAAATCTTCAATGCTATGAGCTAGATGGTGGTAGAGATATAAATTTCTTTTGACGGGGTTAACCTGTCGATGGGAGGGATCGACCTTCGGGTGCATTAATGCACATGAACTTTTAACTAAATTTCAATATTTGATTATTTTATGCCTGCTGCACACATGAGTTTCGTTACTTTTGTGGGTTTATTTCATTCTTGTGACATTCCTGGAGTGTTTAGCGACCATTCCCTAAGCCCACGTGGGTCGGGCCCGATGTGAGAAACATGGGACGACCACCTTATTACTTCGGTCTAACGTGGGATTGCCAACCCTGATTCATGTATCTGAGGGTTTAAATATATGATCCTAATTCCTCACAGGGAAGGGGGGAGTCTTGACTGGATGAGTATGACCACAGAACAATCCAATTGCCATTTTCACAATGTGCTCTGGTTCACGAGTGGGGTAACACTTGTGTTGTTGGAAATAAATTCAAACATAAGGGAGTAGAATGTGTGAATCACGATACCATTGATTCATAACACTTTTTCATTGGTATGACAATAAATGATAATTTCTGACAATGTTCGATATATAATATCTCTATTGATTTAGCTTGAAACAGTAATAACAAATGAGGGACAGTCGCTGACCATGTTCAAAACACGAGGCTGACTCAAAATGCAACCCATTATTCTTCTAGAATGTTGGCCCATGAATGTAAGGGATCCATTGGACAATCATCCATTCTATTAGGGGTTTACTTTAGATGTTAATGGAGAATAGGGTCTGAATAATGGGGCACACAAAGCGTGGTGTCTGGAGTGATGGGTGTTCGACTAGAATCCAAAAACCTTGAAATTACGCCACTGTGGTGGAAACACATTGGGTGGGTGCATCAGTCTGATCATGGATAAAATATAATTCCAAATATTTCCTCTTAGGTAAGGATTTGGAATGTCATGTAACTTACATCATATAGTGAGTATGTTGCCCATAGTTTAAAGGTCATACATTTGGGGCCCGGATCGGGCCCAAAAGGGCCTGGAGGGTAAATGACCCTAAGGCTGGGCCCAATGATAGATTCGTGGGAGTTTCTATGTATCCCATAAGGATTAGAATAATGAAAAATGTAGTTCTAGAGAAACATTGTGGTTTTATACTAACAATGGTAAGGGAAATCCTCTTTTGCAAGGGATTTGGTGCATCCCAGGATAATCATGGGGCATCATGAACTTGTTCAGAGTAGAACCATAGTTTAGTGTCATGCGTTGAGGACATATGGACCCATGTAGTTTAACTTCATATGATAGGACAGGGTGTGAAAGGGAAGATCACAGGAAGGGAGTATGTGGTGCGGTAGCTATAAACCAGATGTGAATGAGGACTTGGAGTCCGGATCACACAAAGTGTCCCCAGAGGATGTTCTTTAGGTCAAGGAAAATAAATTTAATATTAGGTTGGGCCCAAAGGGAAGTGTTCAAGAGTTCATATGTACCCCATTAGGATATGAATCAAGATGTACATAGTTCTACAGGTGTAGTTTAACGTCATGGGGTTTAAGAAAGGTATGTGTGGCATGGTTGTGCCAGTAATCATCATACCAAACCTAATAAGCCCAAGTGAGTTCTGTTTGATGTGGGAAACCAGAAGTAGTGGTTCGAATATCTATACATCGGAAGGAACATGTTATGAATGAAGGGACGCTCGGTGAATGACATATCTATGATGCTATTCCATCCATGTAATGCACCTCGATGCACGAGGAAGTAAAGCCAAGTATGTAGGAAATCCACATGAACCTATGGAAGTGGAAGTATATGAATCATGATGCTCTGGATATGGACCACAATGATGGAGTCATGATGATAGGGGATGGCTATTGATCATGATCAAAACATTCATATCGCGTTAGCATGTTATGGGGACAGACAGATGATGGTTGACCCATGACCATTTTGGAAACACGAGACCTATTGCTGATGTTGTCTGGGGTCTTTAGAGACGTTGGCTTGAGATGGTAGGCGAACCAAGGCGGAATGATAGCAGGCCATGATGGGGGTCCCTTCGGATGTGGAAGAGTATGTGGATCCAAATAATGGGCTCATTATGCTTGGACATGGAACGAGGGGAATATCCCGGTTAAAATTCAACACTTCGGGATCTTTGTCAAAATGCATCTAGGTATGACAATGAGACCTATCATAAAGAGGGAGTCGATTCCCTTCCCAGGGACTAGGGTCATGAGGTCGCATGCTTCCATCTTCAGGTCCTAGGGTGGACCATTAGGGGGGTAATTGATATAATGGACTGTGTGATGGGTGTCGAAATAGTCAAGTGTGATGTGTAGTTCCCATAGAGAGCTATTAGTTTAGGTTCCTAAAACTCTGATTTAGGCATGGGAGGAACATGGTGAAGCTATTTCAAAACCCAACATGAATGAGAATATGACATGTACAGGCAACACCAAATGTTCCTAAAAGAGTTTAGGCCATGGGGCCGACCAAGAGGGGCAAGATTGTAGATTTTTAGGGATAGACCCAGAGAAAAGATGCCTGGGTGATCCTACATATCCCATGAGGATGAGAATCAATCCAAACGTAGTTATGGAAGATTCCATGTAGTTTAAAATCTTGTAGAAAGGACTTGGAGTGGTCTTAGTTTATGGTCATAGAGCTCGGACCATGGTTGTTTGGAGATTTCAGAGACACATGGTGATGTAATTATACAACCCAACATGAATGATAATCTGAAGTCCCGATAACCATGTACTTTTTGGGGAAAGGTTTCAGGTTGAGGGACTAGAAATGATAGTTAGGGTGATCCCAAGACCAAGTGTACATGTGTTCTTACATACCCCAAGGGGATAGGGATCAAGACATATGTAGTTCTAGGGGTGGCATAGAAGGATATCGATGTTAGGGATAATAAGGTTGTGCGGGTCTGGACGTTGCACCAACAGAAGCTATATTTGATAGATCATGTTAATCATTTTGGATGAACGAGTGTTTTTTAGTGAAGCGACAGACGTAGGATAGAATTTCCAGGCATCTCCACAAGAATCAAGCCATGAGTATGTGTTGAAAAATTGTATAGTGTTTGACCTATAACAAACATGATGTCCTCTCGTGTGAGGACACCATGATGTAGTTCCCTTTTCCATTGTGCGGCCATGACGAAAATGTCAGATTTTATTTTCATGTGATGGGACCAACCGACATTGTTTAACGTCATATGGACTGAACATATATAGGATAGATGAGGTTCATGAGGGGAATTCACATGGTGCAATAAAGCATACCTGACATGAATTAGGACCAGGTACACATCAAACCGAGCGCAATTCTGAGAGAGAAACCTCAGGATGAGGGGTGAGAAAAGGTTAGAGAATTTGGGACAAGAGAGGCTAATTCTCGGTTGAGCTGGACCCGAGGATGAGATGTCTAGGTGTTCCTACATATCCCATGAGGATGAGAATCAAGCAATACATAGTTCATGATGGTACCTTTTAACTTCATGTGGGAAAGAGAGGTGGGAGGGGTTAACTCCTGGAAAGGGGCGCATGTGGTGTGGCTCATTCCAACATGACGTGAATGAGGGCCTAAGCCCACCAGCACCACTCCACATGGTCTTGTAAGGGTCAGATCTCAAAAAGGAAGTCCAGAATATAGGAATCATAAAGAGATCATAGTTTAAGGTCTTAGAGCTCATACTATAGTGAAGCGGAATTCTTCCAAATAGGCGCAAACCTCGGTAAAATCCCTATTCCTATATGAGTTGAACTTATTGTATGAAACAAGAGTAGAGAAGATATCCGCAATACATGAACTACCGATAATGGGGAAGTTGGTGCGGGGCCCCGATGAACACCTCACCATGGCTTTGTCCTCCTGACATGCAAATGCACACTAAGGGATAACACCAGGAGTGTTGAGATTATACTTGGATATGATAGGGAGGAAAATGATGTGGATCATGTGACCGTCATTTTGGGATAAATGAGGATGTTGTGACGATGGAGGATGATTGTTTACCATGTTTGAAACAAAATACCCATATCATGTGATCTGAAATGGGAAGAACAAATGAGATTTTATTTCTGACGGTATTCCCAACGTGGGACTTGTTTTAACATGTTGTTCAAAACCCTCAAGGATGTAGGTCCGTAGTGGTTGGAGGGCCCTTGGGCTGAGCATCCATGCCATTTGGGGGTCCCTTCAGATTTGAAATACAATGGAAGAACTAATGAAGGGGAACCCAAATCCTGAAAGCTGGGTAAGAACATGTCTGGATAGAATTCGACAATCTAGGTGATGGACCAGAGTACTCTAGGGAACATTGGAAAATCACCAAAGAGGGTTGAGGGACCCGACTGAGAGGTATTCGACTCAAAAATATGAGTATAGGGAAAGGGAGATAAGGACACTCAGGAGAGAGATGTATGTGGCATGTTTTTTGTAAACCCATCGTGATTGGTTTATAATCCCATATCACACCCTTTATCCCTCTACTGGACGAATGCAAGACAATGGGGAAAAATGATGGGGATATTTCCAAGAAGTGCAACTGGACCTGAATACTAGGCATTCGAGTGGTCACAAATAGTTCTAGAGGACGTCGTGCAGTTTATCGTATTACGATAAGGACACAGGGTAAGGGCAGGATACCCCAACGAGGGATGAGTATGGAACAATGAGTAACCCAATGTGAATGGGTACATAATCCCATATCACACCATAAAACCCTATGTGAGAACCTGGGACGGGGGCCCAAAAAGGTCGAGGGATCTAAGTCGGGGTCGTAGATATAAGGTCATAACCAGCTTGCAGTTTAACATCTTGTAGGGAGGATGACAGATATCTTAGTTTAATTTCATAGTGCTCGGACCATAAATTCCTAGTTTAATGTCATATACAAGGTAAAGGTGAATGAAAAGTTCAAATCATCATAACTATGTATGACCACAAGGTGATGACGATGATAAAAGATGGTTGTTGACCAAGTTCGCAGCACAGTATCCCAGCCTTTCAAGACCGAGGAAAACAATTGGGTGTTGAACGTTTACCATATTCATAGCATGAGACTTGCACCATTTTGTCTCTCAAAATCCTTAGGGATGTTGGCCCTGAATGGTAGAAGAACCCTTAGGCTATGTATCCAGGCCATTTGAGGGACCTTTTAGATATGAAAGAAAATGAAAACCCAAATGATGGGGCCTGAAAAAAATGACAGGGCCAATGTTCATGGATGGGATGAAAAATGGATGGAGGAATGTCTCATGGCGATGTGTGCGGTGTGGAAAATTATCCCGACGTGAATGAGTATGTGAGTCCCTAACGTACAACACACTCCCGAATGAGGACTTGGTTGAAGGGGGCAGAAGGGTCAATGGACCAAAAGGGTTGAGGAACTCGAGGTTGGGCCTCCCGAACAACTATCAGAATATGTCCCCTTATGTGGGAATTTCCTCATCATTTATCCTAATCCCATGGGAGTAATGCTATGTGTGGGAAACAAGGAGTAGGACTAGGCTCTCCTCACCGCATAAAAGACCAATAGATAGAATCACACTCCAGGCTTAGGCAGAGTGATGCCTAATGAGCCAACAGGTCAAGAGTAACCACTAGATTCCAGGTTTGGGACATACGGTGGTAGTGAAAATGAAAAAGGACAACTATTGACCACCTTAGAAACACAGTGTTCGTATCATTTGATATCAAAGGGGAACAACAAATGAGTGTCGACTACTGACAATGTTCACTATGTCGGACTTGTAACAATTTTTTGTAGGAACCCTCATGGTTGTAGGCCTGAAATGGTAGGAGAACCCTTAGGGTAAGTATCCATACCAACCAGGGGTCCTTTTGGATGTGAAAGATAATGGGGTCCCAAGCAAAGGAGTGATAAATTCACTGATGTCCCCATGCATTTTATTGTCAAGAAGTGATGTGACAGAGGTGAAAGCCTCTACGAGGTGGGATGTATGGTGGGGCCATGGTTAACATGACTTGAATTAGAGAGGAATTTGGTACCATACCATGTCTTCTCACCCAAGGGGATATTCTAGAGTTTGGGCTGGGCCAATGTTCAAAATGTCCTGGTGGTCCTATGTATCCCATGAGGAAGGGAATCAATCCATACGTAGTTCACAAAATTCCATGTAGTTTAATGTAGTTTGGTAAGGATGTGGGAGGACTAGAAGAAAGAGGAGGGTCACATAGAGTGACCTTCATAATCAATCCACGAGTGGGGCCAAATAAACTTACACTACACCATGGTCTTGTAAGAGAACTACACCCAAGAGGGAATAGTCGAAGAAAAGAGTTTTGGGGCTGGACTAAACACATAACTTCTGATCATTCATATGTATCCCATGAAGATGGGAATCCATCCATATGTAGTTCTGAAATGGTTCAGTTTAATGTCTTGTGGGACGATGTACAATTTTATGTCATGCAAAACATATCAGTTTATGCTCATGCGAAACCATAGATTTCCCAAGAAAAGTATTACATGAGTAACAAGGCATTGGTGGGAGGATTTATGCTCTCACCATCCATGCTGACCCAGGAGTATTCTCCATTGGAGTAAACCTAGTGAAAAATGTAATGTACTTCCCATTTGGGGTTCAGCTTGGGTGGTTTTATGCTCGGTATCATTGGTATTCTAAGAGCCTATACCTAGTCACCTTGCAAGAAGGAATAGATGTGAAATTTATTTTTAAAAGCTTTGTCCGTCTTGTTCTGTTTCCATTCCAGATTATGGAGGGCACAAATCTCGTTCTCGTCTAGTTCCTCTAGCTCAGCCAGACGTATTTCAGATACTTTATCAAGATACTGCTGATCATAGAAAGTAATATTCAATGAGGGAAACTGAAACTTGAGGGGAAGGAGGGCCTTCATTCCATACACCAGGGAATATAGGGTCACCTAGTTTGAATTACATGTCGTCGTTCGATAATACCATAGGGAGTTGGGGAGTTTTTCTTTCCAAATATTCCTATTCTAACCAACCATTCTCTGCAAATTGTTAGAGAGGGTCTTGTCGAATGGCTCGATGTGTCCATTTTTAAGCGCATGATAGAAGGAGGTATGGTTAGAACGGATGTTGTACATGTCATGCAATTTATTTAGCTCATCTACATAGTAGTTCGTGTCATTATCGGTGAGGATGGCGTGAGGGACACCAAATTGTAAAATGATGTTGGAGGTCACAAATTCAACGATGAAACGAGCCTTGACCTATTTGAGTGAAATTGCCTCTACCCACATGGAGAGGAAATATGTAGTAGTTATGATGAACCTACACTGGTGAGTTGTCACCAGTGGGTAAGGACCCACGTCATCAGGTCCCCATACCACAAAGGGAAAAGAGTAATTGAAAAGTAGAGAGGGTATGGTGGATTATGGATGAATTTAGCATGAATTTGGCATGAATGGCACCTCTTGGAGAACTCGATGCAGTCATGGATCATGGAGGGACAAAAGTACCATAGTCTCAGAATCTGGTGAGAAAGCTTTAGCCTGGTCTGATGAGCCCTGTAGGAACCGTCGTGAACCTCTTGCATGACCAGAGAATTACATCATCCTATTCGGGTTGTCACCATTTTGGAGATACATAACAAAGGAGGTTATCCAATCCGGAGTCACATAAATCATTGCATCATGGGGACCACGTGGTCCTAACGTGGAGGTTCCAGTGGTAAGGTGGCTTACCAACAGGCTGTCATCGTCATATGGGGTGACAAGAGAAATGACTCCTCAGTGCACCAAATGGATTATTAGATCATCCTGTTTGGGCTCTGCAAGGGATGAAATTAGGATTGATAGCGTGTCAGACTGACTGTTCCGAGATCGAGGGAAATGAGTAACTTATGGATGAGATGTGAACTGGTCCATTATCTAGAGAGTGGGCTCCAAAAATGGTATGAGCTTTAGACTTCTGATGACATAGTCACCATAAATCTTTTTGATGACTAGTTCAGAATCACCTTTCACATGCAAATGGGGCAATCCAATCTTGAGGGCCACCTTGAGGATAATGATGAGAGCCTAATAATCCACCTCATTATTGGTGCAGCCTTATGAAAAAAGGAATGATTATGGAAGAATGGCTTTTACCATGGTAATAAAGACGATACCCATACCTGCTCTGTTGAGTCAAGGATCATTGAGCCTACTGCTAGTGGGGCTTCGGGAGGCACCATAAAAATGAATCTGCCAGCACGACATGGCTTGGTCTACAGAGAGGATAACCTCATCGGGGAAATTGAGGTCCAGGGACTGGTAAGAAAGATCTGGATGGGAAACAAGGAATTCTTCCAATGCTTATCCATTGATAGCCTTCTATGGCACAGAAGTGATGTCGAACTGCTAGAGGATTACCACCCAGTGAGCTAGACGGCCTGTCAACATGGGACGCTTCTAGATGTTCTTTAGTGGATCTACCCAGGACACCAGCTATGACTCATGCTGCTATTGGTAATGTCACAAATTCTGGTACTACAAATACCAACGTATGGTAGCTCTATTTGATAGGAGATTATCCGGTCTCCGTATCGAGGAGCTTGCGACTGAGGTAGTAAATGTTGTTCTCTGTACCCTAATTGTTCTTCTGGGTGATAAGGGTGCTAAGAGATCATTCCAGGGCAATCAAAAAAATGACAAGTAGTTTTTCGGAGACCAGTGGCATTAAGACTAGATGGTGGAGGAGATACTGCATGATTTCCTCGAATTTTGTATGACATTCTTCATCCCACTCTTAGAGTGTTCCTTTCTTCATGAGCCGAGAACATGGATTACACTTGCGGGCAAGATTTGCAAGGAATCAGCATATGTAGGACTAGTGGCCATGAAAACCTCGAATCTCTAGGATATTGCTCGAGGGAGACATCTGGATGATGGCGTTGATCTTCTATGGGATGATCTCGATGCCCCGATATCTGTCAACGAAGCCGAGAAACATTCCAGAGGTTACTCCGAAAGAACAATTTAATGCCCCTAGGATTTTCTTAAATATGTGATGCATGGCCCACTGAAAGGTGGAACCTGTATTATTTAAACTGAATGGAAGGACTTGGAAACAAAAAGAAACTTGAGGTACCATAAATTCTGTAGACTCTTCATCCTTGGGGGCCATTATTAATTGGCTGTACCCAAATTACCCATCCATGAAGGATAGGGGATGGAACCTATCTGTGGTGTCAAACAAAGAGTTCTGTCATAAGAAGGGGAAAATAATCCTTTGGGAAGTGAAGGTTGAGTTCATAAAAGTCGATGCAGACTCGGATTTTTATGTTCTTCTTCCTGACTGGAAAAATGTTGTTTATCCATTTGGGGTATTGGACCACCTTAATGAAATTGGCGCTGATGAGCTTGTCAACTGTGGCCTCCAGCATGGCTCCGTGAAAAGTTTCATCTTTTTGGGAGGGTGCTTGAACCCGCTGTGATTTGCTAGGAGACTGAGCTGGAAGACTTCAACCCGAGTATCTAGTATTGGAATCTTGTTGTAACTCTAGGAAAACACATAACGGTGCTGTTGAAGGAAGTATACATACCAATGTTGATCCTCGGGGGGCATGGTGGCCCTGATCAACGTGGGTCTCAGGTTTTCCTCTCTACTGAGGTCCACCTGTACCAATTCGTTAACTATGGTAAAGACACCATCTTCAAAGGTGAGAGGAGCATCCCTCAAATCCCCTTCTCCACTTATGGAGGTGGGATCCTCCACGAGGGTATGTTTCTTATGAGTTGGAAGATCTCGATGGGAGGTTGGTACCAGCCTGAGCGGCAATGGATAGTGTATCAGAGTACTCATGTGCTACCGCAACCGTATCTATGAAGGCTATTGACCAGATCCTGTCTAGTCTTCGGCCCAAGGGGCCACGCTTGATGATTTAGAACCAGTAATGGCACATCGGCTTGAGAAAGTTAATTCCAGATGGGAGAAAAAAGCATGTATAATGTATTTTCGTTGAAAAGGGTTGGACATCCCGATATCTTATGGGTGTAGGAGGCTCCAAGATTACCTGATCCTGATTTGTATAGAAGTACGAGGTGATTTTCGGCAATCCCATAGTCTTGGGAATGTGTTTCCCCCTCATTCTAGACATAGACAAACATTTTCCCATGTTCAGGGTAGTAGTCAATAATCGGTGGATAAGAATGATGTATGAATCATCTAGATCTATCCACGGGTCGGACACAGTCATGGCATACTTGACCTCGTTGGTCTGAATCTATTTTTCCTTGATCTTGTAGAAGTTAACATCTAGATAATGGGCTTCACAAGAGCCAAAGGGAGATGCATCAACTTTAAGCACCGCCACTCATCTATTTAAGGAGTGCATGAGGCAATGGTGATATGATGAGGGTACCAAATCATGCTTGTGGAGCCATGGCCTTCCCATCAAAGCATTGTATGCCGTGTCCTAGTAGACAACCATAAATTCAGTGCTGGAGACTAGGCCATCAAACTGGGTCTTCAAGCGGATATTGACAACAATTTTCTATTCTGTCCTGTCATATCCTTGGATTTATAGGTCAGAGGGGCTCATATCATCTTCTGACAATCCTAGTTTTCACAATTTCTGAGTCATTATTAGGTTGATACTAGAGCCCTTGTCTACGAGACAGCGATGATCCTCCATGCCATTGAACTCTCCAGTGATGTACACTGGGTTAATTTTCCCCTATATGAGTGAGCCTTTATATTATCCAGATAACAAGATAATGTCCTATCATTCAATATTCCTGACCTCCTCCGCATGGAAGGCTTCTGTAGATGCTACATCCGTCTCAAACTGTAGGGGGCATTACGATGCCTCCAAAAGGCACTCACGCAGGTCAGACGATAGGCAAAGAGCCTCAAGAATGTAGAGCCTTGTAGAAATTTTGGCAAGAAGCTTGAAAAGATCATATTTTTGTGTCAGGCGTAATCTTTGTCTTACAATAGGTCTCTCTATGAAATGAGGTATGGTGGGTCCTGCCGGCTGGACCAGTGGCTGATTAGTGCTAGGACCATCCCACTACTCACTAGTCGATGCCTGCAAGGTGACTACAAATGGAGGGAAAAATGACGAAGACAAGAAAATATCAGGGCATGGATGGTCATAGCGAGGTCTATGAATCTCTTCAAGATCTAGTAGCACGAACGATGGTGAAGGAGGACCTGAAGACACTAGATGAGAAGTCCACCCCTGTTGAGCTCTGTGTTGAGCTTGCTTCCTGGTTTTCATAGCATGCACATGCTGGATGAATGTGCGGACTAAAGAACATCGAAGAACCATATATCCAAGACTCTGTCGACACTGATGACAACTGGGGATGTTGGGAGGGTCTTCCTGGCACTACACATCATCAGGAGTCATGTAGGGGTTTACCTACTCTACGGTATTAACAGATGTGTGCCGTTGACTATCACTTGAAGAGTCATCCTCTACCGGGATGATTCGGGGAGGAATTTCCATCTCCGAGGGCATGAAGACTCTGATAGTACGATATGATTATGGCATTGGAGGGGGACTTTGTTTTCCCTTGTGTCGTCGATGTTTGATCTTCTAGGAGGAGGATGACTGTGACAATGATGTAGATATAGTAACTACTGCTTGTAAAGGCATCAACCGATTCAGATATACATGAATGAATCTGTGGGCACGAGAAAATATTTTACGAGTCTCCCAGTCATTTTACATATGCGACCCATGTCTTGAATACTGATTCCACTCGCCCTCTATATCACTGCTACTTCCTGGCCTCATGAAGATGCATGCCACCTGTGCTGGGGATTGGGCTAACTAGGTAGATCAGTGAGGTTTTCCTCTACTGGCCTTCTACACTCAAGAAAAATTACAATCCCCTTCTCTAAGGCACTGCGTATGTAAACGGGGATGTGAGTCTCATTGAACAGGTTGGTCTAGTTTCTCTTGTATGGGAAGGGTGACCTTAGATCTTAACACTAACGAGGAGCTGGGGGAGCCTGTTGAGGGGGTGGCGTCTGGTTATCTCACCTAGGTGGAAGTGTCATATTACGTGGGAGAACATTCCAATTCTGAGGTCAGCGCTGCTGGGCTAGAGGTTGTTCTTGAGGTGGAGAACTTCTATGAGGATGTGGGGTCAGCTCCAGTGGCAGTAATTCTAGTTTTCTAGAGGCCTTATTTTGGCCACTTCGTCAGGTTTGGCTCTGTAGGCCCTCTTCACAATAATTATGGGAGGTAGCAGACGTGACTGGAAATCCTGCTGTAGGGCTTCTTCGAGGTGCTGGGCCTTATCAAAGAAGTCTCAGAATCCCCTAGGGTGCATCTGGGTGATCAATGAGGGGACCAGTTTAGTATTGAAATTCCCTATGCACATTGTCCGTAGTTGCAATGAGACAACGGCATGTCAAGAGAGTATGTGAGCACTTTCCAATGGGCGAAAAGTATGCAATGTTCTCATCAAGCCTCTTCTTGAACTTGAAAAGTTCTATGATACTCGTCTTCTCGGTGGTGGAACTGAACTAGTAGAGGAATTGCCTAAGGAGTTCTTCCCAGTTGGCTACTAATCCGATGAGGAGCTGGCTGTACGAGATGAGCGATAGTCCCTCCAACGGCAATACATGACACCAATGTTTGGCGGCTTCTGGTTGCGCTGGGGTCCCCATCATGATACCACACCTTGAGATAAAGTGGGCCATGTGTTTCTACAGCTCCTATGTCCCATTAAAGGGAGAGAATATGGGATTTCTGAAACCAGGTGGTGCTGGCATATCGTCCACCCTTTCTTGATATGGCTTACCATTAAGTGGGAGTGATACCCCTTGTGTTTCCAACGCCTCGAGGTGGGCAATGAGTGCCGCCATAGGATCATCTGGATGAGGGTTCCTATCTTGATGGGGATCCCAAACTACCAATTCGTTGATGGGTTCTTCAACATGATAAGGTGGCTCAACGGCTTGTAGAGCGGCTGGTGGAATGACATGTGAAGAATATGGGGGAGCCTTAGCTGGGTCTTGAAGGTTGCGACACCATCCAAGAGGATTTGGTAATATGTACCACAACCTATTTCCATAATCTTTGGCTAAAACCCTATCTGTATGAGCCATGTGATCAGGGTCACTAGGGGTAGCTTTCCAAGGGGATGTTGGGCCTGACCCTACTGTCCTGTCCTAGAATCACTGTAGTCTGGCCATCTCTCTACAGTGCGTTCATCCAGGAGGTTGTCAACCAACATCTTTTATTCAACAAGTTGTTGACGAAATGCGTCTTTTTCCAGGTCTTCTTCCATCTTATGCACTTAGCAAGACGGGTAGGAGGGTTTGACAGATTTGAGATGCTCTTTTCCCTTACGTTGATTCCAGCTAAGAACTAATGCCTCAATGGGTGTAGGGAGACCCATTGAGTTTCTCTATTGGTGAGTAACTATTAACAAGGGATCTAATAGTGGCGGTATACCATGGGGGGGGGGGGGGTCCTCATCGATGAGGTCTATCTCAATATCCACTTCTGATAGGCTAGCCATGTTGACCATGACTCCACCGAAGGGCATGCAATCGATATCACCTGGAAGGTCTGGCTGTCACTAGATATGACTAAATAGGAGGGATGTATATTTCCCCCATTCATGGATCATCATGTTGGGGGGGGGGGGAGTATCCTTGATTTTCTGGTGGTGTACATTAGAACTCTGAATGCACTGGTTCTAGATGTCCCTACGGTGGCCTGGTGACGTAGGGTGTGGGGCTACTGGGAGTGTAGAAAGATCAACCAGACGACATTTCTCACCATTGTTTTCAAAATGCACTTCTGTCTTCGGATAATCCACTCCCTGATGATGATGGAGAGACTGTGTTTCCCATTTTTTTTTATGGAAATACACAACATCTTCTAGGTGGAGAGATTCTAGAGCACAGAAATTCGGTAATACCACGGGCCAAAATAGATCAGGTAAGTGATCGGATGTGAGGATATTACATAATCTCATCGGATTAGATATATGTTCTAGCCCTTCATTTACTCACTTGTCAACTGGAGGCGGCTGAGGAATCGATAGCAGTAACGATGAATACTGTTGGGATTGTAGGCTGGCCGATGGAGAATTCGGTGAGTGATCAGACAGACCACCGCATCTCGGGCTGTCCTCCGAGAGTGAAGTAACCTAGCCACTACATTGTTGAAGAATGGACTAATGGCTAGAGTTCCTGGTGTAGGGACTAGGGCTACTGGAAATGGACCATTCTATTTCTCGTCCACCATTGGTCCCATGAAATTCTCTTTGTGGTCACTAGTAGAGTTAGAGAGTGCCTCTTGTGATGATGGTGGAGATTTCCTGACTGTAACCTATGAGATTGCCAAATATTCCTCCTCCGGGATATACCAGTGGAGGGAGGCAGGAATCCGTTGGACATCGCTTTCTAGGAGTATGAGGCTGATGTGCCACATTCCTTCCTCGGCCCTCGACATAGTGGAAAAAGGGGAGGGTTCCATCGATGTGTCGTACTCTACTTCAGAGTCTAAGAAACAGACTGGTTTTATCTCAGTATGAATCTTTTCATCGCTCATTTTATGGCGGAAAATACCTACCCTTCTGCCTTAGGATATTTCATCAAGACATGGTATATTTCTTCCATGAGGAGGACCTTCAACCATACTGGTCCTAGGGAAGGGAGTATATCCGCATGATCAAGCCGAGGTCTTAGGTAAACTGGTGTAGATATAGAAGGGGAAATGGGGAGGACCCTAGTGGGAAGTGCTAGAGTGGGTAGGACCTCCACTAAAGTTGATCGGGTCACAAGTAGGGTCTCCATGCTTATTTCTCCTGGTGACATTAGTGTGAGGAAGGCCCTCATACTGGTCGAGCCAAAAAGAGGTAGGACCTCCATGCTGGGTGCTGGTGATGTGAATCTTCCCTCCACCCCTCTGATTTCCAGGGCGAGAAGGACTTTCTCCTGCTGCTATGAGAAAATGGGGAGGTACCCCACGTTGGAGAGTGACCAGATGTGCAATGTTTCCACCCTGGTGGTCTGTGGTTGGAGTAATGACTCCATAACCAATATAATGAGTACAGGAGAGACTCATGTACTTAGTGTTTCCATCATGGGGAAGACCCTCATTTGGGTTTATTATGGCACATGGAAGACCTCCATTCTGAGAATGGACGTAGGGAAGAACCATGCTCTTAGTGGTGGTGGTATGGGGAGGACCTCCGTACTGGGTGTTATTGCTGCAGATTGGTTCATGACAGCAACTGCCCATGCTGGAGACCAAGAGAGTCAACCCAGCCTTCCGATGGGGCCGTTGGGGTCTAGATTCGGTCCATGCATATAAATTACTCTTCATGGCATACACTGGGGTCCGGTGATATATGTCAGTGGTGGCTTAGGCCATAATAGATACTAACATTGACACCCCTTGTTGATCGTCCTCTTCAGCATGTGCCTGACGCTAGAATCAGGTTAGATGGGCCGATGCTGGTGGTACAGGTACATAGATCACCTTCCCTTCAGTTTAGGGGACCGAGTGGCGGCGCTGGTGCGACATGCTGGGGTCCCTCCTTGGGGGCCCTTGAAATAGGATTCTGGCAGGGCGAGCCCAGGCATACCCTACCGCTTTGGTGTAGGGGAGGGAGTTTTCAAGGCATTCTGGGGACCGACCCCCAGAAAGATTTTACGTCGGAGTGGGGAGTAGTGGCTCGATACACTGCCCTTAATAGGGGCAGTGTCCATGAGGCGTATATGACTCTAGATCTTCGTGTGCCATATCCTATGTCGGGATAATTCCCTCCTACTTGTAGCAGCGTACGGGGTCATTGATCACCCTTTGTTGGATGAATTCAGTAGGGGAGATAGGGCATGGGCACCTAACAATTATAGTTGTAGAATTCATCATAGAAGTGGTAGAGCCATGTGGGGTTGTCGCATTGGAATTTCCCCTACCCCTGTGTCGGTGGGTTGGTGGTGATTGGTCTCCGGGAACAACAACATGGTTCCTGAAAAGCAAGGAGATTGTACCATTTGAGATGAAACAAGGAAATCAACACCCAGTGCTCCAGCTCAATTCCATCTTCCATGGATGGTAATAGGGATCCACGCCAACAATTTTGCAGATCGGGATGCCCAATGTTTTTATTTCCCCAGCATTTGGTGAGTTTCACACCAGGCTCGCTATTTGAATGGCGGGACCCAATGCTGGATAATTGGATCTCGTGACATGCTAGTCCACTAAAGTCATGAATGCTACTAATCCCCACGTTTCGTATTAGGCTTCATGTCAGGTTCACCATTTCTATTTCTAATTCTTTAGAGGGGCATGCACATCCATCTGATTCGGGGACGATTACACAATTTTTTGGCCCACATTCATACTTTCCAATGGCATGCGGTAT
Organism: Viscum album; assembly: GCA_963277665.1. Taxonomy (NCBI): domain Eukaryota; kingdom Viridiplantae; phylum Streptophyta; class Magnoliopsida; order Santalales; family Viscaceae; genus Viscum; species Viscum album. The sequence goes on from OY728142.1 coordinate 1,787,465,901, forward strand.
CCGTCGCTTGTTTAGGGACATTTTCTCCTTCATTGAAATGGTATGATGGGATGTCCGTTCTTCCATATGTGGATTCCTCCTCAAAACTCATCACCTAGTTCGAGTCTCCCTTATAGTCTTAGGATGTTGTTCGTGAATCTCTTCTACAACCTTCGATCCTGGTAGTAGTCACGTTGGAAATCACTAGAGTGTCAGGATGCTAGAAAACTGGCACGTCTAGGCTTCTTCCTCTTATTATAGGGCTTATCTAGGGTGTGGATGCCCAAGTCATCCCACGTCAAATTCGGGGAATTATATTCCATGGGTATGTATATGAGGTTTTCCTCAGCTTCATTTGTTTAACAAATAGAATTTCGTAGGTTTAATGTCTAGCGGAGACAGATCCGACTGGTTGGAATACTTACTATAGTAGATCATATCGGTGCAACACCTAGGGGGAACATAGATGTCAGGTCTAACAAGTAGTTACTTACACACTTATTGCTAGAAGTAGTGGAGAGGTGAATTGGAATGATACAACTAGGATGTGGTGGCCCGGGTAATAATCAAGATGGACGATGGATGGTTAAGTGAAGTGGAATGGGAATGAGATGGAGCTGCTGTGAGGATGACGAAGATGTTGGTCATGAACCTCGAAAAGACTTCCGATGTATCCCCATGGCATGGAATCAAATATTGTTTAGTTTGGTGGGCATAGTTCATCATGACAACGTCTTACCACTGATTGAGGTTCTAATGGATTACTGATGGATGGGGTTGACAATGGCATACTAATGATGGGGCTCACAACGGCTTACCACTGGATGGGGTCGACAACGACTTACTGCTGATGGGGCTAACAACAGCTTATGGCTGGATGGGATTGACAATGGATTACCTCTCATGGGGCTGACAATAGATTACTGCTGAAAATGGATGAGACTCAGGGAGGCTCTCTAAGTACCCTTCCTAAGAGACAGGGATCAAAGCCCATGTAGTTTCAGATGGTATGATGGGGAACCGACGCAATGGGAGTCGGGACCAATGAGTGTTGGGATTGAACCTCAGGGTGGCATCATACATAACCTACTATTAAAATGTTCAAAGTCCACGTAGTTCAGGATGGTGTGGGAGAACCGACTTGAAAGGGGTAAAAATGAACATGTGTTGGGATTGATCCTCAGGGAGGCTTTATACATACCTTGTCTTGGTAAGGATCAATTTCCACATAGTTTAGAAGTTGGGTCGGTGAACCAATGTGAATGAGGACATCGGGTCCTTATGGATAGTGGTCATGTGAACTGATGTGAAGAGATTCAGAATGACCGGGTGTTGGGATTGATCCTCAGAGAGGCCTCCCACATACCAAGCCTTTTCAAGAATCAATGTCCATGTAGTTTGGAATGGTTTGGGAGAACCGAAATGAAGGGGGTCAAAACCACTGGATGTTGGGATTGAACCTAAGGGAGACTACCTACGTACCATTCCTTAGCATGGATCAATGTCCTCATAGTTTGGAATGGTGTGGGGAACCGATGTGAAGGGGGTCAGAACGATTGGATGATGGGAGTGATCCTCAGGGAGGCTTCCTACCTACCATTCCATGGAATGGATCAAAGTCCACATTGTTCAGAATGGTGTGGGAGAACAAATGTGAAGGGGGTCAAAACGACCCGATGTTGGGATTGAACCTCAAAGAGGCTTCCTACATACCTTGCCTTGGCAAGGATCAAAGTCCACATAGTTCGGGATGATGTGGTTAAACCGATGTGAAGGGGGTCAGAATGACCAGGTGCTGGGCTTGAACCTCAGGGAGGCTTCTTATGTACCTTTCCTTGGCAATGATCAATGTCCACGTAGCATAGAATGGTGTGTGGGGCTCACACTATCGGCTTCCCAGTGTAGATTTCATGGTATATGTTTACTCTATGCCCATGTCCGTCATGCTTGGTGTGAGAAACAATAGGTAGATAAGACCTAATGATCACATCGCAAAAGGTTATTCCGTGGGATGTGTAATGGGGCTTACATGTGGTTAGTGGCACAATGAGGAAATAAGGGCATACGAGTGGAGGGGCCCTGAGGATATGGTGAATTGGACATTCTTATGGGTGGATTCCTAGATAGAAAAATCCCAGAGGGAGAGAAAAGGGATAAAAAATACTTTTCCCCATCTCCCCTCTTAGTATTTGGCACCGAAGAATAGTGGAGGAGTAGGGGTGCTTCCTCAGGCAAGAAAATCTATGGGCTTACACCAATATGGTTTCCCTTTACCCATGGATAGATTCTACCCCAATAAAAAGGATCTCATTCAATGTGAGGAATGGCCACACTAAGGTGGAGACGAGTAGGCATGCGAAATGCGCAAGGTGGGGTAACCCACGTAGAGTGCATGTGGCGAGGCTAAAATTTAACATCACGTGTTCGGGATGATGGTGATTTTTAGTTTATTGTCTTGCATCTCAGACGATGTGGGTTCACTATGCACCCCTTGGACTTACATGACTGATACCCACCCTCCCTTGGGGATTGGAAGGCATCAGCAATGCCATGGAGAGGGGGTGTTATGGAGTGATCCATTGAGGGGTCCACGTTTTCATGGCTATGCGAAAAAGGAATAGCTGTTAGCATTCCTATGAGAAGAAGAATGAGGTGAATAAACACAATAGGACTTATTGTCCAAGGGAAATTTCAATTTCTTCGTGCCAAACATGAAGGTCACACGGGAAAAGGGATTGTGGAACAAAGAATCCCATAGGTAGAGGCCTTGTGAACATCTGATGATACACGTAGTAAAGGGGATTCGTGAAAAGGTATTATTAACAAAGTATAGTGTCCTAGCCTAGGCATAGGGAATTGGTGTGTATGGAAGGTGCTTCACGAAGTGGAAAGGCATTCATGGAGAAATGCTTTGCAAATAAAGGGTTACTTGTAAATCATAGCATTTTGATGCAATGTGCTTCGCAAAGAATAGGGGCCCTTCCTTAGAATATGGGTCATAGGTGCATGAAGTGTTCATTGTGAAGAATAAACACTTCATTACGACCTGATTCCCCTTGTAGATCCCCTTCCATCGCAGAGGCCCATGAGCTCCATGAAATGCATCCCTCCTTGAAGAGGGGAGGGAATAAAGCAGGGGGAGGCACTTCGTGATGAAAAAGTACATCAAGAAGCTCATGGTTCATAGATATAGAAAAGCATAGTGATTTGGGAGCTATGAATGTGAAAGGATAGATGATCCATTTGTTGGGAACGAGGGGATCCCTGTATTTATAAACAAGGGGCGCCACGAAGCAGAGCTCGCTCGGTGCGAAGACGATTCTTTCTCTATGGTGGGTTTGCGAACATCAAAGGGGTTCATGGGGTATCCCGCCTCCTTACTCTGTGGTGGGCTCGCGAAGGTCAATGGGGTTCACGAGGCATCCCGCCTAGTTTCTGCGCAGCATGATCACACATGTCAAAGGGGTTTGTGGGGAATCCCGCCTCTTAGCTCTGTGGCGGGATCACAAATGTCAGAGGGGTTCATGGGGCATCCCGCCTCTTTGCTCTATGGAGGGCACGAGAATGTCCGTGGGGTTCATAGGGCATCCCGCCTATTTGCTTATTTGTGTCCGTAGGGCTATGGGGGCTCTGAAAATAGTCTTGCCAAGGTAGCCCCTGAGGCTTTCTTCTTGTTATTCTTCTTTCACAATTTGGGCACCAATAGTCAGGATTTTAATGTCAGAGTGTATGGGCCACAGTGTCCCGGTCATGGTGTCTCAGTCACATTACCAGAAAACTAGAATTTGTGGAAGACTCACGGTTTCACAAACATATCCAAATATCTATAAACTCTCTTAAACAATAATATTTATAGAATGAATGAAATTTAATCATTTATATAAGAAATAAATATAGAACTATATTAAATATCGTTTACAGTAATCAAACAAGTCTAGTATGAATCTGGATCTAGTGGAAGTTTATTTGAAACGTAATGAAACCATCCATATCAAAAACGTGTTTTGAGACAAATGAAACATGATTAACTCGATTTTTGATCATTAAAACATGATTTAACACATGAGGAGTCCAATAATATGGATATGATTTATTTTTTCCCCTTGTTTATAAAATTTCCAATAAACACTTCCTTTGGATGATTTTATCAATATTTTCATGAAATATTAGCAATTTAGGAATCCATATCACGTTCTACATTTATGGGTATTAGATTCAAAACATAGAGATGATAAAAGGGACATTATTAACTCTACTACATTAATTATATTGAAATGATTATTTTTGATCTTTCTTCCAATATCTCTTTATTTCTACCATAATATATTATTTTATATCTCTTAATCTTCTTATTTGGGGATAATTTATTTTTTACATAAATGATTTTACCTTTATGAATTTATTCCTCTAAAATTATATCATTATTTAGAATAATTAACTTCTTCTTTAATGACAGTCTCTCCTCCTTATCCATAATTCCCTTTCCCTGTAATGTATTACTTTTTACCAGGAAAACAAATTATGTTTTATCTCATAATAACTTCATATTTTTTTATAATCTTTCCAATATATAGTTTTATTATCCTTTTAATGATGTGGGTTAAAATAATGTAATTTCAATACATAAATAGCGTATCTTCCAATCCAACGTTGTTAATTTTGAGTTACAAGTTCTATTTATGTTCCCCCATTTCCATAATATCATTCGCATGTACTCTATCCATAATAGGTATATATATTCCTTAAATTTATACCTAAATTTATTTACATTTTTTTTAGGATAATACATTTTTTATGTTCCCTGAAAAATTCTTAATTCCATGTAATCCCAATGTAATGGAACATTCCAAGTTATTATTTGATGAAAAAATTAACATATATAAATTTATTTATACCAAGAATGACTTATAAAACCTAATTATTTTATGGGTAACCCTCCTGGGTCAATTATAGTTTAAATATAAATAAAAATCCATTTCCATCTAAAAATATCCTTATTCCATTCAAATACAATCACATATGTGGTTCATTTTTATTATTGATTCTTTTCTATCCTTCTCAAAAAGAATTATACATTTGAAAACAATGTTCAATAACAACACATATTTATTAAAAAAGAAAGAGAACAAGTTATTCAATTCCTTCTTATCTTATGAATACTTATAATATAGCCTTTAACTATGCATTGAGATTAGATTATGATACCTAGTTCATTCATTGGGGGTTTATCATGCTTATTGTTTATGTATAGTTTATTTTAATATTATGGAAAACATATAAATAAACATGTTATGAATATGAAGGGAGTACCCTGAAAGAATTGTAATGTAAGGAATTTATTTCATCCCATGAGATAGCATGTATAGTGCACCGAGAGTTAGCCTAAGCATGCATTTTTAATTTGTCCTAGTGGAAAGCCTTATAATTTTATTATAGTACATGAATGGTTAGATAAATAAACCAATGTTACATTATCATTGAGGTGAATCTTGACATATTTTTATGGTGTCTTGTTATATGTTTTCTCTATATAATTATGATTTAATGAAATTATGGTATCCTATACATAAGCTATGTTTCTATGCTTATGATCATTGTATTTATGATATCTTTTTATGCCTTCTTATTTATATGTTTTGTCTAACTATAGTAATTTTTTTGATTATTCTCTTACTGATAATTTTAGATCACCACTTTATTATGTTTCCATTACACTTGATTTGAAGAGATATATATCTTATGAGAAGTCAATATGGGGCTCTATAAAAGTTTGATTATTTATAAATATTCACATATATCAAGAAATAAATTGGTTATTTTTATGTCCTCAAAGACACTAAAACATAAGTTAATGAGGTTATGAAATGATTTATAAGATGTGTTTTTTAACTTATAGTAACTATATAAAATAATTATATTCCTAGTTTTGAGTTCCATAATAGTGTACACTGATTTTTATAGGTTGTATTACATATTTATTTTTCAGTGAAATTTCTTAATGGTGTGATTAATTTTTCCCAATTTATAACTATTATATAATTAATATTTATTGGGAGTTATTTAAAAATATTATATTTAATATTATTTCTATAACTTCATGAATTGTTTTAATGTGGACTGTATATCACTATATATAAATAATATCATTTACTATATAAGTAAATATCGCAATATATTCAAAATTATTCATCGAAGGGATATAACACCCCTAATCAATGATGAAAATTCAAAGACCCAACCTAGAATTCCATATGGCCTCAAGCATATACCCGGATCTCTAGATAATAATGAAACGTGTTTTGGGAAAAATGAAACCGTGGGGGATAATTTTCCCTATAATAAAATAATAATCAATATATACTCATATAAATAGTCATTAATCAAATATTACATAGTGAAAATATCTAATTTTAAAATCCACAATAATTTCATTATATTGAATAAAATTAATGGGATAATTCCATCAATAATAATGAAAATGTAATTCTATGTTCCTATATCATCACTAACTTGAAAAGTTAATTACATTTCACTACTGTTGATGAATAATGACTCCCCTTTATATACATCATGCCCCATCATGTTTACTTTCTGAAAAGAGTTCAAATATTAAAGATTATTATAATGTTATTATAATTTCTCCAAGAATTGAATATACATTAATGAAATAAAAATTTTAATGTGTAATGTAAATCATTCATAAAAAACTTTATTAATTTTAAAATATAATATTGGGATTGTCTAATATTTTTTGAATCAAAAAATTATTTTGAAAACAATTCATAATTTTCCATGCATCAAACTAAAAAAATTAAAATAATCCATGAAAATTATTTTTTATCCCATAATACTAATATATTAGAATTTATTTTTCCAATTATATGAAATTATCTATTTTTGAAAAATAATATGGAAAATACATTTGTTACACTTCTTAACTTAAATTCCATACTTTCCCCATACCATTTGTTGATGTTAGGGATTATTTAAAGAAAAATAAAATGGTAAATCCCAATTTTCCATGTTTCTATAACTATACAGATTGAAATAGTTATAAATACCCATTTATATATATCCAAAATACTCACCATATTGGGTATTTCATTTTGGACTCAGTTTTTCCAATCTTTTCTTACCTCAACACACAGTCTCTAAGACTACCATTGTCATGGATAAAATATAGAGGATTCAAAATTAGGATATCAATGAATTTGTTTTAACACACCCACCAAATTTGATAACTCCTTAATCCATAATCAATCCATATAACCCAATCCAACACATCATCATGGTAATATCATTTAAATCTAGTTGACATTGAATTTCAAATCTTACATGAAAACCATATCTACTGAAAAAGTCATATATTATGAACTGAGAACCCTGCATAAAAATCTAAAAAAACACATCAATCACCTTAAAAATATTTATTTTCAAATAAAAATTAAATTAAATCCACATAATTGAAAGTCTCATTTTTTAAATTCATAATTTTTTTCAAGTAATAATGGTTAAAAAACCCCAATATTTTTCATATAAAAATACAATTATTCCAAAATACTTATATTAAAATTTATTATTAATTCCACATAATTTAGAAAAATCAATTCCTTGATAAAAAAAAATAAATAAAAAAATATAAGAAATTGACCAATTTTGAGAAGATACATGAGGAATAAACCCTGTTAAGTCATTTTATAAAATTCATTGAATTTTAAAATTTTAGATCAAATGATATAATTGAAACCATTCCGTAATAATAAGACTGGGGGTTCATAATACATACTCATGAATCTATGAATCCAAATTTGGTAATATTATATTAGAGAATGATTAAAATAATAAAAGACATATATGAGGGAATTAAAATCTTATGAATTAATCAAACCCCATACAATTTCATTAGTTTTGATTCAATAAACCGATGAAAAAAATAATTATTTATCAATAGATAGGTCGTAGATTTTCTCCCCAAAATTATATTCTTATATAATTTTGAAGAAAGTATTAAAATAAATTATGGGAGAAATAATTTTCAATAAAAATTAATTCCTTTCAATAATCCTTGATATATTGTGTTTGATCCCACAATTAAGAAATTTGTGAGCCTAAACATGCTCTAATTTATGGGTTGAAAAAACTAGTTTAATGGTTATTTCACATAGTTAAACGAACTGTTTTCATGATCATATGAAGCTACATTCATTTTTTTCGAAAAAATGCTTTACTCTTTCATGGTTTGATTAATTGAACACATAACCTTAAATAAGTTATTTCTCATACGAAAGAACTATTTCAATCACATAAGCATCCAAAACCCAAAATAAAATTTATTTAGTAAAATAGTGGACCAGAATTCTCCCAAATATAGAACATTTATCCCTTGATAATTCATTAATATATTCTCTACATGAATTACTCTTACCATATTCATAACATCTCATTATAACTCTCCAAAGTCTCTTCTCTAATCAACATGTTCTTCTATATCACCCTTATAAGATGAAATTATTTTATCCCTAATAATATTCTCACAATTATCCAAAATTATAAATAGTTTATGCACATAATAATCATCACGATAGAAATAAATTTATTCCCTCATCAAAACATGATTTTGTGTAGGTTGAATCCTCCTAAATTGAAAAAATATGAATTTTTTGTAACTATATCAGAATGATATTGAATATACAATCTATAATATAGTTAAAAAAACTCTTCAATTGTATAATATGACACCACATAATGTTAAATCACTATTCCTTAAATCCCAAGACTTCTATGTTCTATTCTAGGATTCACTATCAATAATAATTGATCCTAAACCTCAAATGTCAATGGTTATCAATGACGATCATTATATGACATTTTCCAAATATTATATAAAAAATAATACTTGTATTTCACTTTAACCCATTCCATAAATTCATTGAGAAATTTTTCCCCATAAGTCTCTAAACTACCATCTCATATCTAATTAATTTTGATCGAAATAGATGGACATACAAATACTAAATGGTTCCATAAAATAAAAATATTGAAAACTATTATTATAAAATAATTATAATTAACTAATATGATCCTCCAACGGCCTTCCTAAACAAGAAATCCTGATCAATATATATACTCTATAACTTGAATAAGATAAAACATTTTACTATCTTTTCAAGAATAGTAATCTAGTATTCATCTTTAGCCACATTTTGAAGGCATAATGGAGTCCCCTATAGAATCTTAATGTGAATATAAGATCTCTATTTGATAAAATATGATTAAAAAATCCCTAAATAAAAAAAATATTTCACAAAAATATTTTAAATTATATAAAATAATAATATATATCTTATAGTTCTAAAAAGAAATAGTTTCATGAACTTAGGAAATATTACCAAAATATTTTCTTACATTCATGGTTACATAAGAAAACCAATAACAAAGTCCAAAAAATAGCCTCCATATTCTTTGTCAGAATAATTGAAGGATAAAATTACCCAACTAGTAAATGATTCTACACTAAAATCCCTTGAAAAACCAAATAATGATAGAAAAATTAGGTATATAATTATTTATTATCGACACACATAATTGGAATATAATAGAATGATTCATAATTTGGTCTCTATTATATAATCCCACAAAAAGAGAGAATCCTTATAAAAATTATTCCATGAATCTCGAGGAACCATTCTACATAATTTTAAATAATGGAATAGATATAGTGTAACTAACCACCACATAATGTATTACCACAATTTAAGGAGTCTTACATGTACTCCTCTTATTCCAAAAAATCATTTTGTTATCATCTCCACTAATATGGATGTTTTATTGATGGTATAGGGGGGTACACCATCTATAATCTATGTCACCTCAATTTGGATGTATGTAAATAATTACATAATTTTCCACTGGTCCCCTTCTTCCCTCAGTGCCTATGTTATATATTTTCTACTAGAAGAATCTACAAAAACATTTCCCTTTCCTAGTGTATTCTTGAGATCTCTGTTAATGTAATAAAGATATCCTACCGACCTGAACTATCTTATGTAATGTTTACATTATGGGTAAATAGTATTCAAACTCAATTGATCTATATAAACCAATAATGTCTGAAAATAGGTAATCTACACAACATTTTATAGAATAAACACACAATTTATCTTCATGTCATGGGTAGATTAATTATTATTATGAAGCCTCAACTGCCTATCTTCACATGCTAAAAATTAATTTCCCTACAATGAGAAACATATCAATACTAATTATATTGAATTGTAATATAATTCATACCTAACTCTTGATTCAAGAAAAATTATCAATAATGCTAATATTATCCTCCTATTACAATACTAAAATGGCTAATTAAATTTCTTAGTCTCATTAATATTTCCCACCACTAAGTTAAATCTGTTATGAGAGTAGATATTATTCAGAATTATTATATTTATATAAATTTTATTAACTGAACCAAAATAAACTCTAAAAATTGAACAAATTTTTTGGTATTTCTTATGACATACTGGAAAATTGATTTTTAAGATCAATGTAGATTCATTTATCTGAATCAAAATGACTAGGTAAATTCACCATTGAAATTAGGATATTTTATTTATGTAACTATTGGATTCGTCCAATAATTTCACATTTTAATGTTAGAATATCGTGCTTTTTCTATATCTAATTAATTTTATATGTTAGTAATATTATACATTTTTTCTAGAATACACTGGTAATTTTATAATGTCTGGAAAAAATTATAAATCATAGTAAGCCAGACTGTCGACTACATGAGGTTTCCATCAACTATATGAAGAAAACCAGAAATGTTAAATTTGGTAAATTATTAGAGTGATTGAAAGATAGGTGAATCAACCATATAAGACCACAAAAAAGAATCATGGTACTATATGTTATATAACCAAGTATGGCACTATCTTTTTGAGAAAGGGTTAGAGTGACTGGAAGACATTTTGATGACATGTACACCTTTCTGATAATATATAGTGGTTTCCCACAAACTATTCAATCAACTACATGAGATATCATTCCCCTGCAATGTCATTTTGAAATGACTGAGTGATTGTCAGTAGTCTCATAATGAACCGAAGAGACCACACATTGATTTAAAATAGACCACAAAATGATATGAAAGAGAATATATAAAAATTTATATTTAGAAAATATGTTCGAGCTTACATGGTATTCAAATTGAATGATAGTTGATGTAAATCAGTAGGATGGTAAAATTTTATTTCTAGAAAATTTATTAAGTGACCACTTGTCATGGTTAAGAGACTACGGAATGTAGTCAGATTTTGACAATGTATTGGTATGAAATTACGTCCATGGTGATTAATCATATAGATTTTGAGTGTATCTAAACAAAATTATTGAAACGTTCTAAAAATATTGAGGAAAAAGTCATGGCATAGTTAAATAGAATGTCTCTAATAATGGGTATTATATATGTTAAATATATAATTCCGTCCACTTTTTCTGTCAAAATTTAAACATTGGTCAATGGAATTTAAAGACCCATGATTTCTTACTGAGTTTGATGATTTCTAATGATGTATTTTCAAAATATTTTTTCACGTAAAAATTATTATAAAATGATACTCAAGAACGAGAAAAAGGGTGTAAAAAATACGACACACATATAAGAATTTATGATGACTGTAAAATCAATGGAAAATTATTTTTTAATGCTTATGTTACTCTATTACCTCCTGAACACCATCAATTGATCATATAACATATACATATCCTTTCATATCATATCTAAACAAAAACAAGACATAAATAATAATATTAACTTCAATAGAAAAATATAACTACAATTATCTTCTACATTATATTCATTATTCTTCTCTTTCTTCGTGTTTTATTAGTTTTGATATGTTCTTAAATCACTATATATAGATACAAAAAAATTTCTCTTGTAATTTATTGGAGAGTACTTAGATAGTCTCTCATAACATTTCTTTATAAGAGTACTACCCTAAAAACAATATAATATGTTTTACGTATCCTAGATTTCATTTGGATTGTTGTATGTAAAACATGATCCAGATTATGGATCATGTTTATTCTTAATCTTAATGGGCTTGGTAGTGGGTGAAAATTATATGAAGTGGATTATGACTCAACATGTAATTGAAAATATTTTACTTTTATACTCCAATTAATTTTATTATTTTGGATACCCTATTTTAAAACTATTATTGAAATATGTATATTGAAATTATGATTTTACATTATCCCTTACTTTTGATATTTTCTACTTTATTGTAAAAATAGTTTAGTCTCAGAAGTACAGATTAATCCTGTTATTATTCGAACTGTTTTTATTAAACTTATAAGGGGGTTCTTAAAAAAAACAAAATAGATGTACATACACTAATAGCTATCTAGGTTATTCCAAATTTGGAATTTTTTAATATATATATATATATATATATATTTTGTATAATATTTTATTGGATAATAAATTCAACCCCTCTTGAGTACTCCACTTTGACCATCATTTTCACTTAGAAGATTTTTTTATTTCTACTAATCAACATGTTTTATCCCAAAAATAACTAAATTACTATCATTTATAATTTTTTAACTTTATGGATAATAACAGGATTGTGGGGATAAATAATAAAAAACCACCATATATCAATGTTACAAACTATGTAGAGTGTAAAATTAAAATGAAAATACATAGAGAAAGAATGAGTTTAGATATTATGACTGTAATTTAATATTACTTCGAAAAACCTACAGCTACAGAATTTTATTGGAGTGACCCTAAAAAGGATAATTATAATCATAATTTCAAAGATATTATTTGTTTATAATATGCATTAAGAGAATTTTAATTTAACAGTATGTCTATATGTGTTATTAAATCCAATATTTGGGATACCTTCCTTATGTCTTGGGAAGGGACATAAAATGTCAAGGAAATGAGATTAAGTGTACATACTATTATATATGAAACATTTAAGATAAAACCTGATAAATATAATTCTCAAATGTATCTATACATTAATAGGATTTATTATTCATTGAATGTATTGGGAAAGAACACTGATGGTTTCATAAAACTACTATGAATTCAAAATAATGACATGATAGATAAAGAGGCATTATTATATCCATTATAGAATACCATTTAATGGGAATTAAATTGATAAAGAAGATAACTAGAAAACTTATGTTGTATTAAGAAGTTATTAAGTCCATTGATGATATTTTTGAACAAAAATATTCAACTTTATTCAAGGCATGTCAATCAAAGGATAAATAAATAGTAAAGGAAGAAATCATGATTTGAAGTGATAGTGACATTCATTGGGATGAGGAGATGTCTCATCTTCCCATAAGATTTAATAAATTTTACAAGAATAATAATTATCCCAAGATGTAAATTTCAATGGAATTTATAACAAGAAAGAAGACTATATGAAAGAGGTAAACATTAAGATGACATGTTTTGAGTGTAAGATAAAAAGACATTAGAAGAATAAATAAAAGAATGTGTATGCGGATAAATGAAAGAAATACAATAAAGAAATGAATGAATCATAGAGTGATTCTAAGGATAGCTATACTAAATATGATTCAACAATGGAAGATAACATTTAGATCCATAATATGTGTTTTATGAAAAAAACATATGAGGTAATAAATACATTCTACACCTCTTCTACTCAGTTTTTTGATATAATTGAATATTATAATAATGTTGAAAATATGAATGAGGAAGATTGATCTTCACATTCCTATATGTTAGCAGATACATTCAATGTTCATAAATATATGTTTTAAAATTTATAAGAACTTCATGTTATATCTGTATATATTAAATTTATTTATTCTATAGACAAAAATCAATATTATATTAAAGAAAATAATGATTTAAATTTAGTAAATGATTAATTGATAAGTGATATTGAATGTTTTAATAAAACAATGAAGACATTACTAAAGACCTACACAGACATGCTTTTCAAAAATCATGATCTAGTTTTGGTTATCAATCAGGATAGAAAAAAAATTATAATATTTTTTATTCCATGTTTAAAAGCTTTATGTAAAAATATATTATATAATAGAACATGAACTTTAAGATCTAAATTAATCCAATTTGGAATTATGAAATATTATTTTTTCAATCTTTTTATTTTTTTTCTTAAATCGTTGAATAAATATGTTAGACATATATGGATTATCAATTTTTCAATTACTAACCTATTTGGAACCAAGAAGATATTATTACCTAAGTATGTGTGAACTTTATTAATTATAGGGAAAATGTACGAAATAATGCTATAGAAAGCCATGGTATCAAGACAGTGAATGATACTGATACATGATATGAGACATATCATTATTCCAAAGATTGACCAAAGTATATGATGTTCATGTAACTTTTGGTCATAATAAAAAAGAGAATAGTATCATCATTGGTCAAGTCGGTATCTATAAAACATATTAAAATTTCAAAGTTTCATTTATTAATGTTATAAAGTACAATCTTCTTATGTTATTGAAATTGTGTGATGATCAATTTCATGTAAAATTTTAGAATAATTGTTATATTATTTTTTATACTAAATTTAATTTAGTATATATTATCTTAATGAATGACAATGCTGATATATTTGATTTAAATTTTTTATTTTCCCAAAATTTTCCTTGGTTAACTATCATTTATCATGAATCGTGGTTGTGTCATATGACAATATTACACTTTAATATATATTAAATTATTAATTTTTCCAAAAAGTGTATAATCATAGATCTACCCAAGATAGATCCCAAAAAGATAGAGTATATAATCCCATAAAAAAGGGAAAGAAACATATAGTTTCATTCAAATTAATGTAAGAGGTTTCTACCTCTAAACCACTTTAATTAGTTAACATTTATTTGTTTCGACCATGTAGTGTTTATATTTGGGCAAGAAAACGTAATGATTATATAGTTTTTAATGAAAATTCTTTTTTAAATGGGTATATTTCCTTTTTTTAATAGTGAATCTTGTAGATGTTTTACAATGTATGAAAAATATGTATAAAACCAAAGTGTACTTACCATTAAGAGTGTGGGAACAGATCATGGTTTTGAGTTTGAAAATTGATATTTTTAATCATTTTACTTACATTATAGCTATAATTATAATTTATTTGTTCCTCGAATACATAAATAAAATATGTTGTGGTTGAAATAATAAATATTACTCTTCAAGAGATATCATGGACTATGCTTTCTAAATATGACCTACCAGGCTGTTTTTGAGCTGATTCTATAAGTACAAGTGCTCTTGTAATTAATAGACTTATTACACCTCTTTTCAAGAATAATTCATATGAATTGTAGAATGAATGAAAACCTAAGGTGAATTATTTCAAGTAAATTTGATTCAATTATTATATTCTCAATATAATGGATAATATTGAAAAAATTTCATCCAAGAGTGTTGTTTGAATTATTCAATGATATTCAACGTATAATAATGCTTATATAGTGTTTAATAAACATACAAAGAATGTGGACATATATGTTCATATGAAATTTGATGAGATAGATCTAAATGAGACTAGAGTTTCTTAATAAAATTCATTGGATGATATATCATTTTGAAATTTCATGAACATATCCAAGACTGAAAATATTAATGCTGATTTATTTGAAAATTCTCACAGTAAAGGCCTTTTAGTGGAACAAGTCCCAAAAGAATGCCTAATGGAATCCAATATATGTATAACCATCAAAAACCAAATATACAATTGTTTCAATTCTATAGCTATAAATCTAAATATAATAACCCAAAATAAATCATGACTATAAGAATAAGAAAAAAATAAATAATTCTTGTCACAGTTTGAACAGAAAAAACATCAATGAGGAAATTAGAGATGAACATTAGGGAGTGGATAATCAGGAATAATTGATTCAATTTAAATTGAATAATGTCTGGGAACTATTTGAGTAACCTAAATCCCAATTAACCAGTGGTGACAAATGGGTATATGGAAGAAGGGTTGATTAATCTAGATATATTGTTAGAAACAAAACTGAACTTGTAGGATAAGGTTATATTCATTAATAAGGAATTAACTTTAAAAAAACCATGTCTCTAGTAGATACGCAAGAAGAAATTAGTAATATAACTTATTATTAATCAGAATAAAATTTCAAATTATGTCAAAGGGATATTTAGAGTGATTTTCTTAATGTTTTTATTACCATGGGTGGTTTTTTTTTGAAAACACACTATCTTTAAAAATATTCAATTTGAAAATAATTTTGTCAAAGTAAAAAAAATTATGATTTAAAATAAGAACCTAAATATATGTATGATATGATCATCTTGTTTTATTTAAAATCGTTTTACAAAATCTGTAGATGTAATACATTATTTATTGAAATAAATTAATAGGATGATTCAGTTTCACATTATATGTTGGAAATTTTATTTTTTAATCATTAAAAAATTATTGAGGTAATAAATTGTCAAAACTAATAAAAAAATATTTTAAAATGAATTTGATCGTCACAATGAATTTTTTTTTTATTAAAATATTTCAATATGAAGAAGATATCATTTTAATCAAATGATTGTATACTAATGATCTTCACAAATTTATTGGGTTGTATAACTAAAAAATGAGATTCTCTAATGAGTACAACCTATATATTCGATCTTGATTAAAATAGTAAACCATCTAATAAAAAATGTATGCTGTTTTTATTGATCCTTTAATTTACATAATAGTTTTCTTGAAAATAATTATATTTGGTGTTTCTATGTGTGCTCATTTTCATGAAAACCAAGAGAATCACATTGAACTTTTGTTAAGAGAATTTTCAAATACCTCAAAAATAATTTCAATTTAAGAATATTTTAGTTTATAATACACGAATTTTAAATAATTTATTATTCTAAAGTTAAAATTTCTTATTGTATAGTTGATATAAAAAAACACCTCTAGAATATGTCGCTTATTAGGAAAGTCTCCGGTTTTATGGTTTAGTAAGAAACATAATTATAATTCACTATGCACTACTGGAGCACTATATATATTTGAAACCAGTTATTGTTCATAGATTCTATTGATGAAGAACACTTTAGTAGACTATGGATATAAATTCAAACATGAACAATTAAACGATGAAACTATAAGTTTTATTAAAATTTTAAAAAATCATTTATCCAATTCTAGGAAATAACATAGTGATATATGACATAAATTCTTGAGATAACATTTTCAAAAAATTGGATATCACTCTTCAATTCATCTGCATATAAGATCAAATTTCCAACATTTGTATAATGAATATAAATTTTGAGAGATTAAATTATATCCTAAAAGATAGAGGAATGATTACTTATGTTAAAGTTTTCATTTATATACTTTAATTTCCAATTTAATACATTACCAAATTTATATTTATTTTATTAGGAATATTATTTTAGACTTTTCTTCTTATTTTTATTTTCAAAAATGAAACAATATACATTTTTATATATTAATTTTGTTGTTTTACTTATTCCTGATGAATTATATTATAGTAAATACTAAAATTATTTTAATATAAGAAATGTATAACTGGATTCATCTTATTATATTCTAACTTTATACAGCCCTCCTTCGCTTAAATCATATCATTTTGATCCTGGAATATTAGTTTCATGTAGTGAAGATGAAGTGATTACAATAGGGGGATATTCTCTAATCCACTAACGCCCTAAGGAGAGAAAATGTAAGTATTAGTGGGTTTGGAAATATTATGAATCAAAATTTTATATCCCAAAAATCTGTCTTAGAAAAATAATTGCATGTCAAATGGGTTTTATAAGATTCATTCTTTAGTCTGGATAATTGGACATCATCAAGGTTGGGAAAATTATTTTTTTGATGAGAATCATCCTTACTAGTAGCGTATTGTGTTAGAATATTGGGAGAATATGGGTTTGGAGGTTGGATATAAATGGGATTTGATAACTATTAGTATTTATGGTCTTGGGTATGATTTATATTCAACCTCTAATATCCTATTAAACCACCAACTAGACCTTTTTGTCTCACTCTTTTTCTGGCATTTCACCAGATCATAATAGTTTCCAAGTATATACTAATTTTAAGAGCGGAAATAACTCATAGTCCAACACATTCTTCTAATACTATTTTTGGACAATGAAAAGATACCATTGTCCCTTCATCCATTAGAAATTCATATTTCTCTTACAGATTCTAATAGGCCCACATTTATATTTTAATGATAATTGAAATGTTCTTTTACTATTTCTTTTCTCTATTAATTGTTAGTACATTATTAAGCATTTTTTTTACCCTCTCACCATTTATGTAATTTATTTTTGATATCCCAAAATGGGGATTAACATGTTACATGGAACATTGAATGTTATAGTGTATATTAATTAGTTTAGTTACATATTATATTTTATATGTTTATTTATGCCATGAATTTAAATCATCAAAAGGGGAAACTGTGGGATTAGTAGATAAATACATCATTTTAGTAACCAAAAATCCTTTTTATGTTATTTTTAATAAATTTTTTGTTTTATAAATGTTATATATTTATTTGGAACATTATAGATATTTTCAGAGTTCTTGAAATGACTGTAATGCTTATTAAGACATATTATAGACCACATAAAGTGTCTATACACCATAGAAATAAATCAAAAAAGTAAAATATGGAAGCCTATCAGAGATATCACAAAACTAGTGCATCTACTGTGGGGAAAATCCCAATGTAATCAAAAGACCACATTTTATATCTCAAGGGAGCATTAATATCATTTTTATAATGGGTGGGACTGATCATATGTTATGTGGATTGACCAAATGCATATTTGATCAAACCTGAATTTTTTATATCCAAATATTTTATTAAATACAAGTGAATCCTTTCAACCACAATGATTTTTTTAAAGAACTATGTGACTGCCAAAAATCTCACAATGCATTGGAGTGACCATACATTGATTTTTGATGGACATCAACATGAAATAAAAGTAACTGTATGGAAATGAATATTTCTTAATTTTGGGTGAAGTTCCATGATAATACAATTAACCACAAATATAAGTAATGTGATGGTATCAGATAATTGAATTTTTGGAAAAGTGATGATGACTAAACAGAGCTATTTGAAGTGACTATTGTAAGTAGTTAGATTTTGAGAATGTAATGGATCATCCATATGTTCAAGGTGATATACCATAATAATTTTTAGGGGACCTGATTAGAATTATCAAAAATCGATTAATCTATAATAAATAATTATTTGGAATAATTAAATGTTTAAATCAAAAAATGGGTATTTTATATGTTACATATAATATTTCATTCTTTTTTTCTATGCAGAATTAAATACTAGTCAGAGGTATTTATTGAACATTAATTTAATTATATGTGTTATAATTTTTAAGGATTAATTTTAAATAGATATTTTGGGAGGAAGAATATCTTGTAAAAGGAAACTAAATTCAAGAAAAATGAATATGGAAATTAGAGAAATATATATACACTTTTTTACAAGAATAAAACATAAGCCATTGCATTTTTAATATCAACATTTCTCTATTCCCTCTTTATCATCATCGAATGATGAGACAAAATTTAACTATATTTTTAAAAGATAGTAGATCTAAATAAATATATTAGTACTAGAATAAAAATTCATATAGAAGCAGAACACCAATTATCTATTGGATCAAATTATATATTCTTCTCTATCTATCTATTATGTTTCTTTTGATTCATGATTTTATCTCATTATATATTCATTTAGAAAATTCTCAAACTTTTTACTGAAGAGTGCATGGATTCTCACTCATACTCTTTCTATATATCTATACTCCCAAAAAATTTGCAGAAGAGGTTGTGGGTATCCCAGATTACCTTTGTACAGTTTTTTTGAAAAATCAAATCCAGTTAATGGACCATGCTTAATTTTTTAATAAATGTTATTAGTAGATGATTACTCGTAAGTGGAGATGAATAGGTATTAACTTGACATAGAAGCTATTTTTTTTACACTCAACTATGTTTCAATTTTTTTTTGTTTCAAAACTATATTTGTAATATTTTTAATGAAAATGGGTTTTGATAGTTATCACTTGTGATATTTCTATAGTTTAGGGAATTTATAGTAATCTCAAATTCTTAGATTAAACTTATTAATATTCTAACTATGTTGTGATAAAAAATAGAGGGGTTACTAAAAGTATTTATTTTAATACATCAACAACAGTAATTTACTAGGTTTCTTTGAATTTTGTGTTTTTTTATTTATAATTATTTTGATATAAAATTTTATTGGATACACAGTTCACCCCCTCTTGAGTAATCCACTCCAACCAACAATAACTTTTCATACAAAATATGTTCATGTAATATTTTTTTTATAAGATATTTTTATTAAAATTTCTTGACAATTAATGAATATGGATAAATTTTGTCAATACCTTAACAAATGAATCTATCTATATATGGAAAATCCTATAAATATAATCTATTATAACCATAGGTTGATTGATAAATCTAAATGAATTAACAAAAATATAATCATGGAAATATAAATTTCAAAATGAAATTTTTAGAAAATCCATTTCATTTTCACATAATTAATCACATTAAAACAAATGGTCAATATTAGAAAAAACCCTATAGATGATCAGATATGTAATAAAGTTTTGTAAAGTAGTATATGATCTCCAACATAACATAGCTTATCTTTGAAGATTAATAAAAAATCCTTACACTACAATTATATTTATTAGAAAACAAAACTAGTGTTTAAAAATTTAAAAAAATTAAAATTAATCACTTCTTATGAAGACCATCCAACAACAAACATTATTTATAATACTTAATTTGTTACATGAGATATGATGAAAATAAAATTGGATGCATCCCTAAAAGAAAATCAAGTGAATATTATACATCTCTCATTAGTATGGATATAAATAAATACTCTAAAAAACATATGAATATTGGTACAAAACCCTAGGATGTAAAGATGTTTTTTCTCTTCCAAATAACCCAAAACTATACCCACAAACTAATGAGATAATATCCTCAGGTTTACAAAAAATGGAACCTTCACACTCATATGAATATACTTCTCTTTCATGAATCTGTTTATTGTGTTATTTAATGGCATAAATTGGAATCATTAACTATTACAATGAATTTGAGATTTTAATTGATTTACCGATTCAATGACTATAATTAAATAAAATATCTACATCTTAAAAACCTATAATTCTACTGATATTTCCATATTCAAAATCATGATGGTTCAATATAGATAGTTAAATATTTTATTGTCTCTTTCTCTTAATTATGTTTAAATATTTATTGATTAAAGCATCAACCCCATGTATAACCCCAATAGACCATACAATTATTCATAAAAAATTTATTTTAGTACATAAAAATCATAAAAATCATAAATATTGATGGAATATATTAGGTTGATACCATAAATCATACATGGACCAACATCATCTACATCATATTTGGTTAATGGATTAATATAAAAAGTTTCCATTTTCCTTAAAATGTTTTTAATTCATCTCATGATAAGGAATTTAAAATCTTCTATGAGTCCCAGACATTTCATTCCTTATAACATTAGGCTATTTTTTAACCTTTTAGTTTTTTGAATATGATCATATAACTCACCCATGATAATAGTTTATATTATTTATTTATGTGTTCCATATTCTTAAATTGGAAAAATATGCAAGAAGGATTCAAAAACATATAAATCTTGCTACCCACATAACTACACCATAATCAATCTATTAAACTCTTCCCCTAGAGAATTTGTAAAGATGACAATTACATTTACCTTTAGAAGTACTCCTCCTAAATATGACCCCCAAATGAATTATTTTCACTTAAATACAATAAAAAAAACCCATTCCTTGTATCTTTAATATCTTCACCAAATGAGGCTAATATACTAACCACCTATACATTTTTAGGAGGAATCATTAGAATGAACCTTGAAAAAAATAATGTTGCAATAAAATATTAAATCCTTATGCTTGATGATTTAATTTGTCAAAATATCTAGCACATAATTTCCAATATCATCAATATTTTATTTGGATTTCATAAAAAATACATTATCCGACACAAATTATTTGAACTCATTCACTTTAACCCACATTATCCCTTCTCAATAGTATTTCACATGAACAATATTTTAAAATAACATCTCATAGAGATATTTATCTTGACTTACTAATTTCTCATATTCATATACCATCCTGACTATCCAATCCAATAAGTATAATTCAAAATCGACATTCAATGTCTCCAATGCCTAAAATACATGAAAATAAAGTTGACATTCTATATCCACTCATCCATTTTTTTGGTCCTACATCTAATCAGAATAATGGATGGTAATGATTAGAAAACTATAAATCATAATCCTCTATTTTTTATTTACAAATAATCACACATTCTAATTAACTGGAAAACGTTCATATTAGTTCCTAACAATATATGATTCATTTAAGAAAATTTTACCACTCCATCACCTAATCAATTCTAACTAGGTCCCTCCTAGGTGGAATATTATAAATAAAAAAATATTTTCTCAAAAACTATACAATCCATCTATGTTTCATTAAAAAAACAATTCTGATTTGTTTAAAATTTTTATAATTGAAAATGATGGATTTAGAAATAATTATTTAAAATTTAGAACTCTGTTATTTTGTGTGATGACGAGGGATTATGAGTAAACGTATAATATTATTGGAAAATTATCTAAAAAGTGTAACAGCCCAAGATTTTATAAAAAATATTCTTTTTAATTTTATTAATGTCTTATGTTGTACGCTACACCAAAAGGAGCTTGCACAACACACATCCTTGACTTGCCTTGCATTACACGCAATCGCGACCTTCCTCGATAGCGTGTGTTGTACGCAACACCAAGTTTCGCTAAACAACGATATGCTATTAAGATATTATTAAAACTAGCTGTTGTGAATAGTAATAACCACTTTTTGAAATTTTGTAAATTTTATTTTTCAAAATGGACTTCATTTATGGATTCGGAGTATCGAATTTAGCCTAAGGTGAAATTTTTGTACTTTTCGGATAACTTTCATATTCTGATGAATAGTGAAAATTACTAAATTATAATTAAAAACAACTTTTTTAATCGAAATAATTAATAGTGATAAATCATTAATTTGAGTGGTTTTAAAGTATATTTAGAATATATTTTTACAATTTAATACAATGTTGGTCATTGGATGTAATTGCACATTTAAACCAGACATAAACAAGTGTCAATCTTTTGATAGATATTGTTTCTTAAAAACACGCTATTTGTTTTAACAGCGGGATTTAATTATAAAATTAATTAATGCAACTTCTATGTTATGAATTTGGTAAAATAGACTTCATTTTTGAATTCGAAATATGAAATATATCTTAGGATGAAATTTTGGCATTTTTCTGAAAACCTTCATTTTTTGATGAATAGTGAAACTACTAAGTGGTAGTTAAAAAAACTGAATTTTTCATAAAACTTAATTTTACCGCTTTTGTGAATGGAATTTCGAAAATCCGAGAGACACGGTTAATATCCAGGACTAAAATGTGGTTCAATGAGATGAAAATAATTTTTGGTGAATAGTAACTTTTTACTTTTTTTTACCGCGGTTAATAGTAAATAGGGTAATTAAGGGTAAATATGATATTAATATTACCCTAACACATGTCCTAATTCTATTGGACAAGTTTAATTAGACCAAAAACAACCTTAGGAATAAAATATGACCATTTAGGCCCACTTGGATTAGATTAGGACATTTATTATTAATTTATTTAAAGAAGGGTTAAAATAGTTAAAATCAAAGTTTAATAAGTAAATCATTTTTAATATGGGGTTATACATAAGATCAATTCGACTATAAATATTCATTAGAAAGCTAAAAAGATTTACTACATGATGGTATTTTATTTGTAATTTTTAGACATCAAATAATATAATTTATTTATGACACAAAGATGATGCAGTAATTATCTTATTAATGAAATATTGACATAATTGATAATATAAATACCAAAATAAATGTAATTTAAGACTTTTTATGAATTCCACTAATTTTCTAGGTTACTATGATATATTAATGTTGATTTAATCAACTTGGTTCGAACATATAATTATTTTATGACTTTCACAAAAATCATATATCAAATAGTGTCAAAATTGACACAAAATAGTTTTTAAATCAAATATTATATTATTAATTGTTATTTTATTCCTAAAAATCTAAGGTTCGGCCAAATGACTTAGATAAGGATATATATATTAATAATAAACAATTTGGGGTTCGTTTGTCATGTTATAGTATGTTTATTAACCATATAGTGAAAGAAAACAAAAAGACATGGTAAAAGTTAAATTATTTAACTTAGAGTTAAATCTAATTGATAAGGTTAAAATAATACCCTAAACTTGTCTAAATCTAATTGGTTGATAGGATATCGACCCATCCCCACCTTATCTTCTAAATAAGACCCTTTGGAGCCATTATAAACCGATTTTGACTTTAATATAAAATAATATTTTGAGATATTCCTAAGGTGCCCCTCTCCTCCCTTATAAAAGGACACCTCCTCCCCCTCCTCCTCACACCAATTTGAGAACTCAAGCTCGGCCAACCCCTGAAAAAATCTCTTCTCCACTTCCCTAGAAACATCCTAGAGATTCTGGTCTTCCTCAAAGACCAATTTTAGTGCCCTAAGAGGAGGTCTCAAAGAGGCACTTCAAAGAAGAGGTAATTACTGTTACCAATTCTTTCATCTTTATTTCTTCTTCCACTTCTTCTTCTTAGGTTGTTTCATTATGAAGTAATAACATTAGTATCACTCATATACTGATATGTTATTATAAGTATGAAACAACCCTATTTCACTATCTATCCATCCTACGGAAAAAGAAATCACCGCGCGTGCGTACGTACGGAATACCGTCTCCACGGCGTGGTGTAATCTATTTTCCACCACCACCTTACATGGATGGGTATAATGGTGTAAAGAATAACTATACATAGTTATTAAAACATAATATTGATTCTGATATATTGTATAATCCACTCCAATTCAAATCAATATTTATAGAAATGATATCATCGCTCGTGCGTACGTACGGAATACCGTCTCCACGACGCGATGAGATTCATTCTCCATGTTAACCACTTAAGAATGATTATAATGTATATATAAGAAATAATAATGAAATATATGACATTATAAAGCTACTGGATTTATGTATATATATACATATGTATGTCATCTACTTACTTCCATTTCAAGACAATAAGGAAAGTAAAACAGCGTTCATGCGTACGTACGGACTACCGTCTCCATGAACGGTGTTTTTCATTTTTCTACCAATTATATATATATATATATACAGAATATATATGATATATAAATCATATTTTATATTCTGGATGTAAGTAAATCATGATATAAGTAATAATGATGTCAAGAACAACAAGTCAAAACACCTACGATAAATGAAACGATTTTACCCAAAACGCTTCTTTAACATGGAATTTACAAAAGAACGGGTAATATAATGTCATAAGTGAACCATATATGATATCATAACAATGAATATGATTCTGTAATAAGTCAATAACATGATTTAAATCATTATACATGAGGTTCGGACACTTACAAAGCAAGTCGGACCTAAGGTAAGGGAAATATCACAATCTCATTTTTATCCGAGATTGTTTATTCGTAAGTAATTACTGGGGTGTATTTTATCATCCACATCCATGATCCCTAAATATTTAATATTATTTCCATCCTTCTACAATAGTTTATATCCAATTTTACCCTTCGGTGAGTTTTTAGTAAAAGATATGAAAGGAATCTTTTGTCGTTTTTCGTACGAGGTACTTTTTGACTTTTCCGACAAAAGTACGAAGAATGTTTTTTTTAACTTATACGGCACGAACGGATTTCTAATGTTTTATAAAGCCTTATTTTCATGAAGATTCCTCTAAAAGATTTCATGACTATTTTCAATAAAATCTCTTTCTTTTAAAATTGCATGATGTTTTGTGAAAAGAAATTGATTTTGAAGAAGAAAGGATATTTTCCTCAAGAATTCAATTCAAGTGTTTTATCAAAATTATTTTCCATCTAAGATAATAAAGAGTTCTGTTTCTATCCATATTTTTACATTGATTTGACTATGTTGTGATGGAATTATGTTTATGAATTCCTTTATCTTATATGAATTGATTTATGATGTCATGATGTTTCAAGAATCCCATTTTTGTTACATGTGTTATGCAATGATGTATGATTTATGATTCTGTGGCACACATAAGAAATGATTCATTGAGAGATGGGTGGGACCTATATCTCCCTCCAATGCATTGGGTAAAGATTTTATATCTCATGAGATAGACATGGCTGGAATGGTAGGTTATACCGGTTCAGTGAAACAGGACTGAAACGAGGATTACTCGATTCAGAAAGGGACTTTGTCCACTAAGATAGTCTTGGCAATGAGTCTTGACTAACAAGAAATGATTCTCTATGATTATGTGTGTATGCCACAATGAGTAATGTTTTAAGTTATGATTTCATTTCACTACTATTATTTATCCCATGTTATGAAATTATGCTCTCTTTTGCAGGTTAAGATTTCCAAAAATGTTATGTTCTTATGAAAATTATGTGATTGATATTTCCTTTGTTTACCCTTACTGAGCATTTGAGCTCACCCTTTTATGTTTTCTTTTCCCCAGGATATAAAGAAAGGTTTTAGGTAAAATAAAAAGGAAGATCTTTATGGGAGATGTTGAAGATCTTTCCCCACGATTAGAAGATTATACTCCGAGTTTCCAAAGACACTAAACTATTACGGTCCTTGTGTGTGTGTTTTTGTTATGTACTAAGTATTCCGCAAATGTAATGTAATGTCCATGTACGATAAGCTTCGGGTCTCTACAGTTGGTATCAGAGGAAAGGTTTAGTCAACCTTTGGAAACTAGGATGCGAGAACTTTAGTGAGATCCCTAGAGATATTTCTAAGGTATGTCTAGGGATGTCTCTAAGGTTAAGTATACGTATAGGTTATAGTCCTAGAATTGCGCTAACGATCTTCGAATTTAACCTAAGATGCTAGATATTGAGGATACTAACCCTTTATTATGTTGTTTTCCCTAGCATAATTTTTGCCTCTCACACAATTCTTTTGGGGTTTTAGACGATGGCTGGAACCCGAAGGAACCGTGTTAATGCGGAATGTGATGGGAAATGCAATGATTGTACCCCTGAGCAACCAAACGATATAGGAGCTGGAATGAAAAATCTTGTAGCCATGCTCACACAACTTTCTCAAGCTATGAATCATGCAGGACTTCCAAACGAGCAAAGGAAGGAGCAACATTCTGTTGAATCCTTCATGAGGCAGCGTCCACCTTCTTTCAGTGGGTCTACTGATCCATTAGTTGCTGAACAATGGATTAGTACTACTGAAAAGATATTTTCAGTTCTTCAATGTTCTGAACATGATAAAGTCATCCTAGCAGTGTATCGTTTGGAAGGAGATGCTGATCAATGGTGGAATCTTATTAAGAATACAAGGCAAAGGGATGAAATTGAGTCTATGGAACGGGACGAGTTCAAGAACTTATTTTTCAATAAGTACTTCCCTCGTATTCTTCAAACAAAGATGGAGAAAGAGTTTCTTGAACTGAAGCAAAGGGACGATGAATCTGTTGGTACCTATGAAGCAAATTTTACAAGACTTGCAAGGTATGCTTCTGGAATTATCATCCAACCTGAAAGTAAAGTTGATCGATTTTTCAGTGGCTTAAAACCAAGTCTTCGAAGGGCATTAGCTATAAGAGACTTCAGTAGCTATGAAGAAATTGTGCGTTGTTCTATCAAGGTAGAAATGGAAGTTGGTGTTACATATCCATCTCATGGTTTTGACAAGAAACGAAAGATGGAGTTCAAGGAGAAATCTCAGAATAATGGTGAAAAGAAGATGAATGTTTCCTTATGCACAAAGTGTGGAAAGAAGCATGGTGGAGATTGTCTAAAAGGGACTAGAAAATGTTTTAAGTGTGGAAAAGAAGGTCATCGAGCAGCTGAGTGTCGAAGTAATGGAAAAAGGGTTTCTAATGATAAAGCAAACACTGCAGAGAACGCACCGCCAACACTTCAATGCTTCAAGTGCAAGGAAATGGGGCATTATGCTAATAATTGCCCTAATCCAAGGGTTAGTGATGATCAACATGAGCAACCACTGAAGGCAAAGGACAAAGGGAAATCACATGCGATCACTATTGGCAATGTTGAATATGACAACGATGTGGTGGAATGATTAAGTGTTTATGTAATGGGATTCCAAAATAATGTTGTATCATTGAGTATTGCAATATTTATTGATGTGGTATTCAAAGTGATTGAGATATTTTTTGGAAATAAGATGATATGCGCATAATGAAGACGAGAAAATGAAATGTTTAATTGTATTCATGAGCTCATGATTGATATAAGGACTAAGTGATATCATGGTTTGAGTATATAGAATTTTGAGGATTTTGGTATGTGGAAAGTGTTAACTTTTAACTGCACTCATGTTTTCACTAAGGTATTAAAGAGAATACACGATTAAGGACTTTGAATGTTTGGAATGTGACCAACAAGACATATCTTATGATATGTGGGGATCAACGACAGTATTAAATCTCTGGTAATCGATGTCACTATATTATGAGAGTGGACTGCAGTATTATGTATAAGCCTAAAGATTAGACTGGATTATGTTGGACATAAGTTAGTATTGTTTAAGGATAGAAGATTTTCGATATTATTGATGGGATGTTATAGTAACGTAGTTTTAGAAAAAGGACAACCTGCAGGACGGGCGACAGCCCATCGCTTCGGACAAGGCTGTAGGAATCGAACCCACAACCGAAGTGCGACTGGCCTTTATCGCCTACCACTAGCCTACAGGAAGTCCCTGTTTAGTAGAAACTAGTTTTATTATATTAAGCAGTATGATATATGAAGTATAAGCCCATTTTAGGAACCATATGTGATTAATCTCACTATAGATCGACTTATGTATAT
Source organism: Viscum album (assembly GCA_963277665.1). NCBI lineage: Eukaryota > Viridiplantae > Streptophyta > Magnoliopsida > Santalales > Viscaceae > Viscum > Viscum album. The sequence continues at coordinate 1,787,495,063 of OY728142.1, forward strand.
AATTTTTGCTAACCTTTTGTTTGAGACAGATGGAATGACCCGTCATTCTATCACATGATCTGCTAACACTTCACGAATAAGAAATTCAACTTCATTTATTTAAGAGATGAAGTGGAAATTGTTCTAGGCACGAACAATAGTGAGATTGTACCAAAATAAAGAAAGTATTTATTCCAATTCTCAACTTTAGGGAAATGATCTTGAAAACCAAAAATGTTGTCCTAGTGATCTTATACATGATGAATCGAATGGTACCTTAGATCGTCACAAATTTATGGATTTGTGATTATTGGCTTTTCCATAGCCATGTTCTCTACCACTCTCCATCAGAACATGATGGTTAGATTTCTCTTCCATATCCATATTTTCACCTATGTGGAAACCCAATGATTAGTTTATTTGGGTAACCGTTACGTTTCATACTTTTGTTTTTAAAGATTGGTTTTGATATTCCTTTTTACGATGTGGGTTTCTATTAAAGAAACTTTCAAATAGTAAACCATTTATAACCCCGATGAATTTCGAGGGCGAAATTCATTTTAAGGGGGGTAGAATGTAACAGCCCAAGATTTTATAAAAAATATTCTTTTTAATTTTATTAATGTCTTGTGTTGTACGCTACACCAAAAGGAACTTGCACAACACACATCCATGACTTGCCTTGCATTACACGCAATCGCGACCTTCCTCGATAGCGTGTGTTGTACACAACACCAAGTTTCGCTAAACAACGATATGCTATTAAGATATTATTAAAACTAGCTGTTGTGAATAGTAATAACCACTTTTTGAAATTTTCTAAATTTTATTTTTCAAAATGGACTTCATTTATGGATTCGGAGTATCAAATTTAGCCTAAGGTGAAATTTTTTTACTTTTCGGATAACTTTCATATTCTGATGAATAGTGAAAATTACTAAATTATAATTAAAAACAACTTTTTTAATCGAAATAATTAATAGTGATAAATCATTAATTTGAGTGGTTTTAAAGTATATTTAGAATATATTTTTACAATTTAATACAATGTTGGTCATTGGATGTAATTGCACATTTAAACCAGACATAAACAAGTGTCAATCTTTTGATAGATATTGTTTCTTAAAAACACGCTATTTGTTTTAACAGCGGGATTTAATTATAAAATTAATTAATGCAACTTCTATGTTATGAATTTGGTAAAATAGACTTCATTTTTGAATTCGGAATATGAAATATAGCTTAGGATGAAATTTTGGCATTTTTCTGAAAACCTTCATTTTTTGATGAATAGTGAAACTACTAAGTGGTAGTTAAAAAAACTGAATTTTTCATAAAACTTAATTTTACCGCTTTTGTGAATGGAATTTCGAAAATCCGAGAGACACAGTTAATATCAAGGACTAAAATGTGGTTCAATGAGATGAAAATAATTTTTGGTGAATAGTAACTTTTTACTTTTTTTTTCCGCGGTTAATAGTAAATAGGGTAACTAAGGGTAAATATGATATTAATATTACCCTAACACATGTCCTAATTCTATTGGACAAGTGTAATTCGACCAAAAACAAACTTAGGAATAAAATATGACCATTTAGGCCCACTTGGATTAGATTAGGACATTTATTATTAATTTATTTAAAGAAGGGTTAAAATAGTTAAAATCAAAGTTTAATAAGTAAATAATTTTTAATATGGGTTAATACATAAGATCAATTCGACTATAAATATTCATTAGAAAGCTAAAAAGATTTCCTACATGATGGTATTTTATTTGTAATTTTTAGACATCAAATAATATAATTTATTTATGACACAAAGATGATGCAGTAATTATCTTATTATTGAAATATTGACATAATTGATAATATAAATACCAAAATAAATGTAATTTAAGACTTTTTATGAATTCCACTAATTTTCTAGGTTACTATGATATATTAATGTTGATTTAATCAACTTGGTTCGAACATATAATTCTTTTATGACTTTCACAAAAATCATATATCAAATAGTGTCAAAATTGACACAAAATAGTTTTTAAATCAAATATTATATTATTAATTGTTATTTTATTCCTAAAAATCTAAGGTTCGTCCAAATGACTTAGATAAGGATATATATATTAAAAATAAACAATTTGGGGTTCTTTTGGCATGTTATAGTAAGTTTATTAACCATATAGTGAAAGAAAACAAAAAGACATGGTAAAAGTTAAATTATTTAACTTAGAGTTAAATCTAATTGATAAGGTTAAAATAATACCCTAAACTTGTCTAAATCTAATTGGTTGATAGGATTTCGACCCATCCCCACCTAATCTTCGAAATAAGACCCTTTGGAGCCATTATAAACCGATTTTGACTTTAATATAAAATAATATTTTGAGATATTTCTAAGGTGCCCCTCTCCTCCCTTATAAAAGGACACCTCCTCCCCCTCCTCCTCACACCAATTTGAGCACTCAAGCTCGGCCAACCCCTGCCAAAATCTCTTCTCCACTTCCCTAGAAACATCCTAGAGGTTCTGGTCTTCCTCAAAGACCAATTTTATTTCCCTAAGAGGAGGTCTCAAAGAGGCACTTCAAAGAAGAGGTAATTACCGTTACCAATTCTTTCATTTTTATTTCTTCTTCCACTTCATCTTCTTAGGTTGTTTCATTATGAAGTAATAACATCAGTATCACTCATATACTGATATGTTATTATAAGTATGAAACAACCCTATTTCACTATCTATCCATCCTACGGAAAAAGAAATCACCGCGCGTGCGTACGTACGGAATACCGTCTCCACGGCGTGGTGTAATCTATTTTCCACCACCACCTTACATGGATGGGTATAATGGTGTAAAGAATAACTATACATAGTTATTACAAAATAATATTGATTCTGATATATTGTATAATCCACTCCAATTCAATTCAATATTTATAGAAATGATATCATCGCTCGTGCGTACGTACGGAATACCGTCTCCACGACGCGATGAGATTCATTCTCCATGTTAACCACTTAAGAATGATTATAATGTATATATAAGAAATAATAATGAAATATATGACATTATAAAGCTACTGGATTTATGTATATATATACATATGTATGTCATCTACTTACTTCCATTTCAAGACAATAAGGAAAGGAAAACAACGTTCATGCGTACGTACGGACTACCGTCTCCATGAACGGTATTTTTCATTTTTCTACCTATTATATATATATATATACTGAATATATATGATATATAAATCATATTTTATATTCTGGAAGTAAGTAAATCATGATATAAGTAATAATGATGTCAAGAACAACAAGTCAAAACACCTACGATAAATGAAACGATTTTACCCAAAACGCTTCTTTAACATGGAATTTACAAAAGAACGGGTAATATAATGTCATAAGTGAACCATATATGATATCATTACAATGAATATGATTCTGTAATAAGTCAATAACATGATTTAAATCATTATACAGGAGGTTCGGACACTTACAAAGCAAGTCGGACCTAAGGTAAGGGAAATATCACAATCTCATTTTTATCCGAGATTGTTTATTCGTAAGTAATTACTGGGGTGTATTTTATCATCCACATCCATGTTCCCTCAATATGTAATATTATTTCCATCCTTCTACAATAGTTTATATCCAATTTTACCCTTCGGTGAGTTTTTAGTAAAAGATATGAAAGGAATCTTTTGTCGTTTTTCGTACGAGGTACTTTTTGACTTTTCCGACAAAAGTACGAAGAATGTTTTTTTTAACTTATACGGCACGAACGGATTTCTACTGTTTTATAAAGCCTTATTTTCATGAAGCTTCCTCTAAAAGATTTCATGACTATTTTCAATAAAATCTCTTTCTTTTAAAATTGCATGATGTTTTGTGAAAAGAACTTGATTTTGAAGAAGAAATGATATTTTCCTCAAGAATTCAATTCAAGTGTTTTATCAAAATTATTTTCCATCTAAGATAATAAAGAGTTCTGTTTCTATCCATATTTTTACATTGATTTGACTATGTTGTGATGGAATTATGTTTATGAATTCCTCTATCTTATATGAATTGATTTATGATGTCATGATGTTTCAAGAATCCCATTTTTGTTACATGTGTTATGCAATGATGTATGATTTATGATTCTGTGGCACACATAAGAAAGGATTAATTAAGAGATGGGTGGGACCTATATCTCCCTCCAATGCATTGGGTAAATATTTTATATCTCATGAGATAGACATGGCTGGAATGGTAGGTTATACCGGTTCAGTGAAACAGGACTGAAACGAGGATTACTCGATTCCGAAAGGGACTTTGTCCACTAAGACAGTCTTGGCAATGAGTCTTGACTAACAAGAAATGATTCTCTATGATTATGTGTGTATGCCACAATGAGTAATGTTTTAAGTTATGATTTCATTTCACTACTATGATTTATCCCATGTTATGAAATTATGCTCTCTTTTGCAGGTTAATATTTCCAAAAATGTTATGTTCTTATGAAAATTATATGATTGATATTTCCTTTGTTTACCCTTACTGAGCATTTGAGCTCACCCTTTTATGTTTTCTTTTCCCCAGGATATGAAGAAAGGTTTTAGGTAAAATAAAAAGGAAGATCTTTATGGGAGATGTTGAAGATCTTTCCCCACGATTAGAAGATTATACTCCGAGTTTCCAAAGACACTAAACTATTACGGTCCTTGTGTGTGTGTTTTTGTTTTGTACTAAGTATTTCGCAAATGTAATGTAATGTCCATGTACGATAAGCTTCAGGTCTCTACAAAAAGTGATGTCTAGCCTCATGTATTCTTAATGGTTTTTTTGTTTTGATAAATATGATCGAGTATCATTAAATCAAACAAAGAGTTATTATTATCAAAATTAATGTTTTAATATTTCAATATATTTTTTTATTCCAATTGATATTAAATTTTAAAAAAATGGGCATTCAAAATAAATAGTTTTTAAGGATTTATTAAAAAATCATGTATTATTATTCATTTTTAATTATGAAAACCAGAAATTATTATCCTAGGGAAATTATGTTTTATATCGAATTTTTTTTATTTAGATAATAATATTTTATATAAAAGTAAACGTTTCCTGAATATTTTTTATACAATTAAAAAAAAGAAATAATCTATTTTTTTAAACCCATCATTGAGAAATTCTGGGTGCACCCTATATTTTGAGATTATTTTCATAGGTCGTAATGATGTCTGAGAAAAAATTTGGACAAACATTGATTAAGGTGTTTAGCATAAGTGAAGTTGAAGAAACATTACAAGTATTGTTTAAAAATAATTATTTTCATTTTTATGTAATGGGTTTTTATATAAATTTAACTTATTCTCTAAATATGTAGACCTAAATGAATTTTTGGAATTTAAAATAATATATATTATTTATTGATTTTAAATATAATAATTATTTAAAATTAATTTACATTGTTTCTTAACACTAAACTCAGGAGTGCATGTATGGGGTGTCAAATTTGTTATGAGAGAATATTTTTATGCAAATATGAAGATTTAAATATGTTTTAGGGTTTATGTGAGTTATGGATATCATGGATTTCCAATTTTTAGAGGATTCCATGAGCTTCCTAGGACTTGATATCAAATTTTGGATATAAGAAAAATCTATTTTATAAAAAAAATATGGAGTAATTTCTTATAATATTCTACATAAATACTATGATTATAAAATGATTACAAAAATGTAATCATAAAATATTATTTTAATTTAAAATAGAATGTAAAAAATTTATCATGTTATATATTTTATATTCTATTAAAAATATTAAATAATGTTTTTGGTACGAAAGGAATTACTTCTCATGTAACTTTCTTATCCCTCATGGGTAATGTTGATTCATGAATTATTACTAAAACATCCTGATATAACTATGATTTTTTTCCATTATTTAGTTTACTTGATAGAAAATATATAATATATCTAATACCTGTCCTATACCGCAATATTTTTAAGGATCATGTTTTGACTCTAAACCAATATTATATTCCAAACATTATATCTTAGTTCGACGAGGGAACTACTACTAGTGTATTCTAAAATTATCATATTATATGAAACTTTTTAAAAACTCAATTATTACAATCAAGCTTAGAATGATGGATTCCTTCTCCCATCCAATATATATCTAGTTTTAAAATTTTATTTTTTTGGAAAACGTCGATGATGATTTTGAAAAATATCTTTTTATATACTTATTAATATGTCCCTATAATATTATTTTATAATGATAAATTTCAGATGAATGTTTTAAAAAAATACATTTAAATTAATAATCTATGGATTCATGGATGTTAACAGAAATCTTATCCAAACATCACCCATTTTATTTGGATAATAGAAATAAAATATTATAGAAATATCCTAAGGAACTAGCACACAACATGGAATGTTTTAATTTATAAGAGAAATTAATAGTGGAGTGGATGTCTTTGTTAATGATATTATCTATTTCATGAAAAATAATTGAAGTCTAGTTTCATTCAAGATGAATGTAACAGAATAGTGTTGTATTTATTGGAGTTAAAAACTACATGACTAAATCATGTGATTTTATATTTAGTGTTTCTATGAGTATGAAAAAATAATTTTAAGGGCTTGATTCATTAATGTGGGTAATAATTTAACACCTCTATATTTTAGTAGAATTTTTTAAATTAATTTTTTGTGTTATATATTTATAATTTATAATAAATAATAAATTTAAATTTAAATTATACTATAAAATTTATCCTATAAAATAAAATATTAATTTGAAATGAATATATGTTAGGTATATTAATTTGATAAAAAAATATTTCAAAATCATAATTTTATTAAAGATATCTATGGAATGGAATTATAATTAAAGAGTACGAGATTTATGTTTATAAATTTTAAAAATTAAAACCTTATTCAATGTGAATGAGGATTTAGATAAGGGTAACACTACAGACATGAAATTCTCTTAAGGTTAGGTACTTAGTTCTATTCTATTTTAAAAGAAAATATTAATTAAAATTGTAAAGGTAGTTTCCAGATTACACATCTCTTCTAAGGTTAACATTTTGGTTTCAAATCAATGTAATGGTTATAAATAAGGGTATTAGTTAATCAAATTTACATTCACAAAAGTGTTAGTAAGTGACTCACATTTCACATAAGGGTTACATAGGACTTCATGTAAATATAGTGAAGTAAAAATAATTGTCACTTATGGGTAATGTGGTCAGTTTAAAAACATACATAATGGAGAAAATATATCCAAATAATGTAAAAGTTCACTATAAAATTTAAACCTATTGTTTCATCCCCTTATTCATCATGTAAAACCTATATATAATTAAATTATATATATATACACATATATGTTACAGAAAAATGAAAAATAAGACAATATATAAGAAAATAGTATGTTATATAGGGATAAGGAACTATCATCTGGGTGAGATAAATTTACATAATATTGAAGAATATATTTATAATATTTCATTATCATATTTATTTTCAGGCTATTTTTTTGACATAGAAGATCAATATTTGTGGAATGTGATCAATGTATAAATGGATACATTACTAATTCATTTTTATTTATCTATATCCTCAATAATTGTTCTCATCATTTTGAATAATCCATAGAATCTCAAAATCATTTAAATCATTATATTTAGAGGCTTATGGATTATTAAATGGCCAAGGAGCAGTAGTAAATTTCACACCATGATTTGACGTGTTAATAAATATCATCGTATATAGTCATACATTTTAAGGAGAATAAATTTTCAGGAGGTTTATTTTATTAATGTGTAGTATAGTGAAATGATTTGTGATTTCATGGGAGAATTGGATAGTAAAAAAATATATTTTATTTAAATAGTATTGTAAATGATATTTTATCAATTCTTTAGATTTGAGAGGATTAGGAACTTTTCTATAATATACCTATTATTTTTATATGAATATAAAATTAAGGATAGTTAATTTAAGATCACATTTTCTTAGATTTAAAATCTATCATAAGTGTCACATAGATCACTGGTTATATCCTTACAATTTTTATTAAGAGATGGAATGTTATAAAAAAGTAAATTCTATATAGGATTTTATCTTCATGGAATGGGAAAACCCATGCTCAGAGTTTGGATTGGTAATGAAATTGATGCATGAGGACCATTTATAAAATATATGATTTGTAGTTTTATAGGGTGTTTCTCATTTTTAAAATTAAAATCTATTTTGATCTAAAAAATTTCCTCTTAAAAAAATTTATTGAATGTTTAAATGGGTTTAAAAATTTCCTGAATGATAGAAAGGGATATTTTTAATAACAATATTCATTGGAGAGATTTTTTTATGAATTTTTTTTAACTTGTTTCTTCAGAAATTTTCATGTTTAAGATATTAAATTCTTAAAAGTACCATTTTAAATCATAAAAGTACATATAATGGAATTTTATTTATTTCAAAGATGATTTTAAAGATTTAACATTTTTATTTTTATGCATGAAACTATATTTTAATTACATTGTTATGATTAATTATTTTGTATATAGTATGGTCATGCATTATATTTTCATTAACATTCAATATATCTTATGAAAATGATTTTTATGTCCAATTTCCATGAATCATTTATGAGTCTTGTCTTTGAATTTTGGATTAATTCAAATCATTATCAAAGTATAGATTTTTTATTTAAGGAATTTATTTTTATGTTTAAAATATATGTCATATTTTCCTCATTGAAGAAAAATTACACAGATATAAATATTTTGAAATGATTTTTAATGGATTAATAATGAGAGAAGGAAATCATTACAAAACATTTTTTATTTAAAATTTGGCACTTTATTATTGTTTTTGAGGATGAGGAATGGGAAAGGAACCGATAAGCTTAAGAGATATTTTCCCACAATGTGATGTCGATCCTTAAGTATTCATAGTTCCCATAGGTTTTTCATTAATATTATTGAGAATAATTAAATTCCATAAAGGTATATAATTCTTAATATTAATTTCATGAAATTTAAAGGGTCAATTTAAATATATTTTAAATAATATTAAATTAATAAATAAATTTTTTTTGAAAATAATTCATCTTGTTAATTAATATATTGATAATAATCTATTATAATTAATTTTGTACTATGAAAACCATAATTTTATTATTATGGTGGAAATTATGTGTTATATTAATTTTTTTATTTTGATCAAAATATTTTATATAAAAGGAAATGTTTGGAAAATATATTTTATACAATTTGTGAAGACAAATAACGTCAACTATTATTTTTAAACTCATAATTGTTTTATTTTGTTCTCACACTATGTTTTAAAAGTATTTTCATAGGTATTCTCGACATCCTACAATAACATTAGTAATATCCTTTATTAAGTATCATAGGGCATGTAATGTTGGGATAACATTGAAAGTGTTGATTTGAAATAACAGTTTTTGTTTTTTCATGTAATGGATAAGTTATAAATTTTTTTAATTCTTTAAATATTTTGACCTAGATGATTCTAGGAAATATAAAAGGATTTAAATTTTTTGGTGATGTTATATATTATAATTATTATTTTAAAAAATCTATAATTTTTCTTAGCACCGGACTCGAGAGTGTGGGTTTGGGATGACAAAAACTATCCCTTATATTTTTTACTATATCTTTTTATGGTTTCTTATATAGTTATATTTCTTAGAGATATTCAAGTGTGATGGATTTTGTGTTAAATATAATAATATTTTGAAGTACCCACTTATATACACTTTAGGATATGGTCTCTGAAATGAATATTTTACACTCACTATCTAAAAAAAGTTGAGAAAATCCCCATATCATATATCATTTAACATAAGTATATATATTAATTAAGTATTAGAAGATGATCCAATAACAAAATGTTTCTGATTTATTTTAGATTAGTGACATAAACTTTACATTACACTATAGAAATTACATTTATTCTGTAACGCCCCAAGATTTTATGAAAAGTATTCTTTTTAATTTCATTAATGTCTTGTGTTGTACGATACAACAAAAGAAGCTTTCACAATACACATCCTTGACTCTCCTTCCATTACACGCAATCGTGACCTTCCACGATAGCGTGTGTTGTACGCAACACCATGTTTCGCTAAACAACGATATGCTATTAAGATAATATTAAAACTAGCCATTATGAATAGTAATAACCACTTTTTGAAATTTTGTAAATTTTATTTTTCAAAATGGACATCATTTATGGATTCGGAATATCGAAATTATCTTAGGTTGAAATTTGGTGATTTTTGGATAACTTTCATATTTTGATGAATAGTGAAAATTACTAAATTTTAATTAAAAACAACTTTTTCAATCGAAAAAATTAATAGTAATAAATTATTAATTTGAGTGGTTTTAGAATATATTTTTACAATTTAATACAATGTTGGTCAATGGATGTAATTTGACATTTAAACCAGTTATAAACAAGTGTCAATCTTTTGATAGTTATTATCTCTTAAAAACACGCCTTTTGTTTAGACGACGGGAGTTAATTTTTAAATTAATTAATGAAACTGATATGTTTTGAATTTGGTAAAATAGAAACCATTTTTGAGTTCATAATATCAAATATAGCTTAGGCCTAATTTTTGGTACTTTTCTGAAAACTTTCAATTTTTGATGAATAGTGAAACCACTAAGTGGTAGGTTAAAAACTGAATTTTGCATAAAACTTAATTTTACCGCTTCTGTGAATGGAATTTCGAAAATCCGAGAGACACGGTTAATATCAAGGACTAAAATGTGGTTCAATGAGATGAAAATAATTTTTTGATGAAAAGTAACTTTTTACTTTTTTTACCGCGGTTAATAGTAAATAGGGTAACTAAAGGTAAATAAGATATTAATATTACCCTAACACATGTCCTAATTCTATTGGACAAGTGTAATTCGACCAAAAACAAACTTAGGAATAAAATATGACCATTTAGGCCCACTTGGATTAGATTAGGACATTTATTATTAATTTATTTAAAGAAGGGTTAAAATAGTTAAAATCAAAGTTTAATAAGTAAATAATTTTTAATATGGGGTTATACATAAGATAAATTCGACTATAAATATTCATTAGAAATATAAAAAGATTTCCTACATGATGGTATTTTATTTATAATTTTTAGACATTAAATAATTTAATTTATTTATGACACAACGATGATGCAGTAATTATCTTATTAATGAAATATTGACATAATTGATGTTATAAACACCAAAATAAATGTAATTTGAGATTTTTTATGAATTCCACTAATTTTCTAGGTTACTATGATATATTAATGTTGATTTAATCAACTTGTTTCGAACATTTAATTCTGTTATGACTTTCACAAAAATCATATATCAAATAGTGTCAAAATTGACACAAAATAGTTTTTAAATCAAATATTATATTATTAATTGTTATTTTATTCCTAAAAATCTAAGGTTCGGCCAAATGACATAGATAAGGATATATATATTAATAATAAACAATTTGGGATTCATTTGGCATGTTATAGTAAGTGTATTAACCATATAGTGAAAGAAAACAAAAAGACACTGTAAAAGTTAAATTATTTAACTTAGAGTTAAATCTAATTGATAAGGTTAAAATAATATCCTAAACTTGTCTAAATTCTATTGGTTGATAGGATTTCGACCCATCCCCACTTTAGCCTCGAAATAAGACCCTTTGGAACCATTATAAACCGATTTTGACTTTAATATAAAATAATATCTTGAGATATTCCTAAGGTGCCCCTCTCCTCCCCTATAAAAGGACACCTCCTCCCCCTCCTCCTCACACCAATTTGAGCACTCAATCTCGGACAAACCCTGCCAAAATCTATTCTCCACTTCCCTAGAAACATCCTAGAGGTTCTGGTCTTCCTCAAAGACCAATTATAGTGCCCTAAGAGGAGGTCTCAAAGAGGCGCTTCAAAGAAGAGGTAATTACCGTTACCAATTCTTTCATCTTTATTTCTTCTTCCACTTATTCTTCTTAGGTTGTTTCATTATGAAGTAATAACATCAGTATCACTCATATACTGATATGTTATTATAAGTATGAAACAACCCTATTTCACCATCTATCCATCCTACGGAAAAAGAAATCACCGCGCGTGCGTACGTACGGAATACCGTCTCCACGCCGTGGTGTAATCTATTTTTCCACCATCACTTTACAAGGATGGGTATAATGGTGTAAAGAATAACTATACATAGTTATTACAACATCATATTGATTCTGATATATTTTATAATCCACTCCAATTCAATTCAATATTTATAGAAATGATATCATCGCTCGTGCGTACGTACGGACTACCGTCTCCACGACGCGATGAGATTCATTCTCCATGTTAACCATTTAAGAGTGATTATAAAGTATATATAAGAAATAATAATGAAATATATGAAATTATAAAGCAACTGGATTTATGTATATATATATATGTATGTCATCTACTTACTTCCATTTCAAGACAATAAGGAAAGTAAAACAGCGTTCATGCGTACGTACGGACTACCGTCTCCATGAACGGTGTTTTTCATTTCATTTATCTATCTATTATATATATATATACTGAATATATATGATATATAAATCATATTTTATATTCTGGAAGTAAGTAAATCATAATATAAGTAATAATAATGTCAAGAACAACAAGTCGAAACACCTACGATAAATGAAACGATTTTACCCAAAACGCTTCTTTAACATGGAATTTACAAAAGAACGGGTAATATAATGTCATAAGTGAACCATATATTATATCATAACAATGAATATTATTCTTTAATAAGTCAATAACATGATTTAAATCATTATACAGGAGGTTCGGACACTTACAAAGCAATTCGGACCTAAGGTAAGGGAAATATCACAATCTCATTTTTATCAGAGATTGTTTATTCGTAAGTATTTACTGGGGTGTATTTTATCATCCACATCCATGTTTCATCAAAATGTAATATTATTTCCATCCACCTACAATTGTTTAAATCCATTTTTACCCTTTGGTGAGTTTTTAGTAATATGTATGAAAGGAATCTTTTGTCGTACGAGGTACTTTTTGACTTTTCCGACAAAAGTACGAAGAATGTTTTTTTTAACTTATACGGCATGAATAGATTTTTTAAAAAATTATTTCCAAGAAGATTCCTTTACAAGTTCTCAAGTTTATTTTTAATCAACTTATTTTATTTTAAAGTTATATGACATGTTATGAAAGGAAAAAATGTTTTTGAAGAAGAAATGATATTTTCCTCAAGAATGGAGTTCAAGTGTTTTTATCAAAATTATTTTCCATCTAAGATAATAAAGGGTTCTGTTTTTATCCCTATTATTACATTGATTTGATTATGTTTTGAGGAAATTATTTTTATGAAGTCATTTACCTTATATGATTTGTTTTATGATGTCATGATGTTTCAAGAATCCCATTTTTGTTACATGCGTTATGCGATGATGTATGATTTATGATTATGTGGCACACATAAGAAAGGATTCATTATAAGATGGGTGGGACCTATATCTCCCTCCAATGCATTGGGAAATGATTTTATATCTCATGAGATAGACATGGCTGAAATGGTAGGTTATACCGGTTCAGTGAAATAGGACTGAAACGAGGGTTACTCGATTCAGAAAGGGACTTTGTCCACTAAGATAGTCTTGGCAATGAGTCTTGACTAACAAGAAATGATTTTCTATGATTATGTGTGTATGCCACAAAGTTTCATGTTTTATGTTATGATTATTGGGATTACATTTCACTTCTATGATTTATCCCATGTTATGATATTATGAGCTTTTTGCAGGTTAAGATTTCCAAAAGCTATGTTCTTATATATATGATGTGATTGATATTTCTTTTGTTTACCCTTACTGAGCATTTGAGCTCACCCTTTTATGTTTTCTTTTCCCCAGGATATAAAGAAAGGTTTTAGGTAAAAAAAAGGGATGACCTTTATGGGAGATATTGAAGAACTTTCACCATGATTAGAAGATTACGTTCCGAGTTTCCAAAGACACTAAACTATTACGATCCTTTAGTGTGTGTTTTTGTTATGTACTAAGTATTTCGCAAATGTAATGTAATGTCCATGTACGTCAAGCTTCGGGTCTCTACAGTTGGTATCAGAGGAAAGGTTTAGTCAACCATTGGAAACTAGGATGTGAGAATGTTAGTGAGACCCCTAGAGATATTTCCAAGGTATGTCTAGGGATGTCTCTAAGGATAAGTATACGTATAGGATATAGTCCTAGAACTATGGTAACGATCTTAGAATTTAACCTAAGAAGTTAGATATTGAGGATACTCCCCCTTTATAATGTTGTTTTCCCTAGTATGATTTTTGCCTCTCACACTATTTTTTTGGGTTTTAGAAAATGGCTGGAAACAAGATGATTCACGATAATGGAGGATATGATGGACAATGGAATGATATTCTTCATGAGAAACCAAATGAAATGGGATTTGGAAGTCCAAACATCATTATTATGCCGAATCAGCAATCTCATAATATGATCAATAAAGTAAAATTTGGTAAGTTTCCTGACTCGGATAATAAGAGAAAGATGGAGTTTCATGATGATCATAGAGGAAAGAAAGTTCAATTTCCCCTATGTAAATCATGTGGGAAGAGGCATCAAGGAGAATGTTTCAAAGGAACTAGAAGATGCTTTGGGTGTGGAAAATAAGGACACAAAGCAAGTAAGTGCAAAGGAAAAGGTTAAATTAACACCATGGATGAGGATAATGGTATTGCTTCGACATCAACAATGGTAAAATGCTTTAAATGTGGAATGTACGGGCATTATGCAAACCAATGCCCTAAGGGAAAGTCTCATGAAGAGAATCAGTATGGTCGTATGGGAAGTATTTATGTTGACGATGATGAAGAAACTACAAATGATATGTGAGATGAAAGAAATGTTGAAGCTCGGTCAATGGTCTAAGAATGTAGTGGAATGATTACATGTTTATCATGTGTCGTGTTGTATAAGTAATCTCATGGAATAAGGAGACATCTAAGGATTGTTACACTGTTGTCTTTCCTTAAGTGTATGATGAATGTTACCAGTATCCATGAAAGGTTATACATATATTTTTGGAATGTAGATGATATGCGCATAATGAAGGGATAAGGAGATAATTAAATGTTTGAATGTATTCATGAGCTCATGATTGATATAAGGACTAAGTGATATCATGGTTTGAGTATATAGAATTTTGAGTATTTTGGTATGTGGAAGGTGTTAACTTTTAACTATATTCATGTTTTCACTAAGGTTCAATGGGTATTCAAGAGAGTACATGATTAAGGCCTTTGAATGTCTGTAATGTGACCAACAAGACATATCTTATGATATATGGGGATCAACAATGGTATTAAATCTCTGGTAATCGTTTTCACTATGTTATGAGAGTGGACTGTAGTATTATGGATAAGCCTAAATATTGAAATGGATTATGTTGGAAATAAGTTAGTATTGTTTAAGGATAGAAGTTTTTTCGATATTATTGATGGGATGTTATAGTAATATAGTTTTAGAAAAAGGACAACCTGCAGGACGGGAGACAGCCCATCGCTTCAGACAAGGCTGTGGGAATCGAACCCACAACCGAAGTGCGACTGACCTTTATCGCCTACCACTGGCCTACAGGAAGTCCCTGTTTAGTAGAAACTAGTTTTATTATATTAAGCAGTATGATATATGAAGTATAAGTCCATTTTAGGAACCATATATGATTAATATTACTATAGATCGACTTATGTATATAATTTTGCTAACCTTTTGTTTCAGACAGATGGAATGACCCGTCATTCTATCACATGATCTGCTAACACTTCATGAATAACAAATTCAACTTCATTTATTTAAGAGATGAAGTGGAAATTGGTCAAGGCACGAACAACAGTGAGATTGTACCAAAATAAAGTAAGTATTTATTCTAAGCAAATTTTCAACTTTAGGGAAATGATCTTGAAAACCAAAAATGTTGTCCTAGTGATCTTATACCTGATGAATCAGATGGTACCTTATATCATCACAAATCTATGGATTTGTGATTACTGGCTTTTCCATAGCCATGTTCTCTACCACTCTCCATCAGAACATGATGGTTATATTTTTCTTCCATATCCATATTTTCACCTATGTGGAAACCCAGTGATTAGTTTATTTGGGTAATCGTTAAATTTCATACTTTAGTTTTTAAAGCCATGTTTTGGTATTCCTTTTTACGATGTGGGTTTCTATCAAAGAAAATTTTGAATAGTAAACCATTTATAACCCCGACGAATTTCGAGGGCGAAATTCATTTTAAGGGGGGTAGAATGTAACGCCCCAAGATTTTATGAAAAGTATTCTTTTTAATTTCATTAATGTCTTGTGTTGTACAATACAACAAAAGAAGCTTTCACAATACGCATCCTTGACTCTCCTTCCATTACACGCAATCGCGACCTTCCACGATAGCGTGTGTTGTACGCAACACCATGTTTCGCTAAACAACGATATGCTATTAAGATACTATTAAAACTAGCCGTTATGAATAGTAATAACCACTTTTTGAAATTTTGTAAATTTTATTTTTCAAAATGGACATCATTTATGGATTCGGAATATCGAAATTAGCTTACGTTGAAATTTGGTGATTTTTGGATAACTTTCATATTTTGATGAATAGTGAAAATTACTAAATTTTAATTAAAAACAACTTTTTCAATCGAAAAAATTTATAGTAATAAATTATTAATTTGAGTGGTTTTAGAATATATTTTTACAATTTAATACAATGTTGTTCAATGGATGTAATTTGACATTTAAACCAGTTATAAACAAGTGTCAATCTTTTGATAGTTATTATCTCTTAAAAACACGCCTTTTGTTTAGACGACGGGAGTTAATTTTTAAATTAATTAATGCAACTGATATGTTTTGAATTTGGTAAAATAGAAACCATTTTTGATTTCATAATATCAAATATAGATTAGGCCTAATTTTTGGTACTTTTCTGAAAACTTTCAATTTTTGATGAATAGTGAAACCACTAAGTGGTAGGTTAAAAACTGAATTTTGCAGAAAACTTAATTTTACCGCTTCTGTGAATGGAATTTTGAAAATCCGAGAGACACGGTCAATATCAAGGACTAAAATGTGGTTCAATGAGATGAAAATAATTTTTTGGTGAATAGTAACTGTTTACTTTTCTTACCGCGGTTAATAGTAAATAGGGTAACTAAAGGTAAATATGATATTAATATTACCCTAACACATGTCCTAATTCTATTGGACAAGTGTAATTCGACCAAAAACAAACATAGGAATAAAATATGACCATTTAGGCCCACTTGGATTAGATTAAGACATTTATTATTAATTTATTTAAAGAAGGGTTAAAATAGTTAAAATCAAAGTTTAATAAGTAAATCATTTTTAATATGGGGTTATACATAAGATAAATTCGACTATAAATATTCATTAGAAAGCTAAAAATATTTCTTACATGATGGTATTTTATTTATAATTTTTAGACATTAAAAAATTTAATTTATTTATGACACAACGATGATGCAGTAATTATCTTATTAATGAAATATTGACATAATTGATGTTATAAACACCAAAATAAATGTAATTTGAGATTTTTTACGAATTCCACTAATTTTCTAGGTTACTATGATATATTAATGTTGATTTAATCAACATGGTTCGAACATTTAATTCTGTTATGACTTTCACAAAAATCATATATCAAATAGTGTCAAAAATTGACACAAAATAGTTTTTAAATCAAATATTATATTATTAATTGTTATTTTATTCCTAAAAATCTAAGGTTCGGCAAAATGACTTAGATAAGGATATATATATTAATAATAAACAATTTGGGGTTAGTTTGGCATGTTATAGTAAGTGTATTAACCATATAGTGAAAGAAAACAAAAAGACACGGTAAAAGTTAAATTATTTAACTTAGAGTTAAATCTAATTGATAAGGTTAAAATAATATCCTAAACTTGTCTAAATTCTATTGGTTGATAGGATTTCGACCCATCCCCACTTTAGACTCGAAATAAGACCCTTTGGAACCATTATAAACCGATTTTGACTTTAATATAAAATAATATTTTGAGATATTCCTAAGGTGCCCCTCTCCTCCCCTATAAAAGGACACCTCCTCCCCCTCCTCCTCACACCAATTTGAGCACTCAAGCTCGGCCAACCCCTGCCAAAATCTCTTCTCCACTTCCCTAGAAACATCCTATAGGTTCTGGTCTTCCTCAAAGACCAATTCTAGTGCCCTAAGAGGAGGTCTCAAAGAGGCGCTTCAAAGAAGAGGTAATTACCGTTACCAATTCTTTCATCTTTATTTCTTCTTCCACTTCTTCTTCTTAGGTTGTTTCATTATGAAGTAATAACATCAGTATCACTCATATACTGATATGTTATTATAAGTATGAAACAACCCTATTTCACCATCTATCCATCCTACGGAAAAAGAAATCACCGCGCGTGCGTACGTACGGAATACCGTCTCCACACCGTGGTGTAATCTATTTTTCCACCATCACTTTACAAGGATGGGTATAATGGTGTAAAGAATAACTATACATAGTTATTACAACATCATATTGATTCTGATATATTGTATAATCCACTCCAATTCAATTTAATATTTATAGAAATGATATCATCGCTCGTGCGTACGTACGGACTACCGTCTCCACGACGCGATGAGATTCATTCTCCATGTTAACCATTTAAGAGTGATTATAAAGTATATATAAGAAATAATAATGAAATATATGACATTATAAAGCTACTGGATTTATGTATATATATATATATGTATGTCATCTACTTACTTCCATTTCAAGACAATAAGGAAAGTAAAACAGCGTTCATGCGTACCTATGGACTACCGTCTCCATGAACGGTGTTTTTCATTTCATTTATCTATCTATTATATATATATATATATATACTGAATATATATGATATATAAATCATATTTTATATTCTGGAAGTATGTAAATCATAATATAAGTTATAATAATGTCAAGAACAACAAGTCAAAACACCTACGATAAATGAAACGATTTTACCCAAAACGCTTTTTTAACATGGAATTTACAAAAGAACGGGTAATATAATGTCATAAGTGAACCATATATGATATCATAACAATGAATATGATTCTGTAATAAGTCAATAACATGATTTAAATCATTATACAGGAGGTTCGGACACTTACAAAGCAAGTCGGACCTAAGGTAAGGGAAATATCACAATCTCATTTTTATCCGAGATTGTTTATTCGTAAGTATTTTCTGGGGTGTATTTTATCATCCACATCCATGTTTCACCAAAATGTAATATTATTTCCATCCACCTAAAATTGTTTAAATCCATTTTTACCCTTTGGTGAGTTTTTAGTAATATGTATGAAAGGAATCTTTTGTCGTACGAGGTACTTTTTGACTTTTCCGACAAAAGTACGAAAAATGTTTTTTTTAACTTATACGGCATGAATAGATTTTTTAAAACATTATTTCCAAGAAGATTCCTTTACAAGTTCTCAAGTTTATTTTTAATCAACTTCTTTTATTTTAAAGTTATATGACATGTTATGAAAGGAAAAAATGTTTTTGAAGAAGAAAGGATATTTTCCTCAAGAATGGAGTTCAAGTGTTTTTATCAAAATTATTTTCCATCTAAGATAATAAAGGGTTATGTTTTTATCCCTATTATTACATTGATTTGATTATGTTTTGAGGAAATTATTTTTATGAAGTCATTTACCTTATATGATTTGTTTTATGATGTCATGATGTTTCAAGAATCCCATTTTTGTTACATGTGTTATGCGACGATGTATGATTTATGATTATGTGGCACACATAAGAAAGGATTCATTATAAGATGGGTGGGACCTATATCTCCCTCCAATGCATTGGGTAATGATTTTATATCTCATGAGATAGACATGGCTGAAATGGTAGGTTATACCGGTTCAGTGAAACAGGACTGAAACGAGGGTTACTCGATTCAGAAAGGGACTTTTTCCACTAAGATAGTCTTGGCAATGAGTCTTGACTAACAAGAAATGATTTTCTATGATTATGTGTGTATGCCACAAAGTTTCATGTTTTAAGTTATGATTATTGGGATTACATTTCACTTCTATGATTTATCCCATGTTATGATATTATGAGCTTTTTGCAGGTTAAGATTTCCAAAAGCTATGTTCTTATATATATGATGTGATTGATATTTCTTTTGTTTACCCTTACTGAGCATTTGAGCTCACCCTTTTATGTTTTCTTTTCCCCAGGATATAAAGAAAGGTTTTAGGTAAAAAAAGGGATGACCTTTATGGGAGATATTGAAGAACTTTCACCATGATTAGAAGATTACGTTCCGAGTTTCCAAAGACACTAAACTATTACGATCCTTTAGTGTGTGTTTTTGTTATTTACTAAGTATTCCGCAAATGTAATGTAATGTCCATGTACGTCAAGCTTCGGGTCTCTACATATTCTATATAATTCTTCACACAAGCTTCCTTTATAAATATTTCACTAAAAACACCTTAGGAGATTAAAAAAATAAATTCCTATGATAAATAACCAATTAATGGAGAAAGTATTAAATATAAATTGAATAATTATAAACGATAATCATTAATATCAGGAATGAGTGGGTATAAAGAATAACAAAAGGGAATTAAAACATGAAAAAGTTATATAATAAATGTATAAAAAATAAAACAGAGTTAAATTTTAATCTTGAAAACATAAAAATGAATCATAACATATGAAAATTGAATTTATATAATAATAGGACATAAAAACTCTACGATATCCACCCAATCCGACATAATATATTCTATTCGAAAAACTCCATATATCCGGCAAACAATGTTGATAGTGATTAATATCCAAGACCCAAAAACATGATGTATTGGTTTTAATATAAAAACAGTAGAGATTTAACTAAATACCCACACTCACTAGTAATAGTATAATACATAAATCATTAACCAATTAATTTTAAATTTATAAATCTCAGGGATTTCCTATGACATAAAAATATATCATAATATATTATTAACACATAAAAATTAAAATAATAATAAATTCCTCAAAAATCATATAATGATTATCCCATGCAAAAAACTATTTTATAGAAACAATATTGTGTGATTTAAATTCATCATTTTTTATAGTGGATGACACCATGAATATCAATACATTATAGAATATTAGTTTAATAGATTTATGTTTTTCTATTTATAATAAACCAATTTATTTGGTCATATCAATAGTTTTTTTCGTAAAAAAATTATATGGATATCAAGGAAAATTTCTTTTAATATTAAGAACATAGTATAAGGAAATTATAAAGGAAAGGTATTAGAAATAATGATATATTAAGGTGTAATTAACTTACGGTAAGTCAAGGGTAGTCATAGATCATTATATTTGTAGGGATTTCAACACCATAATACTTTAGATTCAAATGAATTTTGATAATGAATAAATGAATTATTTATCCATAGTAATAGATTATGAAACTTTATAATGATGGGTATATAACATATGGAAAATTCCATGTTTTTAAATATAAAATGGTATTGACATATATGAAATTCAATTTAGAGAAATAAAATAAATTATACAAAAATTAATATAAAGTTAAATTTTCATTTTATTTTATATATAAAAAAAATACTGTATAAAAAAATGGGTTGAAAAATATTGCGAATGGAAATAAAATGTATTTTATGGATCCTTGAATATGAAAAAAACAAAAATACTATATAGTGTATAAAATAATGAGATGTGATAGGGAATCCAAGTGAAAAATATAAATAAACAAAGAGAAAAAAATTTCTTATCTATCGCCTTTGGAAAGTAAAAAAATAATTATACTAAGTCATGAATCTAAAAGTGTATTTTTTAAATATATATGGAATAAAAAAATATATAGATATAAATGAAATCATAAATATAGAAGATAAATAATATAATAAAAAATAAAATAGTGTAATGTTCTCCTTAAAATTCTTGTAACATGTAAAATTTTGATAACTAAAATATTGGGTATTAAAAATAAATTAAAATAACAATGAAAATAAAATGTATTTATATATATATATTTCTAAATGTTTAGATATATAAAATAAAGTAAAATTTATATAATGATTAGATTTTTTGAAGAGTAAACTTACAAAATAAGAAAAAATAATAAGGAAAATGATTAATAATTTAATAAAGAGTGAAATAAACAAAGAATAAAAGATGATAGTGAAATATATTAAAATCAAATTTTATATGAATGATTTTTTTCATGTATGATTTATATACCAAATAATATGTGAAACATCGCAATTAATCTAGATAATTTCAATATAAATCTAAAATAAGGTAGAATTTTAATGTATAAGAGAGTGAATCTATATTAACATTATATTATATCAAAGAATATAAGACAAAAAAAATATAAATCCCATAAAATATATATTTAATATAATGATATATATTCAATGGCAGTGATTTATAACATTAAAATTATAGGCAATGAATAAGGATACTCAGTCACTAGTGAATAGATTTTGAAAGAGAACCATTGACCATAACTTCTAACATTCTCAAATGTACTTATTCTCCCTACACAATTAAATTATATAATAAACTTTTTTTACATATTTATTCATGATTAAATAAAATTCATTCATTTATGAAGAAATATATTAGTTATTCATTTTTTATTTTGATATTTAGCACATAGAATGTTCAACTATTCTATAATTATTTTTTGTAATGTAGTGTAAGTCAAATTTCCTTTTTTATAAATTCATAACCTATTGAATAGATGATAATGTAATCATAATTAAATTATGAGATATGATATTCCATATTTTTTCATGTTATATTATGGGTATGGTTTTTACGGATGAAATATATATTACATTTTCTTCGAAAACATTTTCAATCATAAGGTGTTGTCTTAATAATGGGTTTAATATTAATAGTGAAATTAAAAAAATCTACAGAACATTATCTAATTATCAATATCATATAACACCTATATTTATGTTTTTATAATATAAATGGAAAATTATTTGTACCATTATCAATATAGGTGGTTAAATCAAGACAAACATGAATCTATTCTAAATAAGGGATGAGTATGAATATAAAGTGATTTTATTATAATATCAATAATATAAAATGATAATAATGATATTTTGATAATATATACATTTTAAAAAAACTATGTAATAACTGGATTTCATGATACATGAAATTAATCAAGAATATTATGATACTCTTATTGAAGAGTTGAATCATCCCATAGGGAGCTTCTCAGTTTTGAAGTCTTTAAGACTACTTATTGTGAAAAAGGATCGAAAATATGATGGTTAAATATATAGGAATTAATTGGGGAAATGTATAGAGAAACAAAATGAATCTTTCTTTTGTTGTGTAAGGGTTGGAGGAGGGGTCTACTGAATGAAACTATTAGGTGACATTTTCTACAAATACACATTCCTTAATATATAAATCAATATAATTTTATGAGGAAATTGAATCGAAAATAAATAATTAAATATGATAAATATATCAATCCTTATTCCAAAAAATTAATGACATGGTTTATAAACATTTTATTACTTTATTAATTAATTTATCAATTTATCAATTTTTATCATTTATTGTTAATATTCCCTAATAAAATTAGTAATTTTTTGCAAAAAATTAATATTTAACCTATTATATAATTTTGATGTTTTAATCCCGAATATATAATCCATATTAAGAAATACATTCTTTAAATTTGATAAAAACTAATTGGAAAATGAAAATAAATAACATCTAAAAATGTCAATTTTTTAAAAATAATTTTTAAAACATTATATAATTTTATTATTATTTCTCACCAATAACAATAAATTCTATGAATTCTAATTTTTTTATGTATAATTATTTTTTATTTTAAATTATAATATATTTATTAAATAAATAAAATATTCATTTAATTTTATTAGAATATAATATCTTATTATAGATGAATAATATTATTGTTATTTTATTTAATAATTATTTTTATTTATATTTAGATTAAAATAATTATTATTTATAATATATTATATAATTTTACATATGTATTAGGTAAAATATATAAAGAATTTAATATTACACTTTGTTATATGTATAAAAAATTATTTTATATGTAGAGACCATATATATAAGGATAAGGTAATGGCCACATTATTCATTTCCTTTTTCAATCTATATCACCACATTCGTCAGTAAATATTATTCATTATATTCCATTATTTATTCATAAAAATTTCAATATTATTACGAATTATTTTCAATCATTATATTTTTATATTTGGTAGTATGATTCTCATGGGATGCCATGAGGAATAATTTTATGAGCTTGAATTTTTTTATATACATGTATTTAATATCCTCTAGTATTTTTAATAATTATAATCTTCATAGGTTTCAAAGAAATTTATTAATTAATGTTAGTTTTTTTTTATAAAATTCAATATTAATGAAATAATGCATTGTTCATTTTAGATCCAAAATAAATATGATTTATTTTATTAATGATTTCTATAAAATAATAATAAATGTAAAATATATATAATTATTGTAGAGACCCAAAGCTTAACGTACATGGACATTTAATTACTTTTTCGGAATTCTTAGTACATAAAAAAACACACACACAAGGACCGTAATAGTTTAGTGACTTTGGAAACTCGGAATATAATCTTCTAATCGTGGTGAAATATCTTCAACATCTCCCATAATGATCTTCTTTTTTTAAATACCTAAAACCTTTGTTAATATCCTGGGGAAAAAGAAAACATAAAAGGGTGAGCTCAAATTCTCAGTATGGGTAAACAAAAGAAATATCAATCACATCATATTCATAAGAACATAACATTTTGGAAATCTTAACCTGAAAAAGAGATCATAATATCATAACATGGGATAAATCATCGTAGTGAAATGTAATACCAATAATCATAACATATAACATGAAACTTTGAGTTATACACACATAATCATAGAGAATCATTTCTTATTAGTCAAGACTAATTGCCAAGACTATCTTAGTGGACAATGTCCATTTCTGAACCGAGTTCACTCCTCGTTTTAGTACTGTTTCACTGAACCGGTTTAACCTGCCATTCCATACATGTCTATCTAATGAGATATAAAATCTTTACCCAATGCATTGGAGGGAGATATAGGTCCCACCCATCTCATAATGATACCATTCTTATGTGTGCCACAAAATCATAATCCATACATCATTGCATAACCCATGTAATAAAAATGGGATTCTTAAAAATCGTGACATCATAAAACAATTCATATAAGACAATGGAATTCATAAAAATAATTACATGACAACATAATCAAATCAATGTAATAATAGGCATAGAAACTGAACCCTTTATTATCTTAGATGTAAAATAATTTTGATAAAACACTTGAACTCCATTCTTGAGGAAAATATTCTTTCTACTCCAAAAACACTTTTCCTTTCATAACATGTCATAAAATTCTAAACTAAAAGAACTTGATTAAAAATAAACTTGAAAATTTGTAAAGGAAGCTTCTAGGAAATAATGTTTTAAAAATACATTCATGCTGTATAAGTTAAAAAACATTCTTCATGTACTTTGTCGGAAAAGTTAAAAAGTACCTCGTATGAAAAACGACAAAAGATTCTTTTCATATCTTTTATTAAAAACTCACCGAAGGGTAAAATTGGATTTAAAGAATTGTATGTGGATGGAAATAATATTACATATTGAGGAAACATGGATGTGGATGATAAAATACACCCCAGTAAATACAAAAGTTAAACAATCTCTGATAAAAATTAGATTGTGATATTTTCCCTTACCTTAGGTCCGATTTTCTTCATAAGTATCTGAAACTCCTGTATAATGATTTAAATAATGTCATTGACTTATTCTAGAATCATTCTCATTGTTATGATATCATATATGGTTCACTTATGACATTACTTTACCCGTTCTTTTGTAAATCCCATGGTAAGGAGCATTTTGGGTAAAATCATTTCATTTGTCGTCCGTGTTTTGAATTGTAATTATTCATATGATTAATTAGATCATGATTAAATAATTACAGAATATAAAGCATTATTTATATATAATATATATTCATAATGTACATATATATAATAGATCAGTAAATGGAAAGAAATACACTGTTCATGGAGACGGTAGGCCGTACGTACGCATGAACAGTATTTTCGTTTCCTTATTGAGTTGAATAGAATTAAGTAGATGACATAAATATATACACACATAAATAAAGTATCATTATTATGTCATATATTTAATGATTATTTATTATATATACTTTATAATAATTCATGAATGTTTAACATGGAGAATGAATCTCATCGCGTCGTGGAGACGGTAGTCTGTACGTACGCACGAGCGATGATATCATTCTCATGATCGTGGAATTGTATTGGAGTGTATGTATACTATTTTAGAATAAATATCAAATTACAATAATCATATATAGTTATTATTTACACCATTATACCCATCCAAGTAAGGTGGTGGTGTAAAATAGATTACACCACGGCGTGGAGAGAGTATTCCGTACGTACGCACGCACGGTGATTTCGTTTTCCGTAGGATGGATAGATGGTGAAATAGGGTTGTTTCTTAATTATAATGACATATCATTATATGAGTGATACTTATTTTATTACTTCATAATGAAACAACCTATAAAGAAGAAGTGTAAGAAAAAATAAAGTTGAAAGAATCGGTAACAGATATTACCTCTTCTTTGAATCCCCTCTTTGAGTCCTCCTTGTAGGGCACTAAAATTGGTCTTTGAAAAATACCAGGACCTCTAGGATGTTTCTAGGGAAGTGGAGAAGAAAATTTTTCTGGGATTGGCCGAGCTTGAATGCTCAAAGTGGTGTGAGGAAGAGAGGGAGGAGGTGCCCTTTTATAAGGGAGGAGAGGAGCTCTTTTGGAAAAACTAAAAATATTATTTTATTATAAAGACAAATTCGGTTTTAAATAGCTCCAAATTAATTTATTTCGAATCTAAGGCGGGTATGTGTCTAAATCCTATCATAAAATAAAATTTAGACAAGTTTAGGTTCCTATTTTGTACTTATCATTTATATTAAACTTTAAGTTAGATAATTTCACTTTTACCGTGTCTTTTTGTGTTCTTACACTATAAGGTCAATAAACTTACTATAAAAAGCCAAACCAACCCAAAGTTGTTTATTATTAATATATATAGCCTTATATAAGTCATTTTGCCGATCCTTATATTTTTAGGAATAAAATAACAATTAATAATATAATATTTGTTTTAAAAACTATTTTATGTCAATTTTGACACTATTTGGTAATTGATTTTTTAAAAAATAATAACAGAATAATTAGTTCGAAAAAAGTTAATTAAATAATTAATAACATGTCATATTAACCTATAAAATTATTTTAAGTCATAAAAAGTGTTAAATTACATTTATTTGGGTATTTATAACATCAATTATGTGAATATTTCATTAATAAGATAATTACTGCATCATATTGTGTCATAAATAAATTAACTTTTTTAATGTCTAAAAATTACAAATAAAATATCATTATGTAGGAAATATTTTTAGATTTCTAATGAATATTTATAGTCGAATTTATCTTATGTATAACCCTATATTAAAAATGATTTATTTATTAAACTTTCATTTTAACTATTTTAACCCTTTTTTAGATAAATTAATAATAAATCTCCTAATCTACTCCAAGTGGGCCAAAATGGTCATATTTTCCTCCTAAGATTTCTTTTTGTCGAATTAAACTATTCCAATAGAATTAGGACATTTTTTAGGGTAATAATAATAACTTTTTTACCCTTAATTACCCTATTTACTTTAAACCGTGGTAAAAAAAGTAAAGAGTTACTATTCACCAAAAATTATTTTCATCTCATTGAACGACATTTTACTTACTGACATCAACTGTGTCTCTCGGATTTTTGATATTCCACTCACAGAAGTGGTAAAATTAAGTTTTATGAAAAATTCATTTTTTTAACTACCACTTAGTGGTTTCACTATTCATCAAAAAATGAAAGTTTCCAGAAAAATACCAAAATTAGGCCTAAGATATATTTGATATTATGAACTCAAAAATGATGTCTATTTTACCAAATTCAAAACATATCAGTTTCATTAATATATTTAAAAATTAATTCTCGTCGTCAAAACAAATAGCGTGTTCTTTATAGATAATAACTATCAAAAGATTGACACTTGTTTACGTCTGGTTTAAATGTGAAATTACATCCAATGACCAAAATTGTATTAAATTGTAAAAATATATTCTAAATATACTTTAAAACCACTCAAATCACAATTAATTATTTCGATTAAAAAGGTTGTTTTTAATTTAAAATTTAGTAATTTTCACTATTCATTAGAAAATGAAAGTTAGCCGAAAAGTACCCAAAATTTTACCCTAAGCTAATTTTGATATTCCGAAACCAAAAATGAAGTCCATTTTGAAAAATAAAATTTACAAAATTTCAAAAAATGGTTGTTACTATTCATAATAGCCAGTTTTAATAATATTTTAATAGCATGTCATTGTTTATTGAAACTCGGAATTGCGTACTACACATGCTATGCAAGGAAAGTCAAGGATGCGTGTTGTGCAGGATCCTTTTGGTGTAGCGTACAACAAAAGAAATTAATGAAATTAAAAAGAATATTTTTCATAAAATCTAGGGGTGTTACATTCTACCCCCCTTAAAATGAATTTCGCCCTCGAAATTCGTCAGGGTTATAAATGGTTTACTACTCAAAAGTTTCATTAAAAGAAACACAAATCGTAAAAAGGAATACCAAAACCAATCTTTAAAAAAAAGTATGAAATGTAAAGGTTACCCAAATAAAATAATCTCTGGGTTTCCACATATGTGAAAATATGGATATGGAAGAGAAATCTAACCATCATGTTCTGATGGAGAGTGGTAGAGAATAGGGCTATGGAAAAGCCAACAATCACAATGTCATAAATTTGTGAAGATTTAAGGTACCATCTGATTCCTCAGATATAAGAGCATTAGGACAACATTTTTGGTTTTCAAGATCATTTCCCTAATGTTGATGAAATTGGAAATAGAATAAATACATTCGTGATTTTGGTACAATCTCACTGTTGTTCATTCTTTGGACAATTTCCACTTCATCTCTTAAAGAAATGAAGTTGAATTTGTCATTCGTGAAGTGTTAGAAGTTCATGTGATAGAATGATGGGTCATTCCATCTGTCTCAAAAAAAGGTTATAAAAGTTATCAAAAATACATAAGTCCATCTATAGTGAGATTAATCATATATGGTTCTTAAAATGGACTTATACTTCATATATCATACTTCTTAATATAATAAAACTAGTTTCTACTAAACATGGTCTTCCTGTAGGCCAGTGGTAGGCGATAAATGCTAGTCACACTTCGGTTGTGGGTTCGATTCCCAGAGCCTTGTCCGACGCGATGGGCTGTCGCCCGTCCTTCAGGTTGTCCTTTTTCTAAAACTACATTACTATAACATCCCATCAATAATATCAAAAAAAAGGTCTATCCTTAAACAATACTAACTTATGTTCAACATAATCCATTCAATCTTTAGGAATATCTAAAATACTTCTGTCCATGCTCATAGTATAAAGAAAACGATTACATGAAATTTCATCAACCAAGCATGTGAATACCATTATTTATCCCACATATATCTTGTTGGTCACAATCCAATCATGTGAATATATTAATCATGTATTCTCTTGAAAAATGAATACCCATTAAACTTTAGTGAAAACATGAATGCTGTCAAAAGTTAACTCTTTCCACATACCAAAATACAAAAAATCTATATACTCAAACCATGATATAACCTTCTCCTTATATTAGTAATGAGCTCATGAATACTATAAAACATTTAATTTTCATCTTATCCCTTCATTATGCTCATATCATATACTTTCCAAAAGTATCTGAATAGCCTTTCATGGTTACTGGTACCATTCATCGTACACTTTCAAAACCTAAGGAATGAAAACAGTGTAACAATCCTTAGATGTATATTTATTCTATAGTACCATGAGATTACTTATATAACAATACACTTGATAAACATGTAATCATTCCACTACATTCTTAAACCATTGAAAGAGCTTCAAAAATTATTTCATCTCACATATCATTTTTAGTCTCTTCATCATCATCAACATAAATAATACCCGTACGACCATACTGATTGTCTTCATGAGACATTCCCTTAGGTAATTGGTTTTCATAATGCCCGTACATTCCACATTTAAAACATTTAATCATTGTTGATGTGGTAGCAATATCATTATCCTCATCCATGATGCAAACTGAACCTTTTCCTTTGCACTTACTGGCTTTGTGTCCTTCTTTTCCACACCCAAAGCATCTTCTAGTTCCTTTGAAACAATCTCCCCGATTCCTCTTCCCACATGATTTACATGAGGGAAATTTAACTTTCTTTCCTCTATGATCATCATGAAACTCCATCTTTCTCTTATTATCTGAGTCAGGAAGCTTACCAATGTTGAGATTATTGATCATATTATTAGATTTCTGATTAGGCATAATAACGATGTTTGGACTTCCAAATCCCGTTTCATTTGGATTCTCATGATGAATATCATTCCATTGTCCGTCATATCCTCCATTATCATGAATCTTCCTGTTTCCAGCCATTTTCTAAAACCCAAAAAGAATAGTGTGACAGAAAAAAATCATGCTAGGGAAAACAACATATTAAAGGGGGAGTACCCTCAATATCTAACATCTTAGGTTAAATTCTAAGATTGTTACCGTAGTTCTAGGACTATATCCTATACGTATACTTATCCTTAGGGACATCCCTAGACATACCTTTGAAATATATCTAGTGATCTCACTAACGTTTTTGCATCCTAGTTTCTAAAGGTTGACTAAACCTTTCCTCTGATACCAAATTTAGAGACCCAAAGCTTAACGTACATGGACTTTTCATTACTTTTGCGGAATACTATGTACATAACAAAAAAACACACACAATGACCGTAATAGTTTAGTGTCCTTAGAGACTCGAAATATAATCTTCTAATCGTGGTAAAAGATGTTCAACATCTCCCATAAAGATCTTCTTTTTTTAATACCTAAAACTTTTATTTATATCATGGGGAAAAAGGAAACATAAAAGTGTGAGCTCAAATGCTCAGTAAGGGTAAACAAAAGAAATATCAATCACATCATATTTATAAGAACATAACATTTTGGAAATCTTAACCTGCAAAAGAGATCATAATATCATAACATGGGATAAATCATAGTAGTGAAATGTAATTCCAATAATCATAACTTAAAACATGAAACTTTGTGGCATACACACATAATCATAGAGAATCATTTCTTATTAGTCAAGACTCATTGCCAAGACTATCTTAGTGGACAATGTCCATTTCTGAACCGAGTTCACTCCTCACTTCAGTCCTGTTTCACTAAACCGGTTTAACCTGCCGTTCCAGCCATGTCTATCTCATGAGAAATAAAATCTTTACCCAATGAATTGGAGGGAGATATAGGTCCCACCCATCTCATAATGATACCATTCTTATGTGTGCCACAAAATCATAAACCATACATCATAGCATAACCCATGTAATAAAAATGGGAATCTTAAACATTGTGACATCATAAAACAATTCATATAAGATAAAGGAATTCATAAAAATAATTCCATAACAACATAATCAAATCAATTTAATAATAGGGATAGAAACAGAACCCTTTATTATCATAGATGTAAAATAATTTCTATAAAACACTTGAACTCCATTCTTGAGGAAAATATTCTTTCTACATCAAAAACAATATTCCTTTCTTAACATGTCATACAATTCTAAAATAAAAGAATTTGATCAAAAATAAACATGAATATTTGTAAAGGAAGCTTCTTGGAAATAATGTTTTAAAAATCCATTCATTCCGTATAAGTTAAAAAACATTCTTCTCGTACTTTTTTCGGAAAAGTCAAAAAGTACCTCGTACGAAAAACGACAAAAGATTTATTTCATATCTTTTATTAAAAACTCATCGAAGGGTAAAATTGGATTTGAAAAATTGTATATGGATGGAATTAATATTACATATTGAGGAAACATGGATGTGGATGATAAAATACACCCCAGTAAATACCAAAGTATAAACAATCTCAGATAAAAATGAGATTGTGATATTTTCCCTTACCTTAGGTCCGATTTGCTTCGTAAGTGTCCGAACCTCCTATATAATGATTTCAATAATATCATTGATTTATTCCAGAATCATACTCATTGTTATGATATCATATATGGTTCACTTATGACTTTATTTTACCCGTTCTTTTTTAAATTCCATGTTAAGGAGCATTTTGGGTAAAATCGTATTATTTATCGTCCGTGTTTTGACTTGTAATTATTCATATGATTACTTAGATCATTATTACATAATTCCAGAATATAAAACATTATTTTTATATGATATATATTCAGAATATACATATATATAATATAACAGTAAATAGAATGAAATACACCGTTCATGGAGACGGTAGGCAGTACGTATGCAAGACCGCTGTTTTCGTTTCCTTATTGAGTTGAATGGAATTAAGTAGATGACAAACATATATATACACATAAATAAAGTATCATTATCATGTCATATATTTCATGATTACTTATTATATATACTTTATAATCATTCATGAATGGTTAACGTGGAGAATGAATCTCATCGCGTCGTGGAGACGGTAGTCCGTACGTACGCACGAGCGATGATATCATTCTCATGATCGTGGAATTTTATTGTAGTGTATGTATACTATTTCAGAATCAATATCAAATTACGATAATCATATATAGTTATTATGTACACCATTATACCCATCCAAGTAAGGTGGTGGTGGAAAATAGATTACACCACGACGTGGAGACGATATTCCGTACGTACGCATGTGCTGTGATTTAGTTTTCTATAGGATGGATAGATGGTGAAATAGAATTGTTTCATACTTATAATAACATATCAGTATATTAGTGATGCGGATGTTATTACTTCATAACGACACAACCTAAGAAGAAGAAGTGGATGAAGAAATAAAGTTGAGAGAATCGGTAACAGACATTACCTCTTCTTTGAAGCGCCTCTTTGAATCCTCCTATTAGGGCATTAAAATTGGTCTTTGAAGAAGTCCAGGACCTCTAGGATGTTTCTGGGGAAGTGGAGAAGAGAATTTTTCAGGGATTGGCCTAGCTTGAAGGCTCAATGTGGTGTGAGGAAGAGAGGGAGGAGGTTCCCTTTTATAAGGGAGGAGAGGGGCTCTTTTGGAAAAACTAAAAATATTATTTTATTATAAAGCCAAATTTGGTTTTAAATAGCTCCAAATTGATTTATTTCGAAGACAAGGTAGGTATGGGTCGCAATACTCTAATACAATATAATTTAGACAAGTTTAGGTTCCTATTTTATCCTTATCATTTATATTTAACTTTATGTTAGATAATTTTACTTTTACCGTGTCTTTTTGTGTTTGTACACTATAAGGTTAATAAACTTACTATTACAAAAAAAAACGAACCCCAAGTTTATTATTATTAATATATATATCCTTATATAATTCATTTGTCTGAACCTTAGATTTTTAGGAATTAAATAACAATTAATAATATAATATTTGTTTTAAAAACTATTTTATGTCAATTTTGACAGTATTTTGTAATTGATTTTTGTCAAAATCATAACAGAATGATTAGTTCTAAAAAAGTTTATTAAAACAATAATTACATTTAATATTAACCTATAAAATTAGTTTAATTAATAAAAAGTCTTAAATTACATTTATTTGGGTATTTATAACATCAATTATGTCAATATTTCATTAATAAGATAATTACTGCATCATATTTGTGTCATAAATAAATTAACCTTTTTAATGTCTAAAAATTACAAATAAAATATCCTTATGTAGGGAATATTTTTAGCTTTCTGATGAATACTTATAGTCGAATTTATCTTATGTATATCCATATATTAAAAATGATTTAGTTATTAAACATTGATTTTAACTATTTTAACCCTTCTTTAAATAAATTATAGTAATGTCCTAATCTAATCCAAGTGGGACTAAATGGTCATATTATATTCCTAAGGTTGTTTTTTGTCTAATTACACTAATCCAATAGAATTAGGACATGTGTTAGGGTAATAATAATAACATTTTTACCCTTAATTACCCTATTTACTTTTAACCGTGGTAAAAAAAGTAAAAGGTTACTATTCACCAAAAATTATTTTCATCTCATTGAACCACGTTTTACTTACTGACATCAACTGTGTCTCTCAGATTTTTGAAATTCCACTCACAGAAGCTGTAAAATTAAGATTTATGAAAAATTCATTTTTTTAACTACCACATAGTGGTTTCACTATTCATCAAAAAATGAAAGATTCCAGAAAATTACCAAAAATTAGGCCTAAGATATATTTGATATTATGAACTCAAAAATTATGTCTATTTTACCAAATTCAAAATATATCAGTTGCATTAATTAATTTAAAAATTAATTCACGTCGTCAAAACAAATAGCGTGTTCTTAAGGGATAATAACTATCAAAAGATTGAAACTTGTTTATGTATTGTTTAAATGTGAAATTACATCCAATGACCAAAATTGTATTAAATTGTAAAAATATATTCTAAATATAAATTAAAACCACTCAAATCACTATTAATTATTTCGATTAAAAAAGTTATTTTTAATTTAAAATTTAGTAATTTTCACTATTCATCAGAAAATGAAAGTTAGCTGAAAAGTACCAAAATTTAACCCTAAGCTAATTTCAATATTACGAATCCAAAAATGAAGTCTATTCTGAAAAATAAAATTTACAAAATTTCAAAAAGTGGTTATTACTATTCAGAATAACTATTTCTAATAATATTTTAATAGCGTATCGTTGTTTAGTGAAACTCTATATTGCGTACTACACACGCTAGGCAAGGAAAGTCAAGGATGCGTGTTGTGCAAGATCGTTTTGGTGTAGCGTACAACACAAGAAATTAATGAAATTATAAAGAATATTTTTCATAAAATCTCGGGGTGTTAAAATTATAATGGATATATAATTTTTGGTTAGATATGAATACTAAAAATGGGATGAAGTTTTCTTCCACAAATTTGTAATTTCGCATTCAAAATTTAAAATTTTCTCACTTATGAAAAAAATAATGTTATCCTTATAATAGTGACAACCATAAATAAGAATTTCATTGAGAAGTAAACTTTACTATTGGAGTTATGATCAGGAAACTCATTATATTCACTCCAAATGTGATTCTGTTGATATTTTTGTTAATTTCAACCATTATTTACAACTATGATTATTCAACAGGTAATAATACTCACTCTTGTGAATGGGTTTGCATTGGTATACCGTGAAAGTATAACGATGCTTTTTATATAAGTTCTAATGAATATGTCCTCCATTTTTTGAGCTCAAAAATTCAGTCACCGTTTAGAGATGAATAGTTTGATGAAATATTTACATCATTGACTATCATTTCGTCTGTTCAATTTCATCCTTTTCCTTGGTTATTTTCCTCAGTCTAATCTATTTATTTATGTAAAGACCCGTAAAATTCAAGGGAAATTTTTTCTTAATTTTCTTTAGAATTTTACAAGAGCGCGGTTTCAGACGGCACCTGATTCCGAGGCCCGGAGTGCCCGGAATTAATTTCTGAAGTTTGGCTCGGGTACGTTCAGTGAACGAACGAGCGGGTTTTCCTAACTTTTGATTCGGTGCTCGGAATTGAAATCTGAGGGCACCGATGAACTCGCAGCACCGATATTCGCTTAAAGAGACCTTTTCGGAAGTTGCGTTTGTTGCGGGTTGAATGTTAGCTTTGGGGTTTTTAGTTTGAGTTAAATAAAATTTGTGAAGAACAAATTTTATTATAACTTGATAAAACCTACCAAAAGGGGGTTGGAAGTGGGACCCACACCCACTTAACCTCCCTTGGGAGGATTAAGTGTGGTGGGGCCCACACGAACCCCTAAACCTTTCATATTCTCTCAACTCCCTTAACGCCTCAATAAATGACTTGAGTTACTTATTTAATTATGGGAGTTAATCCTTTTGAATTTCAAACATTTGAAATTCTAGTGTGTTATGTGTTAATAAAATAAGATGTTGTCTTATTTTATTTTGGTTAATTGTTTGTCTTCTTGAGAGGTGGAGAGCTTTTTCTTCTTCTTCTTCATCTCTGACGAAGATCACGAAGAACACTCAACTTGTCGAAGAACGCTCAAGTCCCGACGAAGAACGCCGCTCCGCTCTTCTTCGTCTTCCGTGTCAACGAGTGGGAACACCGCTTCCTCCTCGGATTCCCTTCGTCGACATAAGAAGTTTCACCAACGACGTGTCTCTTCGAACGCATCCCTTCGTCATCGGATTTGACGAACGGCTACAGCGACGCCCGACCTCCGCGATGTCGTCTTCCGCGGAACATTGACAATCTTCGAACCTTATACCCGAGGTAGGGGTTGTTGATTATTGTTTAGTTATTCTATTTTTGATCATGAATTTTAGAAAGTCTAACGTGTGGCTTTGAAATAATTTAAGTGGCGTTATTGTTTAACGTGAGGGGGCCGGACCGCATGAACACGACCGACCCCCCCCCATCGTTCTTGTTGTTTATTCTTGCGGGTGGAAGCAAAGTGGCGTGGTGCCGTCGCACCACGCGGATAATCGTGCAATTATTTTACGCGGTGCCGTCGCGCCACGCCGAGGAAGAATCTTCAAGAACGAGAGGCTGTCGCGCCGCGTTGAAAGGAATCAAGGCACGTCGAAGGGGCGCGGTGTCGTCGCACCGCGCCGGACGACGAACACCGCGGCCGGTTCCGGACCGCGGCGGGATGAGGAGACCGCGGCCGGTTCCGGGCCGCGGCGGGAAGAGAAGACCGGCGGCCGGGCTGCCGGCGTCGGAAGCCGAAGGGGGGACCGGAATTTCCGGTCCCGTTGGAGAAAACCGGCCGGCCAGCTGGCCGGCCGGATAACGTTAAACCGGGGGAATTAATCCCCCGGCCAGCGCATAAAAACCCCCCTCTTTAAGAGGGGGCGGTTTTCTTGTAAAGGGGGGGGGGGCAGCAGCCCCCCGGTTTTATTTCCAGCCGGCCCCCACGTGCGGGGGCCGTTTTCTTGCAAAAGGCGCGGCACAAAGGCCGCGCCGCCATCCAATTAGCGGGGGAAATAAATTCCCCCCGCGCAGCCTCCTTGCGGCGACAAGCCGCCGGCCTGCCGGCAGGCCGGACCGCCCCGGGGGGGGGGGGGGGTCGGGCCGGGTCGGCCCGGACCCGGAGCCCCCCGTTTCGAACCAGTTCCGGTCTCTTGGCCATATCTTGAGCCTCGGACCACCGATTGACGAACCGTCTGCGGAAACACGATCCTTGGATCGAAACGGTCGTCTCGGTATATCGCACTCAAGGTTTTGGATTACTTTGATTTCGGCCGGGTTGGTTCGTTCACGAAACCAACCGGGCCTTCGGAGCGGAAACACTCATATCTTGAGCTACGGACGTCCGATTGACGTGCCGTCAGCCGTGTTGTGTTCCTCTTTATGAGACGGATCTTTTGGCATACTCCGCCCGAGGTTTCAACGCAGGTGGAGTACGGTCGGGTTGGTTTTGCCTTAAAAACCAACCGGGCCCCAGAGACGAAAATGCCAATAACTCTCAGACCGGGCGTCCGATCGACGCGCCGTCTGTTGCGTTGAGTTCCTGTTGACGATACGGAACTTTTGGATACATCAACTCTGGTCTTCGTGACAGTTGATATATCAGCCTCTCGGCTCGTGGAGCGGACCCTCCGAACGAGCTTGCTGTGTGCGGGAACCCTAGTGCTGGCTGCGACTGTTCTACTGCTACTACTGCTGCTACTGCTACTGTGACTGCGACGACGACAGTACAGAGATCCTGTGTGGATTCGACGACGACGACTTCAGCACTCAGCGATCCTACGTGGATCAGTGCTACAGGTCCTGTGTGGGCCCGATCCTGGGTGGGTCCTTGCGCTCAGCGGTTCTGTGTGAGCCAGCGCCTACAGGTCCTGTGTGGGCCCGATCCTGTGTGGGTCATTGCTGGGGTTAGTTACCTATCGATCCGTCGTGGGTCCGACGACTTAGATGGATCAGTGATCATCTTTATCGTCCTTGAAGAAGTATACCTGTGTGAGCTGAATCCTATTGTTTTCCGGTGTGGATTGTGTTGTGAAATCCTGTGTGAATTACGTTTTTCTTTCCTGTGTGGAATACGTTTACTTTCCTGTGTGGACTGAGTTGTACTTGGGCTCGGAGGTTGGAGCGTATTTGAATTATTGACATAGGTATATGTATGGGCATATACCTAAGCAGTGTCGGTTATTACTTTGTGATTGTACATTTCTTCGTGGTTTATCCTTTGAGGATTTGAGAGACCTTAAGGGGTCTCGGGGTCCCTACTGAGTAGCTTATACTCACCCCTGCATGGGCTTTGCCCGCACTACGTTGTGTTGGTTGCAAACGACGGACAACGTTGACCTTAGCTGAGGCTTGCAGAGCGGGACGGCACCCGGAGGTGGACCACTGGGCGGGACGTGCTCGGAGCGGACGGCGGGACCCGTGGAGCAGAGGAGCTATTTGTACCCACCCTTCAGGTGGGATTTCCAGTGGACAGCTCGGTGTAGCGGCATTTACTTTTCAGTTGCTGTTTTCCCTTTTGAGTTGTACTTTACTTTCAGTTTTGGGTTTGTATTCTGGCCCATTTACTTTTCCGCACTTTCAGTTGTACTCTGCTTTTGTTTAGTGTTTACTTTCCACTTGCTGACTCTGTGGTGTTTGTTTACTTTACAAAGGCAATGCCTTCCCTTTTTACCGGGATTTACGCCTTGGTGCTAGTCGCCAGCCCCTAGCCTATGGAAGGCGGGGTTGGGGTAGTCACGTCACGGACCCCGAGGGCGGGTCGTGACAAATTGGTATCAGAGCAGTTCGGTTCTACCGCAAACTTTGATCTTTTCTATGTGAAGCAATAATGTTCAGCGTATTGAGTGTGGTTATCAGTCCAGGGAGTCCAGTGTTGGTGCGGCGGCCGACGTATCCGTACACCAGGACCCTGACTTCTGATTTCCGACTTAATGCATGAAAACATTGATTGCGTGTGTGTTTCAAAGTTTTTTTGTGATTACTTATATCAGCTCACCAGGTATACTGTTCTGACCGTGGCGCACCTGTTTCCTTTTCAGGATGGCCCCACGACGACAGCCAGCAAGGGTTCCGAGAGTTGAGCGTGACGACAGCCCACCGAGCGACGAGGCCTCGGTGCAGGGCCCTTTTCCAGTAGTGGCACCGGCGGTAGCTTTACCCGCCGAGCCCCCGATGCTTCCAGCAGCAGCCGCTGACGATGCACGTCGCCTCTGCGCACTGCATGAGTTTCAGTGCCAGCGACCGCCCATGATTCGCGGGGAGACGAATCCCCAGGCAGCAGAGGACTGGCTGGAGGCAGTGGTTCGAGTGTTTAGGCTAGTGAGGACACCAGCAGACCTCATGGTGATCCTCGCTGCGAGCCTACTACACACAGCAGCAGGACGATGGTGGAGCTTAATGCTCCAGGTGCACGATGAGGCATCCCTACTTTGGACGGACATTGAGAGCCTCTTCCGCTCGGAGTTCGTCCCAGCCACCCTTCGTGCGGTGCGTATCCAGGAGCTTCTACAGCTGCGGCAGGGCAGCATGACGGTCGCTCAGTACTCGGCGAGATTTACCGATCTCTCGCGCT
The DNA here is from genome assembly GCA_963277665.1 of Viscum album. Taxonomy (NCBI): domain Eukaryota; kingdom Viridiplantae; phylum Streptophyta; class Magnoliopsida; order Santalales; family Viscaceae; genus Viscum; species Viscum album. The sequence continues at coordinate 1,787,535,072 of OY728142.1, forward strand.
ACTCGACTGACATGGTACGGGACCCATTCTTCCGGGCCTGGGCCTTCGAGCAGGGTTTGAGACACGAGATCAGGGCATCGTTGATCTCCCTCAGCATACCGACTCAGACAGGAGTACTGGAGCGGGCCCTTCTGATCGAGAGCTTCCTTGCTGAGTCTACACCAGCACAGCGACCCACCGCAGGGCGGCACATGGCAGAGTCATCTGCAGCAGGCAGTCGACGGATGACTCAGGGGTCCAGACAGACCAGACCTTCGGGAAGACGATCTCAGGGCACTGGCTCAGCAGTGCGGGGCACACAGCGAGGAGCCAGTCTTACGAGAGGCAGACAGTGCTACTCGTGCGGCGGGCAGGGCCACATGGCTCGTGACTGCCCGACCCGCCGTGCCGAGGAGCAGCAGACGGTTGAGGGACCACTGAGGCAGAGGCAGAGGGTCGACCGTGGTGGTCCGCAGGGAGGAGGCGGACGAGGCAGAGGAGCTGGACGAGCAGCCGGTGGTGGCCGACGCATTGAGGCTCTACCACCACCACCACCAGGAGGTCCACCCCGACCACAGGGAGCTGGCGGGCAGCGACAGGCACAGCTCCAGGCAGCAGAGGCCTATGACCACGGCGCACCCGAGATGATTCGAGGTACTATCTGTGTCTATTCCACCCTTGCTGCAGTTCTTATAGACACATGAGCGAGTCACTCTTTCATAGTCGCTACCCTTGTTCGGAGCTCGGAGATTCCGACAGAGCCGTTGGCTCGATCCTTACGGCTAGAGACTCCTACGGGAGCAGACTCGACGATTACGCACTGGTGCCGGCAGTGTGAGCTTACTCTAGGAGGCGAGAGCTTCGGCTGGGATCTTCTTGTAGCAGCGTCGAGGCCTTACGACGTCATCTTGGGCATGGATTGGCTATCTACAGTCCATGCACAGATTGACTGTTTTAGGGGCAAGGTGCGATGTGTACGCACCGACGGGAGCAGGTTCACCTTCACCGGCGAGAAGGGAGCCTTTGCAGCACAGGATGGACTTCCGCGGAGGAGAGGACAGCCCATTACTCATCAGTTGGCTAGCCTTATCCTTGGAGCAGTTGACGTGCGGAGTCCTGGTTTTCCTGCAGTGGTGGATCAGTTTACGGACATTTTTCCCGACGATGTTCCAGGGCTACCTCCTCGCAGAGAGGTAGACTTTTATATTGACTTGTACCCCGAGACAGCCCCGATATCCACTCCAGCATATCGGATGGCCCCCGCCGAGCTTCGAGAGCTACAGGTACAGTTGGATGACTTGCATGGCAAGGGGTTCATCCGACCCAGTGTTTCACCCTGGGCTTCCCCGATATTGTTCACCAAGAAGGCGGATGGGAGCTTGCGAATTTGTTTTGACTATCGTCGCCTGAACCAGGTGACAGTGAGGAACAAGTATCCGCTACCGAGGATTTATGACCTCTTTGATCAGCTCAAGGGAGCACGATGGTTCTCGAAGATAGACCTCAGGTCAGGCTATCATCAGCTCAGAGTCAGAGACGAGGATGTGCAGAAGACGGCATTCAGATGTCGGTATGGCCACTATGAGTTCTTGGTTATGCCTTTCGGTGTAACCAATGCTCCAGCAGTGTTCATGGCTCTCATGAACAGGATCTTTCATCCATACCTCGATCGGTTTGTCGTGGTCTTCATCGACGACATTCTGATTTACTCTACGACAGAGGAGGAGCACGCCTATCACTTGCGAGTTGTTCTTGACACACTCCGAGAGCACCAGCTTTACGGTAAGCTCTCGAAGTGCCAGTTCTGTATATGTGAGGTCCACTTTTTGGGACACGTTATCTCTGAGGCGGGAGTTGCAGTGGATCCCGTGAAGAATGAGGCTGTGTTAGCTTGGGAGCCACCCAGGAGCGTGACTGAGGTTCGGAGTTTCTTGGGACTAGCTGGATACTATCGGAGATTCATGCCAGACTTCTCTAGAGTTGCGGCATCACTCACAGCTTTGACGAAGAAGGGGAAACCCTTCGTGTGGTCAGACAGATGTCAGCAGAGCTTCCAGGAGCTGAGACAGAGATTGACTAGTGCACCTATCTTGAGGTTGCCTAAAGAGGGAGTAGGGTACGTAGTCTACTGCGATGCATCAGGGACCGGACTCGGATGTGTTCTGATGCAGGAGCGGGCTGTGATCGCCTATGGATCACGTCAGTTGAGGCCGCATGAGCAGAACTACGCTACCCATGATCTGGAGTTAGCAGCAGTGGTCTTCGCTCTGAAGACATAGCGACACTATCTGATGGGCGAGCGCTTTACAGTCTTTTCCGATCATCAGAGTCTCAGGTATATCTTCTCGCAGAAGGACCTGAACCTGAGACAGCGACGATGGCTCGAGTTCCTCCAGGACTATGACTTTGAGATAGTCTATACTCCTGGGAAGGGGAACGTAGTAGCGGATGCCCTCAGCAGGAGGACGGGCATTCAGCTACTTGAGGAGGCGACAGAGCAGCTAGCCTCTTTGCAGATATCCTTCGTGGATAGAGATGGAGTAGCCTTTCTTCAGTCTCTCACAGTCACTCCTCCACTAGTACAACGGGTCAAGGAGGCACAGCGTGAGGACGCTGACTGTGAGACACGGCGTGCACAGATATCCCCGGGACAGGCACCTGATGGTTTCTCCCTTGGAGCAGAGCATGACATCCTTTTCATAGGACGTACCATGGTACCGGTTGCTTTGCGAGAGGAAGTGCTGAGAGAGTTTCACACTTCTCCTTTGGCGGTACATCCTAGAGTGGCGAAGATGTACGAGGACCTCAGACGACAGCACTAGTGGCCGGGCATGAAGAAGGCAGTAGCAGAGTTCGTTTCTCGATGCCTCACCTGCCAGCAGGTGAAGGCTGAGCATCAGGTACCAGCGGGCTTGGTACAACCCTTGGAGGTTCCAGAGTGGAAGTGGGACGGCATATCTATGGACTTCGTGACTGGACTTCCACGCACATCCAGAGGTCATGACTCCATCTGGGTGATTGTTGACCGACTCACCAAGTCGGCACACTTCTTACCCATCAGAGATCAGGGCTCAGTAGAGAGCTTGGGACGTCTCTACGTTCAGGAGATTGTGCGGCTCCACGACGTTCCATCATCTATCATCTCCGATCGAGATGCACGCTTTACTTCCCGGATTTGGAAGGGGTTATAGGAGGAGTTCGGGACGCAGCTACGTCTGAGCACAGCCTTCCACCCTCAGACGGATGGTCAGACGGAGAGGACCATTCAGACTCTCGAGGACATGCTCCGCGCATGTGTCCTTGACTTTGGTCGTAGCTGGGAGGACCACCTACCCTTGGTGGAGTTTGCGTACAACAACAGCTACCACTCCACCATCGGGATGGCACCGTAAGAGGCATTGTACGGCCGACCTTGTAGATCTCCTTTGTGCTGGACAGACCCTGGAGAGTCAGCACTCGTGGGACCAGAGATTGTCCAGGCCACGACAGAGAAGGTCCAGGTCATCCAGGAGCGGATGAGGACAGCTCAGAGCCGGAAGAAGTCATATGCTGACAGGAGGCGGAGGCCACTAGAGTTCGAGGATGGTGACCACGTCTTCTTGCGAGTCTCACCTCGACATGGTATTCGGATATTTGGACGAGGCGGCAAGTTATCTCCGCGCTTCATCGGACCCTTCCAGATTCTCAGCAGGATTGGTGAGGTGGCTTATCGCCTGGCTCTACCACCTCAGTTGCACTGGGTACATGACGTCTTCCACGTATCCCAGCTGAGGAGATACGTGCACGACCCGACGCACATCATTGACCATGGGGAGCTTGACGTTGACGATGGGGCGACTTTCACGGAGGTTCCGGTGGATATAGAGGATCGACAGGAGCGGGTCCTGCGTGGGCGATCGATTCCTCTTGTACGCATCAGATGGCAGCACGGGAATCTCCAGGAGAGCACATGGGAGCGGGAGGCTCAGATGCGTGCTCAGTACCCTCATTTGTTTCCCTAGTTTTTGATGTATCTTTACGGGGACGTAAAGCCCTGAGGTGGGAGTAATGTAAAGACCCGTAAAATTCAAGGGAAATTTTTTCTTAATTTTCTTTAGAATTTTACAAGAGCGCGGTTTCAGACGGCACCTGATTCCGAGGCCCGGAGTGCCCGGAATTAATTTCTGAAGTTTGGCTCGGGTACGTTCAGTGAAGAAACGAGCGAGTTTTCCTAACTTTTGATTCGGTGCTCGGAATTGAAATCAGTGGGCACCGATGAACTCGCAGCACCGATATTCGCTTAAAGAGACCTTTTCGAAAGTTGCGTTTGTTGCAGGTTGAATGTTAGTTTTGGGGTTTTTAGTTTGAGTTAAATAAAATTTGTGAAGAACAAATTTTATTATAACTTGATAAAACCTACCAAAGGGGGTTGGAAGTGGGACCCACACCCACTTAACCTCCCTTGGGAGGATTAAGTGTGGTGGGGCCCACACGAACCCCTAAACCTTTCATATTCTCTCAACTCCCTTAACGCCTCAATAAATGACTTGAGTTACTTATTTAATTATGGGAGTTATTCCTTTTGAATTTCAAACATTTGAAATTCTAGTGTGTTATGTGTTAATAAAATAAGATGTTGTCTTATTTTATTTTGGTTAATTGTTTGTCTTCTTGAGAGGTGGAGAGCTTTTTCTTCTTCTTCTTCATCTCTGACGAAGATCACGAAGAACACTCAACTTGTCGAAGAACGCTCAAGTCCCGACGAAGAACGCCGCTCCGCTCTTCTTCGTCTTCCGTTTCAATGAGTGGGAACGCCGCTTCCTCCTCGGATTCCCTTCGTCGACATAAGAAGTTTCGCCAATGACGTGTCTCTTCGAACGCATCCCTTCGTCATCGGATTTGACGAACGGCTACCGCGACGCCCGACCTCCGCGACCTCGTCTTCCGCGGAACGTTGACAATCTTCGAACCTTATACCCGAGGTAGGGGTTGTTGATTATTGTTCATTTATTCTATTTTTGATCATGAATTTTAGCAAGTCTAACGTGTGGCTTTGAAATAATTTAAGTTGCGTTATTCTTTAACGTGAGGGGGCCGGACCGCATGAACACGGCCGAACCCCCATCCATCGTTCTTGTTGTTTATTCTTGCGGGTGGAAGCAAAGTGGCATAGTGCCGTCGCACCACGCGGATAATCATGCAATTATTTTACGCGGCGCCGTCGCGCCACGCCGAGGAAGAATCTTCAAGAACGCGACGCCGTCGCGCCGCGTTGAAAGGAATCAAGGCACGGCGAAGGGGCGCGGTGCCGTCGCACCGCGCCGGACGACGAACACCGCGGCCGGTTCCGGGCCGCGGCGGGACGAGGAGACCGCGGCCGGTTCCGGGCCGCGGCGGGAAGAGAAGACCGGCGGCCGGGCCGCCGGCGTCGGAAGCCGAAGGGGGGACCGGAATTTCCGGTCCTGTTGGAGAAAACCGGCCGGCCAGTTGGCCGGCCGGATAACGTTAAACCGGGGGAATTAATCCCCCGGACAGCGCATAAAAACCCCCCTCTTTAAGAGGGGGGCGGTTTTCTTGTAAAGGGGGGGGGGGCAGCAGCCCCCCGGTTTTATTTCCAGCCGGCCCCCACGTGCGGGGGCCGTTTTCTTGCAAAAGGCGCGGCACAAAGGCCGCACCGCCATCCAATTAGCGGGGGAAATAAATTCCCCCCGCGCAGCCTCCTTGCGGCGCCAAGCCGGCGCGGCCCCCGCGCCGCCGCGCCGCCGGCCGGCCGGACCGCCCCAGGGGGGGGTCGGGCCGGGTCGGCCCGGACCTGGACCCCCCCGTTTCGAACCAGTTCCGGTCTCTTGGCCATATCTTGAGCCTCGGACCTCCGATTGACGAACCGTCTGCAGCAACGCGATCCTTGGATGGAGACGGTCGTTTCGGTATATCGCACTCAAGGTTTCGGAATACTTTGAGTTCGGCCGGGTTGGTTCGTTCACGAAACCAACCGGGCCTTCGGAGCGGAAACGCTCATATCTTGAGCTACGGACGTCCGATTGACGTGCTGTCAGCCGTGTTGTGTTCCTCTTTATGAGAAGGATCTTTTGGCATACCCCGCCCGAGGTTTGGACGCAGGTGGAGTACGGTCGGGTTGGTTTTGCCTTAAAAACCAATCGGGCCCCGGAGACGAAAATGCCAATAACTCTCAGACCGGGCGTCCGATCGACGCGCCGTCTGTTGCGTTGAGTTTCTGTTGACGATACGGAACTTTTGGATACATCAACTCTTGTCTTCGTGACAGTTGATGTATCAGCCTCTCGGCTCGTGGAGCGGACTCTCCGAACGAGCTTGCTGTGTGCGGGAACCCTAGTGCTGGCTGCGACTGTTCTACTGCTACTACTGCTGCTACTGCTACTGTGACTGCGACGATGACAGTACAGAGATCCTGTGTGGATTCGACGACGACGACTTCAGCACTCAGTGATCCTACGTGGATCAGTGCTACAGGTCCTGTGTGGGCCCGATCCTGTGTGGGTCCTTGCACTCAGCGGTTCTGTGTGAGCCAGCGCCTACAGGTCCTGTGTGGGCCCGATCCTATGTGGGTCATTGCGGGGGTTAGTTACCTATCGATCCTTCGTGGGTCCGCCGACTTAGATGGATCAGTGATCATCTTTATCGTCCTTGAAGAAGTATACCTGTGTGAGCTGAATCCTGTTGTTTTCCTGTGTGGATTGTGTTGTGCAATCCTGTGTGAATTACGTTTTGCTTTCCTGTGTGGAATACGTTTACTTTCCTGTGTGGACTGAGTTGTACTTGGGCTCGGAGTTTGGAGCGTATTTGAATTATTGACTTAGGTATATGTATGGGCATATACCTAAGCAGTGTCGGTTATTACTTTGTGATTGTACCTTTCTTCGTGGTTTATCCTTTGAGGATTTGAGAGACCTTAAGGGGTCTCGGGGTCCCTTCTGAGTAGCTTATACTCACCCCTGCACGGGCTTTTCCGGCACTATGTTGTGCTGGTTGCAGCCGACGGACAGCGTTGACCTTAGCTGAGGCTTGCAGAGCGGGACGGTACCCGGAGGTGGACCACTGGGCAGGACGTGCTCGGAGCGGACGGCGGGACCCGTGGAGCAGAGGAGCTATCTGTACCCACCCTTCAGGTGGGATTTCCAGTGGACAGCTCGGTGTAGCGGCATTTACTTTTCAGTTGCTGTTTTCCCTTTCGATTTGTACTTTACTTTCAGTTTTGGGTTTGTATTCTGGCCCATTTACTTTTCCGCACTTTCAGTTGTACTCTGCTTTTGTTTAGTGTTTACTTTCCGCTTGCTGACTCTGTGGTGTTTGTTTACTTTACAAAGGCAATGCCTTCCCTTTTTACCGGGATTTACGCCTTGGTGCTAGTCGCCAGCCCCTGGCCTATGGAAGGCGGGCTTGGGGTAGTCACGGCACGGACCCCGAGGGCAGGTCGTGACAATTTATTTTCAATTCTAAATGGTAGATGGAAAGGTGAAATTTTAGAGCAATAAAAAGAGAAGAACAAGTACTTTCAATCAGGTAGATCAATATTTTCACCATTGATATATTGAAAACCCACTAAAGGATAATATTTTCCATTATATAAATAAATTAATTGCGAGTTTTACCTTTTTTATTTCACTTGGTTGTTCGATAGGGTTCATATTATTATTCAAAATTTTAGATAAAGATGAAATAAAAACCAAAATTTTGTTATCAATGATTACTATATAATATTATTTATCATTAATATGATCATTATAATATTGATTTCATTAACAGTTCACTCGGTAACTCTATTTTATAACCATTGATCAAAGTTCATGTGCCATATTAGGGGGATGATAACATTACATAAAATCATTATAAATAATATGATATAGACATAAAATAGTATATATTCTTGTGTTTTTTAAAAATAAATTTCATTCTTGATTTTGTTTCTCTTTTAGGTATAATGTTTTTGGGAATTTTATTATCAAAATTACATTACAGACCTACATATTTCAAAGTGGTCACTTCCATCCAGTATAAATGTTTTCTATAATATAATTTTTTTTAAATGATTTTTTTTGCATAAAAAAATATCCATGATTTTGTTTTGATTTCTTCTTTGTTCTTATTAATATGTAAACCCATCGAATAATATTTTCAAACATTGTAAGGGCACAAATATATTTACAGGAGACATAAATGACAGAAATATATTCCTCTAAAAAACATGAAAACCAATAAAATATTAACCATTCTAAAATTAATCTTGGATTATATAAAATAATTTATATCAACATTATGGAAAAAGGTTTCTCAAATTAATCCATTAAAACATATAACATGATAATTTAAACATATATATTTATTTTTGAGAATTATATTCTTAACTTCTGTTCGATAATGTTATAAATAACTAGATCCCAGTTAAATATATATCATAAACCTCCTCAGTTAACTCCCCCTTGTTTTATTCTAAGATAATGAACATAAATAAATTTAGTGGGTAGATATATTAAGGTCATCCATTATATAAACTATAACAAGATCACCCATTATACAAGTTTTGTAAGAAAGAGAAAACATTTTATATAATGATAAAGTACAAAATTATGTAAAAATAGGTTATAATCCCTCTTTTTCGTCATATATCATTTTAAAAACTCTTTTGAACTCGCAATTAAAACAATTTCAGTTATGTCATAATGTTGAGATTTTTTTTTTATTTTCATAGAATTTTTTTGAAAAATAAAAATTTAAAAAATATGTAAAGAATGAATTTCTCATAAAATAAGAATGTAAAACTATAAATTAATATTTATAATCAATATTGAATAAGATAACGGGAAAATATAGATAACTTGTATATTTTGTGAAGAAAATATTTTTTTACATTGTTTAAAAAAGTCAAAATCAACCCATATAGAAAAGGTTGAATGTATTTAACATTAGTTTTCTGAAGAAAGTATAATATTTTTAATAATTAACTTTAACATCATTTAAATATAAAATAACAATATTCGTGAAGTATTTAAAAGAACATGGACTTGGAGGAGAAAAGGTTTCAAATTAATTTAATAATGTTTTAAAAGAAAATATTATACATAGAGATAAGATTTTAACACACATTACATATAATTATTAATAATATTGTTATGTTAATTATTTTAACAAAAAATAATTTTTTTTGACTCTATTTTTCATTTTGTTTCACTTTTACACATGACACAATCAATTACTTAATCAATTATGTCCGCATTAGATGTTTTGTGAATATTCAGCTCATATGTCCAATATGACTTTCATTGGTTAACCAAGGCCAAATAGATAAAAATTATAAAAATTCAAAAAATTTGAATAATAATAAAATTATTATTTTAGTAGATTAATTTTACATTGAGAACAAAATATTAATGGTTGTTATGAAAAATGAATTATGTTACAACATAGAGATGATAGACTATATGTACGCATGAGTAAAGATTCATTTATTCAATGAACATGTGGGAAAGAAGATAAGTATAATTTTATATTACAATAATGATTGTTATACCATAAATATAATTTTTTTATCATTAAATACACTTAAATATACCAACCTTTTTGGTGGTTATGGAAAAAAAATACATTGGTTTGTGAGGAAGCATTATGTACCTATGAGTGAGATATGTTTTTATTTTCCATTGAATGTTAAACAATGAATTATAATATTTATTTGAATATATTTAATAAAATTAATGTAATATATATCATATTATTTCATTTAGATAAGATATTCTGAAAATCCATAATATTTTGTGACAAAAAATGAAATACACCGTTTTTGCGAGGCAGTAGTCTTCATCTACGCATGAAATTTGTTTTCAGTTTCACTTAGATATATAAGTAGAGTATAAAGAATATAAAAAAAAATTATTCATTTGGTAGATCATTATTTTATCATATCAAAAAATTTTGTGAGTGATTGATGGATGTAAAAGAAGAAATTGTAAATAAAAACACTCAGTTCAGAACTATACCTATTCTTCCAAAAACATTCATATGTTTATACCGAAAGCATTCCTACGGTGATATTCGGATAAAAAACCCCCTAAGACACTATAAGGAATTTTTGGAAGTTATTTATGCTGTTAAGGGCCAATATAGTAGGATATTTAAGTGTGTAGAAGAGTAGAAAGGGTGTTCCCTTTTATAAGTGCTAGAGTGGGCACCCAGGGATTTTTTTCAAAATTTAGAAATTCATTAATTACTTACTCATTCAAAATGGATCCAAAATGAACCATTAAAAATTAATATATAATATGGTGTCTAAATATTACCATAAAAAAGTATTTATACATGTTTTTAATTAATTTTAACTATTACCGTCTTATTTTTAACCAATTTTACCATTTTTAACACTTGTAGTGGTAACTGGAATTTTTTTACAAAAGTTACTTTACATATTGAGAATGAATGAAGTTAGAATACATAAAATGTAAAATACCATGTAAATAAAGAATAATACATTTTCATATTTATTAATATTTACAAATTAAATATTAGTTTTACTTTAAAGGGGTTTCAATGTTTGATAGCGTACCCGATACGCAACAAAGAGTTTCTTTGAAATCTTACATTGCACACTAGTAATAAAATTATATTATTTTATATGGTAGTTAACACATGGCCGTTTTATTTGCTGGAATGAATATAAGTAACTAAAATATTATTATATATGTATGTTAAATGTTTTTACATTTATCCAATAAAGTATAAAGGATTAAAATACGAAATGAATTCAATTTTAGGCATATATACTCTAATTTTCACTAAAAGTCCACTTATTGCCTTTTGATGGCGAACCATCATTAAATATAGTTTTGGTCACTATTATAAATTCTATTGGACCAAATAAAATTCTTCTTTAGAATCAGGACATCAAAATTTACTTTGTGTATGTTTTTGGAATTTTTCTAATAAAGTTCATTTTTTAATGAATATTGAAAAATGTTGTATTTTAATTCAAAACCTCTTTTTAATTTAATTTATTTATATCATTAGATTATCTTTTTAATTGGTTTTAAAGTTAAATTATAATATATTTTTACCATTCAATCCAATAGTGGTCATTGGAATTAATTTCACTTTGAAATTGGACTTAAACTAGTGTCAATCTTTTGATATATATTGTTTCATAAAAACACGCTATTTGTCATGACAGTGGGAATTAATTATTAAATTAATTAATGTAACTTATAAGATATTAATTTTTTAAAATATAGATCATTTTTGAATTCGTAATATCAAATATATCTTAGGGTGAAGTTTTGGTATTTTTCTGAAAAACATCAATTTTTGATGAGTAGTGAAACCACTAAGTGGTACTTAAGAAACTGATTTTTTGTTTAAATGAAAATTTACCACCATTGTGTTTTGAATTTAAAAAATCCTACATACATGGTTCTCATTAGTATGTAAAATGTGGTTCAATGGGATAAAAATAAATTTTTGGTGAATAGTAACTTTTATGTTTATTAATCGCGATTAGAGGTAATTAGTGTAGTTTAAGGTAAAAACAATGTTTTAATAATATAAAATGACCATGAAACATGTCCTACCCTTATTGGATGTGTCATGGACGACCAAGACAATCCATGGGTCAACTTGGGGACCCCATGGAGCCACTTTGGTAGGAAAATTACACTAATATCTTTTTATTTAAAGTTAAAATAAAATTGTCACAAACATGAGTTGTTTTACTAAAAGAATTTTTAAATGGGGTAATAAAAGTCATAATTTTGACTATAAATATTCATTAGAAAGATAAAAATATTTCCTACATCATGATAGTTGTTATATAATTTTTAGACATTAAATAAATGAAATTATTTATGACACCATGATGATGCAATGATTACCTCATTATTTAACGATTTAAATAAAATGAAACGATAATGTAAAATATAGGACCTAAACTTGTCAAAAACCTATTGTATGGGTGGATTTAGATCCATTAAAACCTTAACCTCTAAATATATAATTGTGGGACCTTTAAAAATAGAAACGCAATTTATAATAAAGTATCCTTTTAAAACATTCCAAGAGTGCCCCTCCTCTCCTCTTATTAAAGGCCCCCACCTCTACCACCATACCAACACCTCTCAAGCCATTGGCTCGGCCAAACCCTTCACATATTTTCTCTCCACATACCTCTCTTACTCCTAGAAGCCTCACGTTGGGAAGAAGTCTTCCCAAGGAAGCCTATGAGCTCAAATCAAAGAGAGTTACCAGATTTTAAGGTAATGTCTTCACTTGTGTTATTTTCTTTTATTTTGCTTCTCCAACCCCATAAACTCTTTTTATTAATTTCTTTTGTAACAACTTCAGTATCTTCAATATACTAGGATGTTCTTATATGAATCATTCGATCTACACTTACACACACCTACACCAAATGGTTAATGAACATACTGTTTCTTCGGATGGTGAATTTCTGCCTCACGAAACGATGATTGTTCAATATTCTTCTAACACCTTCAAAGTTGGCCATTAAGATGTCACTATATTTATATATGATATATAATATGTTTATTTTTTTCTTAAGCTTATGTATTTTTCATTTATGGCATACCATTATAGCTTCCATTATGGCTATATGGGATATCTTCATTTTTGGAAGTGCGGACTACCACCCCCTCAAAGTGATTTGATTCGTTAATCCCATATGTGGGATGTATAAAGGATGGATTTAAAGTTATTATATATGATGTTATACTGGAATTATAATATACCTTTATATAATTATATTTTTTCCATTAAAGTATGAGATAGAAATGAAAGTAGCGTTCATGCATACGTACAGCTTACTGTCTCCATGAACAGTGCATTTCATTTCTTATCCCCAAATGTAATGTACTATTATAAGTACATATATATAAGGGATATATATGATTTATTTTACATCTAAATGGTTAATATAAATCTGGAATTAAAATATAAATATCTCTCATTTAGTTTTAATTCCATTAATATGACATAGAAATGAATGTAGCGTTCATGCGTACGTACGGCTGACCGTCTCCATGAACGGTGCATTTCATTTCTTACCTGTAAATGATTATATAATATTATAAATACATGTATATGTTGGATATATATGATATATATGATTTCAAAATAATGAATATCATTCTGGATATAATGAACCTTTTACCACATGAACAACATGTAATTGTAAGAATGCCACTTTCAACTTAAGAACCAAATATCGACAAAACAAACATTATTAACTTAAATGATGAAATAATGTTTATAACATGGAAATAAGTGATATAAAAGGAATAATTAACTTGAATAAGGTTATTAAGCATGTATAAATTAACTCTTGTGTATTATTCATGAGATTAAAGAACGATCGAGTGAAGTCGGACCATAGGTAAGCGACTTCATCTCAATCTCCTTTCATTGAGGCATATTTCGTTTTATACACAACTTTAATTTATACAATGTATAAACCCCTTTGACTTTTAATTTTATACAAAAGGATTCTTTTTATACGAATAGTTTTACAAAATGAAAAAAAGGAATGTTTCTTTTAACGTATGCGGTGACAAGGACCTTTTCCGCTGCCGCGAGTATTATTTGGTCTTTGGCTTCCTCAACAAGCCATGATGTTTTTTTAAATGAAATAAATACCATATACTCTTTCATGTATTTTGGTATTGAAAATTGTTTTTATAATGGATTTATTATGTCAATATATTTATGTGATATATTGTGATCAAAGTGTGGAAATGTTTTCTTTCCATTATATTTGTTTAATGTCTTATGATCTAATAATGGTACTTGGAAATTTGACGGGTGGTTACGTGACAAACCTTATGATGGGTGGTGCTGTGAATACCAGGACGGGTGGTTACGTTTTAACCTCCAATGCATTGGGTATGGAAGTCAGCTGTATGGCTATTCCATTAAGTGATATGTGTGGAAGTCGACCGGATGGTTGTTCCACTTAAGTATGTTTATATACAAAGTTACCTTTATATGTTATGTGATCATTATATGGGTTTTATGGTATCCTTTTTGTTACAAAAGGGTATGTAATGATCTTTTATTTAGTGATGAGTTTTTACTACTTTATAAAGGTGAAAAGTATTACTTTGGTAAAATATACATGGTTTACTTGTTGTTTTGATAAACCAATAGTTTTCATTCTTTGTGTATCCCTTACTGAGCTTTTTATGCTCACCCCAAGTTTTTTTGAAATGTTTTTCACAGGACTTAAAGTGGAATAGGGTCTTGGCTGGGATCAAGGAAAATTCATGCTATCTAAAACATGGAACTAGACATGTTTCTTTGTAAGAGTTATTACTTTATGGAAACTTAGTAGATGGGTCTGCTTTGTAATCTTTTTAGATTTAATAGTTATGTCCTAATTCTCTAACACTCTAAACCTGAAAAGATCCTCAATGTGAATTATTCATTTAATTCAATATTAAGTAAGGTTTAAGGCCAAGGTCTTATATAAAATGTTTGATCTAAATGATTAAAAAGATGTAATAATAATATGAAGACTAAATATATAAAGGTAATAAGAATACATATAAAATAGAACACATAACATGATGAGATATTATTTTTTAAATAATTTAGTTTTAAGTTTGACATTGTTTTTATAAAAAATTCATGTATAATTATAGTTGTAATTACATCAATTTAACTATTTACATTTACAAAGAAATTATTAAATTATAAATCAAATTGAAAACTAATACATTGTAAATAATATAAAATAAAATATAATTTACTTTAAAATATTTATATTCTCTTATTCAACCAAAAAATCAACTTTTTAAAATTATTGTAAAAACTTAAAATAATATAATTTTTATGTGATGATATAAAACCTGAGATAATTAGTTTCATATTAAAATTATATAATTCATAAATTATATTTATGATTAAAAATGAATAATGTCTGAAACATGAATTTAATTAACTAAAAGTATTAAAATTTTCACTAAGAAATTGACCATTATTATTCTAATGAATATAACTATATAAAATTTTATATATTAATATGTATAATTAAATAATTTTAAGTATTATTGAAATTAACATTATAGTTATATTCATCTCAACCTCTAATAACATCAACCTCAATATTTAATTTATTACTAAAAGAAGTGGTGATATTTTCCCATCATATAATATTTAAATTACCATGTTTCTTATTCAATAATATAGTTTTTCATGTAAACATAAACTAGTGAATCAGCTTATTATGTAATAGCTACTCTACCTGGTTAAAAATCTTAAGTGGTTATTCCTCATAAGAATGGTTATCTTCAAACTCTCAATCTTCAAGACTCAAAATATTATATTCATCTAGCACATCAATACATAAAAGTGAAACATGAAACACATCATATACCTAGGTATCCAAAGAAACTCGATAATAAACCAATATAATAATCTCTAAAATTTCATACATTCGAATGAAATATGGACTTAAATTCCCCTTATTACTGAAAACATAACACCTTTTAAGGAATATAATTTTATAAATATATATTCTCCAACCTTTAATGAAAGATATTTCTTATTGTTATCTGTATGACTATTCTACATACTCTTAGATTCTTGAATATAATGATGATTCAAATTCACTTTATCTGTCATAAATTCTACATATTATGATCTAAAAAATTTATTTCACCAAATTGATCCCATCATACTAGATTCTAACACTACTTTCCATGTAATTCCTTGAATAATACCATATATATAATATAATGAAAACTATTATTATATGAATATTGAACTAGATAATGGTGTTAATTTCAACTATGATAGTATTCCAATGAACAAGGTTGAATAATATTCTCCAATGTATGAATCATTTTCTTTTATTTTATATCATATTGAAGATGAGAAACTGTAATAAAATTTAATTTAGTACCCAAAGATGTCTAAAGGTATTTCCAAACATTAAAGGTAAATTTGGGAGTGCAATCACATATAGAAGATAGATAGAATAATTTCAATTTAATTATCTCTTTAATATAAATTATTAAAAGATAATAAAAATATATATCATCTCGAATGGAAATGAAATACATAGATTTAGTCCAACGATAAACCAAAAAACATATCTGATTATCACCTAGGCATGAATTTAGTAATCGAAACATGAAATTGATGGATATATTATCACATTTTAATTTAGGAACTGGAAAGACTGAAGCATCCCCTTTGGTAATTGTCATTATCCAATATCCTATTGAAAAATCATACATCTTATGGTGAAGTCAACAATATATCTATTCATTCCATCCCTCCCAAAATGTTGATGATGGTATCTATTTATCTTAGTGTTGTTATGATGAATAAATAATTGATAGATATAGGAATCTCTCAACAATTATTTTTTAGGCTTTGAGATAAATGGAACACCAAGCATTTTTGATATCTCCAAGAACTATCCATATCAATATTAAATTTAGGAAACAAACCTTTCATTACAAGTATCACCTTTTATTTCAAATCAATACATTACTTATGAGATTTATTAATTCTATTTAACAATTATGACTACATTAAGACAAGAAATAATATAGACGATATACTTATATACACATTTTCATGGCCATTTTTTTGAATAAATTTACTAAATGAATTTATAGAAAACATAACCCAATTATTAATTATCTATTTTTTTGAGTCAAAGAATCTATTATATTGTATGTCTTTTATTTTATGGCATTAAATCATGTAATCATAATTATTTTTAAATATATTCAATATTCTCGTCCGCATTTTAAACTCTTTATATGTAGACACATATTTCATAAATTAATGAATAAATTATATTTCACATTTTACACCATATAAATGATTTCCATATAGTTTTAATCCCAAAATCAATATATCTAGTTCAATAATATGTGTAGGTTAATTTACCACATGAGGTTTAATTTTTCATGAATCTTGAGAAATTACTTGATAATTTTTTATGATAACACAACTAAGTCCCTTCAATGAAAAATTGTTGAAGATGATAAATTACACATTCTAATAAGGTACTGATATAATTCAAATAATCAAATAATATAACTCTCACCACATAATTTGATAGCCTAACATTTACCATAGTAGTAGAAAAATATTTTTTCACAAATTTTTTCCCATTGATATTGTTGAATTCCAACCTATGTAACAATCATTATAAATATGTTAGAATAATACCACCATATCATTATGCCTAATGCATTTCACTATTCACTGACTATATGGTGCTCCATTATTGGATTTTTAAGGAATTTTATACTTATAGTCACGAGCCTCTGGACCAATGTTACCACACTAATTAAACTTTTCAGAACCTTTAAAAAACTACATAAAAGGGGATTTCACCTCACTTAGATCATATTGGGTCATACCAACAAATTTATTAGTTTAATTCTTCTCTGTTTATTTCAAATTTGACCACTTGTTAATCTTATCATCACATGTAACAAAACTATCAAAAAAAATTCTTCTGAAACATCCTCACACAATGAAAAACATTTTTTTTACATTAAAATTCATATAAGTATAATTATATTTGTAAAAATACTATTAATTTGTAGTAAAATCGTTTATTTTTACTATCATTTCCCCAAATTAAATGTTGAATGTACCTGGCCAATCAAGCGAAATTTGATTTATATGTGGGTACTAAACCCCCTCTCAATTATCATTAATTAAATGAATTTTTCTCCATTCTTATTTGTATAAAATTATTGATACATTTATTCAAGAAATGTTTCATCCCATTCATTAACATTAAAACTATCTCTCTTAATAATACTCATTACCAGTTACCAAAAATTATAAAATTAATCTTAAAAATGGTAAAAAACATTGTTTCCTTTTGATGTTTTGAATATCCCATGAATTAAAATTTATTTTACATAACATTGATTCATCAATAAAATAAAACTAGATATATCTTTACAAAAAAATACAGAGGTTACAATTTCATTAAAAACATCACTATCAACATCTTACACTATTGTAAATACAATTCTATCCAAAAAAGATTCCAACATAATTTATATAATTTGTAAACCGATCCATAACTAAAAACAACTTACTTCAAATTCAAACTGTCCAGGGATTTGGATTTGGAAGGATCTTATCCTCTTAATATGAACCTATTCATCTTACCTAGTTTTAATATGGGAAACTATTATGAATATTAAATTATTTGATGAAGAAGCATGGGAATTTTCAAATTATATATTACAAAAAAATATCCATAATGTATAATTTTCCAAGGGTATTCAATTAAGATTTTATAAACCTTTAAATTTATCTAAACATTTCCAATGTCAGCAACTATTATGACCAAAACAAAAAATAATATATATACATATATTTTTAGAAAATAATTTACTATCTTTCCTTCCCAATTATCATTTAGGATTACCAATTTAGAGAATTAGATCATAAAATTACATAAAAACCCATAAATTTAGAGGTGAATTATTCTAATTGGTATATATTATTTCTATAGAATACAAATTTTAAAAGGACACTCATTTTCGTTTCATGAAAAATATTCATTAATTTCAACTTGATTTCTTCTTTAAATGTACAAATCCTTAAACCAATTGAAAATAATTAGAAAACATGGAATAAGAAAAAAATATCCATAAGTGAAATAAGAAAATAAAATCCATTATTATATTGTAAAATATGAAACACCATAATATATTTATCCATTTCACATCATCTTATAAGAATATAAAAAAAATTATATCCTTTTGGGTAAAGAACAATTTTCTTAGAGAAAAAATTTCAAACATATAGTATGAAAATTGAAACCCTTGTTGGAATTTTATAGAATAATATTTATAACCCATGTCTCATAATATTAGAAATATCTACATCCAAGTTAAAACTATAGGATAACCAACTTGATTAACCACCTCATTCATTAATTTTTAGACAAGGTATATTTACCAATTCATTAGAGAGCCATATCAAGCTCACCGATCATATAAGTTGTATCAGGATCACCCAATGTATAAGCTATATCTGGACAACATATCATGATATATATTGACAAAGTACTATATCCGGAATAAAAAAAATTAAGATTTGACATAATTTTTCATAATTCCTATGAAAAAAACAATTAATCTCACAAGAAAAATAGTTTTAATTATCTCATAATTAAAAAAAATGTTTTTATTTCTGTAGAAATATACTAAATAACTAAAACATCCCTAAATATTTAGTAAAATTTTCTATTTTAAAATAATCATGGAAAATAATAATGTATGAATGATAAAGACAAATTCATATGATTTTGGTATAATCTAGTAATTTGTACATGTTAAAAAACATTGATTTTAGAAAAATTCAAAAAAATTCAAAATAAACCCATACAAGAACATTGAAAAAAGATTATTCATTATAAAATAATATTGAAAGTAAAACATAGTCAATAATGATCTTTATAAACCTTTAAATTAAACATTAAAATATTATTCAAATATTTAAATGAACATTGGTATGGATGAGAAAGATATTAAGACATTTGAAAGAATATTTTGAAAGAAAATCCCTTAACCTGTGTCTAACTTGTCACATAGGTTATTTATATTCTTAAAAATTAAACTTATTTTAATTGTTTCATTTCATAATAAAATTCTAGATGTTTATAATTCCATTTATTTCACTTTTACCCATGTCACATTCAATTTCTTATTTAATTAATTCCTTTTCAGAATTTTGAGGATATTTGTATCACAGGTCAAAAATCGATTCGATATGTTAAAAATAGTAAAATGGTTCATGATTATATAATTTATATAATATTTGTAATGGTATATTTATAATTTTTAGAAATTAATTATCATTATATAAAAATTTATATCGATAGTTATGAAAAATTAAATATGTTACAACACACATACATTAGTCCATACATACACATGATTAACATTTCTATTTTTCAACGAACATGAGGGAAAGAAGGAAATAGTAATTCTATATTAATATATTTATTATTATATAATAAATATATTTTTGAAAAAAATAAACAAATGAATATAATCCTTGTGAGGAGATAATGAAATATAAAATACATCATTTCAATATGTGGTAGTCCACATGTATGCATGAGCGATGTTTAACTTTTTGTTGAATGGTTATAGAATAATTAGAATATTTGTGTACAATTATAGAATTAAATTTATTAAATATAAATGATATTATTTATTTTTATACATTATTATTGATAACCATAAGATCTGGTGATCAAAAATGAAGGACATCCCCTTTGTAAGGTAGTAGTCTGCACACACGAACAAAAAATGTTTTCATTTTACATTAGATGAAAATCGGATGAAAAGGATTATACTGTGAATGTAATTAAATTTAATTATATGATACAAAATTATTTTATATTATCAAAATGGGTTGTTTAGGATTGATTAATGTAATAGAGGAAATAAAAAAACACCCAGTTGACAACTATACCCTTTCATTGAACTGCATCCTTATGTTTAAACCTAAAACATTCATAGAATGGTATTATGATAAAAAAATAAATATATGACATGGGTAGGGATGTTAGTAATGGATTTTCATTAGTATTCATCGATTTAAGAGGTTATATTTGTTTAAGGAATAGGGGATCAGTGGTTTCCTATTATAATTGGGGGAGATTCAATACATAGAATTTATAAAAAAATTAAATTTTACTAATACCTCATGTAAGAAAAAATTATCAAAATGGAATATTTTAGAATAATTTAGAATATAGGTTAATTATTTTCTATAAAATAGTATTATTACATGTTTTTATGTAATTTTACATTTTGTTATTTTAGTTTTATCCCTTTTAAAACGTTTTAACTATTACCATGGTAAGTGATTTTTTTTAAAAAATATTATTCATAATGAAAAAAATGTGGTTTATATATTTTTAAATTTTGAATCTCTTGATTATAAAAATTTAAAACCATATAATGTTATTAAATATAAAAATATGGTAAAAATTACTTTTAAAATTAGTATTTGTAACATGATGAATTGTTTTTTGAATAAATTACTTCTTAAGAATAAAATATATATATTCCAAACTAATATAAGAATTTTTTATAATGAAATTACTTGAATTATGAATAATTTATTGGAACTAAATGAAATATTAAACCTATTTATAGAAAACTGAATTTTTTTTAATACATGAAATGAAAAATACAATTTTCATAAAAATTGATATATTCTTGTGTTCCATCATAAGTCAATTTTTTTCCAGAATATTCTATAACATTTACAATAAGATAATTTTTTGGTGCTGATAACAAACATTATTCCATTTTATTAAATTAAAATCATGGATTTTTTAAAATTAATTTTTTTAATAAAATATTATAATGCATGAAACTAAATTTAGTTATAAAAAATGATTTAATTTTTTTGTTATAAATTTACTAATAAGAATAATATTATTAATATAACTATATAAATATAATTTTTGAATATTTATAATCAATTAAATTGATCTATTATTTATATTACCTAGGTAGTGTCTCTTAACTAATATATGAAAATGAAATATTAATTCTAGGATGACTTAAACTATGCTACATTCAGTTACACCTAGGTTTATAAAAGTATTTTTATGTTTATCTTATTATTATTATCTATAAAAATAACTATCACATGTTTTTATAGAAAACTAACAACTAATAAACTCATGCATCTATATATGGTACAATAAATACATTGTTTACACACATACTGTGATACAAGATATGAAAATTGATTGATTTTACATTATTTTACTCTAAGATAATAGCAACCCAAGATTCTCAATCATATATGTTACACATTTTTACATCATTATTCCTTACATTACATAATTATATGTTTGAGGACCATATAAGTTTATTTCCATTGAAAAATTTCTACACAATCTTCTTAATTCCGGGAATATATTCAATGTAATCATTAATGATCATCCATATTTAATACTCCTTGTAAACACACCCTATATAAAATAATTATTCATAACCTGGGGAAATGAAACATAATAAAGGGTTGGATATGATTCTGATTAAGTGTAAACAAGGTATATATCTATGAATAACATTAATATAAGTGTTTGAGAACATGATCTTAACATTTGAAAAAAAAATTAGTATATTAAAGATCAAAATCTTGATTTGTGGAATAAGGATTGAAATTTCATAAGTCATGAACCAAAATGATATAAAGTAACATTATTTTTGACGGAATAAAATTTTCATAATAATTTTTATTCTGGAATACACATGTATATAAACCCATTTCTTTGGTATTAAAGGACCATTTAAGAAAAATCTCAAAGAACTCCATGGGAGGATACACATCCTTGGTGGGAGATGCCACTATCCCCAGTGATATCCCTTTCCTCAGAATGAAATGGGTTTTCTCCCCAAATAATCATAACAGACAAGGATCACAATGAAGACCATCACAGAAGACAAATAACCCTTCCAAATCAAGCTTCTTTCCATTCTAGTTATATATATATATATATATATATATCTGGAGATAAAAATATTTACCGAATGAATTTGAGGAAGATATAGGTCTGACTAATTTATGCTTAAAACATTACCACCTTTATTGGATATAATATATCCACCATATCATTATGACAATCATAAATATGTCTGACTGAAGATCATTAAAAATCATCTTATAAAAACCCACGAAATTAAATGACTTTCATAAATATTTCAACATATCATAATCTATGGAAATGAAATAATATTCCTAATCATTTCATTATTTCGTTATAGCATAAAATAGGGAAAAATAGGTGTACATAATAGAAATTTTATCATGTTGTATCCCATTAAATAAAAAGGCATTCAAAAAAATATTATGATGATAAAACATTTAGAGAAAAAAATTTGAATTGTATCCTTGGTTCATATCCCTATATAATCAAATATTACATAAAAATGTTCCATATTATATGGTGAATAATATTAAAATTTCATATGGAACATTTATTGATGAAAATAAAATTTCATTCAAAATCACTTTTCAGAACTAAACATTCATATTTTTTTGGAAAATCCATTTCTTTGAAAATAGCATTAAAATCATATAAATGATGATTCATAAATAATTTAAAGAATATCTTAGAAAAATACTATTACATAACTGTAAAAAAAATGAAACCTTTTGAAAATACTTTATTAATTTTTAATCAGTTATTCAAAAATCAACAATTTATTAAATATTGAGGAAAAATATTTCCTTGAAAATAACACTAATTACTTGTAGAGAAATCTTTAAACCATTGATCAGTCATGACAGTATGAAATACTTTTCAATAAATGTATATTTAAAAAAGGAACCATTTCACATTTTATATAAAACATAAAGAATAATTTTTTTGATAATGACAAGATGATTACATTCAGAAATTTCTTTTAAATTTAAAACATGGGAAAAAAGAAATTTTTAAACAATTTATAATATGATAAATTTTGTTTGAAAACGTTTTTAGGAAAAAATATTTTGGAAGAAAATTAATTAATGAATCAAGAGACAAATAAATTGGAATATACCGTTACTGACCATAGGAAAATAAAGTTCCTTATTTTCATTATATAAGTATCATAATATATTATCATTATAAATATAATCATAAAAAACCCAGATAAACTATGAGATTGGCACATAAAATCTTTCCCACACTGGTAAGTTTAGTTTTAAAGGATGATGATGGAATAAAATAGAAAGAAAATTGAAATATCATGATTATAAAATAATTTAATTAAATAAAATTTCAATGGGGATATACATACCCCTTATAAAATAATATAGATTTATAACATTACATATTTATTAAAGGGAAAAAATGAAGACAAACCCCCATTAATGATTGGTTAACATTAGAACCATAATATCCATAAAAAATAGTTACTCACATAGATATGTAATAGAAAATATTTTTCTGGATATTAATCATAAAATAATTCAGGGGAAGTTTACTTCCCATATAAAATAAATAGGTGGGGAATATGGCAAATGTCTCACGAAGAAATAAAGTGAGATGAAAATCCCTTACTATAAGTCTCAACATCCTTCACCCTCACTTGAACCTCCTTTATAATAATAATTATTTTTATATAAATATATTGTAAAACCCAAATTATTTATATCGTAAAATATATAATTTACTTATGTAATTTTAATACCCCATTATTAACAATTCCATATTAAATTCATTTTTTGGGTAATAACCGCATCGTTTTTCATATATGTCTTGATTTTTTACTTTTGGACTTATTAATTTGATCTTAGTTACATATCCTCATGAATAATAAAAATTAAATAATTATCATATTTATATATAAATTATAATTTTAAGGATAATTAGGAATGATGGTTTTATGAAATGAATCAGGTTATGATAATCAAGATGGTAGGTCGTACGTCCACATGTGTAGCCTTTCAATTTAACAATCATCATTATGGAAAGGAGGATAAAAATATATCTTATTTCCATAATGATTATAATATGATAAATAAAATATTATTTCTTTAAATATACTTATATATATCACCCATGTGGTTCGGTGATGAAGGGAGGGCTATACAACTTTTTGAAGGTGGTAGTTGACACATAAAAGAACGATGTTGTCATATTTCACCAAGTGAATAGTAATAAAACAAAATGATATAATAATCTCATAATGATATATATTTATTTAATATACTAAATATTTAATTTATATTACTTATATTTATCTTAATTATCTTCTATTTAAAGCATTTGTGAAAAACGTTTCACATCGCTCCATTCGGCCGTAGTCTGTCGTACTCATGAGTGGCATAATCATATCGCATAAATAATCGAAATTAAAAAGGTATATATGATATAATAAATATAGAGATAAAATTATTATAAAAATATCTTATATGTACTATGTAACCATTATCATTCCAATCCATGAGAGGTGGTAAGGGAAAAAAGATTATAATCCGTTCGCGAGGAGGTAGTTTGTCGTACACAAGAACAATGATTTTGTAACCCATTTTACGGATGAGGAGATAGTTGTAGGTCATAAAAATAAAATAAACACACACACACACAAATATATATATATATATTTATTACACTTGTTTTATTATATCATCATGGTATAATCATAATTGAAGTATGTTGAGTAAGAAATAAGACAAAAATGCTCATTAATGAACGCTACCTCTTTTTCAGGTATCCTCATGTTTCCAGAAAAAGAATTCATAGGATGCCTTTATATCCAAAATACATATTTTTGGATGTGATTAGGTAATTTTGGATGTTATTTGGTGATGTTTTTATGGTATTAAGAGGAGAGAAATATTGGTGGGATTTTATATGTGATGTGAGTGGCTCACTTGTAATTGTTTTGAAAGAAATAATTCCACCCAAGATTTAGTTCATGTAAAAGGGTAATATAATATAAAATTATAAATACAATAATTAATAATTTATAAATATGTCCATAATTTTTTTTATAGGTTTTTCTTTATATTTAATCCTTATCTTTTTAGTATAACACACGATAAACCCATTTTTACCCTAACCACTAGAAATGATTTTTATAGTTTTTATAATTGATTTTTAAATAAACTAATATAACCATATTGGGTAATAAGTATTTTTAATATTCTAAATCTATATTCCATTAATACAAATTAAATTCTTTTAATTGGTAAAAATTAATTTAAAAATAATCCCGCAAATCAGACAAGAAAACTGTTTTTTAAAGAGGAATTGTTCAGAAGTTAATAAAGATTTTATATCAAATTCCATAAAAGTATTGACAGTAATATCCTAAATTGTATTAATTAATTTATAATTAATATAATTTGTAATGAAATTTTAAAATAAAAATCATCTTTTTAAATAAATAATATAAAATTGTATTTCAAAATCAAAATTATGTTTTCCCTGTTCATAAAAAAAAGAATCTTTTCAAAAAAATCCAACATATTTACCATAAAATAACTATAAAATTACGATTTAAAAAAAAAATCATTTCTTTTCAAATACATTTTTATAATGTCTAAAAATAATAAATTTAAAACAAAACTCACAGATGTGAAGCAAATATGGGTTTATTAGAAGTGTATTCTTCAATCACAAGATGATTTTATATTAACTCTATATATAATGAGATTAATAGTTTTAAAATCAATTTTAATTTATTGATATATAGAATATATTATTTTTTATTAAAATATTACACATTATAAAATATTTTAATTAAATTAAAATAATGAAACATTAAGAACTTCAAAAAAGTTTTCAGAAAAAGCCCATTTTTTAATCAAAAAAACAATCTTATACTAAAATTCTACATAATGTTAATTAAAATTATTAAAGTGGATTAAATATATCAAAAAAATAATTATGTCATGTTAAAATGTATTGGGAATTTTTTAATTAATTAAATTATTGAAAATAAATGATCGTTTTACAGAAATCTATATTTTAACTATTTTAAAAAATAGATATTTCTTGAAAAATCAAAAAATTCCACCATACACTAATTTCAATATTATTATTAAAAAAATGAAAACCAATTTATAAAATAAAATTTATAAAATATTAATAAAGTAATTATAATATTATATCATAAAAATCAATAAAAATATTTTTTGATGAATATAATTACATTAGTAAAAAATGATTTATTATTTACTATGAATTTATAAATAAATTAAAAAAATATATGAAATTAATATCTATATTTCATAATGTTTTTTGTGGTATTCATACCCACCTATTTAATGTTTAGGTTATAATTTTATATTTAAAATAATAGTAATTTACGGTTCGCTGAAGCATGGTGACGCATGTCACACACGCTGTCAAAATAACTCATTATTGGGTGTAATGCAATATATCTATAAATTTAAATAATTTTTTTAAAAAATATTTCACAATATCATAGTGTGATACATTCTACCTTCTTAAAATTAATTTTTTTCCTCAATTCTTATTGGTCATCAAAGGATTAACATTTGAAAATTCTTTCATACAAACCCACATCATAAAAAGGATTAACAAAACAAACTCCCTAAAAAGAGTAATGGATGTTAGAATGTCTGCCAAAATAATACATAATAGTATTAGAAAAGGATATCATTTTTGGGAAGTGAAAAAATAGATATATAAGGGAAAACAATGAACCAAATACTTATGCATAATGGTTGAGAATGTGGTTAGGTGAATGTTATGGACTACAAAGCCATAATCTAATGAAGTCTCAAAAAAGTTCATTGATATCATAAAACCATAGGATACTATGAAGAAATTTTATTTCAGTACCATTTTCCATGTTTTAAATAAATTTCATTATAATATATACTTCCATGACTACATTCCATTTCATAAGTACAATCTCATTCATTTGTTGTTCCTTGATCTATTTTCACTTCTTGTCTTACTATATGGAATAAAGGTGAATTTTTTATACTTGAATCACTAAGAGATCAAAATATTCCTAAATAGAATGATAGGTTTTCTCATATATATATAGTTATATTCATAACAAATTGGTTTTCATAGGTTATTCAATATTTATAAATCTTCACAATGGGAGGTAATGCATTAAAAACTAAACCCTTATAAAAAGGAAAACTTAAACCATTTCATATACAGTTATCCTTATGACCCTTTTAAAAGATAAAAGTTCAAAAAATTAGAAACAAGGTCACTAAATTTATAAAAATCATCATCACATTAACCCCCCATATATCAGAATGTGGATATTGATTTTCATATACAAAACAAGTGAATACCATCATCATATATTCTCTCGAATATTGTTAATAACAATAATTTCCATAATCCCTCAATGGAATAATTTCTAAATCCTTATTCCTTGAATATAATATATATATATATATTATTGAAAATATTTCCAAAATACAATTATTTTTTAAACTCTATTAGTGATAAAATAATCCACATCATCAAAAAATAATTTTTTTGTTTAGAGTCTATCAATACTATCAAATTTAATATACCCTTATTAGTCATCACCTTATACAAACTAAACACAAATTTATCGAAATTAGAAACATATAAAAGTTACATTTCCATAAAATCAATATCACAATGTTATTAAACCAAAATTCTACATCATAATCACCGTTAAACATATCCTTGAAACTCTTTTATTCAAAAATATCATGTAATAGTCCATTGATGTTTCTTTTTCTAAAAACCAATATACAAATGATAAAAATATAATTTTTTTAATCCCAATACATAAATATATAAATAATTATACATCATCATCGACCATTACCTAGGATTATATGTATTTTTACTTATCACTTCTTCCATTCATATGTCATTTGTAGTCTCTTTATCTTTAATAATATAATCGTTATATGTACAACATTTTTTAGTATCTTCATGAGAACCCCCATTAAAAATAACGTATGAATAATTCTTATAATTTTCACATTTAAATCATTAAAATATAAATAATAACTCAGGGAGATCATTATTCTAATCCATTGTGATAATTGATAATTTTATTTTTTTCCTTTACTGTTACATTCATTGTGTCCTTTATTTTTCAAACCCAAAAATAATTCACATTTACCCTAGAAATTACATTGATTTCTTCTTTCCAGAATATGTAAATATAAGATACAACAACTTCTTTCTTACATGGTATCCTCTAATCTCACTCTTAGATAACTCTACCATTCTATTATTTGGTGAGTCGGAGAGTTGTTTAATGTTCACACTTCCAATCATGATTTGTAATAGATGGTTAGTAAAAGAAATACAATCCTTTACTAGAATAACCATCCAGTTTTACTAGCCATAAAAAAATTTCCAACACATTCAATGTTGAAACAATTACTTCTCATTCCCACCTCTGTCTAAAACTGAAAATAATACTATATAAATCACTAATATTATTGAAATCTGACTAATCATGAAACATTACTTGTTGGATATCTAAAACATGGAACATTTTTTTAATCAATGTCACCTTAAGATTATCCAAGGTAATTCATAGTCATAATCAATTTAAATCCTTCATTATGGATCAAATTTTTTTTTAATTAACAAATCATACCCCCTGGTGTGTCAAACTAGGTGTACATCAATGTCCATTTTAATTTTCCATGTGAAAATCGTGTTAATATCAATGCAGCCTTTCTGGAATTATTAACCCTTGATACCTCTGGGCAAGAGACACACTAACATATAGTATACATAAAGGGATATAGTTTCATGGAATCTAATAAATCTATACATTACCAAAATTCTTGGAAATTTTCATGTAATTTGACTAATCCTTAGACTTATCCTTTGATACATACCTAGATATATCCTAATAAATATACATGGGGATTAAAATTGTGTATTATCAACCCGATTTTTGATGATTAATTAATATTTCCTCTAATACCAACTATAACAAGCTAGTCTTCTCATATAAAGACATTATATCTTTTTAGATGAATATTAATTATATTACAGAATTAGACACCTGTGTACTCCAATAACATAGTTCTTTTCGAAACTTGTGACATAATAATTTTAATTCATTTATGATATTTAATGACCCCAATAAATGTATTCCAATTTTAGTACTCTTCCAAATCATAACCTTCTTAAAACGTTTCTTCATAACCTGTGGATATGAAAAATAATAAAGGGTTATCTAAAATGCTCTATAAGGGTGAAAAATGATATATATAAGAATAACATTAACATAATGGTATGCCACATGAATATAATATTTTAAAATCATACCCTGAATATCGAAGATCATTATATGGAGTCATTGATTAAATATTGATATTTTATAAGACATGAATCATAAGAAATCCAATAACATGAGTCATGGGGGATAACATTATACTACGAAATAAAATTTTACCATACATATAAGCATATATTATCATTTCTATATAAGTGAAGTCTCTATACCAAATCATATCAAGGAACTCCATGGGAAGAAACACTTCCAATAAGGGACACACCATTGTCCCGAGTGGAATCCCTTTCCTTACAGTGAAATGGGTTCACTCCCCAAACATTTATATTTGTCATGTTTCACTCCAAAGATAATCATAGCATATAAATTATCTTAGAAAATCAGGTTCAATCCCCATTACAGTCTTGTAAAATCATGTGATATAAATATTTACAAAATGAATTGGAGCGAGATATTGGTCTCATAGATCATTGTTTATAACATAACTATCATCCTTGGTTTTAACATAACCACTACACATAATAAAATTAATACATATGTGTTCTATAATATTTTAAACTATTAATAATATCATAAAAAATGATATAAAATGAATTTCATAAATTTTATCCCATAAATAACATGTGGAAATGAATTAGGGTTCATTAAAATTCAATAATTTGATCATAAAATAACCCATGGAAAAATAATTAGTTTTTATAAGAATTTTATCATGGTATAAGAAATGGAAGTGAAATGGGTTTCATAAACATAATTCCTTGATAAGACAAACAAATAACGAATAATAATAGTATCATTGGTTCATATCCATATCAAAACATATGAAACATAAAAATATGTTGTCTTACATAGAGAATGAATTTGAATTATCAAATGGAACATTTATTAGGGAAAATAACTTATGTTTCAAAATCAATTTTTTAAAATAGTAATTCATTAAAAAATTAAATTTATTTTTATTAAAAAAATATATTTGAAAATATAAAAAGGAAGATGTAAAAATCATTTAAAATATTTCTTGATGATATCATTTCCTTCATTATTTATTAAAAAAATTTTAAAATATATTTTTGATTTTGAAATAATTTATATGAAATCAAAAAGTTTTATAAATTTAAATAATGGTTTTTCATGAAAAGAAAATGAATTATTTTTAAGGAAATATTGAATCAAATTATAAGTGATAATATCAGGAAATTCTATACATGATGTACATGTTGAGAAAATAGAGATTCAAAAAGCATTTTCGGAAAAATTATATTGTGCACTATTTAGAAAATTAAATGAAGATTAAATATAGATATTTTTTTTAAAATTAAAACATGAATAAAAATTACATAATAATACTTTTTATAACTATTTTAAGGATTTTGGAAAACATTTTTAGAAAACATGGAATTGAGAGAAAATGAATTTCCGACCGAAGAGAGAAATAATGTCATATTATTTTAAAAAATATTTTCATAGTGAATTTATGTACCAAAGAGTTGGAAAATGGTTATAGTAATGGAATTATCATCATTAATAACCATATGATATGAAATGAAATTTGTTTCATAAGACATGTATTATATTCTTTTATTATTAAAATCATAATCATAAATAATCCATGTAAACAATGAGATAGTAACATTGAATCTTTACCACTTTGGTAACTTTGTTTTGTATGAACTATAATGGAATAAAATAAAATAGAACTATAAATATCACATGTATAAATAAATTCATGATAATATATATAAAATTGAATGTATATATTGTATGTAATATAATATTGTTGAAAAACATATCAAATGTATAAATGAAGGAAGATTGAGAAGAAATCCCATACAGATTTTTTTACTTTTGAAACATAAACCACATGAATGATTGATAATCACATGGATATGGAATCCAAAATAGTTTTTAGGAGAACAATCTTAATGAAAATTATATGTTAGTACATACACCACATGAAATAAATAAGTTGTGAATGTGGAATGTGTAATAAAAAATTAAAAAATAGAGACAAAAATCTTTTACTGTAAGTCTAGACTTACATTCAAATCATTAAAACCTCCTAGATAATAAATATCATTTTATTATATTTCATTTATTTAACCATGATTATATATATCATAAGATATATGATTTTCTTATGCCTTTTTATTACCTATTTATAAATAATACCAGGGTTGAAGTAGTGTTTCAGGTAATAACCTCTTTGTTTTTCATATGTCTTGATTTTTTATTTTCAGTCCTCTTACATTGATAAATGTTATATCATGTAACAAAATATTAATAATTAAATAATTATCAATTTTATAAATTTTTTATAATTTTATGTTCAATCCTGAAAAATTGTTTTGAAAAATGGAGTACATTTCTATCATGGAGACTGTAGACCATACATACACATGTGTACTGTTTCCACTTTTAAATGATCATTATTGAAAATATATAAGTAATATATTATATTTAAATATTTATAATAATTTCATAAATTAATTATTATTTATTTATATATACTTATAAAATTTATCTATGTGGTGTGGTGATTAAAATAGAGTTACATGGCTCCATGTAGGCGGTGGTCCACTAGTACAAAAATGATGTTATCATATATCAATGAGTGAATGGTAAGATATAAAATGATATATTATCTTTTAATAATTATTTAAAATTAATTAATATAATATTTATGTTATGTATACAACATATTATCTGTCCTTATTGTCTTATATGTAAACTGTTAGTGAAAACCAGATCACATCGCTTCAGAAGGAGATAATCCGACGTATACATGAGCGACATTATCATATCCCTTATGGAATGGAAAAAGTATATGTGATATAATGACTCAATAGGTATAATTATTTCATTAATATAATATTTATATATACACTAAATATTCATTATAATACCCAACCATGATAGAAATTAGTGAAAAAATGAATGATATCAGTTCGTGAGGCGGCTGTCTTCTGTTCACAGGAATGATGATTTCGTAAACCATTTGATAGAAGTAGAGATGGATGTAAGTTCTGAAATTAAAAAAATAATTCTATCTATATGAAGAAATTTTTTATAACAATTTCATCAAGGTAAAACAATAATTGAAGGATGTGTAGGAAGATATAAAACCAAAATTTCCATTGGTGAATGTTTCCTCTTCTTCTGGTATCCTCTTATTGTTTTCACCAAACGTCTTCCTAGGATGACCTTATATAATGAATAAGTATTATAGAATGATATTATGTTTTTTGAGAAGGTATTTGGGATGGTATGTTCTATAACAAATGGTTTTTTATGGTGTAAATATGAGATGATATCGGGTGACCTTTTAAAAGTGAGGTGAGTGGAACACTTTTAATTGTTTGAAATAATGAATTCCAACAATGCATTTTTTCAGGTCAAAAGTCACAAATAATGGAAAACTCAGAACATTATAATATATACGATTAAAATATTCCCATAAAAATGGGTTTGAAAAAATATTGTTTATTTTTAACCCTTAGCTTTGTAGTTTAATTCCCCTTAGTAAACCAATATTAACAATAATCATAGAAAATAATTTTTAATGATTTCACAATTCATTTTGGTAAAAAAATTACTTTAAATTTATTAGATAATATATGTTTTTATGAATATAAACATGGAATACATTTTTTTTATAAATTCCATTACTAGAGGTTGAAAATTTTACATTTTAAAAAATCTCATAGAAGCGAAGAGAATGTTGTTTTTTAAAGAGAGAACGTTCAAAAGATTGTAATATTTTTATATCAAAATTCAATATAGAATTAAATATAATGACATAAATTAGAATAATAAATTTATAATTAAAATAATTTCCCATTATATACATTTTAAAATATATTTTATCTTTATAATACTATTAAATGAAATTTTAGTTTTCAATTTAAATTAAATATTTTTTACTATTCATCCAAAAATAAAACATATCAGAAAAATAAAATAAAATCCAACATTTAATAATTTTAACCTGATAATATAATTAATTATTAATTTTAATTACTTTTAAAAAAGTGGAAAATAAAAACGTAAAAAAAATCACAAATTTTAAGAAAAAGTGGGTTTCTAAGAAGTTTATTTTCAAGCACACGAAATTTTATATCAAATATATCTATAATGTTAATCATTATATGAATATAAATTAAATTTTACTGAATTATAATATTTTAATATTATTTAATCAATTCCTCACTAGGTTTAATTTTAATTAAATAAAATAGAAAAACATTATTCACTTTAAATTAGTGTTATGAAAAAGCATGTTTAAAAAAAATATAAAATAACACTAAAATCCAAAATAGTGTGGACTAAAAATTAAAGTTTATATAATATTACTAAATATTGTTTATTTTATTTTTTAAAAAATATAAAATTTTAATTAACTAACTTATCAAAAAGAAAAATATATATTTAGAAAAATTTGTATTTTTAACTATTCATTGAGAAATTATTTTTTTGAAAAATAAAAAAAATTTACCATAGTTTATTTTAAATATGATTATTTCCTAATTAAATTTCATTTTATCAATATATTTTCTAACATCTCAATAATTAATTTAAATATATCTCTCATAAAATCCAATATTTTTTTTAAGAAAACATATTTTTGATGAATATAAATAAATTACAAACAATTGATTTATAATTTATTCAGAATATAACTATAAAAATATATTATGTAATATATTGATATGTATGTTTCATAATTTATTTATCACAATTAATTACCACATATTTAATGGAATGGTTATAATGGTCGTATAAAAATAATATTATTTTTTTGTCTGCAGAAACTTAATGTCATCTCACATACAGGCCATCAAATATACTCATTGTTGAATGTACAAAATGATATTTATAAATAGAAATTAGTTTTAATTTTTTATCACATAATCATAGGGTTTTAAAATTATACACAAAAAATATTAATTATAATAGAATCCCAAAACCCAACGGTTTGGGGTCATTAGATATTTTTTACATAAAATTATTATATAAAAACACAATATACATTTATTTTTTTTTGATTTTTCACACTTGGATCACTTATATATATTTAAATGTAATGAAAATACATAGGATACATAAAAAAATGAAAAGGAGATTATAAATAGTTCATTAATGGGAATGATATGTGATATATCAATTGAAGCAATACAGGTGATCAAAATGACGATTATAAAGTAGTGGGTATGAAAAAATTAGGAATGAAAAAGAAATCATGGTATATGATAACCCCTTAAAGATATCATTTCATGTTATCTATGGAAAATAGGAACATTATCATAAATCATTACATAATGATATGGTATATACAAAATAATAATACATAATAATAAAGGATAATAGTGATGATCATCATAACATAGTGGGATGGGTTAACATTTAACATTCCATAATATTTTCTATTTGGTATACTCTCCTCAACAAATAAACATTATGTATTTGGTAAACCTATTACCTCCCATAAACATTGTGGATTGGTCTATATACACACATCCCATAACGATTTCATTAGATATAAATATTTACACATTGAATTTGATGATTATATATTTTTGAAACCAGTCATCACATAAAAATATATCACAATAAACCCATGATGCATGAACATTAAAATAATTATAAGATCCAAAATAATCATATAATAATTAAACTTTAATAAATAATGTGTTACATAAAATAATCAATTGATATAATTTTTATCCAATTAGATAATTTGGATGATTCTGAAAATATTAACACATGACTTTTAATTTTCTGATTGGATTTATATTGTTTTCTTATATTTAATAACATTATATACAGTAATGTCAATATTTTTCCATATCTAATGGGATGATATGATATATAGTTAAATACCCTTAAATTAATATAATGAATTATAAGTTATTCATAATGTAATATTATATTCTGAATTTTTACCTTTGTACAAAGTTGATGTTGTGTAAATATAAGGTCAATAATGGATCAATCCACTTGTAAGGATATCATCTCTATATGAATAATTGTATATATTAACATGGATAAGGAATAAAAGAATTATTTCTTCAATTTAACAAATTTTTATAGAATATAATGTGATCAAATAGTATATAAGGATAATTAAAATGTTTTTATTTTCATTATTTTTATATCGATTAAAATTCATTTGGGGGAACTGAACAAATTATAATAAAATTAATATGAAGTATAATTTTAAATTTATTTTATTTTAAAAAAAGTAAAAAAATAATTTTATTATGGAACTGAAATAAAATAAATTGAAATAATTTTAAATAAAATTGAATAAGAAATCATCCAACGGAAGCTACAAAAACAAAATAGAAGAATTTGGGGAGATAAAAAATGAATTGATAAATATACCATAATATAAATATAAAGATTACATTCTCGCATTCATAAAATATTAAAAACAAATTCAAAGAGACATGAAATAATAATAATAATAATATAGAATATTAAGAGGTTATATCCATTAAATGAGATATAAATTATAAAACATGTACATAAAAGTTAAATTATTTATTGAAAAAGGTATAAAAATATAATCTCCCTTTACAAATCTTGTTGCATGTAATATATGAACAAACAAAAGAGAGGGTACTAAATGTAAAATTGTAAATGAAAATATGACATAATGAAATTTATATATGTCCAAAACATGATATTTACATGAGAAAATAAAATATAAGAAAATAAGGGAAATTATATAGAGTTTAATAGAAAAGACAGGAAAGGAGGGGAATAAAATTTATATTAAATTAAATAATGATTGACATAATCATAGTATAAAAGAGTATATAAAAATTACTTGAAAGAAATATTTTATCTAAAATAAATTCACATAGGACATTCGTGTGTATAATATATGAAACATCATAAGTAATATTTACACAGACTTGTGAAATCAATGAAGCAATATAATTTTAAATCCATAGGGTAAGATTATAGGATTGCATATTATAGTTAATAAATTATGGGACTTTAATGGGAATACATATACCAATAAATAAGAGTAAAATAGAATAATAAAAATCTAGTGGATAAAATATACATTATATAAAATATAATATTTATCAAATTAATATTCTCAATCATATGATAAAATATTGAGAAAGATAACCCCTTAGGTTAAATGTAGTTATCATAGAAACTACTCATTCCCCCTATATAATTTTCAATGATCTTTGACTATATATTTGATAATTTTATTTATATTTATTTCATAAAAAAATTAACAAATATGTTTCATTTATATAATATATATTATAAATTCATAGTTATATTTGATAAGATTATGTTATTAATTCTAATAATTCGACTCACGTTTCAGTATATTGGTCTTAGTCATCATTCCTTTTTGAAGTGTCCTATAACAACTAATATCATTTTGTGTCAGTGGGGCTTAAGAAGCACAAGAATATAGTGGAACTAGATCATGGTAACTACTTGAATTTTTAATTTGGGTTACATAACGACATGTGTGTGTATATAAGGGTTGTTTAAATGATGGTTTTAGAGGTTGTGGATCTAGTGAAACGTTTTGGGGACATAATTCCAACATTAAAAAACAATATTGGGTTTGTTGGATTATAATAGGATCCCATTATATTTCCAATGGAATATCACTAGGTTTTCCATTCATTGGGTACTGAAAGAGTCCCACTATGTTTTACACAATAAACCTAGTGGTAGGTGCATTGTGATCTTAGCATCCAACTATAATTTTAATGGGTTTTCACCTAGATTTTTGTGTAGTGAAATACCCCTACCTGACATGGGAGATATTTTGATATTATTGGATTATTTTTTAAAACTTCATTATTGTTTTCCTCGATTGAGAATCAATAATAGGTAGAGTGGTTTCCCTTTTTCTATAATTTCAAATATTCTTTTCTATATTTGATTAGTTTTGTTTGGCTTGATTAGGTGGAGGTGCGTCACACTCTAAAGGAAATCATTTTAAAATTTAAAATATTTTATAAGTCTTGGAGTGTCCACTAAGGCACCATAAAACAAAAAAAATCAATTTATCTAAAATCAAATTATTTTAAAGATAAAACATATTTTTTCAGAATCTCCAGTTTATAGTATTTTAATACATCATTATATAGTCATTATGATGTCAGAAAAGAAATTATATATTTATAAGGTATTAAATTTTTAATCAAAAATTTTATTGTCTCATAAAAGTATGAAAAATTCAAAATTTGATAATTTCAAAAACATGATTCCAAAAATAATATTCTATTTATCTAAATAATTTTCTAAATATGTGAATTTTCAGTTTAAAAATAATGATATTTATAGAAAATTCATGGTTTTTGGCAAAAATATTTTTCAAAACTTAATCAAAATACTAATTATATTCATAAAAATAATAGGATAATTTATATTAAAAAAACGTAATTTAGTAATAAAATTTTCTTAAAATATTATTTAATTAAAATTCATTTAATTCATAAAAATATATTTCTTAATTAAATTTAAATATATACTAAAAATTATATTTGGGACTTAAATAATCATTTTAAATTAACAATAAAAAATAAATGTATTTTATTTTTTCTTATACAAAAAAATGATGCACATAATCATAGTCCTATGGTCTTGTTTCAAAACCCCTTATAACACCTGCATAAGACCTAAGTGTAAGGTGTGCAATGGTGTCAAACTATGTGGGAATCTTAGATAACATAGATCGGGTGGTAATATATATTAACTTCCTCTTCTCCCATAGGCAGTTCCATTTAAGATTATATTATTGATGCTCAGCTTGAGATTGGTCATGATAAAATCCCAATGATGCTACCGCTTATCCGAGCTCCAACAAATGGGCTTCATAAGGGTAAATTCAACTGGATGAGGCTATCACTTCCTTTGTATGGGTAAATTGGATTTGATAAATACCTATATTTATACTAATAATGCGGTCACTTTTCAACGACTATATTAAAAATGGTCACAATTTTTAATGGACCATTAAAATCTAAAAACATAAAACCATGTAACTAAAGATAACACTTTTACATAACAACACGTTTAATTAGATCAAGTGGAATAAAAGTTTTTTTCATTAAAATATTCCCCCCTTATTAAATTTCACCATCTAAATTTCCTTTTCGCACACTAAAATAGATGAGGGTTACTCTTCTTCCTCAATTCCACTGATTCTCACATTGCCTCTCCAAACATGTTGTTTCGACACAACACTTGGATGAGGGACATTGTATTCTTTCATAGAAATTTTTCCCAAAGATCTAACATCTTCACTGGATTCTCTTCATAGTAGAGATCATACTCCAATGGTACCACCTCTGGATTGAGTACATGTGATAGGTTAGTTGTGTACCTCCAAAAAAGTGATAGATGGAGTACATCATCTACTTGAGAGAGGTTTGGTGAGAGTTTTAGTCGATAAAACACTTCTCCAATGTGATCAAAGATCTAAAAAATGATGATGTACCTTCAAATAATCCTTCACCTCTTTCCAAATATCTTAATTCACTTCCATAGTGAGGTGTGGAGGAATTCCATGACTCTAACATCAAACTTTAGGTCTTGTTGATGATTATTAGCATTACTCTTTTTTTAACTCTGAGAAGCTTTAATGTGTCTTTGGATGGTCATGACCTTCTCCACTATTTCATCAACCATTTTTGGACCTATAATTTTTCACTCCCTATCATCATTCCAACATACCGATGTTCTATGCCTCTTCCCATAAAGTCCATAATAAGTATCCATTTGGATTCTTGAGTAGAAACTATTATTGTATGAGTAAACCACCAGTAGAAGATTTTGATCCCATCATACTTTAATATTAATTGAGCATTCTATAAATATTTTGGAATGTGATTGGATAGTCTGTTATGATTGGACATCAGTTTGAGGATGATAATTAGTGCTGAAGTTCAACTCTGTTTTCAGTGTGTGGGGGAGACTCATCTAGAACATAGAGGTGAACCATGGATGTCCATAATATACAATCAATAGAGGTACTCCAAAAATCCTTACCCGTATATAATTTACATCTGTTATTGTTGATCTAATGAAAATTTCTCCCAAATTCCAATTAAGTGTTCAGTCTTTGTAAGACGATCCACAACAACCCAGATAACATTTTTACATTGGATGTCTTCAAAAGTCCAGTGAAAAAGTCCATGAGGATGTTTTCCATTACTAGGTTGGTATTGGTAATGGTTTCATCATCCCCTTAGACATCTTCCTCTCAGCCTTCACTTACTGACACACTAGGGAACTCTTCAAACTAGTTCTCTATGCCCTAGGATTTCGGAGGTAACCATCATCCTCAAAGGTAGTATGATATATCTTTTTTCCATCACTTCTATCGAAGCGAACCCTGAAAATGATGTGCTGACATGAACTCTAGTTATTCAATCAATATTAGTGAATGTAACATTTGATTTTGGTTCTACAAATTCATTTATATCATGAATGTTTAGTAAAAAAATCCCAACACCAACAAGAATTATGGAAGTAGAGATTTCTGTGAGAAAATAAAATGGTTCAATTATTTTGTCCCTTGAATATAACTCCTCCCATGCCACAATTTGTGGATTTATCTTCCCAATGAATCTAGTCATTCTACATCTAGTGTAATTTTATGAAATTCTCATCATGGATTGTCTTTACCTATATAGATCCAAAATAAATTACTGTGAGAGAGAAATCACTCTCCATATGGAAAATCGACCCGCAATTATATACAAGTTCAAGCAGGATTTTCACACTCATGGGACACAAATTTATATATTTTGTAAACATTAAAAATCAATTAAAATTAAAATAATCAAAATTCAATCAAAATGTATACCATGGATAAACACCACATTATGAGTTCATGATAACCAATACAAAAATTTTACAAGGTAAGGTAGTGGGGAAAATTTAATAAATTACACACTTTATGGGTTCTGAGCCATGACACCTAAAATAAATTAAGTCTCACTTATGAAAAATCCAGGTCATTACTATGATGGAATTTAAATCTAATGGATTTTGTTTAAGAGCATATTATTGGATGTATGGTACTCACATGAGTAAGAGGTTGGTAGGGTTACTTTTTGGTATAGAAATGTTTACTCCCATGCATAGATGACTCTATGAAATAATGCTTTTGAAATAAAAATTTTCCAATATCTCTATTGATATAATAGAGGGTGAGTGTGTGAAATATATAATGTGTTTTTTTTAAAGAGTTTTTGAGGAATTAATTTTAGTTCATTTCTCACCATTAATGTAAGATAGTGAGAATTATAGTATTTTGTTAGGTATAAAAATTGGTTTGAATATTGTATGAGGTTATTATTTTTATAATTTCTCCTAAAATAGTGGAATTATAGTTAATGTTAATATATATTTTTTAACTCTTAGAGTAGTTTATTTAATGATTGACTAAATTATAGTGTAATTGGTAATATTATTTGAGATTAATTGGAAAGTAATTGAATTTAGGACTACATTTTAAAAGATTCATAAAGAATTTGGAAGTGGATTTATCTCTTTAATCTAACTAAACCATGGATTATAAGGATTGTTATCCAATAAAATATTTTCAGAATGAATGTCGGAGCCTAGGGTTCAAGACTAGAATATGTATCAAGAGTGATAATTATTTTATAATGTTATGGATGGTTGTTATTGGTAAAATGATTTGAAAAAAAAAATTAAGCGGTAAAATGGTTATTTATTTGAGTCTATTATAAATAAAATATTCAGTATTTTGATTGGATGGTTCTTAGAGGTTGTGTGATAGATGAAATATTTAGAAATAATCATCAATTTAATAGACATTTATTGGATGTTATACCGTAGAAATGTTCACCCATGAATGTGATAGTGACATGTGTTTTGAATTAATGCATATAAATACTACCCTCAATATAAATGGTATGTTTTTGATTTCAATAAATTTTGAGTAATGATTTTTCAGGGAGGATGTATAATTAATTATTATTGAAAATGATCCCTTGAAATATCATAACACATCCTTGAGGAATTTTTTATTTCCTAGTAAGAAAGTGAATATATTGAATTTGAGGTTTACTATATTACTATTATGGAAAATAGAATATATTTTGGATAAAGAGAAGTAATAATTTGATCATACTTATAGGGGTAGAGAATATTTCATGAATTGGATGATTCTGGAGTTGTCTAAAATATAATATAACAGGTAATCAGTTAATATTTGAAATACTATTATAATTACGTATTAAGTTAGTAGTGGGTGCTATATATATATGTAATTTGAAAACAATGGAGAGTTTTTGAGATGTGTTTTCACAATTAAATAAACATAGATCATGAGATATGGTTTTTGAGAAGTATTATAATTCAATTTGGTTGGTACTCATTGATTGAGGGTATGGTAAATATTTTAGCGGGGTAAATTTTTTTGATTTATTTGATGTATAACCCTTGTTTTAGGTGACATAATGATGAACTTCTTGATTGATATATAGTTCCAATTCAAACTGGAAGGGGTAGAGTTGTCACATCGATGCTTGGATACAGGTTGCACTTATATATATGTGGTTAGTCAAAGAAAACCTAATTTGGAGATAGATTAGTGATAATATATTAGATTCAATGTGATTTATGATTAACTATAACACCTTGTTTTATTATTATATATTTCACTTAAATTAAATTAAATTTCATCAATAGCATTTGTTACATGAAAAACAGATTCAAAATGAACCATAATATGGTATACAATTATATCTTATCCATTAAATTATTGGATTGAATAATAATTTTTTTTTTAAAAATTAACCATAAAAGATTCATATAATAAAAATAAATAGATATGTAAATAATTATTTATTTATTAATGACTTTATAAACTTCAAAAATAAATTTTTTTCTCAAAATGATATTTATTAATTTTTAGTAGAATAATATATAATTAAATTTTACTACTTTTAGAATATTTATATGAAAAAATGTAATTAATTTTGGGAATTATCTTCTAAAAAGTATATAAGAATTATTATTCATGAATTTTATGAAATGATTTCATTTTCTAATTAATAGAGAGATCTTGATTTATTGGAAAGTGTCTTTTATATTAATGAATTTTAGAAGTTACAATCTATTTTAAATTGATTTTATAATTTTTTTAATTAATATTATTAAATATACAATTAAGGTTATTAGAATTAATTTTATGTTTGATTTGTGGTATAAGAACCTTATATTCATTAGAAAATATTTTTAAAAAAATTAATTTTTTCATGTTTTGATGATAATTATAAAATTAATTTATGCCTCATAAAAATATTTAATCTAGAAAAATGTATAAAAAAATTGAACATGGAGGTATAAATTGGGTATATGGGTCACATTAATTTTTGATAAATAAGAATATTAACAACATTAAATTTTGGTCAGAGTAGTAAAATTAACAAGGTTGTTAATTAGCATTAAAAATAATTTGATGAGGAATAAAATTCCTTAAAACAATTAAATTAGTTAATTTGATGATTCTATTTCCACTATAATAATTTAAACTTCAAAAAACATGTCATTTTATATATTTAACTTTTATTTTGACCAATATTATATTAATGTAAAATAAAATGTACAAAAGTTCTCTTTATTCATTTTTATATATATAATATTTTAGAATACAGTTTAAAAAACATAAATTTTTTGAAAAATAATTATTTAAAACAATAAATAACTTCTTTATCATGATAATTTATTTTAAATTTTTATTTTTTAATTAATTAAATTAAATACTTACACAATGCAGACATAGTTCTTGTTCAAGTGTATAAAATCCAAGTAATATATTTTTAAAATAGTAAAATTAGTAATTTTTGTGTTATTAATAGGGTTCCATGAATTTTATGGATAAATATAACATATTATTGTTTTGTTAATGTGTTATAATATAAGTATTTTTATGTCAACATTTTTTCAAAATCGAATTAAATGAATAATTAAATAAATGACCATAATAATATTTTATAATAAATAATATTTTATTAAATGGTTTAAAAATTCCTTCAAAATCATATATTTGGACAGTTTAAGGGGTTATGGATATAAATATAAATCATGGGAAATTTATTAGTCATATTCCCTTTTATAGTAACTTTATTGACCCCTAATTTTTTTTGAAAAACATTGTTATTGTACTAATTATCAAGAAGAGTTAATGAGAGTTAAAACATATAGGTAAGGGAGAAAATAAAAAAACAAATTGGAATTTTTTTTATATTAGATTAATTATACTTGTCTTTATATTACAATCTAATTATATCAATTTGGATCCATCTGAAAAATAAAAATTAACTTATATTAATTTAATGATTTATGTAAAGTAATGGTAT
This sequence comes from Viscum album, assembly GCA_963277665.1. Taxonomy (NCBI): domain Eukaryota; kingdom Viridiplantae; phylum Streptophyta; class Magnoliopsida; order Santalales; family Viscaceae; genus Viscum; species Viscum album. Next base: position 1,787,579,197 of record OY728142.1, read on the forward strand.
CCCACCAATAACATATAAAAGGGATCCTCATATCCATTATGCAAAAATATTAAGAAATAAATCTAAAAAAACTAGAACTAATATCATTACATCATTATTAAACACATAATATATCTTCCTTTCTTTCCAAAAGACAATCCTTTCATGACATAAGTTGTAAGAAAAAATAGTTTTCTCACTGAAGATGTATAAACCTTCATCAAGAATTTGTAATTTTTATTTATTATTACACCTTCTATAAATATAGGGTTTACATTCTATAATAATAAATATATTATCATCAATAGAAATAAATTTTTTGATGATGGTGTATCTACTATTATCCACCTTCTTCCATTCGGTTAGAAAATATTAACGTCGCTCGTGGGTACGTGTGGATTACAACATCCACTGAGTAAAGTGATTTTTTTTTTGGATTCCATTATATATAGATATAAATAGGAAAAAATTATGATATAAATAATATAGAATTGAATATATAAAAATTAATTATTATTTAACATTATTATTCTCATTCCTTCAAAAAATGGAAATAGTGTTCATGTGTATGTATGACCAACCATATCCATGAATGATTTAATTAATTTTTATATCTCTATATTTGAGAGATAAATATCTAAAACGATATATTGATTATATATGATATTAATATTTAGGTAAATATTTTGGAAACTATTGTTCCAATATCAATGTATAATGACCTGAACTGCTAAACTAAAACTTCACTGAACAATAATGTAGTTAACGACCATAAATGATGATTTTAATAAAAAATTATTAATAAATGGGTGTTGAAATTCAATAAATGTATAATATATGTTATTATAAGTATTTACAGGGTTATTATATAAATATAATAAATTAAATTCATTATATTGAATGATAGAGAACTTTTGAAGCAAGTCAAACAGGAAGTAATGGGTTTTATATTAAAATAAAATTGTTTCCCAAGATTGTTTATTATTATGTTTTAGATGATAAAATTTAATCATACAGCTGGAAATATTATCATAAATTTTCACATATAATTTTTATTTCTGGAGATTTTATATTACATGTTTATTTTCCACTATTTAAAAACTCAAGTGATAGAAAGAATAATTTTTAAGGAAAACTTACATTATTTCAATCATTAGGTGAAAATAATTTCTCATCCATATCAATGTTTCTAGATAATTCTGAAATAATTTTTCATATTTTTCTATTATTTTTCAAATTAATTTTTACCCATGATTGATTTTTTATAATGTTTTTTAAAAGTAATTTTCATTATAATTTTCCAAAGAAGATACTTTTGACTTTTGGATAAAAATTTGAAAGGAATATTTATTTTCATTTTAAAAATAGGAACATAATTTACTACCACTATTATGGCTCAATTATTTGAATATTAAGTTACACGATTCAAGGTTCTTTTCAAATATAATATTTCAATAAATATTAGACAAGTTTATATATTTTAAAGAAGTGATTTCAGAATAAAAAGTAAACATTACTTAAGAAATATAGAAGATATTTTTTAAATAATAATTATTTTATGATGATAAAATTTGAGGTTACTTATTATAAAAAAGGTATATTTTCCAATGATATCATCTCTATTTATTCATTGGATAGATTATTATAGTGATGATTTAAGGATTATTCTAGGAAACCCATTTTTCTCCATGGGTTAATTGTTTTTTGATGACTCCTTTATGATACCAATTTCTTTTTCATGAGATATAATATAACAAAATGTTAAAATGTATATGAAACCAATTTCATTTCAATGGTTTTTGATATAATGAATGTTTTATTAAGTCATGGAACATGTATTTATGGTTATCATTATGTGATTGTTAAGACTAAAATTATTTAGCATAAAAAAATTGGGTAAATATGGATATCTCAAGAGATAATAATGACTGGAATGGGGGTGAACCTACTTTAATAAGGGACATTTTCTACTAAGATAATCATGAGGGGAAACGTTTACTAAGGATGTAATTGAATGGGGAGTGAAAAAAATACACTATGATAATATTGGTAAAGATCCATGATGAAAGAAATGATTTTAATGATTTTTTTTATAACAAGAACATATATCTTATACCAATGTGATACCATCATGGATCATTTTCATTGATTTCATTATGATTCATGTCATATGAACTACCATGATTAATTCTGTGAATCAAGATTACAATCTATGAAATGTAGGGTTATATTTTAAAATTATACACTCACGTTATCATACCCTTATGCTCAAGTTATGTTCATGTGTTCATTGATATCTATATTTTGTACCCCTACTCATCATCTCAGCTCAACCTTAATTACGTTTCCTTTCCCAAGATTATGATAAAATTTGGTTGGAATTTGAAATTTCTCATATTTTCCATGTATTATTTTGAAATATTATATGGAATTATTACTCAACCAAGTGTAGAGAAGACACATCATTCCATGTCCCAGAGTGTCTGAAATGGAGGTTTGATCATTTTTTTGATAAGTGAGTTAGCAGGTGTGCTTGGTTTGGGTTGTTTCCAAATGAATGGACAGATTAAAAATATGAGGGAACTATTATGTGAGGGTCTATATGCGGGTCTCGGCATGTATCCTAGGAAATAAACATACACGAGTTGGAGTACATATCCATGTACTCCACCACATGACCAAACTAGGCCAGTTACATGGGTCACCCCGTGTACCAGTTACAGGGGTCACCCCATGTGACAGATACATGGGATGACATGCGGGTTGAAGCCTTGTACAAGCACATAGCAACATACATGGAGGTAACCCCAGTTACTTAGACACATCATGTGGTCCATCCTACATGACGAGTACTAAATATTCTACAAGACACATTCCCTTTGACTCGGGCCGTTACACACACACAGTACCCAGAGTCGCGAGACACAGCATGTTCCGCCATCTACCCACTGTGTATATCCTGAAACACGGCTTCAACCTTTTGTCCACCGTATCATGGAGATGTCAAATTTTGATCAGTGACCCACTTATTCTCGTTCCCCATACGTTCGGGTATCATTTTCATCAACAACAGCACGATCCCTTTAGCAGGACATTTCGAGATAGAGTGTGGTATCCCTCCGATAGGCCTACAGTGTGATCCTCTATCAATTATAGAACATAGATAGAGTCAGGTATCGACATGAATATTCCCACAGGACGTGAATCCACTACTTAGCAGGTGAATCCAGATATTTCATGGTATCCTCCAAGGCCCTGGTAGTGACACTCATATGTGTATCGTGATCTTTTCTGACTTATGATTGTGTTCTCCTGGAATGAGAGTATTTATATTTCATGACCTTTCCTGATGAACAATAATTCTTGGGATGGCATCATCAAGACAATCATACTCATGGAGTTAGTTCTCCCAAATCTGTTCTTGGTGGAACCTTCGAACTTATTCCCTATCATGGTTATGTGGTTGTGTGACTGGTCTCTAGACCACGAGTCTAGCTTTCAAGTATAACATGATTATTTTTCTCTTGATATATGTTCATCAGACATATACTTGGTAGAGATTATTATACCTTTACTTTGTGTATTGCTTGGTTGTTTTTCTAGGTCGTATACTGAGTATTGTTATACTCACCCTTGCACGGGCTTTTCTAGCATGTGTCTTGCCTTGTGTTGATGAGCGGCCTTTTGACGGAGTCTATAGGGGACCAGGACCAGGCCAATATTTTTGACTTCCCTAGAGGCTGAGGGGTTCCAATGACTTCGAGATCCAGTCCCAGTACCTCTTTGTGCTTACAGGTTGGACTTTTTAGTTTGCAGACTCTTGTTTTGGGTGGGCTTGTATTTTGGCCATGTTTACATTTAGTACATTACTTTTCGTCGTACTCTATTGATTGGGATTAGTAGTATGCATTCATATTTTTCCTTAGTGGTTTTTACTTTTCATCATTTGTGGGATTTGAGATGTGTGTGTGGGTATAAGTACTTAGGCAATGCATCCCATGTTATTGATATGTCTACTATATGATAGTCACCAGCCCCTGGCCTATTGGAGGTGGGCTTGGGGAGATGCGAAACTATCCCCACTTGGAGTTGTCATGATTGAGTGGAATCAAAGGTGGTCAGTTGTACCTTAGGACACATATTCTATGAGATTGGTTTGGGGAAATATTGTTGAGTGTATCGAGCTCAGCTTTCAGGCCAGAGACTCCTATTTTGGTGTGGGCCGCCGACGTATACATACATCAGGACTCTGATAACCTACTTTTAAACATGGTAACTAAAAAACTAGTTGCGGGGAAGAAAAAGAATGGTACGTTCACCATATATGGATGGGTTGTGTTTCCCATGTCCTTTGTGTTAGATATCCAGATATATGCATTGATCATGGTGCATCTTGTTTCCTTACAAGATTCCTCCATGACGCATACACTCTAGGATTCAGTAGCTCGATCACAAGGATGTCCACCTCAGTGATAAGGCTTCCATACAGGGACCAGTTCCCCAGGTGTTACCTCTATGTGGTGTACCTGCTATCCCACCAACAATAGAGCAGCCCATGGTACCTCCAATATCTACTAGCGAGAGGCACAGGATGACCGAGCTCTATGAGTCCCAAAGATTGAGAAACCACAGGTTCTAAGTAAAGCCTGAGCCTTATGCAGCTGTGGACTAACTTGAGGAGGTGACTATAGTTTTCCGTCTAGTGAGGACACCGGCGGACCCGATGGCGATCCTAGGAGAAAGCCTTCTACAGGCTTCCACAGGACGATGATGGAGTCTAATCACTTAGACCCACAATGAGGATTCTCGTTCCTGGATGGAGTTTGAGAGACTATTGAGGGATGAGTTATGTCTAGTTACACAGAGAGAAGTAAGTATCCATGAGCTTCTTCGTCTCTAGTAGGGTAGTCTGACAGTAGCTAACTATTAATCGAGGGTAACAAACCTACCTAGGTACTCGATGGAGATGGTACGAGATCAATACATTAGATCGTGGAAATTTTAGAAAGGTCGATTATGGGACATTGAAGCCTGTGTCATGCCTCTATTCATTTCAACTTATTTTCGAGTGCTCGAGTGGGCATTGGTGATCGATAACTTCTTGGCAGAGCAGAGACAATCAACGACAGTTAGCTGCAAGAAGACGGGTGCAGAAACCTCAACAGAAAGGATCTGACCTTAGGCACAATGGTCATGACATGGGATATTTCACAAGAGGACCTAGGACAAGTGATCGATATCCCATGACACTCAGGCTGGATCCAGTCATCCTAGGGAGAGGTGATGCTACTCGTGTGGCTATTGGGAGCATCCCCTTTAGAGATTCTCTGACCCGTTAAGCTTATAACAGAGAGGCGGTGGATGGACTAGTGAGGTGGAGGAAAAGAGAAGATAATATAGAACTACTAAGCGGTGATTGTGGAAGAGGATCAAGAAGACATGCATGTGGTGGACGAAGATTTGATCATCTTCCACCACCACCCATAGGAGGTCCACAATAGGCTTAGAGAGGCGGGGGACAAGGGTGAGGACAACTGCATGTGGTCAAGGCAAATGACCCACAGAATCCAAGAATGATAGAAGGTACGATCTTTGTCTTTTATATTATAACATCTGTACTTATAGACATAGGTTCATGTCCATAATTCCTCACCAGATGTCTTGTGAGAAACCTACAAATTCTGGCAGAGCCCTTGAATTGACTCTTACACATGGATACACCTACGAGAGGAGACTCGATGATCACACATATTTGTAGATAGTGTTATATTACCATTGGATGTGAGTGTTTTTTTGCAACCTCTAAGTGGCAGCGTCAGGGCCTTACAACGTCATTCTCAGTATGTATTGACAATCATCGGTCCATGCACAGATTGACTGCTTTAGGTGAAGAGTTCGATGTGTCCATAGCGATGGGATGATGTTTTCCTTGTCTCAGTGAATAGTAGACCTAGGCATCATAGAATGGGATCATGCATAATTGGGTGCAAAAAATCACTCATGAGTTGGGTAGTCATACCCTCAGAGAAGTAGATGTTGTGAGCTTCTAGTTCCCTATAGTAGTGGAGAAGTACGAGGACATATTTCTTGAAGATATTACAAGACTACCTCCCTTTTGGGAGATTGAATTCTGCATTGAACTACACCCCGAGATGGCACTGATTTCTTCATCAGCATATCAGACGGCTCCCACAGCACTTCGCGAGATGAGGGTGCAGTTGGAGGATTTACAGATCAAGGGTTTCATAAGACCCAGTGTTTCTCCCGGGGCAGCCCCAATTTTTTTTTCCATGAATGATTATGGGAGTTTGAGGTTGTACATGGATTAATGGTTCCTAAACTAGGTGACATTGATGAAAAAGTATCCACTACCACTGATTGATGAACACTTAGATTTAGCTGAGAGGGGCACAGTGGTTCTCGAAGGTTGACCGTCGACAATGTTATTGGTAGTTACAAGTACGGGATGAGGGTATACTGAAGATGGTTTTCAGATGCCTCTATGATCACTATGATTTCCTCATAATGCCTTTTCAGCATGACAAACTCCCACACAATGTTCATGGTAAATACAAACATGATCTTCTAGTAGTATTTAGACTAGTTCGTAGTGGTCTTTATTGATGAAATCCTTGTGTACTCAGCATCAGAAGTGGAGCATTCAAGACACATAACGATAGTTGTAGATGTACTCCAGGAGCACTAGTTTTATGGGATGATTTCAAGTTCCCATTCTAGATATAGGAGGTCTACATTCACAGACATGACATCTCAGCAGATGGAGTTTCTATGGACCCATCTAAGGTAGAGGATGTGTTTCCATGGGATCCACCTAAAGCTTAACAGAGGTGTGGTGCTTCCATCGATTGGTGGGATATTACCAGAGATTCAATCTTGATTTCTCCTGGATATAAGAACCTATGATATCCATGAACAAAAAGTAAAAACCCTTCTAATGGATGGATATTTGACATTATGATTTTGAGTAGTTCAGAAAGAGTTTGAAGAGCATCCCGATCTTGAGATTGCTGGATGAGGGTGTCAGGTACATAGTTTTTTGCGACGCATGAGGTACCATGATTCGATGTGTCTTGATGTATGGATATGAAGTGATTTCTAATGGTTTGCAATGAAAAAGACCGCATTAGAATAACTATGAAACCTGTTATCCCGAGTGCGCATCAGTAGTCTTCACGTTCTAGGCGTGAAAAAACTACATTATGGGCATGTGGTTTACAATCTACACTTACCATAAGATCATAAACTAAATATTATCACATAAGGATATGAATCTTAGGCATAAGTGATGGCTAGAGTTCCTCCAGGATTATGATTTTGAGATCATAGACACTCTTGGGAAGGTGAACAAGGTAGCAGATGCTCTTAATAGGAGATCAAACTTGTTGTTGTTGAGTGAGGAAACATAGCAGTTGGTCATGTTGTAGTGATCCTTTGTGGACTGAGATGATGCATCACACCTTCCGTCGATGGTTGTCACCCCTCTAGTCTTAAATCATTGTAGGGAGTCATAGCTTGGGGATGTCGATTGTGAGACATTACATGCCCAGTTATCCACAAGACATACTCCAGATTGATATTCCCAATCAGGTAATCGCCTTTTAATTTTAAAAGGAATAAATGTTGTACCAGTGGAATTGTGGGAGGAGGTATTGAGGGAATTTCATATATCTCCCTTTGAGGTATAGCCAGTCATATGGATGATGTAATCAGATCAATGATGACAGTTCTAGTGGCCAAGCGTGAATTAGGTCATAGTGGAGTTTTTTTCTCGATGACATACATGCTAGAAGGTGTGGGATGAACACTAGGTTCTATCAGGGTAAGATCACCCATAGAGGTACATGAGTGGATGTGGGATGGGATATCAATGGACTTCATGACAGGATTACCACAGATGTCTATAGGACATGATTCCATTTGGGTGACCGTTGACTAACTCACCCAGTCGGCCCACTTCCGAGATATCCGGGATTAGAGTTCTGTAGTTAGCTTAATACACCTCTACGTGGAGGAGATAGTTTGGCATCAATGAATCCCTTCAAAAATAGTCTAAGATTGTGATGGTGATTTCACCTCCTATTTTAGGGAGGGATTATAGGAGGCTTTGGGGACTCAACTATGCTTGAGAACAACATTCCATCCTCAAATAGATTGTAATAAGAAAATGACCATTCAGGATCTAGAGGATATTTTGTTGGATTATATCCTAGGATTCGGTCACGGTTGGTGGGATAACATACCACTGGTGGAGTTTCAATAAAATAATGGCTACCACTCCACCATTGGCTTGGAACTGTTCTAAGCCTTATATGGGAGACACAGCTGGTCACTGCTTTGTTGGACTGACCTTCGAGAGTCAGTGCTTATGTGTCCAAAGTTTGTGAGAGATACCACCGAGAAGGTGTAGATCAACTAGGAGCATATGAAGACTACACAATGTCAGCAGAAGTCTTATGCTGACAATGACAGAGACCTCTGGAGGTCGAGGAGGCAGACTATGTCGTCCTTTAGTTCTCACCTCGATAAGGGTTACTGAGACTTGGATGGGGAAGCAAGCATCTCTGAGGTTCATTGGACCTTTCAGGATATTGCATATATTTGAAGAGGTGGCATACCGCCTATATCTTCTGCCACAGTTGAACCTTGTTCATGATGTCTTCCACGTGCTGCGGATGAGGAAGGTATGTGCATGACCAATCACATGGCATCAACTGGGGAGAGATGGAAATCGAGGATCGAGCGACCTTTGTCGAGTACCTAATAGAGATCAAGGATCGGAAGGAGTGGATCCTTCATGGTCAATTGAGTCCCTTGTAGTGCATCTGATGGAAGCACAAGAATCTTCAGTAGAGCACATGGGGGAGGGAGGCTTATATCTGTACCTAGTAACAACTTATTTTGGAGTATCTCATGTTTTGGAATTTAAGGGATGCAAAGACCCAAGATGGGGAGAAATTAATGTCTCATATTTTTCATTTATTATTTTGAAAAGTTATACTGAATTACCATAGGACCATGATCTGAGATGAAAATTCTTACCATGGCCTGGTGAGCCTAGAATGTTGGTTTGAAATTTTTTTATTAAGTGAGTTGTTGGGGGTGAGTGATTTTGGCAGTATCTCAACAGATTTCCAGATAAAAAATCATAGAGCACCGTTGTGACGGGGACAACAACTTTATGTAAGAACGGGCCTATCCTCGACCAGTGTAGGTTGAGGGAAAAAGATAATTTTCATATGTTTTTAGTAAAATAAAATAAATAAAATAAATAAAAGTTTATTTTATTTTATTTGGAAACATTCACTGTAGTGCAATGATGATGAAGCTATTTCAAAAATTAATGCCACACCGTATTGCCTAAAAATAGCAACAATGACTCATTAATGTCACATCATGATGGAATAATGAAATGTGTTCTCTCATTTTATTGGGTTAATCAAATGTTATACATGGGGATAAATTGACGGAACTTTTTGAAGAGTCCTATTTGAAATGAACGACGTTGATCAAATGTTTGAATCATTACGCCAACAGAGTTCGAGGATCTCAACAATGATTACAGTAGATTTCCATCTTCAACGATCAATCCATTATCGAGTTAGGGGTTGTGTTATATATTTTTCCTTCCTTGATCTTTAATTAAATGTCAAACATGTGTAAACACATGAACCAGTTGACATGCACATCATCGTTCTAGTGGGAGGTATTTTCTTTATCCGGTTCATTCCAAAGACTTCATTTGTCAGGTAATATGTTTTATTCTTCCCATACCAAAAACTATAAAGGGTGAGGATTAACACCATGAAGAATGAAGATGGAGGTTCATTCCCTTTTTTTGTCCTCCTCCCTCTTCCTCTCTTTCTTTGTGTTCTTTATGGGGATATGAACAAGGAATTTTTGCACGCCCTTGTCTTGTCACAATGATCACAAAATGGAGTACATTCAATATGATGACCTAGCAGTGGTGCGATGATGATAGCGGTGGATGAATTAACATATTTCGAGAGTTATCGTTTTTCAAGCGTTCTTTGTGTGAGTAAATCAGTACCTGTTTTCAGGGCCGATCAGAGGCCCAAAACCCACAGATTTAGCCTTTAGGTGTCGGGGCGACCTCAACATTGGGGTTCCATGACAAACGGGTGGACGGATCAACGAATGAACATCACTGGATGCATGCCAGCGGTGAACTAGCGATTCTGGAAATTTATAGAACACACATCATGTATCCCGAAGAACATGTCATGTGTGTCTGGCTTTGTTGTGGCTTGGGTTTCGCGATGCTTGAAGAAATGACATGGGATGTTATTTAAATAAAATGGTCTATGGGTCATTAAGTGGGACTCACCGTGTATCCTAGGTGATACACAGACACGGGGAAGAGTACACATCTGTGTACTCCACCACACGACCAGACTATGATAGTTACATAGGTCACCCCATGTACCAGATACATAGGGTGGCACATGGGTTGAATCCATGTATGGGACACAACTGAATACATGGAGGTAACCATAGTTACTCGAACCCGATGTGTGGTCCATCCTACACATCGTTTACTTATCCTTCTATATGGAATGTTCCATCTAACTCAGGTCGTTGCACACTGGCAGTACCCCGAGTCACAAGACATGGTAGGTGACCCTTCAACATGTCGTGTATATCCTAGAACATGGATGGATCATTTTCACACCGTAGCATTGACATGTTTTTCCTAAATTAGTGCCCCCACATTTTCTTGTTCCCTTGAAGGGTAGGTATTGTTTCCTTCAATAGGAGTATTATCCCTTTAGGCGGACATTCTGAGATAGAGTCATCTGTCCCTTTGAGAGGCTCCAAGCATGATTCTCTAACCATTCATGAACATAGGTAGAGTCAAGTATCGACATGACTATTCCCATAGAGCGTCAATATTCTACTTAGAAGGTGAATCCAGATGTGTCGTGATATCATCGAAGGTCGTGGAAATAATCATCATCTATGTATCCTGATCTTTTTCCACTCATGAATGTGTTCTCCAAGAATGAGTATATCAGTTTCTCTTGACCTTCCCTTCAAATAGTTCTTCTCGAACAGATGTTATCAAGAACAGAAGACTATTTTAAAGAGTTATTTCATACTTGTTCTTCAATGAACCTTTGAAACGAATCCCTAGCAAGGTAATGCAATTGTTTGACTTGTCTCATGGCCATGAGTTTGGTTTTTGAGTATATTTGGATTATTTTTATCTTTTTATATGTTCATTAGACATATAATGTGTATAGATGATGGTACCTTTAATTTTTGTATCACTTTGTTAGTGTTGGGGGTCCTCTACTAAGTCTTGTTATACTCACCCCCGCACAGGATTGTCCCACACTTGTCGATTCTTAGGTAGACGAGCGGCCTTTTGATGGTTTCTAGGATGGAACTAGACCAGACCGAGATTCCTGAGTTCCCTAAAGGCCCATGTGTTCCAACAACTATGAGTATGAGTCCTATTACCTCTTTGTGCAAACAATTTAAACGTTTTAGTTTGCAGACTCTTGATTTTTGCAGGCTTGTATTCTTACCAATTTACTTTCATTACATTACATTATGTCTAATTCTGTCGGTTGGGTTTAGATGTATACGTACATCTTGTTCCTTAGTGATTGTTTACTTTCATCATATATAGACCTGGATATGATTGTGGGTATAGGTACTTAGTAAATTCCTCCCATGTTAGTGATATTATTACTCAGTGCTAGTCACCAGCCCCTGACCTGTTGGAGGTGGGCTTGGGAAGTCGCGACACAGGCCCTATTGAGACGGGTCATGACAGTATTGTTTGAAAACCCTGGGGAAAATTATAATTATAGGATATAATTATAATGTTTTTGTAATTAACATGTATAACCTAAGATAAAAAGCAGTTTTGATATATTTAGAAGAATGAATCCTGATTTAGGCATCCCATAATTTTTGTTTTCGGAATATATGGTACTCTAATATGATTATTCATACAAAAACTATGAATTTTTTCTTTTAGTAAATGGATGGAATATAGATGAATCATTGTAATACCGAATGTGTTGGAAAAGGAAATTATTTTCCTCCTAAAGATGATAATGTTGTGGTGTTTGGAATAAAAACATTATTGTTGTGATTATGAAACATTCCCATTCTGTGAATCATATTAATATTCAGAATGTTCAAAATAGAAAATAGTGTATTGTTGAGTCCTATATTTGGTAACACCCACTATCTTTTAGAGGATTCAATGGTACAATTGTTGTCTAAAAATGGATCAGTACCAATGGAAATATATATTCTATTTTATAGTGTTTAAAACAATTTTTTTAACCATTTATAATTTGGAAGATGAATCATATCAATGTTATATTGTTAGGAACAAAATAAAACCTGAGGAAATTTAATCTATGGAGTGGTATGACTTTCAGAGTATATTGTTACATAATTAATTCATTGTACAATTTATAAAATATTAGAGAAGAAATTATTTGATCAAATGTAGATTGATGAAGAATACATTATTGACAATGTGGAAAATTTTACAAGACTTGTGATTTATTCTTTTGGTATTATCACCCACTTGAATGTTAAATTTATCAACTATTCTATGGAATAAAAAGAAGTCTTCAAAGGTAATTATCCATAAGATAAATCTATATCTATTAAAAAATAATTCAATGTTCTATCAATTTAGAGATGGATATTGGGATTACCCATTAATCTCTTGGTATTGATTAGAAAGTGAAGATAAAATTCAAAGGAAATTGAAATAATTAAAATCAAAGACAAAGAAGACGAGATTTCCTTTACACACACTGTCTGGAATAAAACATCGAAGAAATTTTCATTAGGGTAATGATAAATGTTCTAAATTATTAATCTATGAACACTATGAAATCTATTAATGAAGCGATTAGAGGAATAAATTAGATAATAATGGAGAGATAGCACCACAGAAATAACCACCCACACTTCATGTTCTCAAATATAATGATTAAGGTATTTTTTCCAACATGTTATCAAATACTATTATTAATGATGATGGTGATCAATATTAGAAACTTCTTCACCTCATAGAAAATGGAATTATAAAATTATTATTATTGCCAATGTGGGTTATAATAATAGCGGTGAAAGGTAAACATAACATAAAATCAATAACTATTAATGTATAATTTGATTCTTGATTGTCCCAATAATTTATTTATGTAGAAATTTTTAAGGGTACAAAAGTACCACCATCATGACTATATTCTAATTATCTATAAAAATACCTAATCACATGATGATATCTTATCGAGACATGGATTTTTCTCTAATTTAATTAAATGTGAATGTTGTTCTTGAAAATATCATTATTCTACCTATAGTGGAATTTGATGTAATTTTAGGAAAGAAATATTTTTTTATATAAAAACTTTTTAAATTTCGACGAAAAATATCACATTTGATATTCTGAACTAGCATATGATCATTTAGTAGTGTTAAAATCAATATTAAATTTCAATGAAAATTTTGACCTTTATAAAGGTCTTGATTCCTATTCAAAAGGGGTGTTTATCTCAGATGGTTTGGGAGAAACTCATTATTGAATATATTTTTATTGAATGGAAGTTTTTTATGATTTCATGAATGAGTTGTCTTATATTCCATTAAATCATAATGTTCAACATTAAATAGAACTAATACCTAGTGATTCACCTTTTTCATAGAATCCAAATATAGTAGACACTATTTAGTAGTGGGAATTAAAGAAGAAACACAATAAAATCATGATAATAGATTCATTTGGGAATGTGAAAAAATATATGGCAAACATGTTATTTTTTTAAGAATAATGATGGATCTATGTGGCTCTCCAATGATTATCGAGAACTAAACATGATCACAAACAATAATATATATTCTCTACCCTATATTGATGACTAACATGATCAAATTTGTGGATATAAAAACTTTTATAAAAAAAATTCATTCTGTATATCATGAATTTGGGTTTAAGAAGAATTATATACCCAAAAGAACTATCAATATGAGGTACTAACACTCTAAATTTATAATGATTCAATTTTGTCACACTAATTACCTTGATATATTCATGAATTTAATGAATATATTCTTTATATATTACATTTGTTAGTTTATGTTAGTATTTATAGACGAAATTGTATATATTTTACGTGTAAGTAAGAGAAATAATATCACATTACAATTGTAATAAATCCCTTAATAAAGCAGAATTTTAATGAATATTTTACAAATTGTAAATTTTAGCAACACATATTCTCATTTTTGGACTATATAATCTCATTGGGGTGTATATTGGTTGATCCAAAAAATATAGAATCTATTAAATGTTTTCCAAGAAAAATAAATTGGGATAAGATACTTTTTTTATTGGATGGTTATTATCTATTATTTTGGGATAATTTATCACATTTGAATAATCCAATCACTATGTTATCTTAGAAGGGAGAAATTATCCTTTGTACAGATGAATTTTGGGGAAATTTTCAAGGAACTAAAGAGAATGTAAGATGGTGAAATTGTACATACACTACCCTATGGAGAAGAAGGTATCTAAATCTGCTGTGATTTATTAAAAAATAAACATGGATGTTTCCACAAAAAGAATTATTTAGTTATTTTTTATTCATAGTGATAATTGATGTTTCATGGGAATGGTGTGATGTAGTGATCATAATGTTTACTAATAATTTTCAATGAAAATGAAAATTTATATTTATCATGAAATGTGTGATATATATAGTGATAATAATATTCAAATTAAATATTACCTCAAAAGTAATTGAATATGAACCTGAGAATATGGTTGTAGTTGATTAAATATTATCACTCCTCAATACATTACCACCATGGGAAAGAAAATAATGTAGCCATTACATTGAGTCGAAAGGATTATATATCATATATATAATGAGGATAAAAAAATATAGAATATTGATTTATTTTCAAAGGATAGTTATAGAAATCTTGAAGGAAGGGGAGAAATATTAACCTGCATAAATGAATTTTTATCCATTTATCCAATAGAATATTAGAGGCATGGAAGTAAGATATGGAGTTAAAACATAAGGTAAGAAATGTTCTTTAGTTCAACCTAGATTATGATGATATTATATGGTTCACTAATTGTGTTTGTGTTACATCCAAGCTGTAACACCCCAACCCTAGTTAACTAGAGTCAGTGAATTATTATGTTACTTTGTCATGATCACAAGGGATTAAATCCTGAAAGACTGATCAGTTTAGTAGTCTTGGAAGTACTAGATACATTAACATGTTTTACATTACATGATGAAATAAAAAAACATTACGTATTCATATAACACACTCATATACCTTATCCTTTCCATGAAGGACAATCATAATATACTTCTTCACACCCTGGGAAAAAAATATAAGAAAGGGGCGAGCTCAAGTGCTTAGTAAAGATAAAAATACAATGAAAACTATCATAAATTAGCAAAATAAATTAAGGCAATGTACATGACTAAAACACAAGACTTGTAAACATAAACATCAGAATAATATTAAAAGGATAAATCAAAAAAAACACAATTTACATATTCCCATGTATATTCTACTAGTTGAATAATCACATGCATTATCAATATCCAATTTCATAATGATGGAATGCATAATGTCAGAAATCATAAATACATAGTCAATTATTCATGCAAAGACAAAAAATAAAATTTTTTCAAGGCCATATTCCTAGAACATAGTTTGTCCCATGAGACCTACCAATTCATCGAGGATCTATAGTGGGCTACACTCATCAAATAGTAAGTCCAATTCATTTCACATATGAAAAGTTTGAAAAATAACAGAAACATTAGTATTAAAACAAGAATACAAAATGTTAAATCATTATCCATAAACAATGAATGGTATAAAAATAACACATCCATAGTCAAACATATCAAAAAACCTTAAATACAATATGGAAGATTGTATCATAAAAAATCAACATCAAACACATGTAAAATCCATTAATGGATGTTGACTTAGATGAAATCAAAACTACTTTATATAAATTTAACATTCTATTATAAAATCATTTATAAGACACGTAATTATAAAAGAAAACAATTATTTTTTACATATTCTTATAATCTTGTAAGGAAAGCTTCAAAGATTTTATAACGGTGGAAAATATCTGCACCCTCCGTATATGTCAAAAACATTCTTACTTTAATTTGTCGACAAGGTCCTAGAGTACCTTGTTAGGAAAACGACGGAAATATTCCTTTAAAAACATTTTATAAAAAGTCAAACACGGATATAAATGAATATAATGATTATTCTAGGAAGTATTAATAATGTTTTTCAATACTTTTTTATGAAACACAGATGTGGAAGATAAAGAGGTCCCCAAAGATACTCAAGTATAAACATCCTCAGATAAATAAAGAGATTGTCAAATTAACCATTTCCTTGTACTTTTCCTCGTTGGAGGGTAGGTTAACTTGTAGTATAATAGTTAAATAATTGCTATTATAAATGAACTATATATATAAATATGATATTTTATACAATCTTATAATATTGTTTTGTTAATAATATTTTAGCAGTGTCATTGTTTCGGGTGTTAATATATTATTATTTCCATTATATGTATTATTGAATAAGACATGTTTATTATGTATAGGATGTATTTGATTCATATATATAATTATATTTAGTTCTTTAAAGTTATTTTTTATCATCAAATGAAAATTATTTTTGAATGGTTATGATGGGGAATTAATCTCATTGCGTTCATGGATACAGTAATTCATACATACGCAGGAGCAATAATGTCATTAAATTGAATGTGAAATATTATATAGTTGTATGTCATATCATATATACCGAATAATCAAAATGTTATAATTATTATTTACGAAAATTACAAATCTTTTTAATACCCGTCCAAATAATGATGTCTTGAATAACAACTACACCACTGCGCAGAGACGGTAAATCGTACGTACGCATGTATGGTGACTTTTTCATTCAAAGAACGGATAAAATAATTAATATGGTAGTAACATATTTATAATAACATCGAAATATGTATATTCTATGGGTGTTATTATTTTGGAATGGAAACAATAAAGAAATAGGATGTGGAAGAAGAACATAACTTTGACACATGTGATGAAAATATTACCGCTTCTTCGAGATATTCCTACTAATTTTTTCAAATGGGCTCCTCAATAAGGGTTTGTGATCAAAGGATTTCCTCTAGAATTAATTGAGGGTAGTTGTTAGGATATTTGGATCGGGTTTGGCTGAGCTAAATGGATTTGCAGGTGTGATTTTAAAATAAGGGTATGTACCCATTTATAATAGAGGTGATGGTCACTTTAGAAAAAACATGAAATATTATTTTATTATATAATAATATTCAGTCTATAATAGCTCCAAAAGGATTTTTTTAGAGGATAACGTGGGGAGGTGTCAAATAAATCTAATACAATAGGTTTTATACCGGTTTAGGTCACCCCATTAACCATTCATTTAGATTTAACTCTTAGTTAAATAGTTTATCTTTTACCATCTATTTTTGTAATATTGTAATAAATAAATTATATACATACTATAAGAAGACTATAGAACCCCAAGGGGTTAATTATTGATATAAAAACATTATAGTAGTCCTTTTATCAAGTTTTATATTTTATGGAATATTATTTCAATTAATAATATAGTATTTGTTTAAAAAACTCATTTTTTGTCAATTTTGACACTATTTAGTATTTTATTTTTCAGAAAGTCATAAAAATTTATATTTCTGAAAATAATTTATTAAATGAACCCTAACATGTTATATTAGCATATAAATTTTGTGGAATACATAAAAAGTAACAATTTTCAATTATATTAATATTTATAATTTCAATTAAGTTAGTTTTTCAATAATTTGGTAATTACTACATCATCATTATGTCGTAAATAAATTTAATTAATTAATGTATAAAAATCACAAATAAAATAATATTATGTAGAAAATATATTTCTCCATCAATTTAATGTTTATTGTCTAATATATCTTATGTATTACCTTATATTAAAAATATTTTAGTTATTAAATCTTTAATTTAACACTTCTAACTCTTCTTTAAATAATATAATATTAAAAGTCACAAACTAATCCATAAAAAACATAGATGATAATATTTTTTTATTGTGGTTTATTTTTGTCTAAATTAACTTATACAATAGAATTCGGACATGTGTTTGGGTAATTATTATATCATTTTTACCATTAATTACCCTATTTACTTTAAACTCTGGTAAATAAAAGTCATAATTTATTGTTCACCAAAAATTACTTTCATCTAATTGAACCACATTTTACATAATGATATCAATCATGTATCTTTTATTTTTGAAATTCAATTAACAGAAGCAGTAATATTACATTTTCTAAAATTTTTCAAATGCGCCCCGATGGTCGGTAAAAGACGGTATAATGTTCAATAAAATTTATTACATCTGATCATATTATAAAATGACTGCAATGAATTATATTGAACATATATAGGTATTATTTATCTCTATTGAATTTAAATAAATTTAAATTAAATAAATAATTATTTAAATAAAAAGTCAATTTTAAACAATAACGCACTGTTTTTAATTATTTATCAAAAAATGAATGTTTTCAGAAAAAACAAAAAATTCAACCTAATGTAATTTTAATAATATGAATAGAAAAATGAAGTCCATTTTGAAAAATAAAATTTATAAAATTACAAAAAGTGGGTATTACTATTCATGACGTCTCGTTTCATTGGTTGTGGTATGCTAAAACTCGAAGTTGGGTACAATACATGCTATTGTATTATTCAAAGGGAAATGTACTGTGGAAGCATAGTGTATTACATTATCCCATAAATCATATAATTTCTTCCTCAAAATTTCTAAAAACATTACTATAGAAAATGATTCTGTTGGTCCTTTATCATAATATTCATGGGTCCCCACATTTCCTCTTACATATTACGATTTATCCATAGAACCTTTACAAGACGAGTCAACCGGTTTCTCGATAATTGTTCACTGGTAACCGGAATATTTATAGGTTATTCACAATAAGGCAGAACATGTTCCAGTTCTATTTCATCATATGTGTGTACATGCATTGGGTCAGGCATTTATTTTCTCAACAGTGATACGTGAAACACATCATGATCTTCGGAAAGACATTGTGGCATTTCAAAACTATAAGAAATAAATCTAATTCGTTCAAGAATTTAGAAAGGTATGATATACCTGGGACTTAATTTTCCCATATTATAGAATCGTATAACACCCTTCCATGGAGATACCTTCAAGAAAACATGATCACATACTTGAAATTCCAAATCATCCCTTCAGATATTTTCATTACTCTTTTGACTACTTTGAGCTACTTTTATATGGTTTGGGAAACTATTCACCATTTAAATTGTTTACTCAACAATTTCAGGGACTATGAGTTATCTTTAACCATCTTCATCCCAAAAAGTTTGTGTGTTATATTTCTTTCAATATAATGGTTTATATGATTCAATATGAACACTTGAATGGAAGCTATTGTTATGGGAAAATTCCACCAGAGTTAAATACTAAACCCACATGCCTTGAATGTCAAGTGAGGAAGATCACAACATGTCTTCTATGGTCTAAATAATTCGTTCTGATTGTCCATTAGTTTGTTGGTGTTCGGTAGTGCTGAAACCAAGTTCAATATCCAGGGCCCTCTAAAGTCGTTTCTAGAATCTTGATGTAAAACAGGGATCCGGATTAGAAAGAATGATAGGGGTACTCCATGAAGTATTACATCTTCATTAATATATAGTTTTATTAAATGTTTTAGTGGTAAATCTTCTCTTATAGAATAAAAATGTGTTATCTTGGTATAACAATCAACAATGACCCATATTGCATCATTCCTTCTAGGAGTCGTTGGTAGCCCCATGACAAAGTACATAATAATATCATCCCATTTCCACTCAGGTATGGTAAGAGGTTTCATGAATCCTATAGGATATTGTCTTCCAGCCTTCACCTATTGAAAAACCATATATCTTGACACTTAATCAGCAATCTCCCTCTTCATGTTGTCCCACAAAAAATGTTCCTTCAAATGTCCGTACATCTTAGTGATACCATGGTTTATAGAGAAATTGGTGCTATGAGAATCATCAAATAATTCCATTTTTAGATCAGGTATATCAGGAACACGAAGTCTCTTCCCAAATTTCAAAATTCCATCTTAATATATGAAGTTGATCAATCTCCCATCAGTCACAACTTTACTTCTCTTTTGAAACTCCTCATCATTAGTCTAATAACTTATTGTCCTTTTGATTAATGATGTTTTTGAGTCCATTTGAAATGTATTGATGTTTCACCTTCAACGGTTATTCCCAAATCAATATTTACAAGATATATGTATATACGGTCCTTTCCAACTATCATCTTGTTCAAAACTCCATCATCCTTTCTACTCAAAGCATCTTCCACCTTATTTTCCTTCCCTACATGGTAGTGTATGGTGAAATCATAATACATGGGTAGTTAAATCCATCTTCATTGCCTCATGCTGAGTTTTTTCTCTGAGAACGTATACTTCAAACTCTTGTGATCAAAATAAATCTCACATGTTTTACCATAGAGATAGTGACTCCATATCATCAGAGCAAAGATTACAGATTCTAACTCAAAATAATGAGTGGGATAGTTTTGTTCACGATTTTTAGCTACAATGGTGAATAGGAAGTAACTCTATCATTCTACATAAGGACATAAAAAATTCCTTTCTTGGAAGCATTAATATAAATAAAAAACCCATCATTCCCCATTAGTAGCGTCTATATATTAGAATTGACTAATCTTCACTGCAGTTCTTCAAAAAAATTATTCACACTATTTTTTCCTAACAAACTTAACCCCTTTACATATGATCTTTGTTAATGGGTTATCCAATCATGAAAAATTCTAGAAGAATGGCCCATAATAATCCTCTAAACCAATAAAAATGTGTACCTCGATTATACTCATCTGTTCTGGACATTCTTGGATTGCTTTTGTCTTAGAATGATCAACATAGATTCTATCAATAGAGACTATAATTCCAAGAAACGTAATCTATGGAAAATATAATTCACACTTGCTAAAAAACTCATATAATTCATTTATTTTACGAGTCTTTAGAATAATGCGCAAGTGATTTTCATGAAGTTCATAAATTTTGGATTCTACCAAGATATCATCAATAAATACCACCACAAAGCCATCAAGATATTCCTTAAAAAATACATTCATTAAATCCCTGAGGAATGAGGGTGCATTTTTTAGTCCAAATAGAATTACTGTTAACTCATTTTGCCCATACCTGGTTCAATATGTTATCATTGTAAATTATTCCACCTTCACGCACAATTGATGATATCCTGATCGAAGGTCAGTCATTTAAAAATAATTAGTTCTTTGAATTTGATCAACTAAATAATCAATGTGGGGTAGGGGATATGTTTAATTTATTATTATATCATTGATCTCCCTCTTGTCAATGCAGAACCTCATATATCCATATTTTTTAACAAAAAGAACAGGGGCTCCCCAGGGAGAATTACTTGGGCGAATAAATCCATTATAACTCGATTCTTCTAGTTTTTTATTTAGATCCACTAATTCCACTATGGAATTTCTATAATGACTCATCAATATAGGCCTTGAATGAGGAATTAAATCAATGGAAAAATGAATTTATCATTTTGGAGGATGTTCGAGTAAATCTTATTGAAACACATCAACATATTCTTGTACAATAGGTACATATTCTATTTGAACATTCTTGTCCTCACATATAGTTATTTCATTGTCTTCCTCCCATATAATTGAATTTATTAGAGATATTGGGGGTGAATATAGATATGAATCAGATGGTGACATTTTTTATCTATAGATACCCGAAAGTCCAATCCAAGCAAGCTTGGACCACCAAATTTATTAATAAAATAAAAGTGCAGAAACAGGAGAAGGAATAGAGAGAGATTACAAGTCAAAACATTCATAGTCACCACCCCCATACCCGGTCGTGTCATCAGCTTCAGCTGATTCCCATTCTGATTGGGTCTCGTATTGTTTAAGAAGCTTCTTATAGAACTTCTGTTTGTCCATCTGCTCCTTTGATAGCTTCTCAATCTCCTTCTTGGAAGATGCCCTAGTGGTCACGGTCCTCGGAACTGCAGAGTAGTCCTTCCTTGGTTTCCTTGAAACAGGGGCAGATCTGACACCCTCATTGTCAGAGCCTCTTTTCTTTTCTCCTCGGACAATATCACTATATGATATCGTAGTTACATCCAAACCTATTCCCTTGGTCTCAACATGAGAGGCACCCCCTTCGCAGAGGGTTAGGTCCCCAACACCAGGAGTGGGTTCCTCCGCCCTTCCTTTCTCAGTAGTCTTTGACTTGTCACCATTGCACGAGACCCTGATCGGTGTACACACCTTCCCCTGTTCATCTTCAGAAATGTTCCCCCATTTCTCATGAAACTCAGATATCTGAAATTGCTTCTGGATTTCATGATGATAATCAACATGTAATTGCACATCACCCTGAACCTGGTGAGAGTCAGGGATCATATTATCAGAAATGATAACCTCATGATCTCTAGAAGGGCCGCTATAAGATCTTTCTGGAGTAGAATCAACAATCAACTCTTTGCCCTTTGAAGGAGTCGGCACATCAGGGACTGCCTTCATAGGAGGGTCGCTGTCCTTGGTGACATGCTTTGGAGAGGATGATTCCTTCAAAGTATCCTTTTTTCGACATAGATTGGAGGGGTGTCCTCGCATCCCACACTCTTTACAAGAGTTGTTTTTACGACACAACTCCAGAGAGTGCCCCACAGTCATGCATTTAGTGCATAAAAGAGGCATCTTTTCATATTCAACATCAATTTGAATTTGATCAGGCGGAATAGAAAGAGTTACCATATCAATGAGAGTGGATCTGAGATCAACTTCCACCAGCATTCTAGCGAAGTGCCCAAATCGGACATCAGTTGTTTCCTTGTCAAGGCGGATGGGAGTTCCAATTGTCGTTCCAATATCATGCAGGATCTCTGGATGCCAAAGAACCCAATTAAGACCATGAAGACGCACCCATACCTGAGCGAAGACATTTTTTGCATTCGAGACATTAAAGTCAAGTGACCATTCGTGCAGATGAAGCCATCCCGGTTTTAGAAACATGGAACCAGAACTCCATGCCCTAATCTTGAGATCCGCCGATGGAAACAAGCAGTGAAAGAATCCCCGCCCAAGGGAGACACATTTCCAGCTAGCAAAGCCCCACAACATCGAAATTCTGCGGAATAAATCTTCACATTTCCAGGGTTGCGCACCTTTAGGAAGAACAATGCGAGCAATCAATGAGTTCTCACCCAATGCCAACCTTTCAGCAATCACACCGGGGTTCGCCTCAACGTGAGCCAAAGATCCCTTTCGAAGAATCCTTCGAAAGCAGGAATTCTCAATCTTTTTCTGATCCGATAACGAATCCTTCATCACATCAACAAATGAACGTTTTCCACATGATGCGGCACCAACAGGAACCCTCATAGATTCCTGAAACTGACCAATATTGACATCGGAAGAGGCAAACTTCAAGACCTCCTTTACCTTGGACCTCGAAGAATCCCAAGCAGACTGGTTAACGGAATTGCCAGGCGGAGGTTTCGCAGCGACGCAACGGTCCACCCTCGCCGCACCATCCTCCGATCTCATCAGAGAAATCTCACAAGAGGAGACCTTCGCGCCACCAGCCGGTGCGACATCAGCAGAGGAAGCCGCCAGATTTTTGGAGCTGCTCGGGTCCGCATCCTTCCCAGAAGGCCATTGCTCGCCGGAGGAGACCACACCACCACCCGACGCGCGCAAATCACGAGAGGAAGCCACTGATCTTCTGACATCGGAACTCGCCACTAGTTTTCTGACATTGGAACTCGGCGCTGGTTTTCTGAAATCTGAACTTGGCGCAGAGGAAATATCGCTCGGAGCCGGATCCTTCCCCACCGATCGCATGTCGAGGCGATTGAAACCAAGGAAGTGCGGAATCGCCATCTCCGTAGAAAACCCTAGCAGACGCCATCCCGCGCCGTCGCTCGGTTCGCCTCCCGTCTCGCCTCCCGTCTCGCCATCATCATGGACCCCCTTTTATCTATAGATAAGGTATTCATTATCACCATCATCAAAAATTGTATCTTCATTCTTCTAATAATAAATTTTCATATCATGGTCTGAAAGCCAGTCCATACCGAGGATTATATCAAATTAAATAATGGGTATAATAGTGAGATCAGTAGATAAAGCATGTTTCTATGAACTAATGAAAACTAAATGAAAAAACATTTTTTCAATGATACTTCCCTTTGGAGTAATGAAAAAAAACTCAAATGTTAAATCAAATTGGAAATATCTAATTTTTTTACAAAACTGGGATGATATGAAACAAAGCTATGATCTAGAGTAAAATAAATTATTTGATAAATTTGTGTAAACCATTAAATTACCTTCCACCATATCATTCAGAGCTTCATCCTCACCAGTAGTGATCACATAAGCTTGGCCTTTCTCCCTTGGAACATTAATAGGTATGTTTTTGGGGCACTTAGGACATTCATTTTCATGATGTCCCATTTATCTATAATTGTAGCATTCAACTTTGATAACCTCTTTCTATACATTGTAATCATGAGTTTGGTGGCCTTTTCACCACCCTTTTAATAGACTCTGATTTCCTTCAGAAAAGTACCTAGGTGTTTCTTCTGACGTTTATTGGAGGGTGGAAATTCAACTTTTCCCTTCATCCCCTTATTTCCATTTCTAGAGTGTTTACTAGATCTCTTCTTCTCTTTAAGTGCTTTAATGTAGTTAGACATAGAGAATTCATTTTCAGTCTTGATATCACATGAGAAAAAATCTATATATGATGAAAAGGATTATTAGACTAATTATCAATGGAGAAATAGTTTTAACCCATCAATGAATTGATCAATCTTACTCCTTGGGTTATGTATATAATTTAGTACATGGATATCTGACCTTGTAATGTTAGCCTCATACTATGAGACATTATCATCCTCCTTTACCCTTAGTCTCATAAATTTCTTTTTCAAATCATCTCAATTTTCACGAGGAATGTATTTTTCAAGGGAATTATCTTTAAACTCCCTCTATTCCATATTTTATACTTCTACATCCACCATTGCATTTCAAATCAATGACCACCATTGATCTGCATCTCCTGTGAGGGGATAATCTGCCATACCAACTTTTTCCCTTTTGATACTCCCCAAAGCATGAAATATTTTCTCTAAGGAACTTATCTATTGCTCAGCTACAAATGGATTTGTAGTCCCATTTAATGTTGGTGGACGTTGTCTCATGAATTGGTCTAGCATTGATCCTCCACGTTGTGGATCAGGGGGCTCCATATGGGTAAGGTTTTTATTCATAACCTATGTGTGTTGTCCAAGTATTGTTATAATGTATTATGCACCGGTTGTATCACCAACTCCACTATAATTCTCCTGAGTAGGACGGAAATCCCTATATTGTGTATGTTCGTTGATACTATTTCCATTCCTTCAACTTTGTGCCTTTTCTAAAAAAATGAAATACTCTAGATTAGTTTTTGTATCGCAATACATAATTCCCAACTAATAAAATTCCAAACATAAATTTAACAATTAACACATATAATCCCTAATCATGAAAAAAAAAATTATTGAGGAAGTATATACTCATAAATCCTTCATAATGGGTAGTAAAAAAATGTGAATTATTCAAAGCATATCCCCCCGGAGTGTCATAACCAAGAGTTCCTCAAGGCTCGTTGTCATGTTATGGGTACCCCGAGTCACGCCCAAAACTAATTGTCGGAGTTTTCACTCATAGGTACATCTGTTCTAGAGCTTCCTCTACCTACTCATATCCAGATAGGGATGCATTACTTGGAAAATACACAAAATTTCTAAATTATAAAAAATTAAGGATGTTCTTATATAATAATATTAAAATTCTATCTTATGGTAATATTCTCAAATTAGAGTTTTTATAAATCTAATTTCCATGGTTTCAACTAAAATTACTCTAATACCAACTATAACACCCTGACACTAGTTATCCAGATTTGGTAAATTATTACATCACATATTCATGACCAGAAGGGATACAATCTTGAAATACTGATCAGTTTAGTAGCATTGGAAGTACTATATACATTGAAATGTTTTACATTACATCATGAAATATAAAAAAACAACATTGTGTCTTCATTGAACACACTCAAATCCCTTAGTCTATCCCTATAGGTAAATAATAATATACTTTTTCACACCCTATTAAATATAAAATAAAATAATTGGGTGAGCACAGATGCTAAGTATGGATAACAATATAGATGAAACTATTATAAATAAGAATATTTCATTAAGGCATTTTATAAGACTTTAACAGAAGCCTTTTAAATATAAACTTCATAATAATATGGAAAAGATAAATCAAATAATTCCATTTATTTACTGACATGGATATTCTACTAGTGGAATAATCAAATTCTATATCAACAGAATATTTCAAAAAGATGCAATGCATAATGTCGGACATCATAATCACATATTCAAGGAGTCATGCTAAGATTAAAAATAAGATTTCATCAAAGCCATATGATAAGACACTTGTTTGTCTCATGAGATATACCAATGCATAGAGGAGCTATAGTGGTCTCCACCCATCACTTACTAAGTCAAATGCATTCCTCTAATTAAAAGGTTGAAACATAACATAAACATTTGTATTAAAAATAGCATAGGAACTGTTATTACATTAACTATAAACTATGAATGGTATAAAAAAATAAATCCACAATAAAACATATAAAAAATCCATCCATACAATATGGATGAATCTATCATAATGAATCAACTTCAAACAAGTGAAAAAACCATTAAACGATATTGACATATTTGAAATAAAAACAATTTGAGAGAAATATCTCTATCTATTTTGAATTCTTTTAAAAGTAACATAACTTTAAAAAAAATTACATTATTCATATAATCTTTGTAAGGGAATCTCGGAATATGTTATAATGGTGTAAAATGGCCACACCATCCATACACGTTAAAAAACATCCTTACGTTAAATTGTCAAAAAGGTCATTAAGTACATAGTTGGGAAAATGACAGAAATATTCCTTTCAAAACATTTTATAAAAAGTAAAAAAAGGGAATAAATTACTTTATCCCATATTACATAAACTAGTAAAAAATGTTTTGAGATAAATTTTTATGAAACCCGGATGTGGATGAAAAAGAGGTCCCATTTTATACTCACATATAAACAACTTCAGATAAATAATGAAATTGTAAAATTTATCCTAACCTTGTGATTTTCATTGGAAGAGGGTAAATTAATAACATGTATAATAGAAAAATCAGTGTGTTTATACAATAACCATATACATAAATATGATATTATATATGAACTTCTAATATTGTTTTGTTCATAATATTTTAGTAGTATCATTGTTTTGGGTGTAAACATATTCATTTTCCTTTATATATTATGTTACATAAGCCATGTCTGTTATGGATATGATGTATTTGATTCATATCCATAATTATATTAAGTTTATAAATACTATTTTTAATCATCAAATGAAAATTATTCTTGAATGGTTGTGATGGGGGAATTAATCTCATAGTGTTGGTCGAAACAGTAATCTGTACGTACGCACAAGCGACAATATCATTAAATTGATGGTGAAATAGTATATAATTGGATGTAATGTTATATATAAAGAATAATTATCATGTTATATTTATTATTTATATCAATTTTAAATCATCATTGTAACCATCCATGTAAGGAAGTGTTGAATAACAACTACACCACGACATTGAGAAGATAAGCCGTACGTACACACGTATGGTGACGTTGTCATTCATGTGATGGATAGAATAATGAATACGGTTGTACCATAATAATAATAACATCGAAATATGTATAAGGTACATGAATTATCATTTTGTAATGGAAACAAAAAATTAAGAGTATGTGGAAGAAGAAGAAGATATCTTTGAAAGAGGTGATGAAATTATTAGCTCTTCTTTGGGCACTTCCTTTTGATTTGATCAAAAAAGAACCCTAGGATGGATTTATGGTCAAATAAAGGCATATATGATAATTTTAATGTAGGTGGGAGTATATTTTGGCAGGGTATGGCTGATTAAAATTGATTTGGTGGTTTGATTTTGAGAGAAGGGGAAGTACCATTTTATAAGATATGTGTGGGTCACTTTTGAAAAAACATGAAATATTGTTTTATTATACATTCATTTTCGGTTTATAATGTCTCAAAAGGGACTTATTTCGAGTTTAAGGTGGGGATGAGTCAAAAAATACTCAAAAAATATGTTTTAGACATGTTTTGGGAACCATATTAGCCATAGCTTTTAGATTTAACACTTAGTTAAATAGTTTAAATTCTACCATGCATTCTGGTATCATTTTAATAAACTGTTAATAAATATACTTTAAATTTCCAAGATACCCCATGTGGTTCATTATTGATATATATATAACCTTATCTATGTCCTTTGGATGATCATTTTATTTTTTTTGGAATATTATATCAATTAATAATATAGTATTAGTTTTATAAAGTCATTTATGTCAATTTTGACACTACTTAGTATTTTATTATTGTTAAAGTCATGAAAACATTATCCTTTCGAAAAAATTAATCAATCAACAATAACATGTCATATTGTCCTAAAAATTATTGGAATACATCAAGCGCCTCAATTTATAATTATATTTATATTTATAATATTATTTATTTTAATAATTCATTAATAAGGTAATTATTGCATCATCATTGTGTCAAAAATAAATTTATTTATATAAATTATAAAAATCAAAAATAAAATACTAATATATAGAAATTTTTTTATCTTTCTAATGAATATTTATAGTCGAATTGATCTTTTGTATATCCCTAAATTTAAAATATTTTAGTTATTAAAAGTTAAATTTAACACTTTTAACTCTTTTCTAATGAAAATAATAATAAATGTTCTAATATAATAAATGTTGATTAAAAGGGATCATATTTTACTAATAAGGTTGGATTTGGTCTAGATACTCTTATCCAATAGAATTATGACATGTGTTAGGGTAATTATATTATCAATTTTACCTTTAATTACCCTATTTACATTTTACCATGGTAAATAAAATTCAAAAGTTCATATTCACCAAAAATTATTTTCATCTTATTAAAATAAATTAAGATTATTGATGTCAACTGTGTCTCTTGGATTTTTTAAATTCAATTCACAGAAGCAGTAAAATTACATTTTATGGAAATTTGCAAATGTGCCTAGAAGGTGGGTAAAAGACGGTAAAAGGTTAAATAAACTTTTATACATCTAATCATATTATAAAATGACTCAAATGAATTATATTGATATTATATAGGTATTATATAACAATTTATAACTAAAATACATATAAATAATGTAAATAATTCTTAAAATAAAAAGTCAGTTTTAAACAATATGAAGTATTTTTCACTATTCATAAACAATTCAAAGTTTTTAGAAAAATACCAATAATTCACCCTAAGATAATTTTGATATTATGAATCCAAAAATGATTTCCATTTTAAAAAATAAAATTTATAAGGTTTCAAAAAGATGGTATTACTATTCATAATGGATAGTTTGATTGGTCGTGGTGTGCTAGAACTCAATGTTGCGTACAATTCAAGCAATCGTATTATTCCATGGGAAACATACTATGGAATCTTGGGGTATTAACGAAGCCATATTTTAAGAAGGATCTATTGGATTAATCTCATAGTTTATCAATCTATATTAATCATAGATTTTTAATGATTTATATAGACGTGAATTTGTATTTACTGTGAGGAAATATGTAGAATGAAATTCCAATGTATATATTTAGTTCTTGGTATGTCACCATCTTAATACTAAGAGGCAAAAATATATGTTGATGTTAAAATTGACTCTCATATACGAATATAAATATAAACAAAACTTGATTTTTTTTACTTTTAGAGCCCCTAAAACATTTAAACATGATGATTCTTTTTGTTTTGTAGTTGATTATAGTATAAAGTGTAAAAATAATCCCCAAATCATTCTCTGGAGAAGATATAGAGTGGTACTAAAATTAAGTGCCCTCCCCAAGACAATAGTTTCTTGAAATAAATTCTGAGGGACTATGAGAACATTAGAGGATAATTTTCCCTCAGATTGAAAATAACATGATAAAGAAGATATAATAAAAAGGATAAGATATTTAATAAAAGATAAAGTAAACCACATAACCCCATAAAATACCCACGGTAATAATTTTAGAGGAAAAATTGAAATAAAATTAAAATATGAAAGAATAAAACCTCAATTAATGACATTGAAGGCACCAAGGACGCACGAAATAAGACTAATAAGTAGAAACTCAAAATCTCCAACACCACTAAACATAATCACATTGTCAAGGAATGACAATATTGGATTACAAAACCTAACACTCCATTGTAAATTGGAAATAGATATCTGTAAATTAATTAATGTTCCAAAGAAGTGGTCAAAATAAAATTCTTTATAATATCCTTAAATACATCCTAACAACAACCTGTAGGACATGAAAATGTTAGTACATTTTACAACAGATACCATAGAATAAGATGAGTAGTATATATATGATAATAAACAAGTTCCATTGAAAAATTCAAAAAATTATTTAAAAAACAATATCTTCATATTTTGAATAATGATTTCATTTAATAAGCATGCAAACATACACCTCTACGCACTCAAAATAGGTGTCACATATTGACTGTTTTACTTTAAATACATACTCTATCACACTTTATTGATGGTACTTGAAAAACATGGCACATACCATTGTCACATGACCTCACATGAATACTATTATTCCAATTCACCAATTAAGAAATTTATCTAAACATAGATTCTATATTTTAAACCACACATTTTGAATTAATATCAACCAGGGATATCCCAAATAAATCTCAAAAGATATTTCAAATAATTCATAAGATTGTTTTATAAAATATAAAAAAAATAATATTCCAAAACAAAATATCTTTAGAAAATCCACCTACATCAAGACAATTATCAAGAAATATAATTGGTGATTCCATAGATCAGTCATATTTCATCATATTTTATTTTATTTACACAATCAAATTCCCTAATATACGATGGAAATAGATTTCATGCATTGAGATCTATGACAATTTCCTTTGGGATCCATATAAGTCAATTGGAAAAAGAAAAGCATTGTGTGTGGATTTAAAACTATAAGACATTTTAAAAATAGATGAAACTAATAGATTCTAAATTTCTATTGGTAATTAACTATGTGAATTATTTGTGAGGAAAATTCCAAGACAAACCTTTCAATGTTTTGTTTTATTTTCCAAATAAACACAATCCACATCATGAACTTTTTTCACTTCACGAACATACTCAGCCAAAAACTATGTGATAATTTTCATGATATGAATGCAATTATTGCTAAATTACCTATAATATTCATATCATGAAAGAAAAATTCATAATTTGAATATTTGATATCAAATTATTTGTATCCAAACTCATAGTTTTAATTTCGCTACACCTCGGAACACTTCCAATAGAATAACCCAATGAATTTGAATGTTAAGAAAACAAAAGTGGTGGTATACCTTCGTTGGAGGGGTGTTAAATTATCCTCGAAATTTTTCTTTCCATCATTGGGAATCAAAATATAAATACTTAACTTAAACAAGACTGAAAAGTTCTCTAGCACAATCATTTACCTTTCCCATGGTTCCTTTCGAAAAAGAATATTCCTTCATAAAACCTACACCAAAAAATTATATCACCCTAACAGGGTCTTTTTTTATGCAAATAGAATATAAAAATGTTATTGGATAAAATTATAATTTTTAAATAGTGTATCATTATCATGAATATTCACATGAAAAGATAAAACAGACACTTCTTTATTTGAGAATCATAGAAAATTTTACGGAAATAACTGATTCTCAGTGGTAAGGCTAGTTGATTGGAGAAAATGAAAATCCACTCAACAATATCAAATAAAAATATAAATAATGGTTCTAACTTTAAATATTACACCAAGAATAGATGAATATGTATTGGTGAAACAATCAACAGGACATGGTCACTCACATCGAAAGATAAGGGCTAATGATGATTTTTTTCATTTGATTTCTATTTTATCAATGTTACCTCCATATTCTTTTGGATAATTTACAATTTATATTGTATTATGGAAAATGATATGACTAATATATAATGTATCTCATGATTCCTTCCATCACAATCGATAATGATATGGAAAACTAGAAAAATCTTTAATTAGGCCACTTGAATGATCTCTTAAAAGCTATTATTTCTTTGATAATTCCACCAAAGGTCTATGAACATACCAAAGGCTAAAAATCTCCATGACACATGATATAAGAAAATCATGTAATGATTTAATTTTTCATTATCAATACCCATCCATTTGTGGATGATATTTTGTACTCATGGTTATTTGACTGATGCGAATTTGTTACAAAGACTGCTGAAATTGAGAAGTGAATATAGGACCTATTTTATATAAAATTAAATGTGTAACCCCATTAAACATGACCAATTTTAAAATATAATAATTTTACATGTCCTCAAACATGTTGGATTCTAATATGGGTATTAAATGTGATGACTAAGTGATTCAATTAAAAATCACCAAAATTGAATAATTCTTTTGACAAAAACACTATAGACATGAAAAAGTATCCACAGAAATCTATTCCCACTTTTAATCAATTATAAGAATACATAACGACATACCAAATCATTTTTCATTACCTTATTTTACCTTTATACATGTTATGTATTTGATCAAAAAATCAGGAATCTAACATCTTATTCCAAACCATTATAAACAAGTCTCCATTTCGGTGTACATTTTTTAAATAGTCAGATGAATTGACCATTTCTAATAGTAATAGGTCGAAATATTTTATTCCTAGAAATACTAATGAAATATAATCCATTAATAAAAAAAATAATAAAGGGTTTCCATTCCCTATAAATCTAGGAGAAGTATCCCCACTATTTAGGTTTTAAGTAATGGTAATCTAACCAGGATAAACTGTCCTATTAAGATTCAGCACATACATAAAGTTAGGGACAATACTATCTAGGAAAGAAATTGCATGATAACCCTTTGTGGTAAAATCTAGATTTATATCATAAATCACACTAATTAACTACCTTTGGTTATTATATTCTCATAAAACATCACTATAAAATTTCTAACTCAAGGCATTTTCCATTTATTTACCTTTATCAAGTGTTAATAATGAGTTCAAATAGATGATGTAGAATCACTTCACCCACATTAATTTCTGATATATCAAGTATCATATAGAAAATAAGTGTTTCAAACTCTTATGTTTATTAAAAATTGTGAAAATTTGTCCAAATAGGTTATTTTTCCATGATTTTTAAGGAATAAGAAACTATAACTAATTCTAGCACTTTTATATTATATATTTTTTCTCACGCAATCAAAATTGTCTTAAACCATAGGCCCCAACATGATGTCCCTGCAATAGAATAGAACTAAGAAATGATCAGTATGGTATATAATATACAACATATACCTAACATAGTTCATAAAATATACGTATGGGTGACGATTTTTGATAATATTTAATCTCTATAAACGATTTCTAACAAATAAATTTTCTTGTGAATTGATCCCAATATCTTTGAAAATTATTCACAGTATAATAAATTCTTGATAAATATTGACAAAAATGATGGTAAGTACCTCATAATATCATAAGGGTGAAGTTTTAAAAAAAATTATTTGGACCCTTATAAGATATAACTACATGTATCTCTCCTAGGACAACTGATATACGTTCATTACAAGTAAAATTGCTAAATTAATTGACTAATTTGATCCAGGAGTCTCACATTTGAAATATATCATATTTTTTTTATTCTGATGTATTATGTACAATTTATATGTTATCCTCATGGTCATTTCTACTTTGATATTATTCTAGGAAATCATAAATAAATTATGAAAACCAAGGATTTGTGGTACCTATGGAAGATAAGTTTCGTTGAGGGCATCAAGAATGTATATGCATTCCTCAAACAAAAGTGAAAGAAATCATACTCATAATTTCCATAATGACCATGAAATGTTGTCTTCAGAATATCCTCACATTAGACTATAAGATGATGGTACCCTACCCAGTGACCAATCCTAGAGAACCACTTGGATCCATTTAGCTGACCAAATTGGTCATCATTTTTTGTATGAGTTTACCATTTTTTAATCATACCTCGATTCAATTTTTGATAATTAACACATAATTGAATATAATTGTCTTTCAAAATCACAAAATAATTGGTGGAAACAAAGGCGGTGTACTAGGTATGATAAAACCCTTTCCGCCTCATTGAGATGAACCTTTAATTCACACAACACTATCAGATGAATTCTATTAGATGGCAATGAAATAGAGATTGTTCTTGAGAGTGCGTCAGTTGAAAATTTTATTTCTTGGTCAGGTGGTTACCTGTAAGAGTATTTTGTAAAAATATATATTTTTTATCTGATATATAAGAAGAAGTCTAATTTTTTATTTCATCTATAGTTTTGATTGACATTGAACATAATTTGTTTCAGTTGGTTCTATATACTATTCCAAAAGTTCTTACGTTACCAAAATTTATAAAAAATTCCCCCCTGAATATTTAATGAGATCCAAGTGTGGATGTGGAAATCATTTCTTATCAAATGTAATATATATTAGATTTAAAACTGACAACATATTTCATTCCTGATATCAGATAAGGAACATCCATTTCTAGGATCATATACTCCAAGATAAATCAAAGTGAATCAATAGTGATGAAACATGCAAGGAAATTGAAACCGCTAAACTCTAAAATTCTAAGGGGTATCATGATACTCCTTATATGTGGTATTATTTTCATTTATCATCCCAATTGATCAACCATATATAATGTATGTAATGAATGAGA
This sequence comes from Viscum album, assembly GCA_963277665.1. Lineage (NCBI taxonomy): Eukaryota > Viridiplantae > Streptophyta > Magnoliopsida > Santalales > Viscaceae > Viscum > Viscum album. Next base: position 1,787,614,380 of record OY728142.1, read on the forward strand.
TGTTCTAGTATCAATCAAAACATGCCTAAGAGATGAATACATAAAAATAGTACCTAGAATTTTGAGGGACCTGGTTTCCCTCTCCCTATAACATGATCTACTCCAAAATGATGTTGATCAGAAACCATGTGATAGCTCTAGATTCCTTATTGTGGTGTCTATGTTTCAAATAATGGGTTCCTTGATGTGTCCTCATTCAAATATTTGTGTGGTAAAAAAAATATATAATGGGGATATTTCATCCTAGAATTAGATACCTAAGGATGATTTGATCATGCTGTATATAGAATCCCAGACTCTTCACACATAGATATAAAATATTATTATATAACTATTCATTATATAACTTAATGATCCATGTCATGATCTTATTTATCTAGTGCCTTTAGAAAATTAGACACTTAAAAAACTTGTTTATAAAATCTCCAAATCTTTTCCAAATAAGTTCTTCCTAATTGGAACCCTTCAAGGAAAAGTCATACATAAAACCATTATTCATTAGCTAAGGAATGGAACTATAAGAAACTAGGAGATATATTGTTCATTAAGGGTAAATAAGGGATATTTCAATGAAGAATTGATTATAACATGAACATAATGGTATGAGAACATGAACATAAAATTTGAAAATCATTCCTTGTATATCATATATCATAATCATGAGTCGTGTAATAAAACATGATATTTCATAAGTGAATAACCATAGTGGAATCAAAGAACACGATCCATGAGAACAAAACATTGGGATAATTCATCAGTTTTGGGAATATTCATATGAAATATAAAATCATTTACTTAGTAGGTATTGATCATTTATATGACTATCATATTAGAATGGGTTCACTCACTAAACCATCCCAGTAGTCAAGGGTTACTCCAATAAATATCATAGAGGAAAATTCTTCTTTCTGAATAAGGGTCACACCCCCATTATAGTCTTATTTATCTCTATATATATCAATCATTACCCACTACATTTGAGAGAGATATAGGTTCCACCCATCATAGGTTATAAAATGTCAATAGTTATTAGTTCTAACATAACCACCATCTTTTGTTATAACATAACTATCAACTTTTGTTATAAATAAATAAACTTCCTTGGTTATAACTCAACTACCATCCTTAGTTATAACATATCCACTGTCTTTTGTTATAAATCAACCATTTTCCTTGGTTATAACATAATCACAATAATGGGTCATTACATTACCACCATTCTTCGTTATAATCAAACCTCCATCACATAATGAAAACCATACATGTGTGTTTCACAAGATAATAAAACATTCATCAGGTCAACACATTATAAACCATGGAAATTAATTAGGAATCAAAAAAATTCATCATTACACTATTGAAAAATCATGTAAAATTAATGAGTTTCATAAAAATATCATAAAAATAATCATTAAAATTCTATAGAAAGATTAATAATGGTATCCGTGTTCCATACCACTAGTGGATCATAATTAGGACCAAATTGTGTTATCATGCATGAATATTCATTTTAAAGATCACTGAAGTATTTCTTGTGGGAATTAATTTTTTATTTTGAAAGGAACATTTAATTTAAAAAATTTCTAAAATAAATTGGAGAATATTTATTGTAAAATAATATTTGAATTTTTTTATGTATTCTTAAAAACACTGGGAATTCATGATGGCAGAAATGTATGTTCATGTTGTATATTATTAAAGAAAAATTTACTCCCACATTTTTGGTAAAAATCTGTAAATTACCTTGTTAAAAAAATTAAAATATTATTTAATTTGAATCATAATATTCAAATTCAAAATATAGGAAAAATTATCTTAAAAAGTCATATGATAATATTAAATAACTAATTTATATATTTTTATAAAAACATGAATATGGAAGAAAACGCTTTTTGACAATCTCTTTTAACAACGTAATTATAATATAGAACATATAACACTTGGGTAAATTTTGAATCATAAGAAAAATGAAATAAATAACTTTATATGTATTTATTAACTCTTAACATTTATAAAAATAATAATAAAAGGATTTAATATGATGTATATATAGCAATCAAAAGAAACAAGTGTTGAATAAGGTATGCGTCCCACCGAAATAAAAGTGGGGCGAAAATCCATTACCCTATGAATGAACTCATTTAGTCCGGTTTGAACCTCATGTATTATAAATATAGATTTATTATACAGATATTAATGTATTATAATCCTATATGGCATAATATATATGATTTAATTATAACCATTTTTCATTTTTTAAACATATTCATTAAATTCATCATTTCAAGCGATATCTTTTACGTTTTTCATGTATATGTAGGTTTGGCAGTTTTAGTGCTTATATATTGATCATAGTTAGATAATATAAATAATATTAATCATGATATAAATATCATATATATTAATTATATAAATGTTATTATCAATTAATAATAGATGAAGACATAAAATGGATAGTACGTTTCATGGAAATGATAGGTCGTATGTACACATGAAATTTAATTTTCTTGTTTTACAGGTAGAATGAATGAATGTTAAATAATAACACAACCTTAAAAATAATTATTATATCGTATATGAAATATATTTTATTTAAATCTATCCTTATTAAAAATATAGTAAAAAATAAATAAAAAATGATTCAAATCAGTTAATGGAGGTGGTTGTCTAAACGTACACAGTATCAAAAAAAATCCCAAAATTTTTAATGTAAAAAGTTAGATATGATATTATAACTATATAATCATAATTATTTAATAAATTTAATATATAAACATTAAAATCATTATAATAGTCATCCATAAAATATGTAATGAAAAATAAAATGTATCACTCCATGGATACGGTAATCCAACCGTATGCATGAGCGATAATTTCAAATCAAATTTAATGGAAAAGTATGTGAATAATTATAGATTCATTATAAAATTATTTATATATATTTATATTAAATTTATATTATTTATAATTAATTAATAATAAAATAGAGTTAATGGATGTAAAAGTATAATAAAAAAGAAAGTGATTGGTTAAGGCGATTACATATTCTTTGAAACAACTACTTTAGATATCCTATAATGGGATATGGGGGTTGTGTTTTTGAAAGAAAAATACTATTGAATGTTGATATGGGGTTTCAAGAGAAATTTTAAGAGTTTGGTTAAGATAGAATCCTAAATGGTGTGTGAACAAGAGAATGGTGTGTTTCTCTTTTATAATTATGGGGAGTGTTACCTGTGCAATTTATCAAAATATTAAAAAACTATTAAAGTTATTTTTAAAATATAATAATTCCAAATGGACTATAAATGTGAAATGGATGAAATTTTAAACCATATATTATTCGAATTGTCATATTTTAGCATTTTTAATAATATTTATGTTATGTAATAAATTATCATTTTCCTAAAATATAATTATTTACAATTTTGATCCTATTCATTTAATTTGACCTACAAGACATAAATTAAAAAGTTATAATTAAAATATAAATACTTATCATAAAAAATTAGGTCATATTAATATATAAAATTAATTTAACACATTAAAATCCTCAAATAATATTATATTTAAAAAATTTAAAATTATTTATAACATTTTTTATTAATTGGAGAAATACTAGACTTGTGTCACATTAGGATTTTAGGTAATAATAAAAAAAATAATGGTTATAAATAAATTTATATAATTTAAATAATTTCATTTGCCACAAAATAGGTAATTTAATATTTTAATAAATTTTCGGTTTCCCTATGTGGAAATATATGAGATATTTAAAGATAATATAATGATAATTTTTAACATTACAAGATTTAAATTTTATAATTTTTTCATGGATAAGTTTCTATTAAACAATTATATTTAGAAAATAATTCGGTAAGGGTAAAATTACGTTCACATAAGAATTATCACGATAAATTTTTTGGCCTTATCATTTTTTATCAACCTTGATTATGGTGATCTATACTTTACTGAGGTGATAAATTTTACCACTGTAACTATTCATATGGATAAAAAATAAAAGAGTCGTATTTTCAAAATTTGAGACTCCAAATTAAATATATGGTATAAATTTTATAAAATTTTTCTATGAAAATGAACACAATCATTTTTATTAAATTTTTGAACCCACAGAAAATGCAGAGACACATCTTGGGTGCATAATATAGGGGATTCCCAATGCATAATTAAAAACAAACTTAATTCCAATAGGAGGAAAAGAACATAAATTCAGTAATAAGGAAACATTTTGTTTTGGAGATGGATATGATTCCTAGAAGTCTGCAACATTATTCCCCTCTCACCAAGCGTGAGAGACCTTCTTATGGGAACCAAAAATATTTTTTTAGTTTTTAATGTGATAAGATATGTTCGAGGGGAGACTACCAATTCATGTTACCGCTTTGTAGAGTAACAATTAATATGTCTCCACAACCTTGAGATAAATTTGTCCACTCTAACATAATGTTGAACCTGTAACCATTGCAATGGACTCAACCTGATGTATGTCACCTATTCTATAATAAGATGAAAATGTTGTGACAACGTACACCATCGGATCACTTGATACACCTCTACCTCTCATCCCCCCCAGGAGTGACCTATCTGTATTGATTTTAAGCCCACTACATAGGGGAAACCAAAAAAATAAATGCCCTTGTTCTATCCTATCACCCTATTATATGTACCAGAGAGTAGTGGTCTTACCAATGCAGATCCCATGATTTCATTACATAGATTTATTAGTTACACAATTGTATTCTTCATTTAAAATTTGATTCTACTATTAGAGCCACCGATGTTCTTATAGAGATAATCATTCATGGATTTACAAACAGTCCAATATCCCGCTGTTAGAATTATTTCACAACCATTCCTCTCGGGACCTTGACCACTGACACCAGTAAACAACAAATTATAGAGTTTCTCTTATTTCTTTCCTTGGTAATGACAACCTGTGAATTTACCATAAATAATCCAAATCCAACAGTCCAATTCACCCTCAACAAATTTATTCTCCACTGATTCTGGTTTGGGGTTTTTTCAGCACCTGCTTGTGGAGGCCATGTTCATTCACATACATTATTTATTCTCATCAGTGGGTAGAGAATTTTTCCACATTCACCACACTAGAAAATTGAACTTCATTGGAATTTTATTTAACTAAATCATTTTCCCCCATGGGTCACCTGTGTTTTGGTCCCTCTTTATGGGTTATAATCCTTGATTTAGAACTCACCCATCGATGAAACCATGAATATGAGTCTGTCAGGATCATCATTTAGAATAATCTCCTTGAAGGAAGTGTGTTGATCTTCATCAAGGATGATCCAAATGAAGCTAGGGTGATCACTTTTTCTCTAAATGATATATCCGGGGTGGGGCATCCTGGAAACCACAACCACCCCCAATCCCTGATCAAAAGTTATCATCACCTCTTCCCACGATCCACCTTGCATAAGGAAACATGGCCTCTGTATGCAGTTGGATCATGTTCTGTATCCTTGATTCCCAAGACCTCTACATCACCACCTCCAACCCATTCTTATCATGCATGATCATGTCAAATAAATTTCGACATCCATAGCTTCCCATGCATGTTTGGTGTGTATCCCTAGCATGGTCAACATGGTGCTCCTCATATTGATGCCCCATTTAGAAAGTGGTCTTTCTAGATTCTTTTCCTTGGCCTAGTGACTCCTATGTTACCCCTATCCAACCCATATAATGGACACCATTATCCTCTCTATAATGGAAATTTCACATTTGGGAACCTTCATGGTGGATACTAGATGTATAGGGATAGAGAAAATGACCATATTAACCAGTGTTATGCAAACTATAAAGGAGAGGAGCCTATTTTTTCAACTGACAATATGCCTAGTAATGTTGTCCGTTTTGTTGAAAAAATTAAGATCATGAAGAGATTTAGGATTCACCAGTGTGCCAAAATACTCCCTTGGAAATGTGACTCTTATCTTGTTCAAGCTATCATCAAGAGCCCTTGTCCCCCTGTCTATGGTTTTACTGGAAGTATAATAGTTACTTTTCTCTTTGTACACCACATAGACACTCCATTTTCAATACTCCCCTATCATTCCATTCATTACATTCACTGACCTTATACTACCATTCCTAAAAATAATATTGTCATCCGAAAACATCAAGTGTTTGATACCCATCATTATATGCCTGTCCCGATATGGAAGAATTTTAATACCATATCATGGTTTGTTTAAAATCAATGTTACATGAAACACATGATATAAATATAAGTAAATAAAAAAATAAATCTTAATATCATGGTGTGTTACATTCTAACCCCTCTTAAAATTATATTTAGTATATAATTTTTTAGTCGTGTAAAAAATGAGGATATATTTTTTTCATTACATCATTGTGTTATATTGTAGCTTCTTCAAATTTGTTCATTCATCATGAGAACATTAAAAAGGAGATTAGTCTTTTTCTATATAACATTATCTCAATAATTCAAAATTTATATCAAATGTTTCTCATAGTAGAGATCATGTTCTAGGGGTTACACCATTGACTATAGTTCATGTGGAGGATCACGTGTTTACCTCATTAAGGTAGATACATGGAACACATCATTAAATTGAGAGAGTTATGGGGGATGATCCAAAGGATAAAATACAATACGTACCCAATCAAGAATCTAAAATTTAATAAAATAAATAAGAAAAAATTACTTATTTCTAAATATTATAACATAATTTAATGTTTAAATTCATAAGAATACCTTCTCACTAGTATGAAATTCTAGCTCAAATAGATGATTATTATTATAACCCTTATTTCAAATCAATGTTTCCTTGTTGTCCTGCTAAATGGATTTAATATCCTCTGTCCTTTCATCGGCTAGAAGAAGTCCGCATTGCTTTCTTTCTATAATCTTATCCTTTGTTTATTCTTTGATCGACACCCACTTCATCTGTTACTCCATGAAATGAATATTCATGATTTTTTTCATCCATGAAGCACTAAAAATAATTTTAAAAAATCATAATATATATAATTTATTCCATCATCCTATAAATATAAAAAAACCAAAATGGAATGAAAAATTCATTCAACAACATCCATGTTTACGCTTTCTAAATTCCATAAATATTTAACTTGAAGGAATAATAAATATAAAATAAACTGAATTTTATTCCCAATGATTTAAATGATTTGATCTCATATCCTTCCATGATAAACATAATTCTTATATTGAAATAATTTTAATCACTCATAATGTATCATTAAAAATGTATATATTCATATCCTTTAACAAAATTATTTTTCAATAAAATCATATATTCCTCGACATGATAATTAAAATTTTATTTATTAAATGATCTCATTTTGTATTCACAAAAACTTCTTTTAGAATACTGGCTTCATCCTTGCACAAACAGATGAGCATAAGATGATTTAGAATATCAAATTTATTTTATTATTGAAGAATATATGTAAAGATAGCTAATCGATTATCTTAATCAAATAAAATTTCAGTAAAGGACGAAGAAGAATATTTTCATAGTGCTTATTCACATGAAATTCAATGTGAAATTTATACCCTTATAGTGGAAGACAAATGTAACCAAATTATCGTGACTCAATTTAACTATTGTGATTTTATAATCATATTTTTCCCTTATAATTTGAAGGATTTTGAGCATTATTATCCCCACCATACCTTTTTTGGGGAATTGATTTGAAAAATTCCCAAACACTATGAATTTATAGAACTTGAGTGTGGATACTATATTCAAAATATTTTAATATCTATTTAAATCATAAACTAAATTCTTCCCATAACATCGAAATTCTATAGAAAAATGACCATCCCTTCCACACTTAAATCATTTACTAATTTCCATTAGAAATTTTAATCAATTTTTCAATCCACACATTGAATACAAAACAAGTCTCATATTCTACTCTCTAACGATTTATTATTTTTTTTGAATTTCATCTATATTGTATTATAAAAACCATGATATTTATTAGTAAATACAATATCAATCGACACCTTTATGGTAGATCAAATTATTTATTCATAGTTGTGTGAGTACCTTCTGTGTAAATACATTATGATAATTGGGGTTGAACCACTGATGAATTGATTAAACATTCTTTATAGTTGTATGAAAATACTAGAAGATCACCTCACAAGTCTTGTAAAATTTTCATCATAGTTACCAATAAGTTCATTATAAATCTTTATTAGATTAAAATATTACTTCTACATTTTTTATGAATAATATGTGGAAGATACTTATTGAAAAATAAGATCCTAAACTCATCCAACTCCATGGTGTCGATTTATCCATGATCCATCATAATCTCGATAAAATCCCACCACTGATATACTTTTCCTTTGAAATGGTATACAATAAAATTTTATTTTCTGTGTTCCAATCACATGTGAATCGAAAATACAATTTGAGTGGTATTGATCCATCACTCCAAAAATAGTGTGTAACAACCCGAGGTTTTATGAGAATTATTCTATTAAATTTCATTGATGTCTTGTGTTGTACACTACACCAAAATTATCTTGTACTATACGGAACATCTTATTAGCTTGCAGTATAGGCAACACTATTCTTGTCTCTTGTTACACACAATTTCATGTTCGTTTTGTAGAAATTATTTTACGCAGCATTAAGTGTAGATTTGTTTTAATGTATAAATGAAATATTTTTTGACTATGTTATACGCAACACCAAATGGATCTTTCACTACACGCGTCCCTGAATTGGCTTGTATTACATGCAATCAAGACATTCCTCGATTGCGTGTGTAGTACGCAATAACGAGTTTCAGTAAACGATATATTTTTATAATATAATTATGAACTAGCCATTACGAATAGTAATACCCACTTTTTGAAATTTTATAAAATTTATTTTTCAAAATGGACTTCATTTATGGAATTGGAATATCCAAATTATCCTAGAGTAAATTTTTGGTATTTTTCTGGAAACATTCAATTTTTGATGAATAGTGAAAACACATTGTTACTATTTATAAACCGACTTTTTATATAAATAATTATTTATTTTATTTAAATATATTTTTGGTAAAAATTGATACACAATACCTATATAAGTTCAATTTAATTCATTGGAGTCATTTTATAATAATTTTAGACATATAAAAAATTTATTGAACTTTTCATCGTCTTTTACCCACCTCCTAGGAGAGTTTGAAAATTTACATAAAACATAATTGTACCACTTATGGGAGTGGAATTTTAGAAATTAGAGAGACACAGTTAATATGAAGGAGTAAAATGTGGTTCAATAAGATAAAAATAATTTTTGGTGAATAGTAACTTTTTACTTTTATTTACCATGGTTAAAAGTAAATAGGGTAATTAAGGGTAAAAATGATATTATTATTACCCTAAACCATGGACTAATTCTATTGGATAAGTTTAGTTCAACCAAAAAACAACCTTAGGGATAAAATATTACCCTTTAGGGCCACTTGGATTAGATTAGGACATTTATTATTATTTTATTTAAGGAAGAATTAAAATAGTTAAAATCAATGTTTAATATATGAATCATTTTTAATATAGGGTAATATATAAGATAAATTCAACTATAAATATTCATTTTCAATATAAAAATATTTCCTACATAATGGTATTTTATTTAAAAATTTTAGAAATTAATTAAATTAATTTATTTATTGCACAATGATGATGAAGAAATTACCTTATTAATGAAATATTGACATAATTGATGTTATAAATACCCAAATAAATGTAATTTTAGACTTTTTATCAATTAAAATAATTTTATAAGTTAATATTACATGTTAGTATTGATTTAATTAACTTTTTTCTTATTAATAATTCTGTTATGATTTTCAAAAAAATCAAGTACCAAATAGTGTCAAAATTGTCATAAAATTGTTTTTAAAACAAATATAATATTATTAATTGTTATGTTATTCCTAAAAATCTAAGGTTCGACAAAATGACATAGATAAGGATATATATATTAATACTGAACCAATTGGGGATCTTTTGGCTTGTTATAGTACGTTTATTAACCATATAGTGTAAGAAAACTAAAAGACACGATAAAAGTTAAATTATTTAACTTGGAGTTAAATCTAAATGATAAGGATAAAATAGTAACCTAATCTTGTCTAAAATATATTTGTTAAGAGGATGTCGACCCATACCCACATTATCTTCAATATAAATTAATTTGAAGTTATTAAAAACCAAATATGACTTTATTATAAAATAATATTTTAATTTTTCTTAAGGTGCCCCTCTCCTCAGTTATAAAAAGGGTACCCCATCCATCTTCTCTTCACACCCTTTTGAGCCTTGAATCTCTGCAAACCCCTGAATATTCCACTCAAAAACCTCTCTAGTTATATCATATAGGTTCTGGTCATCTCAAAAGTCCAACTCTAGTGCCCTAATAAGAAGTTTAAAGGAGGTGCGCCGAGGAAGAGGTAATCTCTCTACCGATTCTTTCATGTTTTATTTCCTCTTAAACTTCTTCTTATTTAGTTGTTTCATTTTAAAGTAATAACATAAATATAACTAATATACTGATTTGTTATTATAAATATGAATCAAACCCAATTAACCTTCTATCCATTCTATGGAAAACGAAATCACCCCGCATTCGTATGTACGAAATACCGTCTCCACGTTGTGGTGTCATCTGTTTTTCCACCACCACCTTACTTGGATGGGTATAATGATGTATGAAATAACTGTATATGATTATTATAACATCATAATGATTCTAAGATATTATATCATCCACTAAAATTCCATTCATTAAATATGGGAATAATATCATCGCTCGTGTGTACGTACGGATTAATGTCTCCACGTCGAGATGAGATTCATTTTCCATGTTAACAATTCAAGAATGATTATAAAGTATCTATAATAAGTAATCATGAAATATATGACATAATAACTCTACTAGATTTATATATATATATATGTATTTCATCTAATTAATTCCATTCAATAAAATAAGGAAACGAAAAACAGAGTTCATGCGTACGTACAGCCTACCGTCTCAATTAACGGTGTATTTCATTCCATTTATAAACCTAGTATATAAATGTATATTCTGAATATATATTATATATAAATCGTTTTTTATATTCTGGAATTAAGTAATCCTGATCTAAGTAATCATATTACTAATTACAAGTCAAAACAGAGAAGATAAATGAAACAATTTTACCTAAAACACCGCTTTAACATGGAATTGACAAATGAAAGCATAATGTAAAGATGTAACTGAATCATATATGATATCATAAATATCATTATGGTTCTGTTAAAAGTTAATAATATGTTTAAACCCACTATACATGAGTCTCGGACACATACAGAAGAAATTCGACATAAGGTAAGGGATAACTTTTCCAATCTCTTTGTTATCCGAGAGTGTTTATTCGTAAGTATTTACTAGGGTTATTGTATCATCCATGCCCATGTATGCTAAAAATGTTTTCATTTATGTTTAAATTCATTTTTACCCATTTTTTAAATTTACCACATGTTATGAAAGGAATCTTACTTTTGTTTACCACACGAGGAACTTTTTGACTTTTCCAAAAAAGTTCGAGAAGAATGTTTTTCTAACTTATATGGCAGGAATGGATTTTTATGCTTTTATAATGCCTTATTCTCATGAAACTTACTCAAAAAAATTTAATGAATATTTTCAACAAAATATTTTTCTATTAAAATTTCATGGGATTTTGTGAAAAGAAAATGATTCTGAAAAAGAAAGGATATTTTCCTCAAGATTTCATTTCAAGTGTTTTATCAAAACCATTTTCCATCTAAAATAAAATTATTTCATATGTGTATGTTTCATGTATAATTTCTCTATGATTTACATTGATTCACTTTTCTTATGATTAAATGATATCCTTTTTTGTATCGATTATGTTATGATGGGATGATGTTTATGAAACCAATTTTATACTTTGGGTAATGATGAATGATTTATGTTCATGTTGTGGCACAAGTAAGAATGATTTCATTATGATATGGGTGGTACCTATATCTCCCTCAAATGAATTTCGTAATGATTTATATCTCATGAGATAGATATGGCTGGAACGGTAAGTTAATCCGATTTAGTGTTAGAGGACTGAAATGATTGCTGAACTCTATTTAGAAAGGGACTTTGTCCACTAAGATGGTCTTGGCAGTAATGCCTTGGATACTATGGAAATCATATCATGTGATTAATTTGTTTCAACAATTACAAGTTTTATTTACAAGCTATATTATCATGATTGATGTTACATTATGATTTATGCCTTATGTACTGCCATGTTTTATGTCATTGCTGAAGATGTTGGTGTTTAAACATTATGTTCATGTTATTATGTTCAAATGTATATGGTTTGTTTTATTGTATCCATGCTTATCCTTACTGAGCATTTGTTCTCGCCCTTTTATATTTTTTCTTTCCCCCGGATGTAAAGAAATATTTTAGGTAAGATAAAAAATGGGGAAGATCTTTATATGAGTTGTTGAAGATCTTTCACCATGATTAGAAGATTATGTTCCGTGTTTCCAAAGACAATAAACTATTACAGTCCTTGTGTGATTGTTTTTTTATGTATCAAGTATTCTGAAAAAGTAAAGTAATGTCTATGTACATCATGCTTTGTGTCTCTAGAGTTGGTATCAGAGGAAAGGATTAGTCAACCTTTTGAAACTAGGATCCGAGAACTTTAGTGATATCCATAGAGATATTTCTAAGGTATGTCTAGCGATGTCCCTAAGGTTAAGTACAAGTATAGTTTATAGTCCTTAAATTATGGTAACGATATTATAATTAAATGTAAGATGTTATATATTGATGTTACTCCCCCATGATTATGATATTGTCCTCTCACACCTTTCTTTTTGGGTTTTAGAAAATGGCTGGAAACATGAAGATTCACGATAATGGAGTATATGATGGACAATGGAATGATATTATTCATGAGAAACCAAATGAAATTGGATCTGGAATTCCACATATCATTATTATGTCTAATCAGCAATCTCATAATATGATCAATAATCTCAACTTTGGTAAGTTTCCCGACTCAGCTAATAAGATAAAGATGGACTTTCATGATGATCATAGAGGAAAAAAGTTCAATTTCCCTCATGTAAATCATGTGGGAAGAGGAATCTAGGAGAATGTTTCAATGGAACTGGAAGATGCTTTGGGTGTGGAAAATAAGGACACAAAGCTAGTAATTTTAATGGAAAAGGTTAAATTAACACCATGGAAAATGATAATTGTATTTATAAGACATCACCAACTGTTAAGTGTTTTAAATGTGGAATGTACATGCATTATGAAAACCAATGCCCTAAGGGAAAATCTCATAAAGAGAATCAACATGGTCATATGGGTAGTATTTATGTGGATGATGATGATGAGATTACATTTGAAATATGAGATAGAAGAAATTATGAAGCTCAGTCAGTGTTTTAAGAAGGTAGTGTAATGATTGTATGTTTATTAATAATAATGTATGGTACTATGGAATAAAGAAAAATCTAAGGATTGTAACACTATTCTCTTTTCTTGAGTTTTGAATGTATATGTTGAATGGTACTGGTAACCATGAAAGGTTATTCAAATATTTTTGGAATTCACCTAATATGCGCATAAAGAAGGGATAAGGAGACAATCAAATGTTTGATAGTATTAATGAGCTCATGACTAATATAAGGAAAAAGTGATATCATGGTTTGAGTATATAGAATTTTTTGGATTTTGTTATATAGAAAGAGTTACCTTGTGACAACATTCATTTATTTACTATGGTTCAAGAAAATACATGATTAAGGTATTCACATGTTTGGAATGCGACAAACAAGATATATCGTATGATATATGGGGGATAAATGATTGTATTCACATGCTCGAAAGATGACATTTCTAGTAATTGTTTTCTTTATACTATTATCTTGGGCAGATGTGTTTTGGATAAGCCGAAAGATTGGAATGAATTATGTTAGTCATAAGATAGTATTGTTTAAGGATAGAACGTTTATCTATTTTATTTCGGGGATGTTATTATAAGGTAGTATTAGAAAAAGGGAAAACCTGCAGGACGTGCGACAACCTGTTGCATTCGACAAGGCTATGGGAATCAAACCCACAACCGAAGTGCGACATGAATTTATTTCCTACCACTGGCCTATAGGATGTCCCTGGTTAGTAGAAACTATTTTTATTAAGTAGTACGATAGATAATTATAAGTTCATTTTTGGAATCATATATGATTAACCTCACCATAGATGGACTTATGTATATTTGATAAATTTTTAAAACCTTTTGTTTGAGACATATGTAATGACCCATCAATCTATCACATGATCTGCTAACACTTCACGAATGAAAAATTCAGCTTGATTTTGTTAAGTGATGAAGTGGAAATTGTTCAAGGCACGAACAATGGATAGATTACACCGAAATAATGTAAGTATTTCTTCCATTTAAAATTTTTCAACTTTAGGAAAATGATCTTGAAAACCAAAAATGTTGTCCTAGTGCCCTTATATCCGATGAATCAAATGGTACCTTATATCATCAAAAATTTATAGCTTTGTGATTGTTTGCTTTTTTATAGCCATGTTCTCCACCACTCTCCATCAGAACATGATGGTTATATTTTTCTTCCATATCCATATTTTCACCTATGTTCTCCTATGTGGAAACCCATTGATTTTTTAATTTCGGTAACCATTATGTTTCATAATTTAGTTTTTAATGTTCAGTTTTGGTATTCCTAGTTATGATGTGGTTTTTTAAGAAAAAAACATTCAAGTAGTAAACCATTTATAACCCAGCCGAATTTCGAGGGAGAAATTTATTTTAAGGGGGGTAGAATGTAACAACCTGAGATTTTATGAGAATTATTCTTTTTTTATTTAGTTTTTGTCTTCTATTGTATGCTACACCAAAATTATATTGCACTATATGCAACAACCTATTAGCTTGCAGTATACGCAACACTATTCTTGGCTCTTGTTACACACAATTTCAAGTTTGTTTTGTGGAAATTATTTTACACACATTAATTATAGATTTTTTTTAATGTATAAATGAAATATGTTTTGATTATGTTATATGCAACACCAAAAGGAGCTTTCACAACATGTATCCCTGACTTGGCTTGCATTACACGCAATCAATACCTTCCCCGTTAGCGTGTGTAGTACGTAATACCGAGTTTCACTAAACAATATATTATTATAATATTATTATGAACTAGCTGTTATGAATAGTAATAACAACTTTTTGAAATTTTATATATTTTATTATTCAAAATGGACTTCATTTTTGGATTCAGAATATCGAAATTAGCCTAGGATGAATTTTTGGTAATTTTCTGATAACTTTCAATTTTTTATGAATAATGAAAACACTAGGTTACTATTTAAAAACTGACTTTTTATATAAATAATTATTTATTTTATTTACATTTATTTTAGGTAAACATTGATACATAATACCTATATAATTTCAATGTAATTCATTGGAGTCATTTTATAATAATTTTAGACATATAAAAATTTTATTGAACTTTTCACCGTCTTTTACCCACCTCCTAGGGGAGTTTGAAAATTTACATAAAACAAAATTTTACCGCTTCTGTGAGTGGAATTTCGAAAATCCAAGAGACACAGTTAATATTAGGGATTAAAATGTGGTTCAATAAGATAAAAATAATTTTTGGTGAATAGTAAATTTTTACTTTTATTTAGCACGGTTAAAAGTAAATAGAGTAATGAAGGATAATAATGATATTATTATTACCCTAAAACATGTCCTAATTCTATTGGATAAGTGCAGTTAGACCAAAAACAACCTTAAGGATAAAATATTACCCTTTAGGTCCACTTGGATTAGATTAGGACATTTATTATTATTTTATTTAAAGAAGAATTAAAATAGTTAAAATCAAAGTTTAACAACTAAAATATTTTTAATTTAGGGTTATTAATAAGATAAATACGAATATAAATATCAATTATAAATCTAAAAAGATTTCCTACATAATGGTATTTTATTTATAATTTTTAGACATTAAATAATTTAATTTATTTATGACACAATGATGATGCAGTAATTACCTTATTAATGAAATATTAACAGAATTGATGTTATAAATTCCCAAATAAATGAAATTTTAGAATTTTTATGAATTTAAATAATTTTCTAGGTTAATAAGGAATTTTAGTATTGATTTAAGTATCTTTTCTCGAACTAATCACACTGTTATGATTTTTAAAATAATCATGTACCAAATTGAGTCCAAATTGACATAAAATAGTTTTTAAAACAAATATTATATTATTAATTGTTATTTTATTCCTAAAAATAAAATATTTAGCCAAATGACTTAGATAAGGATATATATTAATAATTAACCACTTGGGGTTCATTTGGATTTTTATAGTAAGTTTATTAACCATATAGTGTAAGAAATCAAAAAGACACGGTAAAAGTTATTTTATTTAACATAGAGTTAAATCTAAATGATAAGGATTAAATAGTAAACTAAACATGTCTAAAATATATTTTTTTAGAGGATTTAAACCCATTCCCACCTTAGATTCGAAATAAATCAATTTTGATCTATTAAAAACCGAATATGACTTTATTATAAAATAATATTTTAAGTTTTCCTAAGGTGCCCCTCTCCTCCCTTATAAAAAGGGTACCCCTTCCCCCTTCTCTTCACACCATTTTGAGCCTTGATGCTCGGAAAACCCCTCAAAATTAATCTTCCCAACCTCTCTATTTATATCATAGTGTTTCTGTTATTCTCAAAATAGCAACTCTAGTGCCCTAATAAGAAGTTTAAAGGATGTGCGTCGAGGAAGAGGTGATCTTTTCTACCGATTCTTTCAAGTTTTCTTTCTTCTTCAACTTCTTATTATTTAGATTTTTTAATATAAAGTAATTACATAAGTATAACTAATATAATGATATGTTATTATAAATATTAAACAACCCCATTTAACCTTCTATCCATCCTACAGAAAACAAAATCACTTCGCGTGCGTACGTACAAAATACTGTCTCCGCGCCGTGGTGTAATATGTTTTTCCACCGGCACCTTATTTGGATAGGTATAATGGTGTAAAGAATAATTATATACGATTATTATAACATCATACTGATTCTAAGATATTATATCATCCACTATAATTACATTCAATAAATATGGGAACGATATCATTGCTCGTGCGTACATACGGATTACCGTCTCCACGACGCGATGATATTCATTTTCAATGTTATCAATTGAAGAATGATTATAAAGTATATATAATAATTAATCATGAAATATATGACATAATTATGCTACTATATTTATGTATATATATATGAATGTAATCTACTTAATTCCATTCAATTCAATAAGGAAACGAAAAACAGGGTTCATGCATACGTACGGCCTACCGTCTCCATGAATGGTGTATTTCATTCCATTTATCAATATATTATATATTTGTATATTATGAATATATATTATATATAAAAAATGTTTCATTATTTAATAATTATGTAATCATGATCTATGTATTCATATTAATAATTACAAGTCAAAACACGAATGATTAATGAAATGATTTTACCTAAAACACTGCTTTAACTTGGAATTGACAAATGTACGGATAATACAAAGTCATAAGTGAATAATATATGATATCAGAAATATTATTATGGTTCTGTTACAAGTTAATAATATTTTTAAACCCACTATACATGATTCTTGGACACATACGAAAGAAATTGGACATATGGTAAGGGATAACTTTTCCAATCTCGTTTTTATCCGAGATTGTTTATTCAAAAGAACTTACTACGGTTATTGTTATCATCCATGACCATGTATGCTAAAAATATTTTCATGTATGTTTAAAGTCATTTTTACCCATTTCTAAAATTTAACGCATTTTATGAAAGGAATCTTACTTTTGTTTACAACACGAAGAACTTTTTGACTTTTCTGAAAAAAGTAAGAGAAGAATGTTTTTTTATCTTATATGGAATAAATAGATTTTTACGGTTTTATAATGCCTTATTCTCAGGAAGATTACTCAACAAGATTTACTGACTATTTTCAAAAAAAATCTATTTCTTTTAAAATTGCATTGAATTTTTTGAAAAGAAAATAATTTTGAAAAAGAAAGGATATTTTCCTCAAGAATTAAGTTCAAGTATTTTATCAAAACCATATTTCATCTACGATGAAATTACTTCATATGTGTATGTTTCAAGTATAATTTCTCTATGATTTACATGGATTCACATTTCTTATGATGAAATGATATCCTTTTTTGTATGGATTATTTTATGATGGGATGATGTTTATGAAACCCATTTTATACTTTGGGTAATGATGAATGATTTATGTTCATGTTGTGGTAGAAGTAAAAACGATTTCATTATAAGATGGTTAGGACCTATATCTCCCTCCAATTAATTGGGTAAATATTTATATTGCATGAGATAGAAATTTCTGGAATGGTAAGTTAATATGGTTCAGTTGTACAGGACTGAAACGTGAAGTGAACTTGATTCAAAAAGGGTCTTTTTCCACTGTGATGGTATTGGGAGCAATGTCTTGGCTACCACGGAAATCATATCATGTGATTAATGTTTTTCCACAATTTCAAGTTTTATTTCCAAGTTATTTTATCATTATTGATGTTCCATTATTATGTATTCCTTACGTACTTACATGTATTATGTCATTGCTCGAGATTTTTATGTTTAAACATTATGTTCATGTTTTTATGTTCAAATGTATATAGTATGTTTTATTTTCTCCATGCTTACCCTTATTGAGAATTTTAGCTTACCCTTTTATATGTTTTCTTTTCCCCATTATATAATTAATGTTTTTAGGTAAGAAAAAAAAGTGGAAGATCTTTATAAAAGATGTTGAAGATCTTTCACCACGATTAGAAGATTATGTTATGAGTTTCCAAAGACACTAAACTATTACGATCCTTGTGTGTTTGTTTTTGTTATGTATTAAGTATTCTGAAAAAGTAAAGTAATGTCTATGTACGT
Organism: Viscum album; assembly: GCA_963277665.1. Taxonomy (NCBI): domain Eukaryota; kingdom Viridiplantae; phylum Streptophyta; class Magnoliopsida; order Santalales; family Viscaceae; genus Viscum; species Viscum album. The sequence goes on from OY728142.1 coordinate 1,787,633,508, forward strand.
CAAGCTTTGGGTCTCTACATAGTGGGTATGCTAAATAAAAAAATTAAGGTGTATTTGGCCTCATGAATGCCCAAACATTACATTATTTCTCCCTTTTCCCATATGAGTGTTTAGTGTTATTCAGAGCTTTGTAAATTTGTGTGATAATAAAAGTGATATTTTCATCCCATAATCTATATAATTTTTTTACTCAGGATTACAGAAAATTTATTATCAATCACATTCCGTATTAACACAATTTCTTCCAGTTATGTCGATAATCTAAAACCAAAAATCCTAGTGTGAGGAAGAATAATCATAGTGGGAAATGAAATAATTAGGAAAAATAACCAATGGGATGTATAAATAGTGAAGAATTATTTTATGAATCAATTGTTTTAATATTGTTAATTAATTATGATTATAAATACAATAGGATTTGATCATATACTTAGGCATATCCGAAGGGTTCTCCCTAAATTTATCTCATCATAGTTCTAAAGTGTTAACTAAACCATGATTTGATAACAACTATAGAACCCCATATATATCATAAAAATATATCTCTTCATAATATTAAAAAATTTATCATATAACACAAATATCCCTTCTATAATGAGATATCTCTAGTTTATTTGGAAACATAAACACATAAAAAATGAGTTCATTAAAGAGTTACGTCATCTCCCAATAAGTTCCTCATAACTAGAACCCTTCTAAGACATATCATATTTAGTATCTTTTTTCAAAACATGGGTAATGTAATCATAAGAATGTTTGAGCTAAAAATATTATAAAGGTTAAATTGTGGAGGTATCAGAGATCACATGATCAAAACACGAACATTATGGTATTAAAACATGTGCATAAAATTTGAAAATATTAGAATTTATATCAAATTGTTTAATATTGAGTCATCGAATAAATATGGTTATTCATATTATAAGAATCATAAAAGGAATAAAATTACACTATCCCTGAGAAAATAAAAATGGCATACAAATATATCACCTCTAAATATATTAATATTCATCACATAACACAAATATCCCTTCCACAATCATATAGGTCTAGTGTCTTTGGAAACATAAACACATAAAAAATGAGTTCATTAAAGATCTACATCATCTCCCAGTAATATCTGCAAAACAAGAACCCTTATTATACATTTCACACTTAGTATCTTTTTGCATAACCTAGGTAATCGAATCATATGAATGATTGGGGTTATAATATTAGTAAGGGTAAATATGGGAGATATCAAAGATCACTTGATCATAACACGAACATAAGGGTATGATAACATGGGCATAAAATTTAAAAATAATACCATTTACATCACATTTCATAATTTTGATTCATGGAATAAACATGGTTTTTCATAAGATAAGAATGTTAAATGAATAAAGTAACATGTTCTATAAGAAAATAACACTGGAATAAGACATATGTTTTTGGCATACACATATGTATGTAAAATAATTTCATTATTATATATTGATCATTTCAATAATTATGACAATTTAATGGTTTCAAAACATATACCATCATTGAAATTATGTTTCACTCCCACAAATATAATGGTGGACTAAGTCTCCCACTATGATTGGTTCACTTCAAATTCTAGTCCTATTTAACTAATGAGATATCAATATTTACCTGATAAATTTGATAGATATATATTTCCCACCCATACATTCTGATAAATTGAACTTTGTCTTTGGTTATACTGTAACCACTACGCTTGGTTATAACATAACCTCCATTCTTGGTTATAATTCAACTTCCATACTTCGTAATAACATTACCATTATCCCTTTTCATGACATAACCATCAACACATAATTAAAAATGTATATATAAATATATATTTGTGTCTTCCAATGGATCGTAAAATATTATCTATATCATTACTTCAAAATCCCTAAAAGGAAAATGGGATTCATAATCATTTCATCAACACGGTATAACATATCCCTTGGAAAATAAATTGAGTCTATAGAAATATCGTGAACCTAGAAATTAACCATATAAGGAATTAGTAGTAACTTTATCAAGGGATCATAACCATATAAAATCATTATTTACACCAAATAATTTTACAATATAAAAAAACTAATTTAAAAACACTTATTTATTTCTTGGGTGAAATAACCTACTAAATTTTAAAATCAATTTTACCATAATATTATTTCCAAATTATCTTGAAAATAAATTCTCTGATAATAAATATAGAAATTATTAAATTAATCATAAAAAATTTAGTATTCCTGATGATGGGAAATCTTATTCTTGTATTATAAGATAAAATAAGATAATACTTCCACTTTTTCAGTAAAAAACAGTATAGTAACTTTTCCAAAAATGAAAGGCATACATATTTAAAACCAACTTTTTAAATTCAGATAAGGATAGAATATAATTTCCACAGTAATTTTATTATATAATGAAACCTTATTTAATATTTTTTTTATAAAATCATGGTTATGGAATAAAATAGTTTTTCAACCGAAGAAAGTAATGAAGTTGATTTCCTTAAAAACAAATTTCTGGTATGTTGGTCACATATGGGGTGGAAAATGAATGGGAAAATTATTTTAAAAAAATAAAAATATTATAAGGATATACATTATATTAATTATAGTAAAATAAGGATATTTGTTCATTAGAAATATAATCATAAATAATCCTGATAAATAATTATATTATAATAAAGGACCATTACTACCTAGGTAATATTTGAATCATAATCCATGTGAAATAAAAACCATATATTGATTTTTATAACTCATAATATTAATTATAATAATAATAAAATATATTAATGTGTAGTATATACACAACACAAAAGAAATTAGTGGTCTATATGGCTTGTCTCCAACAGAAATTATAGTGACACGAAAACTCTTTCCCTTTTCTATGACTTCCTTCATACCTACTAGAACATTCTATATAAAAAATATAATTTTATTATAAATAATTTATAGAAGCGTATTTATATATATCATACCATATATGGATTATTTATAACCTATTAATGTCTTCTTTTAAACAATTTATTAAAATCACTATTCTCGATGATATGTACCTCATTTTTCATGTATATTACAGTTTAGTAGTTTTGGTCGATTTATTTTTATCATGGTTACATAATATCCATAATTTTAATCCTGATATAAATATCACATTTTCTAATTTTTATATGTTTATATTCACCTATAGAAGATATATATATATTAAAATTAATTACATTGTTCATAGAGATAGCAGGTCATATGTATGCATGAACAATGTTTTTATTTTTTTGAAGGATGAAACAAAAGAAAGGTAAGAAAAAAAAATAATCTTTATAGAATCATTATTATGTATTACATATCATATATATATAATAATTACATCCACCCTTATTATACTCCAGGTAGAAAATAAATGAAAAATTAATCACATTTCTTCATAGAGGTGGTAGTCCACACATACACATGATTGTCATGATCATTTTACAATAGATTGGAAGGTGATAAGGTAGTTCTGAATTTATCATTTTAGATGAATAATTATTTTAAAAATATTATATATATATATATATAATTCAGAATAATACTCATCCATAATATAGGGTAATGAAAAATTAATTTAATCGTTATGTGGTGATGGTAAGTCGAACGTATGCATTAATGATACTATATATTTTCATATGATAAAAAAGATGGTGAATAATGGTTGTTTGATAATAATAATAAGAATTTAGTTTATTGAGGATATTAATATTATTATTTAATAAAAACATTAATATATTTATAGAATGTAAAATAATATTTAAAAAGAAAGTGACCCGCTAAGGTGTTTACCTCTTGTTTGAAACAAAAATAGATATCCCATTAAGGGATCTGGGGTTTGTATGATTAAATGAAAAGAACATTTAGAATTATTATATATGGTGGATAAGAAATATTTTTATAGGTTGGTCAATCTTGAGGGATCAAAGGGGTGTGAATGTGAGAAAGGATGGGTTTCCCTTTATAATTGAGGGGAGGAGAACCCTTGGGATTTTATAAAAGATAAAAATATATTAAATTTATTACCAAAAAAAATTATTCCAAATTGACTATAAATGGGAAAGGGATGACATTTCAAACCATATATTATCACAATTTTATTTTTTTTATTTTTTTATGTTATTTAAAAAAATATTATTTTAATAAGATAATATTATTATTATTTTAGAAACTATTAATTTAATTAAAATTAAAATTCAAACATACAAAGTTAGTGTTAGGACCAATAGGGGCCTATATACACTGAGAGGGGGGTGAATCAGGTTATGGATATTCTTTTTCAAAATTCTTCCGACCCCACTGGATCTTGATTTCTTTATTATAATGGTCACTTTGATTGGAATTCTGTATTTATTATGACCACTTCTTTTATTCTTTATCTGATGATGATGCTTTAAATGTAATGCATGGAAGTAAGCAGTCAGACCTAGAGATTTTTACTCGGTTTACCCTCACTGGGCTACATCCAAGGAGCATACAATGATGACATGCCGTTGTTCCAAATCCACTAAAGCACACTTCTATTTACAATGTTCGGGCTAGATCACTTATATGCCCAGGCTCACTGCCTTTACAAGGTTTAGGGTCAAATCACTGCTTTCCCAAGGGCCACTCTCTATTTCACTCTCTCTCTGTTACTGCCGGTGTAGAGGATCACCTTTTCGTTTTCCTTTTCTCACTGCTCTAGAAAGGATCCACTAACAATTTATTGACCGTTAAGTCTCTTCCTTATCACTAATGAATGTGTCCTTTTTTGTATATAGATGCTCTGTTGAAGTTCTACTTTCACCCGTAGGTGAATTTCACTTTCAATCGAAGGTATCGGGAAATCTTCCACCTGTCACATGGACCTGAATCACTGCCAGTCTTCAACCACACCAATTTCCCTTCTCCAAGCCAGTGCATAAGTCTCGGCATGAAAGTTACAACTAGAGCGCAAGTCCACCTCAACCACTTTCTCGACACAAGCTTCTGCAACTCCAAACATGCAAGACTCACGCCCATTTATGCCCAAACCAATATTGGTGCGCAACCACCAACTATAAGACTTCCAAAAACATGGTGTTAATGTGTCACCAAACCAATTGTTCGAAAACTCCTTATTCAACTCAAAACATTGGAGACTCCCTTACTTTCTCGCCCAAACTACCTTGGCCTCGCAACAAACAACTGGCGCATATCTTCTAATTGCACGACCACACACCACTTGTGCAACCACCACACGTGCACGAAGGGAGCTATGATTTTATCTAAGTGTTGATCTCATACCGAATGATGAGGTTTTGATCTATATTTATAGGCATTTTGACACCCTGCGCGATGACACTCATGTCTCCCCTCATCGCGCAAGTTTCGGCGCGCATGCCTCTGCCCCACAAATCACTCACGCGACCAACTCTAAAACTTGGGCGTCCCTTTTCTAATTTCTAATTTTTGATGTTCTGATCGTGAAAAAAATATGAAATTCAAGTTTCTTCTTCATAAAGACAGTGGTGCACAATTTCCTTTTCCAAAACCACTTTTCTCCACTTCTCGATTTTCGGGGCCACAAATTTTCTAAACACTGGAAAACAGTGCCACCTTGTATCTTCTCTTTTTGTACCGCCTCCAGATCAACCATTCCTTTGACAAAGTTCTTGAATGAAACCATGATCATTAAACACATCCCTTGAACTTGACATTCCAGAAAGAAATCCCCTTTTTCAAAAAATTTGTATGTCTTGGTTTTCATTATTAAAAAAGCACAACACAGATGTCCACTTTGTCAAAAAACACAATCACCTCAAAAATGCTTCAATGATACCTTGAGGGATTTTTTCCCAATAGTTAGAATTAAAATATCATTTTTAAAATATAAATAGTTTTCCATATTCATCAATGAAATTAATGTCACACAACCACTCACCCAAATTTGACTACTTTTACTATTTTTTAAATAATTTATTATCAATTATTATTAATTAGATATTACTACATCAGTGCTGCATATAAATTTATGGTCATTATATAATTTCTAAAAAATATATTTATGGTCATATAATTGTACTAATTTCTTTATTATTAAAATAGAAACATATTTCGATTCATAATTTCATTTTCCCCTATTTGGGCACATTAGTTATTCAAAACTATGAGGGTCACATTTTTTATCTTTATTTGATTTAAATATTATATTTTTAATTTTCACGAATATGAGTCCAAAAAATAATTCAATTTTAAACCTAATATGACATTGGTAAAACATTATTCACCCTATATGAATTAGTGGGAAAATTTATGGCTTTAACTTGGTTTCAACCTAGAATTAACCAATTTACCCATTATCGGGGAGATATATTTACTTAATTTTACCATACTAATTCAAAATATAGAACCCATTTAATCAAATTAAATTTATAAAAGGTGAATAAATTCTTTTAAAAATAATCATGAAATATGAAATGAAAATGACTTTATAGAAAAATAAAATTTTAAAAATAAGCATGCATTATGCACTGAAAAAAACTTTATAGAAAAATAAATTGTTTTTTAAAAAACATGGTTTATTGTTATTGATTTCTTATAAATTTTTTAAAAAGGCTTAAATAACTCGAGAAAATATCTATTCGACTCATTTAAATAAAATAATTCACCCATAATGTTTTATTTAATTTATTAAAATTAAAAGGCACACTACATGCATAAAAATAGTTTTCAGAAAAATGACAGTTTTGGTTTTAAAATATTTTGGTACCAAATAAAAAAATCAAAATATTATAACTGTATCATCCCATTACACTTATGATAGATACACTTTAAAATGTGTAATGTTTTTTTCGTTCTCAGGGTAGGTTTGAGAACAAATTGAGATGATACTTATGTTCGTGAACTGAAAGACTTGTTGGATACTCTACATAAAAAAACTATTTCATATTTTCATTATTCTAGTTATTTACATTCCATGTGATATTGTAACATGACATGTAAATTATAGTGGTAAAAAATTACTTTTTAATAAGAAGTAATTATTTTTTCATGGATTCTAGTATTTTTCAATTTCATGATGTGTAATAGGATTAAACGTCCTGTAAAGTCCCAAGGGTGGATTTCAAAAAGGAACCACAACTAAGTTTCCCTTTTTTCATTCATTTGGATTCAATCCTCATGTCTTAGATCCTTCCCCATGTGATTTTGGGATCGTCCAACCCCTCTGGGCATTTTCATTCTACGATAGATCATTGTTGAAGTGGTGGTGTGAAATTCCAAGTAAATTTTATTCCAATCTCTCCATTTCATTCTCTATTAAATCATTTAATTTTTATAGATAATATTGATATTGATGAATATAAACAATTTGTTCTTGTTGGATCATCATTCTAGGTTGTGTTTCTTTATATTCTAATCCATCGTTCTTGTTGGAAGGTTTTGTTGCGGGTGTTGTTTTTTCGTAAGAAAGGTAGAAGATTCCACACTGATACACAATTTCTGTTAATCGTAAGTTTATTTATTTAATTTACATTTTTTAATTAAATTAAATTTTAAGATTTCAATAAATTTTATTTTAATTGGTTTGCTGGAAAATTCTAATTCCATTGAATTTGGGATGTAAAATTTGTGTTTTCTTGTATTTGGAAAACCCCGAATTACATTAAATCGGGGTGGTTTTATTGAAATATGTGTAATTTAAATAGACTATTTTATATTTTGGATTTTATGGAAAATTTTAAAAAATACAAATTCCATTGAATAGGCGTTTTATTGTGAAATTCATGGAATTATTCCGAAAATTATACCAATGTATTTAATTGTGAATGTGAATTTTGAAATTTAATTTTGAATTGATTTAAAATTATTATATTGTGCAAATAGATTTTAAATTATTTTGATAGAAACCACAGGGGTTCAGATTAGTGAAATGGCATGTTTTGAATAAAACCCAATATTGGGTTTTAAATGGAAATTGGCATATTTGGAATAAAGAATGGTATTAATTGTATTTTCAGGATTTTTGAAATAAATTGATTATAAAATTATTATACCAAATGACATGAAATCCTTGGGTAGTTAGTTAGTTATTAGGATGGAATTTTTTGATTTACAACATTAAAAAACATAGATGAAGCATGTCGCATCCCATATAATATGGTGATGTTCCCTAATTGGCATGGGTTGAAAGAGGCATATTTAAATAATGTTTTGTCACCTGTAGTGTGGGATCCCGATACCTGGAACTATCATACACCATTAAGTGTATGACCATGTTTCTCACAAATTTTTATTTCAATTGTATATATTAAATTATTCTAAATTTTGTTATAGGACTTTTTAATTTATATAAATTAGTTTATATAAAAGTGTTTGTTTTATCCATTTATGAAAAGCAACAATTTTCATAAATATTCCCTAAATTGAAAAGATGTTAATTTGTATAAATTATTTCCATCTTTTTAGATGTATTATATCATTTGAAATGTAATTAATGATTTGTTTAAATACTCTATTGAATCCAAAATATTATTTGATTGAAAATTGAGTTCTCTTTTTTTGGATAATTAAATGTTAGAACCTATTATAGAATCCTTGGTGATACCTTGCTGAGATTTTAATCTCACACCCCACCTGAGCCTTTAGGTTCTTGTAGATCATATCCTTCCATGTTTAAGTAATGTTAAAGAACCTTTTTGAGGTGGTTCTAGATATTAATCCGTAGACATGGAGAGTGGATTCTTTTGGGACATGTACTATTTTCTCCCTTCTTTCTAGAGCATTTATATAATACCTTGGGTTGTTTTATACCTATTTTTCTACTTACACACTACTGATAGTGAGTATCTATTTTATGTGTGCTATATGATTTCTTTCACTTCCACATTTATAGTGGGAATATAATTCCAACAATCCTTTTGGTATGATGCTAGGTGCTAGTCACCTACCCATGGAGTTTGAGAATTCCCTTCTAGCTTTGTTAGGGCCGACTTTGTTATCGGGTTACTAGGGTACCCAAGTTGATTCATTAAAAAATTATTTCAATGAATGGTTGAACTTTTTTCATGAATTCAATATTTATTTGTGAAATCTTGTCTGAAAAGAAGAGGTAGTTGTGATTTAGTCTGTGGACAACTATCACCATAGTAATCTTTAAGTCATCATGTGTAGAATGTGAAAGACATCATGAAGATTTGTTATAGTCTTACCCCTTATTTTGATTTGGATAGAGTGTAACCCAAATATTTTGGTCAATCTATTGGGATTTATTTTTCCCTGTTGCTATATTTTAGTCATAATCTAATGCATTACTTGTTTCTTTCTTATTTTGTATAGCATCATTCCTTCGATAAGATGCCTAAATTAGATTCAAGAGGAATTTTTTACTGAAACCCTATGAGAAAATACTCTTGTGGACCTTAATATGGCTGAGGTGATTGTGTGTACTATCCAAACTCTGGGACATACACCACCACTGGTTCCCATTGTGGTTTTAAATGAGGAACCTAAAAGGGATGATCTTACAAACCATTCTCATTATTTTCTAGTATAGAATTAAACAGTGTTCTATGTCTAAAATGATCCGGAATAGGCTGAGGAATGGTTGAGAAGGATCATGATTCTTTTTGCTTATGGAGACACCTGAAAATATAATGGTGATGTTCTCCACCTTTATGCTGGAAGGACGGAGCTGGAGATGGTGGTAAAAGATGGTGATGATAACGAAACATTAGATATTATAGTGGAAAGACATTAAATATCCTTTCTCTGAGCATTTCAATCTATATATTATGGTGATATAAAAGGTAACACATCATTTTATACTTGAGCAGACTAGCAGGACCTTAATAGAGTATGAAAACTATTTGCTGATCTAGTGATGTTTTAACATGAGATAATGTCAAATGAGAAGATGAAGTCTCTAAGGATCGATTTGGGGAATTGATAAAATATTTAATCTCATATTTTCTTGATAAATATTCTGTCTTGTTTAGATGTGATTGATAGAGCACTAATAGTCTAATTATATCTAGCTAGTAAGTTAGGGTTTTCAAGAGTTTCTTTCTCTCCCAGTATTAGTATGAGTTATTTTAAATGAAATCATAAGTGTGATGATTCTCAAGGTGCTTCATGATGGGATGATCATTCCAAACATCTGTCATTACATGGTAGAGGTCATATAACTTGTTACTAGTGTCGAAATATAGGGCATTGAAATAGGATTTTTCACTAAGGATCCCATGAATTATAGCCCCTATGAATTTTTGGGTCTCTTATATAGGTTCTTCTTTATATTTTCCACTTCCCATAGTAGAACGATATCATTAACTTCTTCAAGAAATATGGGTAAATATGATGCATCATGAATAAAAGGGTTCCACCTACACACATATGTAACGAAGCGTCTTAACCCAGTAGAAGAGTATCCAGATAAAACTAATACTGATCAAACGATAGTGAGTGTAACAATCTCTATAGATTCTACATTAGTGACCACTATATTTGAAACAGGTGCATCAAATTCATTTATTTTATTTTATATTTAAATATGTTAAATCATACTATATAAGTTTTATCTAATATCATGGATATTACTAGGCCCCTTGGTAAAAAGAGACAAAGGGGTCTCCATAGACCCACTTGTGTTTTCTCTCTATCAGATGTCGTGCGCTATTGGAGTTTTCTAGTTCTCAACATGAAACCAAATGAAATTATATTCAGGATGGATTGGATCATTTCAAATAAATACAATATTTATTTTTATCTTCAATGGGTCTCATTTACTACACTCGACGGTGTGTTTCATATATTTCATGGATAATGGGACCCAAGGTCAACCAGGGCGGGACCTTTTAATCTGGTATTGGGAAAAGTGATATTCACTTATGGAATTGATCTAAAGTGTGAATCATTGAGTATTGACCTCACTATAGTGGTCTTTGAGTTTCTTGATGTGTTTCCTCCTAACATATCTGGTTTTCCACTAGTGAGGGAGGTCATGGTCTCTATCAATTTAGTTCTTGGTAATCAAATAATTTCTATTACCTCATACAGCATGGAAGAATCTTAACTAAAATAGGTGAAGAGTTAGTTTTATGTTTTTTAGAGGAACTATTTATTCTCCCAAGTGTGCCACATTTATTGGTATCAATTATCGTTTCTAATAAAGATGATGGTTTAATTTTCTTATGTGTATAACATCGAAATATAAATCGAATGACGGTGAAGAATAACTATTTCTTACCATGGAGAGATTATTTGTCTGATCAGTTGAAAGGGTAAAAGTGGTTCTCAATGATTTTTAGTCAATTTGGACTCCATAATTTGAGGATAAAAGAACCCCCCATAGAAAAAACCACCATTTGTAGTAGGTACAACCATTTTGAGTACCTTGTTGTTTCCTTTGGTCAAACCAATGCTCTTGTAGTCATTCTATTATTAATGAACATAATTATCCATGAGTATATTGATAACTTCATGGTTTTCTTTATTAATTAAATACTTTTTTTCTATATGTTTGAGGAGGACCATGTCCATCATCTAAGAATAGTTATTATTTTCCTCAGAAATAACTGACTATATATAATGCTTTTGAAATGTGATTTCAGGATTTACAAGTACAATTCATAGGAAATGTGGTGTAATAACATGGGATATCTATTTATCATGAGAAGGGAAAAGTTTTTATGGAATGGGAATAATAATGACATTTTTTCAACCTTCAGAGATTCTTGGGTTTAGCTAGGTATTATAATCAGTCGATGAATTACATCTCAATTATTATTCTCCGTTGAATGATCGAACTAGAAAAAGAATAATGTTAACTTGGGAAAAAAAATGTAACAGTTATTTTTTGAGATGGAATGTCTGTTTACTACATTGTTGGTGTTGACCCTTCCAAATGTTTGGTAGGGTTATGGGATATTTTTTGATGCACTAGGTTCGAGCTTGGGTTGTGTTCTAATGCAAGATGAGCAGGTTGTTTCCTATGCCTCTCATCTTCTTAGGCCACACGATAAGAATTATCTGACTCATGACCTTGACCATGAAAATGTGATCCTCGTGCTTAAAATTTTGTATAACAACCTTTACTAAGAAAGGGTTTCAATGTTTTCATACCAAAATATATTGAGCCATGTATTCCATAATTTTTTAACTCTCCACTAGTGGCTTTTTGTGGAACACCTACAATCATTCAATTTCTACATAACCTATACCCAATAGAAATAAAGGTTGTTGGAGTTTATTTGAGCGGGAAACATTTGACTCGGTTAGTGAAATAGTTATAGAAAATATAGAATGTAATAGATCTCTTATCACAATTGGAAATTGGTGACCCGAAAATTAGGGGTAGAGGTTTTTTTGACCAATGTTCAGTTTAAATCATCTCCTCTTAAGATGGTTCATTAGAAGAATCAGCATGATGATGAATTCAATAACATTAGAGACTATCATAATGGTTGTGAAACCATGTTTAATTATTCATTCTCAAAAGAGGGTGTCATATGATTTCTTAACTATTTGTAGTACCTTATTTGGCAAGGAAAGCCCTGATGGGGTATTTCAATAGTTCACAATGGGTAGTGAACCCAGGATCTAAGTAGATGCTCTACTACATGAAAATCTAGTTATAGTGGCCATTTATTTTATAAGTAATTATTAATTTTATTTATTTATTATATATTCTAAAAGGTTGAAGTTGAGAACAATAAATATTTTAATTTTATTCATACACTACCAGTCTCTACATTTATGTGGGAAAAAATATCTCTAGACTTTTCGGTCTGGTTGTTGATAACCCATATAAAGTAGTATTTCATATGTGTTGCAATTGATAGGCTAACCAAGTCAGAAATTTTTTTACCCATTCATGATATAACCAATGTTAGGGATATGGGAAATATCTATTGAAAAGATATTGTTCGGTTACATATAGTTCCTCCTAAAATAGTTTCTTATTGGAATACATAGTTCATTTCTCACTTTCGGAGTGGTGTTCGGGTGGAATTGGGATCTCATGTCGTTTGAGTACACCATACCATCCCAATTTATATGGATAGAGAGAATGATCTAAAAATAATCTTTAGTATATGAATTGTGGATACATTCTGGACTTTGGTGGATCTTGGGATGACTATTTTTAATCATCAAATGAAAATTATTCTTGAATGGATATGATGGGGGAATGAATTGCAACGTGTTCGTCGAGATGGTAATCCATACGTATGAACAAGCGACAATATCATTCAATTGAAGGTGAAATATTATATAGTTGGATGTTATGTTATATAAAAATAATCATTATCATGTTATATTTATTATTTACATCAATTTTAAATCATCATTATCCCCATCCATGTAATGAAGTGTTTAATAACAACTTCACCACGAAATGGAGAAGGTAATCCGTACGTACACATGTATGATGACGTTGTCATTCATAGGATGGATAGAATAATGAATACAGTTGTATCATATTAATAATAACATCACAATATATAGATGGTACCTGATTTATTATTTCGGTATGGAAACAACAAATTAAGAGGAAGTGGAAGAAGAAGATGATAGCTTTGAAAGTGGTGATGAAATTATAAGCTCTTCTTTGGGTACTTCCTTTTGATTTGATCAAAAGGGTTCCTTAGGATGTATTAATGTTAATATGAAGGCCCTATGATGATGTTAAGGTATGTGGGAGTATATTTTGGTTGGGGATGGCTAAGCCAAATGTCTTTGGAGGTGTGACTTTGAGATAAGGGGAAGTACCATTTTATAATAGAGGTGAGAGTCAATTTATAAAAAACCTGAAATATTATTTTATTATACATTCATATTCGGTTTATAATGTCTCCAAAGGGACTTATTTAGAATATAAGGTGGGGATAGGTCTAAAATTTCTCAACCAATAGATTCTAGACAAGTTTAGGGCACCATATTAGCCATATCTTTTATATTTATCTCTTAGTTAAATAGTTTATCTTCTACCAAGCATTCTTGTATCATTTTAATAAATTGTTAAGAAACATACTATAAAATTCCATGAGAACCCCATTTGGTTCATTATTGATATATATAACCTTATTTATGTTGTCTGGATGATAATTTTATTTTTTGGAATATTATATCAATTAATAATATAGTATAAGTTTAATAAACTAATTTATGTCAATTTTGACACTATTTTGTATTTTATTTTCGTTAAAGTCATTATAATAATATCACTTCGAGAAAAAATTATTCAATCAACCCTAAAATGTCATATTATCCTAAAAAATATTATAATACATCAAACGTCTCAATTTACAAATATATTAATATTTATAATAGTAATTATTTTATTCTTTCATTATTAAGGTAATTAATGCATCATCATTGTGTCAAAAATAAATTTATTTACATAAAGTCTAAAAATCATAAATAAAATACTATAATTTAGGAAATTATTATAGCTTTCTAATGAATATTTATAGTCGAATTTATCTTGTGTATATCCCTATATTAAACATATTTTAGTTATTAAAAGTTAAATTTAACACTTTTAACTCTTCTTTAAATAAAATAATAATAAGTGTCCTAATATAATAAATGTAGATCACAACGGATCATATTTTACTAATAAGGTTGGTTTTGGTGTAGATACTCTTATCCAACAGAATTATGACTTGTGTTAGGGTAATTATAATATCAATTTTACCATTAATTGCCCTATTTACTTTTGACCTTGGTAAATAAAATTCAAATGTAACTATTTACAAAAATTATTTTCATCTTTTTGAACAAAATTTTACTTATTGATGTAAACTATGTCTCTTTTATTTTTTAAATGCAATTCACAGAAGCAGTAAAATTATATTTTATGGAATTTTTCAAATGTGCCTAGAAGGTGGGTAAAAGACGATAAAAATTTAAATAAAATTTTATACATCTAATATTATTATAAAATGACTCAAATTAATTATATTGATATTATATAGGTATTATATAAATATTTATACATAAAATAAAAATAAATAATGTAAATAGTTATTTAAATAAAAAGTCAGTTTTAAACAATAATGATGTATTTTTCACTATTTATCAATAATTGAATGTTTCCATAAAAATACCAAAAATTAACCCTAAGATAATTTTGATATTATGAATTCAAAAATGAAGTCCATTTTAAAAAATACAATTTAAAAAGCTTAAAAAATATGGTATTAATATTCATAATGGCCAGTTTGATTGGTCGTGGTGTGCTAGAACTCAATGTTGCATACAATGCAAGAAATTGAATTATTCCAAGGGAAAAATACAATGGAATCTTGGGGTATTACACAAGCCATATTATAAGAAGGATCTATTAGATGAAACTCATAGTTCATCAATCTATATTCATCTTGGAATTTTAATGATTTATATAGACCAGAATTTGTATTTATAGTGAGGAAACATGAAGAGAGATATTTCAATGTATATATCTTAGTGCTTGGTTTGTCACCATCTTAAGACTAAGATACAAAATTATACATGGATGTTAAAATTCATTATCATATATGAATAAAAATAGAAAAAAACCATGATAGTTTTTATTGTTAGACCCCCTAAAATATCTAAACTCGATGATTCTTTCTATTTTGTAGTAGATTATAGTATGATGTGTAACAACTATCCCTAAATCATTCTATGGAGAAGATATAGAGTGGTAATAAACTTAAGTGACCTCCCCAAGACAATAAATGCTTGAAATAAATTCCAAGGTCTTATGAGAACATTGGGGGATGATTTTCCCCCAGATCGCAAACAATCTAATAAGGAAAATATAATATCCATGATGAGATATTTAACAAAAGATAATGTAAACCACATAACCCCATAAAATACCCATGATAATCATTTTATAGGAAAAATAAAAAAAATAAAAAAATTGAAAGAATAAAACATCAATACATGATATCAAAGGCACCAAGGATGCAACACCGAATACTAATATGTAGACACTACAAATCTCCAACACCACTAAACATAATCAAAACATAAAGGAATGTCAATATTGGATTACAATACCTAACCATTCATTGTATATTGGTAATAGATATCTATAAATGAATTAAAGTTTTAAAAAAGTAGTGAGACTAAAATTATATATAACATCTATAAATACATCCCAACACAGACCTATAAGACATGAAAAAGCTAGTACATTTTACTAAAAAATACGATAGAATATGAGTAGTATATATATGATAATAAACAAGTTCAATTGAAAAATGTAAACAATTATTTCAAAATAATATCTTGTTACTTTGAATAATGATTTCTTTAAATAACCATGAAAACACACACATCCACACACTCAAACTAGGTGTCACACATTTACTATTTTACTTTACATCCACAATTTGTCACACTTTTATGGTGGTACTTGAAAAACATGGTATATCCCATTATCACATGATCTCACATAAATAATATTATTCCAATTCCCCAATTACGATATTTATCTCAACATGGATTCTATATTTTAAACCAGACATTTTGAAGTAATATCAACCAGGGATTTCCCAAATCAATCTCAAAAGATATTTCAAATTAGTCATAATATTATTTTAGAAAATATCAAAAAATGATATTCCAAAACAAAATATATTTAGAAAGTCCCCCTACATCAAGAAAATTGTCATGAAATGTAATTGGTGATTCCATAGATCAGTCTTATTTCATCAAATATTATTTTATTTACAAAATCAAATTCCCTAATATACGATGGAAATAGAGTTCATATATTGAGTACTCAGACAATCAACTTTGGGATCCATAGAAGTCAATAATAAAAAGAAAATGTAGTGTGTGAGGATTTACAATTATATGACATATTAAAACATGATGAACTTCATTGATTAATAATGTGGATCGGCAATTCACTCTGTGAATTATTTGAGAAGAAAATTCCCGGAAAAACTTCTCATAATGTTTATATTTTCAAAATAAACCCAATCCACATCATGAACATATTTCTCTTCCAGATCATCCTCATCCAAAAACTAGGTGATAATTTTCATAATATGAATGAAAATAATGCAACATTCCCTATAATATTCATATCATGAAACAAAAATTCATAAAATTAATATTTTATATCAAATTATTTGTGGCCAAACTCATAGTTTTACATCTGATACACCATTGAACACTTCCAATAGACTAACCCAATGAATTTGAATGTTAAAAAAAGTGGCGGTATGCCTTCAATGAAGGGGTGCTAAATTATCCTCAAAATTTGTATTTTCATCTTTGGGAATATAAATATCAATACATAACTTAAACAAGACTGACAATTTCTAGAGCATATTCATTTACTTTTCCCATGGTTGCTTTTGAAAAATAACATTCCTTTATAAAACATACACCAAATAAATATATCAACCTAACATGGTCTTTTTTATCCATATTGAATATAAACATTTTATTGGATAAAATTATAATTTTTATATAGTGTATCATTATCCCAAATACTCACATGAAAAAGATAAAAGTGACACTTCTTTATTTTAAAAACATAGAAAATTTTATGGGAATAACTAATTCTCTGTGGTAAGGCTAGTTGATAGGCGACAATGAAAATCCATTCAACAATATCAAATGACTATACATATCATGGTTCAGACTTTACATATTACCTCAAGCATAGATGACCATGTCTTGGTGAAAAATTCTACAGGACATGGTCACTCACATCGAAAGCTAATGGCCAACGGTGTTTTTTTGCATTTGATTACTATTTGATCTATGTTACCTCCATATTCTTCTGGATAATTTAAATTTTATTTTGTCCTATGGAAAATATTATGTCTAATATATAATGTATCTCAATATTCCTCCCATGACAATAGATAATGATATGGAAAACTAGAAAAATCCTTGCATTAGGCCACTTGAATCATCTCCTAAAAGGTATTATTCTATGATAATTCCACCAAAGGTATATGAACATACCATAGACCACACATTTCCATGACACATGTTATAATGAAATAATATAATGATTTAATTTTTCATTATGAATACCCATCCATTTGTGGATGATATTTTGTACTCATGGTAAGTTGACTGATGATAATTTGTTAAAAAGACTTCTAAAATTGTGAAGTGAATATATGAACTATTTTATATAAAATTAAATGTTTAACCCCATTAAACATGACCAATTTTCCAATATAAAAATATTACAATACCTCAAACATATTGGATTCTAAAATGGGGATTATGTGTGCTGACTAGGTGATTCAATTCAAAATCACCAAAATGGAGTAATTATTTTGACAAAAACTCTACAGACTTGAAAAAATATCCATGAAAATATATTCCCACATTTATTCAATTACAAGAATTCATAGCGAAATACCAGATAATTTTTCATCACCCTATTTTACCTTTACACATGTCAAGTATTTGATAAAAAAATCAGCAATCTAACATCTTATTTAAAAACATTATAAATGAGTCTTGATTTCCATGTACATTTTTAAAATACTTCGATTAATTGGACATTTTTAATGGTAATAGGTTGAAATATGTCTTTCATAGAAATACTAATGAACTATTCTCCATGATAGAAAAATAATAATGGGTTTTTATTCCCTATAAATCCAGGAGATGTATCCCCACTTTTTAGGTTTTAATTAATAGTAATCTAACCTGGATAAACTGTCCAAGGCACATTCAACAGTTAAATATAAATAGGGACAATATTATATAGGAAAAAAAATGCATTTTAACCCATTATGGGGAAATCTTTATTCATATCATCAATTACACTAATCAACTACCTTTGGTTATGATCTTCTCATAAAACATCACTGCACAATTTCTGATTTCATGCATTTTCCATTTAATTCCCTTTATCAAGTGTTAATAATGAGTTAAAATTGAAAATGTATAATCACTCCAAAAATATTAATTTCCTATAGATCATGTATTATATAAAAAATATGTATTTCAAATTATATGTTTATTAAAAATTGTGAAATTTTCTCCAAATAGGTATATTTTCAATGATTTTTATGGAATAAGAAACTATAGATAATTCTAGTTCTTGTATATTATATATTTTTTCTCACACAATCAAAATAGTCTTAAACCATAGGCCCCAACATGATGTCCCTACATTTGAATAGAACCATGAAATTATCAATATGTCACATAATATACAACATATACCTAACATGATTCATAAAATATAAGTATGGGTGACGATTTGTGATAAGAGTTAATCTCTATAAATGATTTCTAAAAAATAATTTTTCTGCTGAATGGAACCCAATATCTTTGAAAATTAGACATAGTATAATAAATTCTAGATAAATATTGAGAAAAACAATGGTAACTACCTCAAAATATCATAAAGGTGATGTTTATAAAAAAATATTTGGATGCTTCCAAGATATAACTACTTATATCTCTCCTAGGACAACTGATATACCTTCATTAAAAGTAAAATGACTAAATAAATGGACTTATTTGATCCACGAGTCTCATATTTGAATCTATTCATAATTTTTTTATTCTAATGTAATAAGTACAATTTCCATGTTATCCACATGGTCATTACTACTTTGATAGTCATCTAGGAAATTATAAATTTAGTATGAAAACCATGGATTTGAGGTACTGATGGAAGATAAGTCTCGTTGAGGACAATATGAATATATATGCATTCCTAAAACTAAAGGTAATGAAATCATACTCACAATTTCTATTATGACCATGAAATGTTGTCTTCAGAATATTCTCACATTAGTCTATATAAAGATGGTACCCTACCCATTGACCAATCGTAGAGAACCACTTGGATCCATTTAGTTGATCAAATTGGTCATCATTTTTAGGATGAGTTTACCATATTTTAATCATACCATGACACAACTATCAATAATTAACACATAATTGAATAGAATTTTCTATCATCTTCACAAAATAATTGGTGAAAACAAAGGTGGTGTACTAGATATTATAAAACATTTTCCAACTCAAGAGATGAACCTTTAATTCACACAACAAAATCATATGAATTCTATAAGATGATAATGAAATAGAGCTTTTTCTTTAGAGTGCGTCAGTAGAAAATTTGATTTCTTTTTCAGGTGGTTACCTATTGGAGAATTTTGTAAAAACATCTATTTATTGATCTGATATATAAGGATATGTCTAATTTTCTATTTCATTTGTACTTTCCATTGTCATTGAAGATTATTTGTATGAGTTGGTTCCATATACTATTCCAAAAGTTCTTACTTTACCAGAATTTATAAAGAAATCCCCCTTGAATATTTAAAGATATCCAAGTGTGGATGTGGACTTAATTTCTTATCCAATGGAATATATATTATCTTCAAAACTGACTACATAATTCATTCCTGATATCAGATAAAGAACATCTATCTCCAGGATCATAAAATTCAAGATAAATCATAGTGAATCAATAATGATGAAACATGCTAGGAAATTGTAACCAATATACTCTAACATTCTAAGGGATATCCTGATACTCATTATATGTGGTATTATTTCCATTTATAATCCTAATTGTTCAACCATACAGGAAGTATGGAAAGAAAGAGATGTTCTAGTATCAATCAAAACATGCATAAGAGACAAATACATAAAAATAGTAGCTAGAAAATAGTGGTACCTAGTTTCCCTCTCCCTATAACATGATCTAATCCAAAATTATGTTGATCAAAAACCACATTATAGATCTTGATTCCACTTTGTGGTGTCTAGGTTACAACTGATGTGTTCTTAGATGTGTCCTCATTCAACTATTTGTGTGGTAAAAAACATATATAATGGGAATTTTTCATCCAAGAATTAGATATCTAAGGATGAGTTGATCATGCTCTATATAGAAACCCAGAATGTTCACACAAAGATCTAAAATATTATTATATAACTATTCATTATATAACATAATGATCCATTCCATAATATTATTTATTTAGTGTGTTTAGAAAATTAGACACATAAATAATTGGTTTATAAAATTTCCAATTCTTTTCCAAATAATTTCTTTCTAATTGGGACCCTTCTAGGAAAATTCATACAGAAAACCATTATTCATTAACTAATGAAATGAAATATAAGAAACTATGAGATATGATGTGTATTAATGGTAAATAAGGGATATTTCAATGACCAATTGAGTTTAACATGAACATAATGGTATGAAAACATGAACATAACATTTGAAAATCATTCCCTTTATATCATAGATAATAATCATTATTCATTTAATAAAACATGATATTTCAAAAGTGATGAACCAAAATGGAATCAAAGAACATGATCCATGAGAACAAAACATTGGTATAATTCATCATTTTTGGGCATATTCATAAGAAATATTAAATAATTTACATAGTAGGTATTGATCATTTATTTTAATATCATATTAGAATGGGTTCACTCACTAAACCATCACAGTTGATAAGGGTAACTCCAATGAATATCATAGAGGAAAATGCCTCTTTCTGAATAAGGTTCACACCCCCATTATAGTATTATTTATCTCTTTATATATAAATCAATACCCAATACATTTGAGGGAGATAAAGTTTCTACCCATCCAGGGATATAAAATGTCAATAGTTATTCGTTATAACATAACCACTATCCTTTGTAATAACATAACTATCAACCCTTTTTATAAATTTACCAACTTCCTTGGTTATAACAAAACAACCATCCTTAGTTATAACATATCCACTGTCTCTTGTTAAAATTCAACCATTTTCCATGGTTATAATATAATCATAATAATTTTTCATTACATTACCACAATCTTTAATTATAATCAAACCTATATCACATAATGAAAACCATAAATGTGTGTTTTACAATATTATAAAACATTCAATAAGTTATCACATTATAAACCATGGAAATTAAATAGGTTTCATAAAAAATTCAGCTTTTCACTATTGAAAAATCATCTAAAATTAATGGGTTTCATAAAAACCTCATAAAAATAATCACTAACATTACATAGAAAGATTAATAATGGTATCAGTGGTCCATAACACTAGTGAATCATAATTAAATCCAAATTGTGCTATAATGTATGAATATTCATTTTAAAGATCACTGAAGTATATCTTGTGAAAAATAGTCTTTTAATTTTGAAAATAACATTTAAAATAAAATATTTCAAAAATATATTAGAGAATATTTCTTGTAAAATAATATTTTATTTTTTTGATGTATTCTTCAAATCATTGGGTGTTCAGGATGGCAGAGAATTATGTTCGTGCTTTATATTTTAAAAGAAAAAATTACATCCACATTTTTTGAAAAGTTCAAAAATTTACCATGTTAGGAAAATTAAAATATTATTTTTTTAAATATTAATTTTCATATTCATAAAATGGGAAAAATTACTTTAAAAAGTCATATGATAATATTTATAACAGAATTTTAAACAATTATATAAAAACATGCATATGGAAGAAAAATCTTTTTTGATAATCACGATTAACAACGTAATTGTAATATAGAATATATAACACATTGATAACTTTTGAATCATAAGAAAAATGAAATAAATTACATAATATGTACTTATTATGTCTTAACATTTATGAAAATAATAATAAATGGATTTATTATTATGTATATAAACCAATCAAAAGAAACAATTGTTGAATAAGGTATGCGTCACACCGAAATAAAAGCCAGACGAAAATCCATTACCCTAGGAGTGAATTTATTTAGTCCTGTTTGAAGCTCATGTGTTATAAATATAGATTTTTTATACAGATATTAATGTATTATAATGATATATGTCCTACCATATAAGATTTAATTATAACCTTTTTTCCAATGTTTACACTTAGTCATTAAATTCATCATTTGAAGTGATATCTGCTAGGCTTTTCATGTATATGTAGGTTTGGTAGTTTTGGTGCTTATATATTGATCATAGTCAGATAATATAGTGAATTTTAATCATGATATAAATATCATATATATTAATTATATAAATTTTATTATCAATTAATAATTGATGAAGACATAAAATGGATAGGACCTTTCATGGAAACGATAGGCCATCTGTACACATGATATTTAATTTTATGGTTTTATGGGTGGAATAAATTAAAGGTAAATAATAATACACCATAAAAAAATAATTATTATATCATATATAGAATAAATTTTATTTTAATCCTTCCTTATTAACATCATAGTAAATTATAAATAAAAAATGATTCAAATAACCTTATAGATGTGGTATTCTACACGTACACAGTATAAAAAATATTTCCAAAATTTTTTGAAGGTATGAAGTTAGATATGATATTATAACTATATAAGAAAAATTATTTAATAAATATAATACATAAACATTAAAATCATCATAATAGTCATCCCTAAAATATGTAATGAAAAATAAAATGTATCACTCTAGGGATACGGTAATCCAAATGTATGGACTAGCGATAATTTAAAATCCCATTTAATAGAAAAATAGTTGAATAATTATAAGTTGATAATAAAATTATTTAAATAAAATTATATTTAATATATGTAATTTATAATTAATTATGAATACAATAGAGTTAATGGATATAAAAGTATAATAAAAAAGAATGTGATTGGTTAAGGCGATTACATATTCTTTGAAATTACAAATTTATATATCCTCTTAAGGGATATGGGGGTTGTGTTTTAGAAAGACAAATACTCTTAAATTTTGATATGGGTTTTTAAGAGAAATTTTTAGATTTTGGTTAAGATAGAATCGTCAATGGGGTGTGAAGAAGAGAATGGTGTGTTTCTCATTTATAATTTAGGGGAGTGTTACCTGTGGAATTTCTCAAAATATTAAAAAATATAAAAGTTATTTTTAGAAGTTAATAATTCCAAATGGACTATAAATGTGAAATGGATGAAATTTTAATCCATATATTATTCAAATTGTTAAATTTTATTATTTTTAGTAAAATTTATGTTATTTAATAAATTAATATATTCCTTAAATATTATTATTTACATTTTGATCCTATTCATTTAATTTGACCTATGGGAAATAAATTATAAACTAATAATTAATATATAAATATTTAACATAAAAAATTAGGTCATATTAATATATAAAATTAAGTTAACACATTAACATGATCAAATAATATTATATTTAATATTTTTAAAATCATTTATTATATTTTTTATCAATTGGAGAAATAATAGTGTTGTGTCACATTAGAATTTTACGTAATCAGATAAAAATAATTATTATAGATAAACTTATATAATTTAAATAATTTCATTTTCCACAAAATAGGTAATTTTATATTTTAATAAATTTTCGGGTTCCCTATGTGGATATATAAATGATATTAAAATATAATAGAGTGATATTTTGTAATATTACTTGATTTAAATTTTATATAGTTTTTTTTCATGGATAAGTGTCTATTAAACCATGATAGTTTGAGAATAATTCGGTAAGGGTAAAATTAATTTCACATAAACATTGTGAGGATAATTTTTTTTGGCCTTATGATTTTTTATCAACCTTGATTATTTTGATCTATACTTTACTGAGGTGATAAATTTTACAACTATTTCTATTCATATGGATCAAAAATAAAAGAGGTATATATTCCAAATTTGACACTCCAAATTAAATATATGGTATTAATTTTATGAATTTTTTTTATGAAAATGAACACAATCATTTTTATTAAATTTTTTAACGCACAAAAAATGCAGAGACACATCTTGGGTGCATAATATAGTGGAGGCCCAATGCATCATTAACAAAAAACTTAAAGCCAATATGAGGAAAGGAACATAAATTCAGGAATAATGAATCATTTTGTTTTGGAGATGTATATGAACCCTAGATGTTCACAACATTATTCCCCTCTGGCCAAGTGTGAGAGACCTTCTTACGGGAACCAAAAATCTTGTTTCACTTTTGAATGTGATGAGAAATGTTCTAGGGGATACGACCAATGCATGTTAGCACTTTGTAGAGTAACAATTAATATGTCTGTACAACCTTCAGATTAATTTGTCCACACTCACATAATTCTAAACATGTAACCATTGCAATAGACTCAACATGAAGTATGTCACATATTCTGTAATAATATGAGAATGTTGTGATAGCGTACACCCCTTTATCACTGGTTACACCTATTCCTCTCATCCCCCCCAGGAGTGACCTATCTGTATTGAGTATGGAGAAACCAAAAAACCCAATGCCCTTGTTCCATCCTCTCACCCTATTATAAGTACATGAGACCTTTGGTCTTACCAATGGGGATCCCTTGCATTCATTACATATATTGATTAGTTACATAATGTTATTCTTCATTTTGAATTTGATTCTACTATTAGATCCACTTATGTTCTTTTGGAGAGAATAATTCATGGATTTCTAAAGGGTCTGGTATCCCATTGTTAGAATTATTTCACGACCTTTCCCCTCGGGACCTTGACCACTGACACCACTAAACAACAATTTTTAGAAGTTTTCCTATTTTTGAAATGGTCATGAAAACCTACGAAAGTACCATAAAGCGGCCAAATCCAATAGCCCCATTTTCTGTCAACAAATATATGCTCCACTGATTCTGGTTTGTGGTTTTTTCAGCACATGCATCGGGAGGAAAAGTTCATGCACATACATTATATATTCTCATCAGTGGGTAGAGAATTATTCCTCACTCACCACACCATAAAATTTAAATTCATGGGAATTTTATTTAACAACATCATTTCCCCGCATGGGTTAACTATGTTTTGGTCCCTCTTAATGGGGTTATAATCATTTATTGAGAACTCACCCATCGATGAAACTGTGAATATGAGTTTGTTAGGATCCTCATTAGGAACAATCTCCTAGAATGAGTTATATTGATATTCATCAATGATGATCCAAATTAAGGTGGGGTGATAAATTTCTACTCTAAATTATATATATGGGGCGGAGTATCCTGGAAACCATAGCCACCCCCAATCCTAGTGCCAAAAGTTGACATCACCTCTTCCCACAAGCCACCTGGCATAAGGACACATGGAATTTGTATGTAGTTGGATAAAGTGCCACATCCTTGATCCCCAAGACCTCAACATCTCCACCTCCAACCCGTTTTTATCATTCATAATCATGTCCAATAAATTTCGGCCTTCCATATAATCCCATGCATGTTTGGTGTGCATCCCTAGTATGGTCGACAAGGCTCTCCTCAGATTGATGCCCCCTTTAGAAATTATTTGTTCTAGATGGTATTCCTAGGCCTAGGGATGCATGTGTTCCCCCTATCCAAACCATATATATGACACCATTATCCTCTCTATGATGGAAATTTCACATTTGGGAACCTTCATGGGGGATAGTAGATGTAAAAGGATGGAGAAAAACACCCTATTAACCAGTGTTATGCAACCTCTAAATGAGAGGATCCTGTTTTTTCAACTAAGAATGTGCCCCGTAATGTGGTCCACGATGTTGTAAAAATGATGAACAAGATGATATTTAGGAATCACCAATGCACTAAGATACTATTTTGGAGAAGTCACTCTTATCTTGTTCATGCTATCATCAAGAGCCCTAGTCCCCCTGTCTACAGTTTTACTGGAAGTATAATAGTTACTTTTATCCTTGTTCACCACCTAGACACTCCATTTGCAATACTCCCTTATCATTCTATTCATTCCATTAACCTACCTTCTACTACCATTTATTAAAATAATAGTTTCATCTGAAAAAATCAAGTAGTAGGTACCCATCGTTATATTCCTGTCCCGATATGGAATAATTTTAATAACATATCATTGTTTTTTTAAACTAAATGTTACATGAAACACAAGATATAAATATATTTAAATAAAAAAATAATCCTATTATCATTATGTGTCACATTCTAACCCCTCTTAAAATAATTTTTAGCATATAATTTTTCTGTCAAGTAAAAAATGTGGATATATATTTTTCATTATATCATTGTGTTATATTGTAGCTTCATCAAAATTTTTAATTCTTCATGAGATCTTTCAAATGGTGATTAGTTTTTTTCCATAGAACATTATCTCTACAATCTAAAATTTATATCAAATGTTTATCATAGTAATGATCATGTTCTAGTGGTAAGACCATTGACTATAATTCATATAGATGATCATGTATTTACTTCATTAAGAGATTTACATTGAACACATCATTAAATTGATAGAGTTATTGGGGATGCGCCATAGGAGAAAATAAAATATGTACCCAATCAAGAATCTAAAAAGTAATAACATAAACAAGAAAACATTAAAAAATTTAAAATATTATAACCAAATTTCATGTTGAAATTCATAGGAATACCTTCTCACTAGCATGAAATTCTAGCTCAAATAGATTATTATTACTAGAACCCGTATGTCAACTCTATGTTTCCTTGATGTCCTGCTAAATAGATTTAATATCCTCTATCATTTCGTCAACTAGATCAAGTCCGCATTGCTTTCTTTTTCTAATCTCCTCCTTTGGGTATTTTTTGACCAACTCCCACTTCATCTGTTACTCCATGAAATGAATATTCAGGATTTTTTTCTTACATGATGCACTAAAAATTAATTTTAAAAATTCATAAGTTCTATAATTTATTCCATTATCCTATAAACATAAAATACCAAAATGGAAAGAAAAATCCATTCAACAACATCCATGTTTAAAATTTCTAATTTATAAAAATATTTAACCTATAGGATTCATAAATATACAACAAACCTAATTTTATTCCCAAATATTAAAATGATTTGATCTCATATCCATCCATGATTAACATAATGGTTATAATGAAATAATTTTAATCACTCATAAAGTTTCATAAAAAATGTATATACTAAAATCCTTTCACAAAATTATTTCACAATTAAATCATATATTCCTCAACATGATAATTAAACATTTATTTCATAAATAATCTCATTTTGTATCCACAAAAAAATATCCTTTAGAATACCAGTTTCATCCTTGCGCGAATAGATGATCATAAGATGATTTAGAATATCAAAATTATTTATTTATTCAAGAATATATGTAGATATAGGTAATCGATTATCTTAATCAAATCAAATTTCACTAAAGGGAGAAGAAGAAAATTTTCATAGGGCTTATTAACATGAAATTCAATATGAAATTTATACCCTTAGAGTGGAAGATAAATGTGACCAAATTATCATGACTCAATTTAATTATTGTGATTTTATAATCATATATTTTCATTTTAATTTGATGTATTTTTTTGGTTTATTATCCCTACCAAAACTTTTTTTAGGGAATTGATTTGAAAAATTCCCAAACACTATGAATTTATAGAACTTGAGCATGACTTCTATATTCCATAGTGATTTATATCTATTAAAATCATAAACTATATTCTTCACATAACATCTACATTCGATGGCCAAATGACCATCCCTTCCATACATAAATCATTTACCAATTTCCATAAGAAAATATAATCAATTTTTTTCCATAGATTTAATACAAAATAAGCCTCATATTCTACTATCTAGGGATTTTTTATTTCTTTTTAATTTAATCTATATTGTATTATCAAAACCATGATATTGATTAGTAAATATAATATCATCCACCTCCTTGGTGGTAGATCAAATTATCTATTCATAGTTGTGTGAGTACCTTATGTATAAATACATTTTGATACATGGTTTCGTACCACTGATGAATTGATTAACCTTACTTTTTGTAGAATGATAATACTAGAAGAGTACATCAAAAGTCTTGTAAAATTTTCAACATAGTTACCAATAGATTCATAAAAATTCTTAATTAGATTAAAATATTCTTGTTACGTTTTTATATGAAGAATATGTGGAACATACTTATTGAAGAATATGATCTTAAAATCATCCAACTCCATGGTGTCTATTTATTCATGTCACCTCGTAATCTAGATAAAATTCTACAACTGATCTTCTTTACCTTTGAAATGGTATACAATAAAATTTTATTTTCTGTGTTCCAATCTTAGGAGAATGGAAAATACAATTTGTATGGTATTGATCCATCACTCCAAAACTAGTGGGTCAGCAAAATAGAAAAATTAAGGCGAATTTTTCCTCATGAAGGACAAAACATTACATTGTTTCTCCCTTTTCACATATACATGTTTAGCGTCATTCATAGCTTAGTAAATTTGGGTGAGAATAAAAATGATATTTTTCATCCCATCTTCCATATAATTTTGTAACTCAGTGTGAAAAAAAATTATTATCAATTACATTCAATATTATAACAATTTCTTCTTGTTACATCCATAATCTAAAACCAAAAATCCCAGTGTGAGGAAGAATAATCATAGTGGGAAACCAAATAATCAGTCAAAATAACCAATGGGATGTATAAATAGTGAAACATTATTTTATAAAACCATTTTTTTTAAAACAGGTCATTAATTATAATAATAAATACATTAGGATTTGATCATATACTTAGGCTTATCCTCAGGGTTCTCACTAAATTTATCTTATCATAGTTCCCAAGTGTTAAATAGACCATGATTTGATAACAACTATAGAAACCAATACATATCATACAAATATATAACTGCATAATGTTTAAAAATTTATCATATAACACAAATATACCTTCTATAATCAAATATCTCTAGTTTATTTGGAAACATAAACACATTAAAAATGTTTTCATTAAAAATCTACATCATCTCCCGATAAGTTACTCATAATTAGCACCCTTCTAAGACATATCATATTTATTATCTTTTTTCATAACATGGGTAATGTAATCATAGGAAAGGATGAGCTAAAAATAGTTATAAAGGGTAAATGGGGGAGGTATAAAAGATCACATGATCATAACATGAACATAAAGGTATTAAAAGAAGTGCAGAAAATTTGTAAATAATATAATTTATATCATAGTGTTTAATATTGAGTCATGGAATAAACGTGGTAATTCATATGATCATAATGATAAAAAGAATAAAATTAAATTATCCATCAAAAAATAACAGTGTAATAAAAATATATCTCCTATTAATACATTAATATTCATCACATAACACAAATATCCCTTCCATAATCATATAGGTCTAGTGTGTTTGGAATCATAAACAGATAAAAATGAGTTCATTAAAGATCTACATCATCTCTCAGTAAGATCTGAAAAACTAGAACCCTTCTTATACATTTCACACTTAGTACCTTTTTTAATAACCTAGGAAATGGAAACATAAGAAAGGGTGAGCTTAGAATATTAGTAAGGTTAAATAGGGGAGATATCAAAGATCTCTTGATCATAACACGAACATAAGGGTATGATATCATGGGCATTAAATTTACCATTAATACCGTTTACATCACATTTCATAATCATGATTCATTGAATAAACTTGGTTTATCATAAGATAAGAATGATAAATGAATAAAATAACATGTTCCATATAAAATTAACTCTGTAATAAAACATAAGTTTTTGGAATACAAGTATATAAAATAATTTCCTTATTATATAAGGCTCATTTCGATGATTATTATAATTTAATGGTTTCAAAACCTAAACCTTAATTGTAATTATGTTTCACTCCCATGAATATCATGGTGGACGAAGTCCCCCACTATGTTTTGTTCACTCCAAATTCTAGTCCTATTAAACTAATGAGATATTAATATTTACACGTTAAATTAGATAGATATATATTTCCCACCCATACATTCTTATAAAATGAACTCTCACTTTGGTTATACTGTAACCACTACAATTGGTTATAAAATAACCACCATTATTGGTTATAATTCTACTTCCGTCCTTGGTAATAACATTACCATTATCCCTTTTTATCACATAACCATCAAAACATAATTAAAAATGTATATATATATATATATATTTGTGTGTTCCAAAGGATCATAAAATATTATTTATATAATTACATCAATATCCCTACATGGAAAATGGGATTCATAAACATTTCATCAACACAGTATAGCATATCCCTTGGAAAATAAATGGTGTTTATATATATATCATCAACATAGAAATTAACCATATAAAGAAAGAGTATTAACTTTATAAAGGGATCATAACACTATAAAATCATAATTTACATCAAATAATGTTATCATATTTTAAAAATCATTTAAAAACACTTATTTATTTCTTGGGTAAAATAAACTTCTTAATTTTAAAATCATTTTTAACATAATAATATTTCCAAAATATCTTGAAAATAAATTCTCTAAAAATAAACAAAGAAATTATTAAATTAATATTAAAAAATTGATTATTCTTGATGATGGAACGTCTCATTCTTTTATTATAAGATAAAATAAGACAATCCTTCCGCTTTTTCGAAAAAAAAACCAGATAGTAATTTTTCCAAAAATGAAAGGCATACATATTTAAAACCATATTTTAAAATTCAGATAAGGTTAGAATATAATTTTAACAGTAATTGTATTATATAAAAAATATTCTTTAATGTTTTAAAAAAAATCAGGATGATGGAATAAAATGGTTTTTCAACCGATGAATGAAATGATGTTGACATTCCTTAAAAACATATTTCTGGTTTGTTGGTCACTTATGGGGTGGACAATGAATGGGAAAAAATTATTTTAATGAAATAAAAATATTATAAGTATATACATTATATTCATGATAGTAAAATCATGATATTTCTTCATTAGAAATATAATCATAAATTATCCTGATAAATAATTATATTATCACAAAGGACCCTTAGTACCTTGGTAATATTTGAATCATAAGCCTTGTGAAATAAAAACCATATATTGATTTTTATAACTCATAATATTCATTATAATAATCATAAAATATATTAATGTGTAGTATATACACAACACAAAAGAAATTAGTGGTGTATATGGCTTGTCTTCAATAGAAATTATAGTCACACGAAAATGCCTTCCCTTTTGTATGACTTCCTTCATACCTATTATGACAATTGAATGGTTTCAAAACATTAACCATCATTTTAATTATGTTTCACTCCCATGAATATCATGGTGGACAAAGTCTCCTACTAAACATTGTTCACTCAAAATTCTAGTCCTATTTAACTAATGAGATATTATAAGGCCCCAGCATTAAACCTTACTTAATCTTTAGTTAATACAAGATTACACATTGAGGGTCTTTTCAGGTTTAGAGTTTTAGAGAATTAGATCATAAAACTTTCATTACATTCCACATTTAAACAAAGTGGTTACATTAAAGATAGTATTCATTTTTCCCATCAACGGAAACATATTTAAAATAAAACAAGGATTCTTTCTTGACACTTCCTTGACACTATCATCATATCATGTACCATTCCCTTGACCCGTGGAAAAAATTTCAAATACATGGGATGAGCATAAAAAGATCAGTAAGGTTTATAAAAAGTATAGAAAGGAAACGTGAGTACATATATACATAATAATGAAATCATAATTTACCCATAAAACATAAGAACTTTAACATACCTCATAAAATCATGAATAAATCATAGAAATCATAAGACATAAAGGTAACTTGAGGCATTCATAACATTATTACGTAGGGTGTAACCCTCTTGGTTACGTTTGGAATACCCATCACAGTATATTCCCTAAATATCTTCGAAGAAACCTTAACATTTAACTCCTTTGCGTTACCCAATGCATTGGAGAGCTATATCGGGCTCACCCGCCCTTAGTTTATCACGGAACCACCCTTCTTCATAACAATGCCCAAGAACCATAAAATAATCATAGCACATAACTTAATCATAAACTAAAGATAACATTCCCACATTGCAATAACAATATAACATTTTAAGATATTGAAATAATGAATCCATTCTAATAACCATTTTCAAAAACATTTAAAACATTTAATAAAGATATTTTTAAATCAAAGTGTCCCATACCACATTGAAACTTTTAACATTTTAAACGATTAATATCCATATAAATAAATCCTTAAAACCATTTTGAAAACATGGATATTAATGAGAAATATTTATAAGATTAATCATTAAAACATTTAAAACGATATTTTAGTTAAAGGGTTTTTAAAAAAAGGAGAGACACTTGAATACAATAATTGAGGAATAACATTTAATCAAAACTTTATAATATCATGAGAATAAATGGATTTATGATATAATATTCAAAATGATAGTACATACACCATATATGAGTGAATTGGTGCATAACAACAATGAAGTCTCAAGGGAAATGTAAATTGAGATGAAATCCATTATAAAGATGGTATCCTTAAATTAAGGATAAATCAATCCCATAATTATGTGCGATAAATATAATTACACCCAATATAAGTAGATATTAAGTTTAAAATAATCAAAGGTCATTAACACATATTCTAAGTTTTACATATTCAATAACTACATGTTGAACCCAAAGAAATCGAAATTGGGTTAAGAAGTTCCCTTGACAGCCTAACGACGTCACATAAAATTTTAGAAAAAGAGTTGATGAAAGAGATAAAGGGTATCTAATCACTTGGACATAAAATTTAAGGAAATAAGGATATATAAAAACATTTCTCCACATAATAAGATGAAAATTAAAATACATAACAAAATAATTCTTTTAAAAAGAGGAGGGTGAAAGGTTCCCTTACCGATTTGGGTAACTTTCAAAACGTACACCCCATGAAAGAAATACTATACAACATTGATGTAAACACTCATAAAAGAAAGTATTTTACACAAATATTAGAATAATTGATAGTACACACACCACTCAAAATGAAATATTGGCAAATGTGTCATGAATCTCACAAAAACACAATGTGAGATAAAAAGCCCCATACGAAATTTCGGAAGCCTAACGGTGCTAATTAAAACATACAAAATGGATTGATGAGAAATAATAGGTTCTCTCATCATATGAACATAAAAGTTAAAGTATGAGTAATATAAAATAACATCCCAATCATAAGAAATATGATCTTAAAAGAAATGACATAAAAGAGTGTACATAAAAAGAAAGAGTGGGGTAGGATCCCTTACCTCGGGTCCGACTTGACTCGATCATTATTTAACCTCATAAGTAATAAGCGTGAGTTACTTTATAATTTCATAAGAACCTTTTCCATTTTCATTATTCCTTTTATATCACTTACTACCTTGCTATGAACACTATGTAATTATTTAAGTTACTAATGGCCGTTTTGTAGATCCTTGCTACTTGAGTCAAAAATAAACTATTTATAATTACAAGTTGATCAAGTGGTAAAATATATATTATATCCAGAATTATATTAATTATATAGATATCATATATATCATATATATCCATTATATACATGCATTTATAATATTAAATAACATTTAGAGGTAAGAAATGAAACGCACCGTTCATGGAGATGGTATGTCGTACATACGCATGAACGCTACTTCCATTTCTATTTCTTATTTAATGGAATTAAAACATAATGATACATAATAGTATTATAATTTCAGTATGTTATCATATATAATATAATTAAGTCTATCCTTTATACGTACCACATATGGTATTAACGAATCAAATCACTTTGAGGGGGCGGTAGTCCGCACTTCCTAAAATGAAGATATCGCGTTTAACCATAATGGAAACCATAAAGGCATGACATAAATTAAATATAAATAATCTTAAGTAAAACATAAAAATATTATATATAATATATAATTATATTTACATCTTAATGGCCACCATTGAGGGCGTTAAAAGAATATTGAACAATCATCATTTTGTGAGGAAGAAATTCACCATCCACAAAAACAGTATGTTCTTTAACCGTTAGATGTAGTTGTGTGTATGTGTAGATAAAATCCTTCTTATAAAAACATCCTAGTATATTTATTATACTGTATTTGTTACAAAAGAAACAAATAAAAAGATTTTTGGGGGTTGGAGAAGCAAAATAAAGAAAAAGAACACAAGTGAAGACATTACCTTAAAATCAGGTATCTCTCTTTGATTTGAGATCAAATGCTTCCTTGGGAATACTTATGCCCAAAGTGAGGCTTCTAGGAGTAATGGAGGGATGTTTATAGACAAAATGAACAGGGTTTCTCTGAGAATAAGGCTTTAGAGGTGGGGGTAAGGTGGTAGAGGTGGGGGGCCTTCTATAAGAGGAGAGGAGGGGCACTATTGGAAGGTCTTGAAAAGTAACATTATTATAATATGAATTTCGGATTTTAAAGGACCGACAATTAAATATTTCGAGGATAAGGTGATAATAGTACGAAATCCACATATGCAATAGATTTTTTACATGTGTAGGTATTATATTTTCCATTATCTTTTCATTTTATTTAAATCGTTAAATAATGAGGTAATCGCTGCATCACCATGATGTCATAAATAATTTAATTTATTTAATGTCTAAAAATTATAATTAAAAATACTATGATGTAGGAAATCTTTTTAGATTTCCAATGAATATTTATAGTAAAATATATGACTTTTATAACCCCATGTAAAAATTGTTTTAGTAAAATAATACATGTTTGTGTCGTTTTTACTTTTACTTTAAATAAAAGGCATTAATGTCATTATCTTACCCAAGTGGCTCCATGGGGTCCCAAAAATCGACCCATGGGTTTTTGTGGTCGGACATGACTCATCCAATAGGGTTATGACAAGTTTCATGTTATTTTATGTTTATTATAATATCATTTTTACATTAAATCACATTAATTATCTCTAATCGCGATTAAAAACTTAAAAGTTACTATTCAAAAAAATTATTTTAATCCCATTGAACCACATTTTACTTCCTAATGACAACCATGTATGTCGGATTTTTTAAATTCAATTCACAGAAGTGGTAATGTTTCATTTAAATGAAAAATCAGTTTTTTAAGTACCACTTAGTGGTTTCACTATTAATCAAAAATTGAAGTTTTTTCAGAAAAATACCAAAACTTCACCCTAAGATATATTTGATATTACAAATTCAAAAGTGATGTATATTTTACCAAATTAAGAACATATAAGTTACATTAATTAATTTAATAATTAATTCCCGGTGTCAGAACAAATAGCGTGTTTTTATGAAACAATATATATCAAAAGATTGACACTAGTTTATGTCCAATTTCAAAGTGAAATTAATTCCAATGACCACTGCTGGATTAAATGGTAAAAATATATTCTAATTTCATTCTAAAACCTATTCAAAAGATAATATAATCATATAAATAAATTAGATTAAAAAGGGGGTTTGAATTAAAGTACACCATTTTCACTATTCATTAAAAAAATGAACATTATCGGAAAAATACCAAAAATCTACACAAATTAAATTTTGATATCCTGATTCTAAAGAGGAATTTTATTTGGTCTAATATAATGTATATGAGTGACCAAAACTATATTAAATAGGGTTCACCATCAAAAGGTGATAAATCGTCCTTTTAGGGAATTTTAGAGAATTTATGCCTAAAATGGAATTCTTTTCTTATTTTAAGCCTTTATCTTTTATTGGATAAATGTAAAAGAATTTAACAAACATATATAATCATATTTTAGTTATTTATATTCATTCCCTCCAATACAACAACTAGGCGTTTACTACCATTTAAAATAATATTATATTATTATTAGAGTGCAACGTAAGATTTCAAAGAAACTCGTTGTTGCGTATTGGGTACAACATCGAGTATAGTGTTCCCTTTAAAGTAATATTAATATTTTATTCACAAATACTAATAAATATGAAAACGTAATATTCTTTATTTACCTGGGATGTTACATCCTTCCCCCATTTTGGGAATTGCGTCCATGCAATTTTTAAATTGGGCTTGGAAACTTCATTGAAAGCCCCACATCGGAAAAGGAGTCAGTAAAACTATCACTTTAAAAGAATGGGAGAGAAGTAAAAATGTCACCCGAGTTAACCTATACTAGGATTACAAGTATGAAAATATGGATATAGAGGGAAAAAGGGTCATGTTCTGATGGAGAGTGATATTAAACATGTCTAAGAGGAATTTAACAACATGAAAATCACAAACTTGTGATGGGTTAAACGGTATTTGATTCCCCAGTAGGAAAAATTAACAGACAACATTTTTGTTTTAAGTTACATTTCATTGAGAAATTTATTTATGAGATTAACTAAAACATAAGGAAAAATTCTTAATTATCATGTTTACTTTCAACTTTTACTATATTTCTTGCACAAACTCATATTTTCTCCAAAAGATGAGTATTTAGGATGGCTTTTTCACATTAAGAGAGCTATAATCAACTTCTAGAGAATCACCTAATCCACAAAAGAAAACTATATACTTCCTATGTGTTTATACCTTAACCAAAACTAAATCCCAAAGTTCAACAAAGACCATTCTATAAACATCAATCCATAAAATTCTACAAAGTAAACCAAACTAAGATTGAAACCCAATTCTCTAAAAGATTTAATCACATATTCTCCTAAGATAAATTTTAACATTTTTCTCAAAAATAACATTAGTTACTCTTACAGTCTCATACTGAAAAGTAATTAACCTAATCACATATCATCCATGATAGGATTATCATTTCCATTGATAACAAAAAAAGCAACTTACTCTTAATTCGTAAAATCATATAACTAAAAAGTATCATTCAAACTAACCGGGGACTTCACGTAGTCTAGTGGTAGGTGATAAATACCAGTTGCACTTTGGTTGTGGGTTCAATTCCCACATCTTCATCCGACGCGACAGGTTGTCACACGGTTTGCGTGTTGTCCTTTTTCAAAAACTATATAATTTTATAACATTCCTCAAAAAGAGATAAATTCATCAAAAATAACCATAACATAATTTAACCACAAAGGTTATCTGATAACTTCCATTTTGCAACCCAAAATGTATTAACCAGTAATTGCATCAAATTCAAATATTATATAAACCGAAATGGTTCTTTATAACTATATCCACAAAAGAAATTATAATTATTCCTTGAATAAAATTTTCATATATGAAACATCAGGGTTACTATAAAAAGTCTTCTAATGTAACCCCATCAGAAAAACAGACTTAATACATCTAAGAATTTCACCATCCTAAAATCTACTATAACCCTTGAATCCCTTATATGATGACTTCTTACTCATTCAACATTCTTCATCATACATTAGAAATTCCTTTTCAACTTATTCTGAAATACTTCTTTTCTACAAACAAAATCAGGAATCATATCCTAAGATTCCAATAATAGGAAAACATATGTTAAGAAATAATCCATACCTTTCATTCCTCATTCTCAGTTTCTTCATCCTCAATCGGAATGGAATTAGGTATTGGTAAATGAATATTTGTACGATTTTGGTGACCCCATTCCCTTATATTCTTCATAGGACATGTGTTAGCATAATGACTATGCACACCACATTTAAAACATTCAATTGATCCTTCAGAAAGAACTTCTTTCCCTTTCCCAGAGACAACTATATGCTTCCTTTTTCCATGGATGGTTCTTGCTTTATGACCTTCATTTCCACATATATAGCATATTTCTGTCCCTTTGAAACATTTTCCTATGTGTTTCTTTCCACATCTTTGAAACATAGGTTTTTGAACATACTTACCTTAACGATTATTACCTAAACTTCTATAGGGATTTGTTTCTCGCATATACGATGCCTTATAAAAATCACTAAGGTTCAGGGGGTCAATCATGACTCCGGACAGTTGGTTGAGGATAACCACAAGAGTTCTCATTGCATCTCCCATATCATTCAGTTGTTCTTTCATAAAACCGTCACAGTTTTCTTCAAATCCACTGTTACTTTGGTGCCTGCTAGATCCATCCATTTACTAAAACCAAAAAGGTCAGTGTGAGTATATCATTAAAATCATCATATAATAAAGAGGGATATAAACAAAAAGATATACTTATCCAAGTTATCTCAAACACATTCTAACTTTCAAAAAAACAATGACTCCATCTAATATACAAACCATTGCAGTTATACACAACTTGTCACCTTTTCATAAACAACCCTCTAACCTCTAAAGTTATCTAAACCGACCTCTGATAACAACTATAAGGCCCCAGCCTTAAACCTTACTTAATATTTAGTTAATACAAGATTACACATTGAGGATCTTTTCAGGTTTAGTGTTTTAGAGAATTAGATCATAAAGCTCACATTACATTCCACATTTAAACAATGTGGTTACATAAAAGATAGTTTTCATTTTTCCCATCAACGGAAACATATTTAAAATAAAACATGGATTCTTTCTTGACACTTCATTGACACTATAATAATATCATGTACCATTCCCTTGACATGTGGAAAACATTTAAAAACCTAGGG
Source organism: Viscum album (assembly GCA_963277665.1). NCBI lineage: Eukaryota > Viridiplantae > Streptophyta > Magnoliopsida > Santalales > Viscaceae > Viscum > Viscum album. The sequence continues at coordinate 1,787,672,841 of OY728142.1, forward strand.
ATGAGCACAAAAAGCTTAGTAAGGGTTATAAAAAGTATGGAAAGGAAACTTGAGTACATATATACATAAGAATGAAATCATACTTTACCCATAAAACATAATCACTTTAACATACCACATAAAATCATGAATAAATCATAGAAATCAAAAGACATAAAGGTATCTTGAGGCATTCATAACATTCTTACGTAGGGATTAACCCTCTTGGTTACGTTTGGAATACCCATCACAGTATATTCCCTAAATCTCTTCGGAGAAACCTTAACATTCAACTCCTTCGCGTTACCTAATGAATTGGAGAGCTATATCGGGCTCACCAGCCCTTAGTTTATCATGGAACCACCCTTCTTCATAACAATTCCCATGAACCATAACATAATCATAGAACATAACTTAATCATAAAGGAAAGATAAAATTCCCACATTGCAATAACAATATAACATTTTAAGATATTGAAATGATGAATCCATTATAAAAACCATTTTCAAAACCATTTAAAATATTTAATAAAGAGATTTTTAAATCAAAGTGTCCCATACCAAATTGAAACTTTTAACATTTTAAACAATTAATATCCATTTAAATAAGTCCTTAAAACCATTTTGAAAACATGGATATTTATGAGTAATATTTATAAGATTAAATCATTAAAACATTTAAAACGATATTTTTGTTAAAGAGATCTTAACAAAATGAGAGACACTAGAATAAAATAATTAAGGAATAAAATTTAATCAAAACTTCATAATATCAGGAGAATAAAGGGATTAATGATATAATATTACAAATGATAGTACATACACCATATAAGATTGAATTTGTGAATAAAAACAATGAAGTCTCAATGGAAATGTAAATTGAGATGAAATCCATTATAAAGATGACGTCCTTAAATTAAGGATAAATCAATCTCATAATTATGTGCGACAAATATAATTACACCCAATATAAGTGGATATTAAGTGTAAAATAATCAAGTTTCATTCACACATATTCAAAGGATGACATATTCAATAACCACATGTTGAACCCAAAGAAATCGAAATTGGGTTAAGAAGTTCCCTTGACAGCCTAACGACGTCACATCAAATTTTAGAAAAATAGTTGATGAGAGAGATAAAGGGTATCTCATCTCTTGGACATAAAATTTACGGCAAAAAGGATATATAAGAACATATCCCCACATAATAAGATGAAAATTAAAAGATATAACAAAATAAGTCTTTTAAAAAGTGGAGGGTGAAAGGTTCCCTTACCAATTTGGGTAACTCTCTAAACGTACACGCCACGAAAGAAGGACTATACAACATTGATGTAAATACTCAAAAACTAAATTATGTTACAAAAATATTAGAATAATGGACATTAAATACTCCACTCAAAAGGAAATATTGGAAAATGTAGCATGAATCTCACGAAAACACAAAGTGAGATAAAAAGCCACTTACGAAATTTCGGCAGCCTAACGATGCCAATTAAAACATCCAAAATGGATTGATGAGAGAAAATAGGGTCTATCATCATATGAACATAAAAATTACAGTAATATTAATATAAAAGAATATCCCAATCATATGAAAGATGATCTTAAAAGGAATGACATATAAGAGAGTACTTAAAAATAAAGAGAGGGGTAGGATCCCATACCTTGGGTCCGACTTGACTCGATCGTTCTTTAAACTACTGAATAATAAACATGAGATAATTTCTACTTGCTTAAGAAAATTTTTTCATGTTCATTATTCCTTTTATATCACTTACTACCATGATATGAACACTATGTAATTATTTAAGTTAATAATGGTCATTTTGTAGATCATTGCTACTTGAGTAAAAAATAAACTCTTTATAATTACAAGTTGTTCATGTGGTAAAATATATATTATATCCAGAATTATATTAATTATTTAGATATCATATATATCATATATATCCTTTATATAGATGCATTTATAATATTACATAACATTTAGAGGTAAGAAATGAAATGCACCGTTCATGGAGACAGTAAGCCGTATGTACGCATGACCGCTACTTCCATTTCTATTTCTTATTTAATGGAATTAAATCATAATGATACATAATAGTATTCTAATTAAAGTATCTTATCATATATAATACCATTACATATAACCTTTATACGTACCCCATATGGTATTAATGAATCAAATCACTTTAAGGGGGTGGTAGTCTGCACTTCCTAAAATGAAGATATCGCGTTTAACCATAATGGAAACCATAAAGGTATGCCATAAATTAATAATACAGAAGCTTAAGTAAAAAATAAAAATATTATATATCATATATAAATATATTGACATCTTAATGGCCACCTTTGAGGGTGTTAAAAGAATATTGAACAATCATCGTTTCGTGATGCAGAAATTCACCATCCACAGAAACAGTATGTTTTTTAACCATTAGATGTAGGTGTGTGTAAGTGTAGCTCGAATACTTCTTATAAAAACAACCTATTAAATTGAAGATACTTTATTTGTTACAAAAGAAATGAATAAAAAGAGTTTATGGGGTTGGAGAAGGAAAATAAAACAAAATAACACAAGTGAATATGTTACCTTAAAATCAGGTATCTCTCATTGATTTGAGCTCAAAGGCTTCCTTGGTAATACTTCTGCCCAATGTGAGACTTCTAGGAGTAAGAGAGGGATGTGGAGAGACAAAATGAGTCAAGGTTTTCCAAGCCAAGGACTTGAGAGGTGTGGGTAAGGTGGTATAGGTGGGGTCCTTTTAGAAGAGGAGAGGAGGGGCACTCTTGGAAGGTCTTGAAAAGTAACATTATTATAAAATGAATTTCGGATTTTAAAGGTCCCACAATTAGATATTTTGAGGATAAGGTGATAATAGTTCTAAATCCACACATCAAATTGGAATTTGACATATGTAGGTCTTATATTTTACATTATCTTTTTATTTTATTTAAATCGTTAAATACCGAGGTAATCGCTTCATCATCATGATGTCATAAATAATTTAATTTATTTAATTTCTAAAAATTATATTAAAACTACTATGATGTATGAAATATTTGTATCTTTCCAATGACTATTTATAGTAAAAAATCAGACTTGTATAACCCCATGTAAAGTTTTTTTAGTAAAACAATACATGTTTGTGTCATTTTTACTTTTACTTTAAATAAAAGGAATTAATGTCATTATCATACCCAAGTGGCTCCATGGGGTCCCAAAAATAGACCCATGGGTTGTCTTGGTCGGAAATGACTCATCCAATAGGGTTAGGACAAGTGTAAAGTTATTTTAATTTTATTATAATATCATTTTTACCTTAAATCACACTAATTACCTCTAATCGCGATTAAAAACTTAAAAGTTACTATTCACCAAAAAAATAATTTTAATCCCATTGAACCACATTTTACTTCCTAATTAAAACCATGTATATATTATTTTTTAAATTCAAATCATAGAAGTGGTAAAGTTTCATTTAAATGAAAAATCATTTTTTAAGTACCACTTAGTGGTTTCACTATTAATCAAAAATTGTAGTTTTTCAAAAAAATACCAAAACTTCACCCTAAGCTACATTTGATATTCCAAATTAAAAAATGATGTATATTTTAAAAAATTAAAAACATATTTGTTACATTAATTAATTTAATAATTAATTCCCACTTTCAGAACAAATAGCGTGTTTTTATGAAACAATATATATCAAAAGATTGACAGTAGTTTAAGTCCAATTTCAAAGAGAAATTAATTTAAATGACCACTACTGGTTTAAATGGTAAAAATATATTCTAATTTTATTTTAAAACCAATTCAAAAGATAATCTAAGAATATAAATAAATTAGATTAAAAAGGGGTTTTGAATTAAAATACAACATTTTTCACTATTAATTAAAAAATGAACTTTATCGGAAAAATACCAAAAATCTACAGAAAGTAAATTTTGATGTACCAATTCTAAAGAAAAATTTTATTTGGTCTAATAGAATGTATAAGAGTGACCAAAACTATATTAAAGAGGGTTCACCATCAAAAGTTGATAAATCGTCCTTTTAGTGAATTTTAGAGTATTTATGCTTAAAATTGAATTCTTTTCTTATTTTAATCCTTTATATTTTATTGGATAAATGTAAAAATATTTAACAAACATATATAATCATATTTTAGTTATTTCTATTCATTCCCTCCAATACAATGACTAGATGTTAACTACAATTTAAAACAATATTATTTTATTATTAGAGTGCAAAGTAAGATTTCAAAGAAACTCGTTGTTGCGTATTGGGTACGCCATCAAGCATAGAGTTACCTTTAAAGTAATATTAATATTTTATTCATAGATATTAATAAATATGAAAAAGTAATATTATTTATTTACCTGGGATGTTACAGATATTTATATTTACCTGATAAATTTGATAGATATATATTTCCCACATATACATTCTTATAAAAAGAACTCTGTCTTTGGTTATATTGTAACCACTACCCTTGGTTATAACGTAACCACCATTATTGGTTATAATTCAACTTCAATCCTTTGTAATAAAATTACCATAATCCCTTTTCATGACATAACCATCAAGACATAATTAAAAATGTATATATATATATACATATTTTTCTTCCAATGGATCGTAAAATATTCTTTATATCATCACATCAAAATCCCTAAAAGGAAAATGGGATTTATAAACATTTCATCAACACGGTATAACATATCCCTTGGAAAATAAATTGATTTTATAGAAATATCGTGAACCTAGAAATTAACCATATAAGGAATGAGTAGTAACAATATCAAGGGATCATAACCATATAAAATCATAATTTACATCAAATAATGTTACAATATATAAAAACTAATTTAAAAACACTTATTTATTTCTTGGGTAAAATAATCTATTAAATTTTAAAATCAATTTTACCATAATATTATTTCCAAAATATCTTCAAAATAAATTCTCTGAAAATAAACATAGAAATTATTAAATTAATCTTAAAAAAATTGAGTATTCTTGATGATGGGAAATATTATTCTTATATTATAAGATAAAAGAAGACAATCCTTCCACTTTTTCGGTAAAAACCGTATAGTAACTCTTCCAAAAATGAAAGACATACATATTTAAAACCATCTTTTTAAATTCATATAAGGATAGAATATAATTTCCACAGTAATTTTATTATATAAAAAAACATTATTTAATATTTTTTATAAAATCATGGTTTTGTAATAAAATAGTTTTTCAACCGAAAAAAGTAATGAAGTTGATTTCCTTAAAAACAAATTTCTGGTATGTTGGTCACATATGGGGTGGAAAATGAATGGAAAAAATTATTTTAAAGAAATAAAAATATTATAAGAATATACATTATATTCATTATAGTAAAATAAGCATATTTGTTCATTGGAAATATTATCATAAATAATCCTGATAAATAATTATATTATAACAAAGGACCCTTTCTACCTTGGTAATATTTGGATCATAAGCCTAGTGAAATAAAAACCATATATTGATTTTTATAACTCATAATATTCATTATAATAATCATAAAATATATTAATGTGTTGTACATACAAAACACAAAAGAAATTAGTGGTTTATATGTCCTGTCTCCCAACGAAATTACAGTGACATGAAAATTCCTTCCCTTTTGTATGACTTCCTTCGCACCTTTTAGAACCTCCTATATAAAAAAGATAAGTTTATTATAAATAATTTACAGAAACGTATTGATATATATCATACCATATATGGATTATTTATAACCTATTATCGGCTTCTTTTTAACAATGTATTAAAATCACTATTCCAGATGATATGTAACTCATTTTTCATGTATATTACCGTTTAATAGTTTTGGTCCATTTATTTTTATCATGGTTACATAATATCCATAATTTTAATCCTGATAAAAATATCACTTTTACTAATTTTTATATTTTTATATTCACTTATAGAAGATATATATATAAAAATTATTTTCATTGTTCATAGAGATAACATGTCATATGTATGCATGAACAATGTTTTCCTTTTTTTAAAGGATGAAACAAAATAAAGGTAAGTTAAAAAATAATCTTTATATAATCATTATTATGTCATACATATAATATATATATAATAATTCAATCCATCCTTATTATCCTCTAGGTAGAAAATAAATGAAAAATTAATCACATTGCTTCATGGAGGTGGTAGTCCACACATACACACGATTGTCATGATCGTTTTACAATGGATTGGAAGGTGATAAGGTAGTTCTGATTTTATCATATTAGATGAATAATTATTTTAAAAATATAATATAATATATATATATATAATTCACCATAATACTCATCGATAATATAGGGTAATGAAAAATTAATTGAATCGTTATGTGGTGATGGTAAGTCGAACATAGGCATTAGTGATACTATATATTTCCATATGATGAAAAAGATGGTGAATAATGGTGGTTTGATAATAATAATACGAATTTAGTTTATTGAGGATATTAATATTATTATTTAATAAAAACTTTAATTTATTTATAGAATGTAAAATAATAATTAAAAAGAAACTGACCCGCTAAGGTGTTTACCTCTTGTTTGAAACAATGAAATAGATATCCCATTAAGGGATCAGGGGTTTGTATGATTAAATGAAAAGAACATTTATAAATTTTATATGTGGTGGATTAGAAATATTTTTATAGGTTGGTCAATCTTGAGGGATCAAAGTGGTGCGAATGTGAGAAAGGATGGGTTTCCCTTTATAATTGAGGGGATGATAACCCTTGGGATTTCATAAAAGATAAAAATAAATTAAATTTATTCCTAAATAAAATTATTCCAAATTGAATATAAATAGGAAAGGGATGACATTTCAAACCATATATTATGACAATTTTATTATTTTTATATTTTTCTGTTATTTAATTTTTTTTAATAAAATCATATTATTATCATTTTAGAAACTATTCATTTAATTTTAATTAAAATTCAAACATACAAAGTTATTGTTAGGACCAATAGGGGCCTATATACACTGAGAGGGGGGGGGTGAATCAGGGTATGGATATTATTTTTCAAAATTCTTCCGGTCCCACTGGATCTTGATTTCTTTATTATAAGGGTCACTTTGTTTGGAATTGTGTGTTTATTATGACAGCTTCTTTTATTCTTTATCTGATGATGATTCTTTAAATGTAATGCAGGGAAGTAAGCAGGCAGACACATAGATTTTTACTCGGTTTACCGTCACTGGGCTACATCCAAGGAGAATACAATGACGACATGCCACTGTTCCAAATCCACTGAAGCACACTGCTATTTACAATGTTCGGGCTATATCACTTATATGCCCAGGCTCACAACCTTTACAAAGTTTAGGGGAAACTCACTGCTTTCCCAAGGGTCACTCCCTATTTCTTTCTCTCTGTCACTGCCGTTGTAGAGGATCACCTTGTTCCTCTTCCTTTTCTCACTAATCTAGAAAGGATCCAATAAAAATTTATTGACATGTACGTCTCTTCATTATCACTAATTAATGCGTCCTTTTTTGTATGTAGATGCTCTGTTGAAGTTCTACTTTCACCAGTAGATGAATTTCAATTTTCACCGAAGGTATCGAGCAATCTTCCACATGTCACTTGGCCCTGAATCACGGCCAGTCTTCAACCACACCTATTTCCCCTCTCTAGGCCAATGCACAAGTCTCGGAACGCAAGTTACAACTGGCACACAAGTCCACATCAACCACTTGCGCGACCCAAGCTTCTGCAACTCCAAACTTGCACGACTCACACCCTTTTATGCCCAAACCAATATTGGTGTGCAACCACCAACTATCACACTTCTTCAAAACATGGCGTGAAAGTGTCACCAAACCACTTGTGCATCAACTCCTTATTCAACTCAAAATATTGGAGACTCCATTACTTTCTTTCCCAAACTACCTTGGCCTCTCAACAAACAACTGGCCCGTAACTTTTAATTGCACGACCACACACCACTTGTTCAACCACCACACCTTCACGACGGGAGCTCTTATTTTCTCTATGTTTCGAACTCGTACCGAATTAGGAGGTTTTGATCTATATTTATAGTCATTTCGACACCCTGCGCGATGTCATGCAAGTCTCCCCTCGATGCGCACGTTTCAGCGCGCATGCCTTTGCCCCACAAATCACTTGCGCGACCAACTCTAAAACTTGGGAATCCCTTTTCTCATTTCCATATTTTGATGATCTGATCTTGAAAAAAATATGCAACAGAAGTTTCCTCTCCATCAATACAACGGCCCAAAATTCCCTTTTCTAAAACCACTTTTCTCTATTTCTCGATTTTCGGGGCCAAAAATTTTCTAAACACTAGAAAACAGTGCCACCTTGTATCTGCTCTTTTTGTACCGCCTCCAGATCAACCATTCCTTTTTCGACATTCTTGAATGAAACCTAGATCATTAACCACATCCCTTGAACTCGACATTCCACAGAGAAATCCCCTTTGTCAAAAATTTTTTATGTCTTGATTTTCTTTATTAAAAAATGCGCAACATAGATGTCCACTTTGTCAACAAACACAATCACCTCAAAAATGATTCAATGATACGTTGAGGAATTTTTTCCCAACAGTTATAATTAAAATATCATTTTTAAAATATAAATAGTTTTGCATATTAATCTATGAAATTAATTTCACACAACAACTCACCCAAATTTGACTACATTTACTATTTTTTAAATAATTTATTATCATTGATTTTTAATTAGAGATTACTGCAGTGGTGCTGCATATAAATTTATGGTCATTATATAATTTCAAAAAATTATATTTATGGTCATATCATTTTACTAATTTCATTATTGTTAAAATAGAAACATATTTCCATTCATAATGCAATTTTCCCCTATTTGGGCACATTAGTTATTCAAAACTATGAGGGTCTCATTTTTTATCTTTATTTGATTTAAATATTATATTTTTAATTTTCATGAATATGCGTCCAAAAAATAATTCAATTTCAAACCTAATATGATATTGGTAATAAATTAATCACCCCATATGAATTAGTAAGAAAATTTATGGCTTTAACTTGGTTTCAACCTAGAATTAACCAATTTACCCATTATCTGGGTGATCTATTTACCTAATTTTACCATACTAATTCAAAATATAGAACACATTTAATCAAATTAAATTTATAAAAGGTGAATAAATTATTTTAAAAATAATCATGCAATATGCAATGAAAATGGATTTATTTAAAAATAAAATTTTTAAAATAAGCATGCATTATGCACTGAAAACAACTTTATAAAAAAATAAAATTTTCTTAAAAAACATTGTTTATTGTTATTGATTGCTTAGAAAAATTTTAAGAAGGGTTAAATAACTAGATAAAATATATATTATATTCATTTCAATAAAATAATTAACCCATAATGTTTTATTTTATTTATTAATATTAAAAGGCACACTACGTGCATAAAAATAGTTTTCAGAAAAATGACAGTTTAGGTTTAAAAATATTTCTATACCAAATAAAAAAATCAATATATTATAATTGTATCATCACATTACTCTTATGACAGATACATTTTAAAATGTGTAATGGTTTTTTTTGTTCTCTGGGTAGGGTCGAGAACAAATTGAGATGATACTTGTGTTCGTGAACTGAAAGTCTTGTTGGAAACTCAGCCTAAAAAAACTATTTCATTTTTTCATTATTATAGTTATTTACACACCATGTGATATTGTAACATGACATTTAAATTATAGTGGTAAAAAATTACTTTTTAATAAGAAGTAATTTGTTTTTCATCAATTTTAGTATTTTTCAATTTCACGACGTGTAATAGGATTACACGTCCTGTAAAGTCCCAAGGGTGGATTTTAAAAAGGAACCACAACTGAGTTTACCTTTTTTTATATCATTAGGATTCAATCCTCATGGCCTAGATCCTTCACCATGTAATTTTGGGATCTTCCAACCCCTCTGGGAATTTTCATTCTATGATAGATCATTGCTGAATTGATGGTTTGAAATTCCAAGTAAATTTTATTCCTATATCTTCATTTCATTCTCTATTATGTCATTTAATTTTTATATATAATATTGATATTAATGAATATAAACAATGTGTTTCTGTTGGATCATCATTCTAGGTTGAGTTTCTTGAAATTCTAATCCATCGTTCTTGTTGGAAGGTTTTGTTGCAGGATTTGTTTTTTCGTAAGAAAGGTAGAAGGTTCCACCCAAATACACAATTTATATTAATCGTAAATTTATTTTTTGACTTTACATATTTTAATTAAATTAAATTTAATGATTTTAATAAATTTTATTTTAATTGGTTTGTTGGAAAATTCCAATTCCATTGAATTTGGGTTGCAAAAATGAGGGTTTTCATGAATTTGGAAAACCTGGAATTACATTAAATTGGGGTAGTTTTATTGAAATATGTGTAATTTAAATAGATTAATTTATAATTTGGATTTTATAGAAATTTGTAAAAAATACAAATTCCATTGAATAGGTGGTTTATTGTGAAATTCATCGAATTATTCCGAAAATCATATCATTGTATTTAATTGTGAATGTGAATTTTGAAATTTAATTTTGAATTGATTTAAAATTATTATATTGTGAAAATGGATTTTAAATGATTTTGATAGAAACCATAGGGGTCAGATAAGTGGAATGGCATGTTTTGAATAAAACTCAATATTGGGTTTTAAATGGAAATTGGCATATTTTGAATAAAGAATGGTATTAATTGTTTTTTAAGGATTCTTGAAATAAATTGCTTATAAAATTATTATACCAAATGACATGAAATCCATGGGTAGTTAGTTAGTTATTAGGATGGGAATTTTTGATTTACAACATTAAAAAACAGAGATGAATCATGTCACATCCCATATAATATGGTGATGTGCCCTAATTGGCATGGGTTCAAAGAGGCATATTTAAATAATGTTTTGTCACCATCAGTTTGGGATCCCGATACCTGGAACTATCATACGTCATTAAGTGTTTGACCATGTTTCTCACATTTTTTGTATTTCAATTGTAAATATTACACTATTCTAAATTTTTTTGTAGGCCTTTTTAATTTATATAAATTGGTTTATATAAAAGTTTTTGTTTTATCCATTTGTGAAAAGCAACAATTTTCATAAATATTCGCTAAATTGAAAAGAAGTTAATTTGTATAAATTATTTCCATCTTTTTAAATGTATTATATCATTTGAAATGTAATGAATGATTAATTTAAATATTCTATTGAATCCAAAATATTATTTGTTTGAAAATTGAGTTCTATTTATTAGGATAATTATATGTTAGAACCTATTATAGAATCCTTGGTGATACATTACTGGGATTTTAATCTCACACCCCACCTGAGCCTTCAGGTTCTTGTAGATCATATCCTTCCATGTTTAAGTAATGATAAAGAATATTTTTGAGGTGGTTCTAGATATTAATCCATAGACATGGAGAGTTGCTACTTTTGGGACATGTACTATTTTCTCCCTTCTTTCGAGAGCATTTATATAGTACATTTGGTTGTTTTATACCTATTTTTCTTCTTGTACACTACTCATAGTGGGTTTCTATTTTATGTGTGCTATATTTTTTCTTTCACTTCTACATTGGTAGTGGAAATATAATTCCAACACTCCTTTTTTTATGATTCTAGGTGCTAGTATCCTACCCATGGAGATTGGGAATTCCCTTCTAGCTTTATTAGGGCCGACTCTATTATCGGGTTACCAGGGTACCCAAGTTGGTTAATGAAAAAATTGTTTCAATGAATGGTGGAATTTTTTTCATGAAATAAATATTTATTTGTGAAATATTATCTGAAAAGAAGAGGTAGTTGTGATTTAGTTCATGGACAAATATCACCATAGTAATCTTTAAGTCACCATGGGTGGAAGGTGAAAGAAATCATGAGGATTAGTTATAGTCGTACCCCTTATTTTTATGTGGATAGAGTGTAACCCAAATATTTTTGTCAATCTATGGGGATTTATTTTTCCCTGTCACTATATTTCAGTGTTAATCTAATGCATTACTTGTTTCTTTATTATTTTTTATAGCATCATGCCTTCGATAAGATGCATAAATTAGATTCAAGAGGAATTTTTTACTAATACCATATGAGGAAATGCTCCTGTGGACATTAATATGGCTGAGGTGATTGTGCGTACTATCCAAAATTTGGGACATACACCACCACTAGTTCCCATTGTGGTTTTAACTGAGGAACCTCACAGGGATAGTCTTACGAACCATTATCATTAGTTTCTTTTATAGAATACAACAGTGTTCTATGTCTCAAATGATCTTGACGAGGCTGTGGAATGGTTGAGAAGGATCATGATTTTTTTTCTTATGGAGACACCTGAAAATATAACGGTGATGTTCTCCACCTTTATGTTGGAAGGACAGAGCTGGAGATGTTGGTGAAAGATGGTGATGATAAAGATACATTAGATATTATAGTAGAAACACATTAAATATCCTTTCTATGATCATTTCTATCTATATATTATGGTGATATAAAAGGTATCACATCCTTTCATTCTTGATCAAACTAGCAGGACCCTAACAGAGTATGAAAACTATTTGCTGAGCTAGTGATGTTTTAACTTGAGATAGTGTCAAATGAGGAGATGAAGTCTCGATGGATCGATTTGGGGAATTGATAAAATATTTATTCCCATATTTTCTTGATAAATATTCCGTCTTGTTTAGATGTGATTGATATAGAACTAATAGTCTAATTATATCTAGCTAGTAATTTAGTGTTTCAAAGAGTTTCTTTCTCTGCCAGTATTAGTATGAGTTATTTTAAATGAAATAATAAGTGTGATGATTGTCATGGTGGTTCATGATGGGATGGTTATTCCAAACATCTGGAATTACAAGGTAGAGGTCCTATAACTTGTTACCTCTGTCGAAATATAGGGCATTGAAATATGTTTTTTCACTAAGGATCCCATGAATTATATCCCATATTAATTTTTGGGTCACTTATATAGGTTCTTCATTATATTTTCCACTTCCCATAGTATAACGATATCATTAACGTCTTCAAGAAATATGGGTAAATATGATTCTTTATGAATAAAAGGGTTCCACCTACACGCATATGTAATGATGCGTCTTAACCAAGTAGAAGAGTATCCAGATAAAACTAATATTGACCAAATGCCTGTGAGTGTAACCATCACTATCGATTCTAAATTAGTTACCACTATATTTGAAACAAGTGCATCACTTTCATTTATTTCATTTTATTTTTAAATATGTTAAATCATAATATATAACTTTTATCTAATATCATGGCTATTACTACGCCCCTTGGTATAAAGAGACAACTGGGTCTCCATAGACCCACTTGTGTTTTCTCTCTATCAGATGTCGTGATTTATTGGAGTTTTCTAGTTCTCAAATGAAACCAAATGAAATTATATTCAGGATGGACTGGATCATTTCCAATAAATGCAATATTTATTATTATCTTTAATGGGTCTCACTTACTACACTCGACGGTGTGATTCATTTATTTCACGGATAATGGGACCCAAGGTCAACTAGGGAGGGACCTTATAATCCGATATAGGGAAAAGTGATATTCACATATATAATTGATCTAGAGTGTGAATCATTGATTAGGGACCTCCCTATAGTGGTCATTGAGTTTACTTATGTGTTTCCTTCTAAAATATCTAGGTTTCCACTAGTGAGGGAGGTCATGGTCTCTATCAATTTAGTTCTTGGTAATCAAACGATTTCTATTACCTCATACTGCATGGCACCATCTTAACTAAAATAGGTGAAGATTTAGTTTTATGTTTTTTAGATGAATGATTGATTTTCCCAAGTGTGCCACATTTATTGGTATCAAGTATCGTTCCTAATAAAGATGATGGTTTAATTATCCTATGTGTATAACATCGAAATAAAAATCGAGTGACGGTAAATAATAACTATTTCATATTATGGAGATATTATTTGTTTGATCAGTTGAAAGGGGAAAAGTGGTTCTCAATGTTTTTTAGTCAATTAGGATTAAATCATTTGAGGATAAAAGAATCTCCCATATAGAAAACCACTATTTAGAGTAGGTACAATCATTTTGAGTACCTTGTTGTTTCCTTTGGTCAAACCAATGCTCTTGTAGTATTTCTATAGTTAATGAACATGATTATCCATGAGTATATTGATAACTTCATGGTTGTATTTATTGATGAAATCCTTTTTTTTCTATATGTGTGAGGAGGACCATGTCCATCATCTAAGAATAGTTATTATTTTCCTCATAAATAACTGACTATATACAATGCTTTTGAAATGTGATTTCAGGATTTACAAGTAAAATTCAGAGGAAATGTGGTGTAATAACATGGGATATCTATTGATCATGAGAAGGGAAAAAAATTTATGGAATGGGATCAACAATGACATTTCTTCAACCTTCAGAGATTCTTGGGTTTATCTAGGTATTATAATCGGTTGATGAAGTACATCTCAATTATTATTCTCTGTTGAATGATCGAACTAGAAAGAGAATAATCATAACTTGGGAAAAATTCGTAATAGTTATTTTTTGAGATGGAATTTCTGTTTACTACATTGTCGGTGTTGACCCTTCCATATGTTTGGTAGGGTTATGGGATATTTTTTGATGCACTAGGTTTGGGTTTGGGTTGTGTTCTAATGAAATATGATCAGGTAGTTTCCTGTGCCTCTCATCTTCTTAGTCCCCATGATAAGAATTATCTGACTCATGACCTTGACCATGCTGATATGATCCTCATGCTTAAAATTTGGTATAATTACCTTTACTGAGAAAGGTTTTCAATGTTTTCATACAAAAATATATTGAGCTATATATTCCATAATTTTTTTTAAAATCTCCACTAGAGGTTTTGTGTGGAACACCTACAATATTTAAATTTCTACATAACCTATACCCAATGGAAATAAAGGTTGTTGGAATTTATTTGAGCTGGAAACCTCTCACTCGGTTAGTTAAATAGTCAAAAAAAATGTAGAATGTAATAGATCACTTTTCACAATTGGAAATTGGTGACCCGAAATTAGGGGTAGAGGTTTTTTTGACCAATGTTCAGTTTAAATAATCTCTTCTTGAGATGGTTCATCAGAAGAATCAGCATGATGATGAATTAAATATCATTAGAGAATATCATAATGGTTGCGTAACCATGTTTGATTTTTCATTCTCAAAAGAGGGTGTCATATGATTTCTTAACTATTTGTAGTACCTTATTTGGAATGGAAAGCCGTGATGGGGAATTTTAATAGTTCAAAATGGGAAGTGAACCCAGGATCTATGTTGATGATCTATTACATTAAAATCTAGTTATAGTGGCCATTTACTTGATAAATCATTCTTTATTTTTTATATATATTATAAATGGTTGAAGTTGAGAACTATAAACCTTTTAATTTTATTCAAACACTACCGTCTGTACATTGATGTGGGAAAAAATATCTATAGACTTTTCAGTCAGGTTGTTGATTACCCATATAAAGCAGTATTCCATATGTCTTGCAATCGATAGGCTAACCAATTCGGAAAACATTTTACCCATCCATGATATAACCAATGTTGGGGATATGGGAAATATCTATTGAAATGATATTGTTCTGTTACATAGTATTCCTCCTAAAATAGTTTCTTATTGGAATCCATAGTTCATTTCTCACTTTCAGAGTGGTTTTTGGGTGGAATTGGGATCTCATGTCATTTGAGTACAACATACCATCCCCATTCCGATGGATAGAGAGAATGGTTTAACAATACTCTTCAGTATATGACATGTTCTTACGTTCTGGACATTGGTGAATCTTGGGATGACTATTTTTAATCATCAAATGAAAACTATTCTTCAATAGATATGATGGTGGAATGAATTGCATCATGTTCGTCGAGATGGTAATCTATACGTATGAACAAGCGACAATATCATTCAATTGAAGGTGAAATAGTATATAATTGGATTATATTTTATATAAAAAAATCATTATCATGTTATATTTATTATTTACATCAATTTTAAATCATCGTTATCCCCATCCATGTAATGAAGTATTTAATAACAACTACACCACGACATGGATAAGGTAAGCTGTACGTACACATGTATGGTGACGTTTTCATTCATAGGATGTATAGAATAATGAATACAGTTGTACCATATTAATAATAACATCACAGTATGTAGAGGTACCTGATTTACTAGTTTGGTATTGAAAAAACAAATTAAGAGGAAGTGGAAGAAGAAGAAGATAGCTTTGAATGTGGTGATGAAATTATAAGCTCTTCTTTGGGTACTTCTTATTGATTTGATCAAAAGGGTTCCTTAGGATGTATTAATGTTCATATAAAGGACTTATGATGATGTTAAGGTAATTGGAAGTATATTTTTGTAGCAGATGGCTGAGCCAAATGTCTTTGGAGGTGTGATTTTGAGAGAAGGGGAAGTACCATTTTATAAGAGAGGAGATGGTCATTTTAGAAAAAACCTGATATATTATTTTATTATACATTCATATTCGGTTTATAATGTCTCCAAAGGGATCTATTTAGAATATATGGTGGGGATAGGTCGAAAACTGCTCAACCAATAGGGTCTAGGCAAGTTTAGGGCACCATATTATCTATATCATTTATATTTAACTCTTAGTTAAATATTTTATCTTCTACCAAGCATTCTTGTATCATTTTAATAAATTTTTAAGAAACATACTATAAAATTCCGAGAGAACCCCATCTGGTTCATTATTTTTATATATAACCACATTCATGTCGTTTGGATGATAATTTTATTTTTTGGAATATTATATCAATTAACAATATAGTATAAGTTTAATATACTCATTTATGTCAATTTTGACACTATTTAGTATTTTATATTAGTTAAAGTCATGATAACAATATCACTTCATGAAAAAAAATTCAATCTACCCTAACAAGTCATATTAACCTAAAAAATATTGTAATACATCAAACGTCTCAATTTAATAATATATTAATATTTATAATATTAATTATTTTATTCTTTCATTATTAAGGTAATTATTGAATCATCATTGTGTCAAAAATAAATTTATTTACACAAAGTATATAAATAATAAATAAAATACTATAATTTAGGAAATTATTATAGCTTTATAATGAATATTTATAGTCAAATTTATCTTGTGTATATCCCTATATTAAAAATATTTTAGTTATTAATAGTTAAATTTAACAATTTTAACTCTTCTTTAAATAAAATAATAATAAATGTCCTAATATAATCAATGTAGATCATAGAGGATCATATTTTACTAATAAGGTTGGTTTTGGTCTAGATACTCTTATCCAACAGATATAGGACTTGTGTTAGGGTAATTATAATATCATTTTTACCTTTAATTACTCTATTTACTTTTACCCTTGGTAAATATAATTCAAAAGTAACTATTCACAAAAATTATTTTCATCTATTTGAACAAAATTTTACTTATTGATGTCAACTATGTCTCTTGGATTTTCTAAATTCAATTCACGGAAGCAGTAAAATTATATTTTATGGATTTTTTCAAATGTGCCTAGAAGGTGGGTAAAAGACAGTAAAAAGTTAAATAAAATTTCATATATCTAATCTTATTATAAAATTACTAAAATGAATTATATTGATCTTATATAGGTATTATATAAATATTTAGACTTAAAATAAAAATAAATAATTTAAATAATTATTTAAATAAAATGTCGGTTTTAAACAATAATGAAGTATTTTTCACTATTTTTCAAAAATTGAATGTTTCCAGAAAAACACCAAAAATTCACCCTAAGAAAATTTTGATATTATGAATCCAAAAATGAAGACAATTTAAAAAAAATACAATTTAAAAAAGCTTAAAAAAGTGGGAATTAATATTTGTAATGGCCAGTTTGATTGGTCGTGGTGTGCTATAACTCAATGTTGCGTACAATGCAAGAAATTGAATTATTCCAAAGGAAACATACAATGGATTCTTGGGGTATTACACAAGGCATATATTAAGAAGGATATATTGGATGAAACTCATAGTTCATAAATCTATATTCATCTTGGAATTGTAATGATTTATATAGACCTAAATTTGTATTTATATAAAGGAAACATGATGAGAGATATTCCAATGTATATATCTTAGTTCTTGGTTTGTCACCATATTAAGACTAATAGACAAAAATATACATGGATGTTAAAATTGATTCTCACATAGGAATAAAAATAGAAAAAAACCATGATAGTTTTTATTGTTAGACCCCCTAAAACATCTAAACTCGATGATTCTTTCTGTTTTGTAGTTGATTATTGATCGTACCACGATTCACTGTTTTATTCCACCCTTACACACCAATTTTAAACTAGTTTTGAAATTAATATTCCAAATATAATAATATATTTCACTTTATGTTTGAATCAATAAATTAATGTTAATCAATATTATAAATGGCAATTTTACTTGTTTTTATTGTTTCAATGTCGGTGGAGGTGATTTGGAGGGCCCTTGATGAAGTGGAAGAAAAATGGGCCAAAATTGCATGGATCCATGGACATATGTCCACTGTATTGAATAGTACGAGAAATATGTGCATCCAAATGTTCTGAAATTGTGTGTGTCTGTCCATAATTTAATCGGATACATTTCATATTAAGGAACCCAATACTGATTCGTCCTTTATGGGGCCCATCCGAACTGATCTGTCCAAGGCACCGAATTTGGACCATGTCAAATGTGGTGTTCCGTATATTATCAATATCATGAGTTTTAGATGTCCAAATTCTTCCAAACATTCGGTGGAGACATTCAAGTCGTAGATTTACAACTTTTCTATTTTCTCCAAAGAGAGATAAGACATTATGAAGGCCGAAACACGTCGTGCAAGTGGATTGATGAAATCTGTGTGCCTAAAACCACCTTCCAATTTTCCTATAAAAGGGAACCATGGGAACCTCATTTGCAGGTCCGGAAAAGGAGTGAAGTGCTGCCAATTTGGGGTCCTAGAGGAGTCTCCTAATCACCTTGGAGGTTCTGGAGGCCCGTATCCTCATAGGGGGATCAGCAATGAAGAAGGAGTTCAACCCGATCTTTCTCCTCCTCCCGTTGTCAATCTAAATGTAGTGTGTTCGTTGTGAGGGAGATACCCACATGTCAATGGAGTATCGATGCAAAAAATAGCTACTAGTTTGGAGTAATTTCGGTGTTTAAACATTTCATTCCATGTATCTTATTTTATTTCATATTTGAATGATTGATTTGATACATGTGAGTGTTATGCTCTTAATTTCTAACCGATCGGTGTGAGGTTTTGAGTGTGTGACTTGTGTTGTTCCGATTGGACACCACAAGAATCCTTTTCATACCAAAATTATAGAGATTTCAATATGACTTGGAATATCTTATTCCATGCATAAGTACTGGAACTTGAAAATACGATTCTTACGTCAAGGTTTGGTCCTTAAACCATTGAAATAAAAGCATAGGAATTAATCGGGATTCCAATTAACTCCAACCAAAGAACTACTCTAATCCCAAGATGAATCTCTATGAACAATGAACTTGATATGTGTGTAGTGAAATCACATCGACCCTTTTATCTCATATTTCTCAAAATCCACTTGGTCAGTCATCTTTTAAGCTATTTTAACTAAGTCATTGTTTTAAACTGTTTTCAAAACCACCCCCTCTCTTAGTCATTTTTATTAAAAATACACACTCTAAACCTACCAACGCTCCTTGAGAGATGACCTAGGGTATTTATTAAACTATAAATAAACCTTAAAAATATAATCAATTTGACGTGTCACGACAACTCCGTCAAATTTTGGCACCGATTCCGGGGAGCGTTTTGGTTTTTTGTGCGTGTTTTTGATAAAGTTTTTGTAATTTTTATGAATATTTGTTTTTTTATCTCCTCCCTTTGAATTTATTTTTTTGTTCTGAATTATTTATTGTGTAGGTCTTGTGTATGACATGTTCTAATGTAGGAGACCTATAAACTTTCGAACCCGAACCGGATAGAATCCTACATCAATAAAACCGAGACACACAATGAACATTCTGTGAAGGAGGAGACATCAAATCTTAAAATTCTTCTTGATCCTTCTTCTTCTTCTGAAACCAAAGTTAAAATTGAACATAAATTGTATAACATGGCTGAAAATAATAGAACACTAAAAGAACTAACCTCATCTGATGTTGATATCCGACCCACTTACATTCAATTACAAGGTGAGGCACCCTATTTTGAACTAAAATCTGGTTAAATTCATTTATTACCAAGATTTCATGGACTTCCTAGAGAAGATCCACATAAGAAATTAAAATAATTCCATACTGTGTGTTAAACATTAAAACCTGCTAATGTGGATGATGAACAAGTAAAACTTACGGTATTTCCATTTTCATTATAAGACACGGCTAAATATTGGTTGTATTATGTTAATTCACCTATTAGAGGTCGGACGGACATGAAGAGCCTTTTTCTTGAAAACTACTTCCCAGCCTCTCGAACTGCAACTATAAGGAAAGAAATATGCGGTATAAGACAATCTCAAGGGGATACACTTCATGAATATTGGGAAAGATATAAAAGGATTTGTTCAAGTTGCCCACAACACCAATTAAGTGATCAACTCTTAATTCAATATTTTTATGAAGGTTTAATTCCACTTGATCGTTATATGATTGATGCTGCTGCAGGTGGTCCACTGGTAGATAAGACCTCAATTGCTGCAAGAACCCTAATTGAGAACATGGCACAAAACACTCAACAATTCGGTACATGGTCCAGTGTTCCCATTCATGGTGTCCATGAGGTGCAAAGTTCTGAGTTTGAGAAGAAGGTGGACACGAAGTTCGAAGAGGTAAGTACCCTTCAAAGACAAATTTCTCTCTCCCAAGGGAAATCACAATCTCCTCCTCCCATCCACTGTGGAATCTGCTCTTCTGACACCCACTATTATAACCAATGTCCCTAATTGAGAGAAACTTCTGAAAGTTGTGAGGCAATATTTCCAAGATTCCCATTTAACCAACCCTTTAGGAAAGAACTATACTATCCATCCAACCAAGGGTGGAAGGACAACCAATCCTATAGGCAAGGGGGTATTGAAACCAACCTCAATAGCAATGGAACCAACAGGGTCAGAGTAGTCATCCACCACCACCCAGAAATCCTCAACCACCCCAAAGGCCATTCCAACCATGCCCTCTAAAAACCAAGCCTAGCCTAGAAGATATGATGAAGAAAATGGCTTCCAATAATATCAAATTCCAACAAACCACCCAAGTAGCCATACAAGACCTAAAGGCCCAACTAGGACAACTTACCAACTCAGTGGGGGAAATCCAAAGTCATGGGTCGGGTAAACTACCTTCTCAACCAGTAGTAAACCCTAGGGACAAAGGAAATGTTAGTCCCATAACCCTTAGGAGTGGGACACAACTCAAAAGACAAATGAACCCTCCATTAAAGTCATCCCATCCAAAGGAAACCACCATCCCAACTGCTGAAAATGGCCCAAGAGAAGAAAACCCTTTTCCTGAGAGAAGCCCTTCCAATGGAAAGACTGTGGTTGTTGATGAGTCACCTCTCTCAACCATTCCACATCCATTTCCTCAAAGGTCTGTATATCCTAGGAAACAAAAATAAAAAGAACTTGATAAATAAATCTTGGAAACATTTAAGAAAGTACAGGTTAACATTTCTTTGATTGATGATGTGAAGCAAATTCCATGATATGCCAAGTTTCTGAAGGAGATGTGTACACACCGAAGGAGGCTTTGTGGTGATGAGAAGGTGAGCCTGGGGAGGAATGTTTCCGCATTGATAGATCCATCACATCCCACCAAGTGCAATGATCCTGGGACATTCTCGATTCCGTGCACCATAGGGGAGTATTCCTGTTCTAACGCTATGCTTGATTTGGGTGCTTATATTAATGTGATGCCTCACTCTATTTACTCTTCATTGCATGTTAGTGACCTGATGCCCACTGGTATTGTCGTTCACCTAGCAAATCGGAGTACAGAACACCCCTCTGGTGTGTTAGAGGATGTTCTTGTGATGGTGCAAAATTTAATTTTTCCTTCTCATTTTTACGTGCTTAAAATGGAAGATGATGGGATGAATGGACATGCCCCAAATATATTGGGGAGACCATTCTTGAAAACCGCCAAAACCATAATTAATGTCCATAATGGTACATTATCTATGGAGTTTGGTGGTAATACTTTCCACTTCAATATCCTTGATTCCATGAAGCACCCATCATAAGAACACTCCTGTCTCTCTGTAAATTCAATTGATGTTCTCCCTTCCCCTGAAACAACTTAATTTCATTCCCCTAATCCACTTTCTAAGTTTTCTTCATTGATTTAAATGTTAGGTAATGAATCTTGCATTGATTGTTATAGAGGTCTAGAGAAATGTCATGCATGTTTGTTAATTGATGATTTCTTGAAAACAATGGATCACCTGACCATCGATGATACTGCTAAGCTTGTAAAAGCTCATTCCTCATCTGAGGATGTTACCATTGTGCAGTTAGATGCGATCAGTGACTTCTCACATTCACACACACTTCCGTCAATCCAAAATCCCCCAAAATTGGAACTGAAACAACTGCATCACGATTTAAAATACTCATATCTTGAGAATGGAAACAAGTTTCCCGTCATCATTGCTAGTTCACTACCTTCTGAGCATGAATTGCGACTGCTTGATCTTTTGAGGGAGTATAAACAAGCTTTGGGATAGACAAATGCTGACATTCCTGGCATTATCCCATCAATTTGTACACATCATATTTTATTAAGTGATCAGGCTAAACCAGTGAGGTAGTCACAACGTCGACTGAACCCAAACCTACTTGATGTTGTTAAAAATGAAGTAACAAAACTATTGGCTGCTCGAATCATTTACCCTATCTCTGACAGCCAATGGGTCAGTACCGTTCAAGTAGTTCCTAAAAAAACCGGCCTTACTATAATTAAAAATGAAAACAATGAATTGGTTCCTACTCATGTACATAATAGTTGGCATGTCTGTATAGAATATCTTCGACTAAACCAACACACTAGGAAGGACCATTTCTCATTGCCATTCATTGTCCAGATGCTAGAGAGGCTAGCAGGGAAGTCCCATTACTGTTTCCTTGATGGGTATTCTAGATAATTTCAGATCCATATTTCCCCCTAGGATCTGGAAAAGACAACCTTTACTTTCCCCTTTGGTACATTTTCTTATAAAAAGATGTCATTTGGTTTTTGCAATGCTCCAGGTACTTTCCAACGATGTATGGTTAGTATTTTTTCGGATTACCTGGAGAATTTCATGGAAGGTTTCATGGATAATTTTACTATTTATTGATCCTCTTTTGATGAATGTTTACATAGTCTTGGTTCTGTTTTACGTCGCTGTATTGAAAATAATCTCGTATTAAATTATGAGAAATTCCATTTCATGGTGCGACAAGGCATAGTTTTTGGACATGTCATTTATAGGGAAGGTATCCAAGTGGACAAATCAAAAGTAGATATCATTTCCTCCCTACAATTCCCTAAAAATGTTCGGGATGTGTGGTCTTTCCTGGGTCATGCTGGATTTTATCATTGTTTCATTCGTGACTTTAGTAAAATTGCACTCCCCCTTCCCAATTACTCCAAAAAGAAAAAGAATTTGATTTTGATAAAAAATGTGAGGAAGATTTCAATAAGTTAAAGTGAAGTCTCACATCACCCCCGGTAATCCAACCACCTCGGTGGGATTTACCATTTGAGCTCATGTGTGATGCCTCCAACTATGCAGTTGGGGCAGTCTTATCACAAAGGGTCGACTGAGATCCACATGTCATAGCTTATGATTCACGTACTCTGGACCCTGCCCAAGGAAACTACAGCACAACTGAAAAAGAATTTCTTTCCAATGGGTTTTCCTTGGATAAATTCAGGGCATACCTTCTAGGGTCCAAATTTGTTGTGTTCTCAGACCATGCAACCCTCCGATATCTCTTAAAGAAACCAGAAGCCAAACCACGTCTCAATCACTGGATGCTCCTCCTTCAGGAATTTGATCTAGAAATTAGGAATAAATAATGAGTACAGAATGTGGTTCCTAACTATATCAGTAGGATTCTCCCATCCTCGGACATTGACTCATCCCCCTGTATTCCCATAAATTAATTGTTTCCTGATGAGCAATTGTACCAAGTGAAAGATGCTATTCCTTGGTATGCTGAAATTATAAATTATTTGGTAGTGTCTTGCATTCCTGCTGATTTCACCAAAAACCAGGTCGACCGTCTAAAAAATGAGTCTCGTTGGTACATTTGGGATGACCCCTACCTCTGGCTCACATGTAGTGATCATGTTATTAGGCGTTGTGTTCCCGATAGTGAGTTTCAGTATATCCTTAGGTTCTTCCACACACTTGCTTGTGGGGGCCACTTTGGTCCCCAACGGACTGCTCGCAAGCTCATAGATTCTGGTCTCTTTTGGACCACATTGTTTCAGGATGCCCATGAATATTGTAAATCTTGTCCTCGCTATCAAAGAATATATAATGTCTCTAAAATAAATGAGATGCCCCAACAACCCTTACTCTTCCATGACATTTTTTATGTTTGGGGCACTGACTTTATGGGACCATTCCCCAATTCATTTGGGAACCTTTACATTCTTCTGGCAGTGGATTATGTTTCAAAGTGGGTAGAGGCACGAGCCACAAGGACAGATGATTCCAAGACAATTGTGGAATTTTTGAGAAACCAAATATTTTGTAGGTTTTGATTACCTAGGTTTTTCATCATTGACCAGGGTTCTCATTTCTACAACCGAACAACGCAATCACTTTTGCGTCGGTATGGGGTTGGTCATCGAGTTTCCACTACATATCATCCACTGGCCAATGGTCAAGCTATGGTGTCAAATAGAGAGGTCAAACAAATTCTTGAAAAAACGGTTCAACCGAATATGAATGATTGGAGTCTTAGAGTTCATGATTCATTGTGGGCCTACCGTACTGCTTTCAAAACTCCCATTGGAATGTCACCCTATCGTCTTGTGTTTGGAAATAGTTGTCACCTCCCTGTTGAGATTGAGCACCAAGCCTACTAGGCCATCAAACAATGCAATTCTAATCATTCTGGTGCAGGTGATCAATGGAAGTTGAAGATTCAGGAGCGAGAGGAAATGAGAAGAGATTCATATGAAAATTCCAGGATTTATAAGGAGAGAACCAAGGCTGCCCATGACCGTCTTATCCTTCATTGTCAGTTCCATATTGGTCAGAAGGTCCTCCTTTATAATGCAAGGATGATGTTGCATCCTGGTAAGCTTTGTTCCTTCTGGTTTGGAACATACATTGTTACTAATGTCTCTCCATTCGGTGTTGTTCAGGTTCAAAATGAATAAACCAAGCAAACCTTCACTGTCAATGGGCAGCGGCTGAAGCACTTTCATGAACCCGTTCTGGAGTCCCTGATTGAGGAACTCCCTGTTCAAGAACCACACTATGAATGACATCCACCAGGTTTTATCCTTCCTTCCCACATTCTCTTTTACTACAATGAGGACACATCATACTCTAGGTGTGGGGGTGGATACATTCCTGGGATAGTTAGGAATTTTCATTGTTTTATCCTTTTGTTTTCTCTTTTTGGCCTTCTTTATGGTATTTTCATTTTTCCCATCAACAATTTCGATGTTCCGTGATTTGGTGACCATGTTGTGGGGAAAGTAAAAATACCATAATGAAGGATAAAAAATGGATTTGTATGAATTTAACATCAGGGGGTGATTTTTAGTGAATTGGTTCTCTGTCAATGATATAAATGGTCGTATCTATGTGAAACCGTTTAGGTGATTGATGCCCATTGTGTGAGTAGTACTTGGGAAAACATTGTCACTAATATCTCCACAAATATTTGCACCAAACTAAAAAGTGTGATTATTTCATACATAATATAAGGTAAATATTTTTTGGGTTAATATTTTTCAGCTTTAAATGATATTTCCATACGTTCGTTCCTTATCCGATCTGTTTCATTACTGTACCAGATTGACCTATGCATGTGTACCTAATGTCCAACTATTGTACTCCCTTAAAAAAAAATTTGTGTCTTGGGAGGTCAAAAAAAACTCCTCCCCAACCTTTGATCTTGTTATAACAATTTCAATTAGTGTCGTGAGGAGATCAAACAAAGGGTTGAGAGATGAGTGTGAGATTTGTTCCAATCGCAACTTCAAAAAAAATATGTATAATAAATGAGGGGAGTGATGAAATGTGAAACATATGGGGATATATAGCTCGGGTGCTTATGGTTTGAATTCTTGGAATGCTTAAATGAGTGGGTCTTGAAATATGATTGCAAAGTATGTAGGACAGGTTCAGTGAAAAATCATTTAAAGGTGAATAATGTTAAAATAACCTATATTTATTTGATAGAAAGTGGAAAGAATAGCATGGAATGGTTTTCACACACATAAATGGAGAGTTAGTGTAATGGTTGATCTTTGAATTAATTTCTCATATTTTTGTCATAAATCTCGTTGAATTTTATTGAGATATGATTTATGAGACATCTTTTTCCATTTTCATTGGGAAGAACTCCTTGGTGTGATTCGTGCATTGATCACTTTACTTGAAATAAAATTTCCTCAAATGATAAATCTTCATGATGTAGGAAATATATATATATATATATATGCATCATTGTATTTGGATATGTGACTTTTCCCAGGAGTGCAAATTTTTAAGTGTGGGGGTGTGATTGTACCACGATTCACTGTTTCTTCCACCCTTACACAACAATTTTAAACTAGTTTTGTAATGAATATTCCAAATATAATAATAAATTTCACTTTATGTTTGAATCAAAAAATTAATTTTAATCAACATTATAATTGGAAATGTAACTTGTTTTTATTTTTTCAATGTAGGTGGAGGTGATTTTGAGGGCCTTTGATGAAGTGGAAGAAAAATGGGCCAAAATTGCATGGATCCATGGGCATCTGTCCACTGTTTTGAAAAGTACGCGAAATCCGTGAATACAAATGGGATGAATTTCTGTGGGCCTATCCATAATTTAATAGTATACATTTCATATTAAGGAACCCAATCCTTATTAGGCATCTATGGGGCCCATACGAACTGAACTGTCCAAGCCACTGAATTTGGACCAATTCAAATGCGGTGTTCTGTATTTTTTAAATATATTGAGTTTTTGTTTTCCAAATTCTTCCAAACATTCGGTGGAGACATTCAAGTCGTAGCTTTACAACTTTAATATTTTCTCCAAAGAGAGATAAGACTTTATGAAGGCTGAAACGTGTCGTGCAAGTGGATTGATGAAATCTATGTGCCTAAAACCACCTTCCAATTTTCCTATAAATGGGAACCATGGGAACCTCATTTGAAGGTTCGGAAAAGGAGTGAAGTGCTGCCCATTTGGTGTCCTAGAGTAGTCTCCAAATCACCTTGGAGGTTCTGTAGGCCCCTATCCTCATAGGGGGATCAGCAATGAAGAAGGAGTTCAACCCGAGCTTTCTCCTCCTCCCGTTGTGAAGCTAAAAGTAGGGTGTTCGTTGTGAGGGAGATACCCACATGTCAATGGAGTATCGATGCATAAAATAGCTACTAGTTTGGAGTAATTTCTGTGTTTAAACATTTCATTCCTGGAATCTTATTTTATTTCATATTTGAATGATTGATTTGATACATGTGAGTGTTATGCTCTTAATTTCTAACCGATCGGTGTGAGGTTTCGAGTGTGTGACTTGTGTTGTTCCAATTGGACACCACAAGAATCTTTTTCATACCCGAATTATTTAGATTTCAATATGATTTGGAATCTCTTATTCCATCCATAAGTACTGGAACTTGAAAATACGATTGTTACGTCAAGGTTTGGTCCTTAAAGCATTGAAATAAAAGCATATGAATTAATCGAGATTCCAATAAACTCCAACCAAAGAACTACTCTAATCCCAAGATGAATCTCTATGAACAATGAACTTGATATGTGTGTAGTGAAATCACATCGACACTTTTATCTCATATTTCTCAAAATCCACTTGGTCACTCATCTTTTAAGCTATTTCAACTAAGTCAGTGTTTTAAACTGTTTTCAAAACCACCCCCTCTCTTAGTCATTTTTATTAAAAATACACACTCCAAAACTACCAACGCTCCTTGAGATATGTCCTAGGGTCTTCCCTAGACTATAAATCAAACTTAAAAATATAATCAATTTGATGTGTCACGACAATGCGGTCAATTATAGTATTAAGTGTAACAACTATCCCCAAATCATTCTATGGAGAAGATATAGAGTGGTACTAAACATAAGTGACCTCCCCAAGACAATAAATGCTTGAAATAAATGCCAAGGGATTATGAAAACATTGGGGGATGATTTTCCCTCAGATCACAAACAACCTGATAAGGAAGATATAATATCCAAGATGAGATATTTAACAAAAGATAAAGTAAACCACATAACCCCATAAAATACCCATCATAATCATTTTAGAGGAAAAATAAAAAAAATTATGAATGAATAAAACATCAATACATTATACCAAAGGCACCAAGGATGCAACAGAGAATACTAATATGAAGACACTCCAAATCTCCAACACCACTAAACATAACCAAAACTTTAAGGAATTTCAATATTGGATTACAAAACCTAACCCTTCATTGTATATTGGTAATTTATATATGTAAATGAAATAAAGTTCTAAAAAAGTAGTCTGACGTAAATTCTATATAACATCCTTAAATACATCCCAACAAAGAAATGTAAGACATGAAAAAGTTAGTAAATTTTACTAAAATATATGATGGAATAAGATGAGTAGTATATATATGATAATAAACAAGGTCCATTGAAAAATGTAAAAAATTATTTCAAAACAATATCTTGTTACTTTAAATAATGATTTCTTTAAATAATCATGCAAACACACACATCCAAACACTCAAACTAGGTGTCACACATTGACTATTTTACTTTACATCCATACTATATCACACTTTGATGGTGGTACTTGAAAAACATGGTATATCCCATTATCATATGATCTCAAATAAATAATATTATTGCAATTCCCCAATTAAGATATTTATCTCAACATGGATTCTATATTTTAAACCAGACATTTTGGTGAAATATCAACCAGGGATTTCCCAAATCAATCTCAAAATATATTTAAAATTAGTCATAAGATAATTTTAGAAAATATCAAAAAATGATATTCAAAAACAAAATATATTTAGAAAATCCTCCTACATCAAGAAAATTTTCATGAAATATAATTGGTGATTCCATAGATAAGTCTTATTTCATCAAATATTATTTTATTTACAAAATCAAATTCCCTAATATACGATGGAAATAGAGTTCATACATTGATTACTCTGAAAATCAACTTTGGGTTCCATAGAAGTCGATAGGAAAAAGAAAATGCAGTGTGTGGGGAAAATCCCATGAAAACCCTATCATAATGTTTTTATTTTCTAAATAAACCCAATCCACATCATGATATTTTTTCACTTCTAGAACATCCTCAGCCAAAAACTAGGAGATAATTTTCATGATATGAATGAAAATAATGCATCATTCCCTATAATATTCATAGCATGAAACAAAAATTCATAATTTGAATATTTGATATCAAATTATTTGTAGCCAAGCTCATAGTTTTACATCTGATATTCCATTGAACACTTCCAATAGATTAACCCAATGAATTTGAATGTTAAAAAAAAGTGGTGGTATGCCATCAATGGAGGGGTGATAAATTCTCCTCGAAATTTGTATTTTCATCTTTGGGAATATAAATATTAATACATAACTTAAACAAGACTGATAATTTCTCGAGCACATTCATTTACTTTTCCCATGGTTTCTTTCGAAAAATAACATTCCTTTATAAAACATACACCAAATAAATATATCAACCTAACATCGTCTTTTTTTATTCATATAGAATATAAACATGTTATTGGATAATATTATAATTTTTTTATAGTTTATCACTATCCTAAATACTCACATGAAAATGATCAAAGTGACACTTCTTTATTTTAGAAACATAGAAAATTTTAGGGAAATTACTAATTCTCGGTGGTAAGGCTAGTTGATAGGAGACAATGACAATCCCTTCAACAATATCGAATGACTATACATAGCATGGTTCAGACTTTACACATTACCCCAATCATAGATGACCATGTCCCTGTGAAACATTCTACAGGACATGGTCACTCACATCGAAAGATAAGGGCCAATGATGATTTTTTGCATTTGATTGATATTTGATCTATGTTACCTCCATATTCTTATGGATAATTTAAATTTTATTTTTCCCTATGGAAAATATTATGTCTAATATTTAATTTATCTCAAGATTCCTCCCATCACAATAGATAATGATATGGAAAACTAGAAAAATCCTTGCATTATGCCACTTGAATCATCTCTTAAATTCTATTATTCTATGATAATTCCACCAAAGGTATATGAACATTGCATAGACCACACATTTCCATGACACATGCTATAATGAAATAATATAATGATTTAATTTTTCATTATGAATACGCATTCATTTGCGGATGATATTTTGTACTCATGGTAAGTTGACTGATGAGAATTTGTTAAAAAGACTGCTAAAATTGAGAAGTGAATATTGGACCTATTTTATATAAAATTATATGTGTAACTCCATTAAAAATGACCAATTTTCCAATATGGAAATATTAAAAGCCCTCAAACATTTTGGATTTTAATATGAGGATTAAGTGTGCTGACTAAGTGATTCAATTCAAAATCACCAAAACTGAGTAATTATTTTTAGAAAAACTCTATAGAATTGAAAAAATATCCATGAAAATCTATTCCCACATTTATTCAATTACATGAATACATAACGACATACCAAATCATTTTTCATTACCTTATTTTACCTTTACACATGGTAAATATTTGATAAAAAAATCATCAATCTAAAATCTTATTCCAAAACATTATAAACGAGTCTTGATTTCCATGTATAGTTTTAAAATTCTCAGATGAATTGGCCATTTTTAATGGTAATAGGTTGAAAGATGTTTTTCTTAGAAATACTAATGAACTATAATCCATTAATGAAAAAATAATAATGGTTTTTCATTCCATATAAATCCAAGAGAAGTATCCCCACTATTTGTTTTAATTAATGGTAATCTAACTTGGATAAACTGTCCAAGGCACATTCAGCACTTAAATAGAGATAGGAAAAATATTATATAGGAAAAAAATTCATTTTAACCCTTAATGGTGAAATATATATTCATATCATCAATCACACAAATCAACCACCTTTGGTTATGATCTTCTAATAAAACATCACTGCACAATTTCTGACTTCATGCATTTTCCATTTAATTTCCTTTATCAAGTGTTAATAATGAGTTAAAATTGAAAATGTAGAATCACTCCATAAATATTCATTTCCTATAGATCAATTATTATATAAAAAATATGTTTTTTAAATTCCATGTTTATTAAAAATTGTGAAATTTTCTCCAAATAGGTAAATTTTCAATGATTTTTAAGGAATTAGAAAATATATCTAATTCTAGATCTTGTATATTATATATTTTTTCTCACACAATAAAAATTTTCTTAAACCATAGGCCCCACCATGATGTCCCTGGATTAGAATAGAACCAGGAAATTATCAATATGCCACATAATATACAACATATACCAAACATGCTTCATAAAATATAAGGATGGGTGACAATTTGTGATAAGAGTTAATCTCTATAAATGATTTCTAACAAATAATTTTTCTGGTGAATGGAACCCAATATCATTAAAAATTAGACATAATATAATAAATTCTAGATAAATATTGAGAGAAACGATTGCAACTACCTCATAATATCATAAAGTTGTTGTTTATAAAAAAAATATTTGGATACTTCCAAGATATAAATATTTCTATCTCTCCTCGGACAACTAATATACCTTCATTACAAGTAAAATGACTAAAGAAATAGACTTATTTGATCCATGAGTCTCATAATGGAAACTTATCAGAATTTTTTTTATTCTAATGTAATAAGTAAAATTTCCATGTTATCAACATGGTCATTACTACTTTGATAGTAATTTAGGAAATCATAAATTAAGTATGAAAACCAGGGATTTGATGTACTTATGGAAGATATGTTTCGTTGAGGAAAATATGAATATATATGCATTACTAAAACTAAAGGTAATGAAATCTTACTCACAATTTCTATTATGACCATGAAATGTTGTCTTCAGAATATCCTCACCTTAGACTATAAGAAGTTGGAACCCTACCCATTGACCAATCGTAGAAAACCACTTGGATCCATTTAGTTGATCAAATTGGTCATCGTTTTTATGATGATTTTACCATATTATAATTATACCTTGATACAATTATCAATAATTAACAACTAATTGAATACAAGTTTTTTTTAACTTCAAAAAATAATTGGTGAAAACAAAGGCAGTGTACTAGGTATGATAAAACCTCTTCCAACTCATGAGATGAACCTTTAATTCACACAACTGTATCAGATTCATTCTATAAGATGATATTGAAATAGAGCTTGTTCTTAAGAGTGCATTAGTAGAAAATTTTATTTCTTTTTCAGGTGGTTACCTATATGAGTATTTTGTAAAAAAATCTATTTATTGGTCTGATATATAAGGAGAAGTCTAATTTTCTATTTCATCTATACTTTCCATTGTCATTGAAGATAATTGGATTGAGTTGGTTCCATATAGTATTCCAAAAGTTCTTACTTTACCAAAATTTATAAACAAATCCCCCTTGAATATTTAAAGAGATCCATGTGTGGATGTGGAATTAATTGCTTATCCAATGGAATATATATTAGCTTCAAAACTGACTACATAATTCATTCCTAATATCAGATATAGAACATCCATCTCTAGGATCATAAATTTCAAGATAAATCATAGTGAATCAATAGTGATGAAGCATGCTAGGAAATTGAAACCAATAAACTCTGACATTCTAAGGGGTATCATGATACTCTTTATATGTGGTATTATTTCCATTGATAATCCCAATTGTTCAACCATATAATAAGTATGAAATAAAGAGATGTTCCAGTATCAATCAAAACATGCATAAGAGACGAATAGATGAAAATAGTACCTAGAATTTAGCGGTACCTGGTTTCCCTCTCCCTATAACAGATCTAATCCAAAATTATGTTGATCAAAAACCACATGATAGATCCTGATTCCTCTTTGTGGTGTCTAAGTTACCACTGATGTGTTCTTAGTTGTGTCCTCATTCAACTATTTGTGTGGTAAAAAACATTTATAATTGGAATTTTTCATTCAAGAATTAGATATCTAAGGATGAGTTGATCATGATCTATATAGAATTCCAGAATCTTCACACATATATCTAAAATATTATTTTATAACTATTCATTATATAACATAATGATCCATTCCATAATCTTATATATCTAGTGCGTTTAGAAAATAAGACACATAAACAATTGGTTTATAAAATCTCCAATTCTTTTCAAGATAATTTCTTTCTAATTGGAACCCTTCTAGGAAAATTCATACATAAAACCATTATTCACTAACAAAGGAAATGAAATATAAGAAACTATGAGATATGTTGTGTATTATGGGTAAATAAGGGATATTTCAATGACCAATTGAGTATAACATGAACAAAATGGTATGAAAACATGAACATAACAATTGAAAATCATTCCCTTTAAATCATAGATAATAATCTTGATTTATTTAATAAAACATGATATTTCAAAAGTGATTAACCATAATGGAATCAAAGAACATGATCCTTGATAACAAAACATTGGTATAATTAATCATTTTTAGGCATATTCATAAGAAATATAAAATCATTTACTTAGTAGGTATTGATCATTTGTTTGACTATCATATTGGAATTGGTTCACTCACTAAACCATCATAGTAGTCAAGGGTAACTCTAATTAATATCATAGAGGAAAATGCCTCTTTATGAATAAGGTTAACACCCCCATTATAGTCTTTTTTATCTCTTTATATATAAATCAATACCTAATACATTTTAGTGAGATATAGGTTCTACCCATCCAGGGATATAAAATGTCAATAGTTATTAGTTATAACATAACCACCATCCTTTGTAATAACATAACTATCAACCCTTTTTATAAATTTACCATCTTCCTTGGTTATAACATAACCACCATCCTTAGTTATAACATATCCATCATCTCTTTTTGTAATTCAACCATTTCCCTTGGTTATAACATAATCATAATAATTGGTCATTAAATTACCACAATCCTCAATTATAATCAAACCTCCATCACATAATGCTAACCATACATGTATGTTTTAAAATATTATAAAACATTCATCAAGTCATCACATTATAAACCATGGAAATTAAATATGTTTCAAAAAAATTATCTTTTCACTATTGAAAAATCAATTAAAATTAATGTGTTTCATAAAAATATCATAAAAATAATCACTAACATTCTATAGAAAGATTAATAATTGTATCAGTTGTCCATAACACTAGTGAATCATAATTAACACAAAATTGTGTTATAATGTATGAATATTCATTTTAAAGATCACTGAAGTATATCTTGAGGAAATAGTCTTTTAATTTTAAAAAGAACATTTAAAATAAAATATTTCAAAAATATATTGGAGAATATTTCTTGAAAAATAATATTTTAATGTTTTTATGTATTCTTTAAATCATTGGGCATTCAGGATGGCAGAGAAGTATGTCCGTGCTGTATATTTGAAATGAAAAAATTACTTCCACATTTTTTGAAAAATTCAATAAATTACCTTGTTAGAAAAATTAAAATATTATTTTTTTAATTCATAATTTTCATATTCATAAAATGGGAAAAATTAGTTTAAAAATTCATATGATAATATTAAAAACCTAATTTAAAACATTTTTATAAAAACATGAATATGGAAGGAAAATCATTTTCGACAATCACTATTAACAACGTAATTGTAATATATAACATATAACACATAGGTAACTTTTGAATCATAAGAAAAATGGAATAAATTAAATAATATGTACTTATTAACTCTTAACATTTATGAAAATAATAATAAATGGATTTATTATTATGTATATACACCAATCAAAAGAAACAAGTGTTGAATAGGGTATGCGTCCCACTGAAATAAAAGCCAGACAAAAATCCAAGACCCTAGGAATGAATTCATTTAGTCCTATTTGAAGCTCATGTATTATAAATATAGATTTATAATATAGATATTAATGTATTATAATCATATATTTCCTACCATATATTATTTAATTATAACCTTTTTTACATTGTTTACACTTATTCATTAAATTCATCATTTCAAGTGATATCTGCTAGGCATTTCATGTATATGTAGGTTTGGTAGTTTTGGTGGTTATATATTGATCATAGTTAGATAAAATAAAGAATTTTAATCATGATATAAATATAATATATATTAATTATATAAATTTTGTTGTCAATTAATAATTGATTAAGACATAAAATGGATAACACCTTTCATGGAAACGATAGGCCGTCTGTACGCATGAAATTTAATTTTCTGGTTTTATGGGTGGAATAAATGAAAGGTAAATAATAATATACCATTAAAAATAATTATTATCTCATATATAAAATAAGTTTTAATTAAATCCATCCTTATTAAAATCATAGTTAAATATAAATACAAAATGATTCAAATCACCTAATGGATGTGGTATTCTACACGTAGACAATATGATAAAAAAATTCCCAAATTTTTTGAAGGTAAGAAGTTAGATATGATATTATAACTATAGAAGAAAAATTATTTCGTAAACATAATAGATAAACATTAAAATCATCATAATAGTCATCCCTAAAATATGTAATGAAAAATAAAATGTATCACTCTTGGGATCAGGTAATCCAAACGTATGGACGAGCGATAATTTCAAATCCCATTTAATATAAAAATAGGTGAATAATTGTGGATTCATAATAAAATTATTTAAATAAAATTATATTTAATATATGTAATTTATAATTAATTAAGAATACAACAGAGTTAATGGATATAAAAGTATAATAAAAAAGAAAGTGATTGGTTAAGGCGATTAAATATTCTTTGAAATAACAACTTTAGATATCCTCTTAAGGGATATGGGGGTTGTGTTTTAGAAAGGCAAATACTATTGAATGTTGATATGGGGTTTTAAGAGAAATTTTTAGAGTTTGGTTAAGATAGAATTGTTAATGGGGTATGAATAATAGAATGGTGTGTTTTTTTTTATAATTGCGGGGAGTGTTACCTGTGCAATTTCTCAAAATATTAAAAAATATTAATGTTATTTTTAAAAAATAATAATTCCAAATGGACTGTAAATGTAAAATGGATGAAATTGTAAACCATATATTATTTGAATTGTCAAATTTTATTATTTTTAATAATATTTATCTTATTTAATAAATTATTATATTCGTTAAATATTATTATTTACAATTTGATCCTATTCATTTAATTTGACCTATGGGAAATAAATTATAAACTAATAATTAAAATATAAATATTTAACATAAAAAATTAGGTCATATTAATATATAATATTAATTTAACACATTAACATGCTCAAGTAATATTATATTTAATATTTTTAAAATTATTTATTATATTTTTTAACAATTGGAAAAATAATAGTGTCGTGTCACATGAGAATTTTACGTAATTAGATAAAAATAACTATTATAGATAAATTTATATAATTTAAATAATTTCATTTTTCACAAAAAAGGTAATTTTATATTTTAATAAATTTTCGGTTTCCCTATGTGGACATATAAAAGATATAAAAAGATAATAGACAGATATTTTGTAATATTACTTGATTTAAATTTTATATAGTTTTTTTTCATGGATAAGTGTCTATTAAACCATGATAGTTAGAGAATAATTCGATAAGGCTAAATTTAATTTCACATAAAAATTAGCAGGACAAATTTTTTTGGCCTTATCATTTTTTATCAACCTTGATTATTGTTATCTATACTTTAGTGAGGTGATAAATTTTACAACTGTTTCTATTCATATGGATCAAAAATAAAAGAGGCGTATATTCCATATTTGAGAATCGAAATTAAATATATGGTATAAATTTTATAAAAATTTTCAATGAAAATGAAAACCATCATTTTTATTAAATTTTTGAACGCACAGAAAATGCAGAGACACATCTTGGGTCCATAATATAGTGGAGGCCCAATGAATCATTAAAAACAAACTTAAAGCCAGTTGGAGGAAAGGAACATAAATTCAGGAATAAGGAATAATTTTGTTTTGGAGATGGATATGAATCCTAGAAGTCCGCAATATTATTCCCCTATCACCATGTGTGAGAGAC
Organism: Viscum album; assembly: GCA_963277665.1. Lineage (NCBI taxonomy): Eukaryota > Viridiplantae > Streptophyta > Magnoliopsida > Santalales > Viscaceae > Viscum > Viscum album. The sequence continues at coordinate 1,787,710,393 of OY728142.1, forward strand.
CTTCTTATGGGAACCGAAAATCTTGTTTCACTATTGAATGTGATAAAAAATGTTCTATGGGATACAACCAATGCATGTTAGCACTTTTTAGAGTAACAATTAATATGTCTCCACAACGTTCAGATTAAGTCGTCTACACTCACATAATTCTGAACACGTAACCATTGCAATAGACTCAACATGAGGAATGTCACATATTATGTAATAAGATGAGAATGTTTTGACAGTATACACCCATTGATCACTAGTTACACCTATTCATCTCATCCCTCCCCATGAGTGACCTATCTGCATTGAGTTTGAGACCACTACTTAGGGTAAACCAAAATACCCAATGCCCTTGTTACATCCTCCCATCCTATTATAAGTACCTGAGACTTGTGGTCTTACAAATGGGGATCCCTTGCATTCATTACATAGATTGATTAGTTACATAATTTTATTCATCAATTTTTAATTTGATTCTACTATTAGAGCCATTGATGATCTTTTGGAGAGAATAATTCATGGATTTCTAAAGGGTCCACTATCATGTTGTTAGAATTATTTCACAACATTTCCTCTCGGGACCTTGACCACTAACACCACTAAACTACAATTTTTATAAGTTTTCCTATTTTTGACATGCTCATGCCAACCTGCAAAAGTACCATAATGCAGCCAAATACAACAGTCCCATTTACCCTCAACAAATATATGCTCCACTGATTCTGGTTTGTGGTTTTTTCAGCACATGCATCTGGAGGAAAAGTTCATGCACTTATATTATATATTATCGTCAGTGGGTAGAGAATTATTCCTCACTAACCACACCATAAAATTTAACTTCATAGGAATTTTATTTAAAAACATCATTTCCCCCCATGGGTCACCTGTGTTTTGGTCCCTCTTTATGGGGTTATAATCATTTATTGAAAACACACCCATCGATGAAACTGTGAATATGAGTCTATTAGGATACTCATTTGGAACAATCTCCATGAAAGAGGTGTATTGATATTCATCGAGGATTTTCCAAATTAAGGTGGGGTGATCTCTTTCTACTCTAAATTATATATCTGGGGTGAGGTATCCTGGAAACCATAGCCGCCCCCAATCCTAGTGCCAAAAGATGACATTACCTCTTCCCACGAGCCACCTTTCATAAGGACACATGGCCTTTGTATGCAGTTGGATAAAGTTCCATATCCTTGATTCCCAAGACCTCAACATCACCACCTCAAACCCGTTATTATCATGCATTATCATGTCCAATAAATTTCGGCCTTCCATAGAATCCAATGCATGTTTGGTGTACATCCCTAGCATGGTGGACAAGGTTCTCCTCAGATTGATACCTCGTTTAGAAATTAGTTTTGCTAGATGCTTTTCCTAGGCCAAGGGATGCCTATGTTCCCCCTATCCAACCCATATATATGACACCATTATCCTCTCTATGATGGAAATTTCACATTTGGGAAACTTCATGCGGGATATTAGATGTATAAGGATGGAGAAAAAGACCCTATTAACCAGTTTTATGCAACCTCCAAAGGAGAGGAGCCTATTTTTTCAACTAATAATGTGCCCCGTAATGTGGTCCATGATGTTGTAAAAATGATGAACAAGAAGAGATTTAGGAATCACCAATGTGCTAAGATACTATTTTGGAAAAGTCACTATTATCTTGTTCAAGCTATCATTAAGAGCCCTAGTCCCCCTATCTACAGTTTTACTGGCAGTATAATAGTTACTTTTATCATTGTTCACCACCTAGACACTCCATTTTCAATACTCCCTTATCATTCTATCCATTCCATTAACTGACCTTATACTACCATTTATTAAAATAATAGTGTCATCCGAAAACATCAAGTGGTAGATACCCATCGTTATATGCCTTTCCCGATATGGAAGAATTTTAATAACATATCATTGTTTGTTTAAACTCAATGTTACATGAAACACAAGATATAAATATATTTAAATAAAAAAAATAATCCTAATATCATGGGGTGTTACATTATGACCCCTCTTAAAACAATTTTTAGCATATAATTTTTCTGTCAAGTAAAAAATGTAGATTTATTTTTTTCATTATATCATTGTGTTATATTGTAGCTTCTTCAATTTTTTTTATTCTTCATGACATCTTTTAAATGGTGATTAGTCTTTTTCTATAGAACATTATATATACAATCTAAAATTTATAACAAATGTTTCACATAGTATTGATCACGTTCTAGTGGTAAGACCATTGACTATAGTTCATATGGATGACCATGTATTTACTTCATTAAGAGAGATACATTGAAAACATCATTAAATTGATAGAGTTCTAGGGGATTCGCCATAGGATAAAATAAAATATGTACCCAATCAAGAATATAAAAATTAATTACATAAACAGGAAAATATTACTTATTTTCAAATATTATAACATAATTTCATGTTGAAATTCATAGTAATACCTTCTCACTTGTATGAAATTATAGCTTAAATAGATGATTATTATTAGAACCCTTATGTAAAATCTATGTTTCCTTGATGTCCTGCTAAATGGACTTAATATCCTCTATCATTTTGTTAGCTAGATTAAGTCCCCATTGCTTTCTTTTTCAAATCTCCTCCTTTGGTTATTCTTTGACCACCTCCCACTTCCTCTCTTAGTCCATGAAATGCATATTCCGGATTTTTTTCTTACATGAAGCACTAAAAATAAATTTTAAAAATTAATAAGATCTATAATTTATTCCATCATCCTATAAACATAAAATACCAAAATGGAAAGAAAAATCCATTCAACAACATCCATGTTTAAACTTTCTAAATTCTATAAATATTTAACCTATAGGATTCAAAAATATACAGCAAACCTAAATTTATTCACAAAGATTAAAATGATTTGATCTCATATCATTCCATGATAAACATAATGGTTATATTGATATAATTTTAATCACTCATAAAGTTTCATAAAAAATGTATATATTAAAATCCTTTCAAAAAATTATTTCACAATAAAATCATATATTCCTATACATGATAATTAAACATTTATTTCATAAATAATCTCATTTTGTATCCACAAATAAAATCCATTAGAATAATAGTTTCATTATTGCGAGAATAGATGATCATAACTTGATTTAGAATATGTAATTTATTTCTTTATTCAAGAATATATGTAGATATAGCTTATTGATTATCTTAATCAAATAAAATTTCACTAAATGGGGAAGATGAATATTTTCAAAGGGCTTATTCACATGAAATTCAATATGAAATTTATACCCTTAGAGTGGATGATAAATGTGACCAAATTATCATGACTCAATTTAAATATTGTTATTTTATAATCATATATTTTCATTTAAATTTGAAGGATTTTATGGTTTATTATCCCCACCGAACCTTTGTTTAGGGAATTGATTTGAAAAATTCCCAAACACTATGAATTTATAGAACGTGAGAATGACTGCTATATTCCATAGAGATATATATCTATTCAAATCATAAACTAAATTCTTCACATGACACTGACCTTCGATGGCCAAATGGTCATCCCTTACATACTTAAATCATTTACCAATTTCTATAAGAAAATTTAATCAATTTTTCCCACAGATTGAATAAAAAATAATTCTCACATTCTACTATCTAGGTATTTATTATATCATTTGAATTTAATATATATTGTATTATAAAAACCGTGATATTGATTAGTAAATATAATATCAACCTCCTCCTTGATGGTAGATCAAATTATCTATTCATAGTTGTGTGAGTACCTTATGTGTAAATACATTTTGATACATGGTTTTGTACCACTTATGAATTGATTAACCATACTTTCTGGTTGAATGATAATACTAGAAGAGTACCTCACAAGTCTTGTAAAATTTTCATCATAGTTACCAGTAGATTCATTATAATTATTAATTAGATTAAAATATTCCTTCTACATTTTTATATGAAGAATATGTGGAATATACTTATTGAAAAATATGATCTTAAACTCATCCAACTCCATGGTGTCGATTTATTCATGTTCCCTCATAATCTAGATAAAATTCTACAACTGATCTGCTTTACCATTGAAATGGTATACAATAAAATTTGATTTTCTATGTTCCAATCTTAGGAGAATGTAAAATACAATTTGTATGGTATTGATCCATCACTCCGAAAATAGTGGGTCTGCAAAATAAAAAAATTAAGGTGAATTTTTCCTCATGAAGGACAAAACATTACATTCTTTCTCCCTTTTCACATATACATGTTTAGCGTGATTCATAGCTTAGTAAATTTGTGTGAGAATAAAAATGATGTTTTTCATCCCATCTTCCATATAATTTTGTTACTCAGTGTGAAAAAAATTTATTATCAATTACATTCTATATTAACAAAATTTCTTCCAGTTATATCCATAATCTAAAACAAAAAATCCTAGTGTGAGGAAGAATAATCATAGTGGGAAACCAAATAATCAGGAAAAATAACCATTGGGATGTATAAATAGTGAAACATTATTTTATGAAACCATTTTTATAAAATAGGTCATTAATTATAATAAGAAATACATTAGGATTTTATCATATACTTAGGATTATCCTCAGGTTTCTCACTAAATTTATATTATCATAGTTCCCAAGTGTTAAATAAACCATAATTTGATAACAACTATAGAAACCCATACATATCATACAAATATATAACTGCAAAATGTTTGAAAATTTATCAGATAACAAAAATATCCTTTCTATAATCAAATATATCTAGTTTATTTGGAAACATAAACACATTCAAAATGAGTTCATAAAAAATCTACATCATCTCCCGATAAGTTCCTCATAATTAGCACCCTTCTAATACATATCATTTTTAGTATCTTTTTTCATAACATGGGTAATGTAATCATAAGTAAGGCTGAGTTAAAAATATTATAAAGGGTAAATAAGGGAGGTATCAAAGATCACATGATCATAACATGGACATAAAGGTATTAAAACAAGTGCAGCAAATTTGTAAATAATAGCATTTATATCATAGTGTTTAATCTTGAGTCATGGAATAAACATGGTTATTCATATGGTCATAATTATAAAAAGAATAAAATTAAATTACCAATGAAAAAATAACATTGGAATACAAATATATCACCCATTAATACCATAATATTCATCACATAACACAAATATCCCTTCCAGAATCATATAGGTCTAGTGTCTTTGGAATCATAAACAGAAAAAAATGAGTTCATTAAAAATTTACATCATCTCTTAATAAGATATGCAAATCTAGAACCCTTCTAATACATTTTACACTTAGTACCTTTTTTCATAACCTAGGGAATGGAAACATAAGAAAGGGTGAGCTTAGAATATTAGTAAGGTCAAATAGGGGAGATATCAAAGATCTATTGATCATAACACGAACATAGGGGTTTGATATAATGGGCATAAAATTTACAATTAATACCATTTACATCACATTTCTTAACCATGATCCCTGGAATAAACATGGATTATTATAAGATAGGAATGATAAATGAATAAAATAACATGTTCCATATAAAATTAACTCTGGAATAAATAATTTTTTTGGCATATAAGTATATAAAATAATTTCCTTATTATCTAAGGCTCATTTTAATGATTATTATAATTTAATTGTTTCAAAACCTAAACAATAATTGTAATTATGTTTCACTCCCATGAATATCATGGTGGACGAAGTCTCCCACTATGTTTGGTTCACTACAAATTCTAGTCCTATTAAACTAATGAGATATAAATATTTAAACGTTAAATTAGATAGATATATATTTCCCACCCATACATTCTTATAAAATGCCCTCTCACTTTGGTTATTATGTTCCCACTACCCTTGTTTATAAAATAACCACCATTTTTTGTTATAATTCAACTTTTGTCCTTGGTAATAACACTACCATTATCCCTTTTATCACATAACCATCAACACATAATTAAAAATGTATATATTTATATATATTTGTGTGTTCCAATAGATCATAAAATATTAGTTAAATCATTACATCAATATCCCTACATGGAAAATGGGATTCATAAACATTTCATCAATACAGTATATCATATCCCTTGGAAAATATATGGTGTTTATAGATATATTGACAACCTAGAAATTAACCATATAAAGAAAGAGTAATAACTTTATGAAGGGATCGTAACACTATAAAATCATAATTTACATCAAATAATGTTATCATATATGAAAAATCATTTAAAAACACTTATTTATTTCTTGGGTAAAATAACCTTTTCAATTTTATAATCATTTTTAACATAATAATATTTCCAAAATATCTTGAAAATAAATTCTCCAAAAATAAACATAGAAATTATTAAATTAATATTAAAAAAGTGATTATTCTTGATGATGGGAAGTCTCATTCTTTTATTATAAGATAAAAGAAGACAATCCTTCCGCTTTTTCGGTAAAAAACCAGATAGTAATTTTTCCAACAATCACAGGCTTACATATTTAAAACTGTCTTTTTAAATTCAGATAAGGTTATAATATAATTTTAACAGTAATATTATTATATAAATATCATTCCTTAATATTTTTTTAAAAAATAATGAATATAGAATAAAATAGTTATTCAACCGAAGAAAGAAGTGATGTTGACGTTCCTTAAAAATATATTTCTGGTATATTGGTCACTTATGGGGTGGAAAATGAATGGGAAAAAATTATTTTAATGAAATAAAAATATTATAAGTATATACATTATATTCATGATAGTAAAATCATGATATTTCTTCATTAGAAATATAATTATAAATTATGCTGATAAATAATTATATTATCACACTGGACCCTTACTACCTTGGTAATATTTGAATTATAAGCCTTTTGAAATAAAACCCATATATTGATTTTTATAACTCATAATATTCATTATAATAATCATAAAATATATTAATGTGTAGTATATACACAACACAAAAGAAATTTGTGGTGTATCTGGATTGTCTTCAATATAAATTATAGTGACACGAAAATGCCTTCCCTTTTGAATGACTTCCTTCATACCTATTAGAACCTCCTATATAAAAAATATACTTTTATTATAAATAATTTGTAGAACCATATTGATATATTTCATACCATATATGGATTACTTATAACCTATTATTTCCTTATTTTTAACACCTTATTAAAATCACTATTCCAGATGATATGTACCTCATTTTTTATGTATATTACGATTTAGAAGTTTTGGTCCCTTTATTTTTATCATGGTTACATCATATCCATAATTTTAATCATGATATAAATATCACATATATTAATATTTATATGTTTATATTCAATTATAGAATATAGATATATAAAAATTAATTACATTGTTCATAGAGATAGCAGGTCATACGTATGCATGGACATTGTTTTCATTTTTCTGAAGGATGGATCAAAAGAAAGGTAAGTAAAAAATAACCATTATAGAATCATTATTATGTCATATATATATTAATTAAATCCATCCTTATTATCCTCTATGTAGAATATAAATAATAAATTAATCACATTGCATCCTGGAGGTGGTAGACCACACATACGCATGATTGTCATGATTGTTTTACAATGGATTGGAAGGTGATAAGGAAGTTCTGATATTATCATTTTAGATGAATAATTATCTTAAAAATAATACATATATACACACACACACACACACACACAGATATATATATATATAGATATTTCACCATAATACTCATCACTAATATAGGGTAGTTAAAAATGAATTGAATCGTTATGTGGGGATGGTAACTCAAACATAGGCATTAGGGATACTATATATTTCCATGTGATGAAAAAGATGGTGAATAATGGTGGTCTGATAATCATAATAATAATTTTGTGAATTGAGGATACTAATATTATTATTTAATAAAAAAATTAATATATTTATAGAATGTAAAATAATAATTAAAAAGAATGTGATCCACTAAGGTGTTTACCTCGTGTTTGAAACAAAAAATAGATATCATATTAAGGTATCTGGGGTTTGTCTGATTTAATGAAGAGAACATTTAAAATTTTTATAGGTGGTGGATAAGAAAATTTTTTATAGGTTGGTCAATATAGAGGTATCTAGGTGGTGTTAATGTGAGAAAGTATGGGGTTCCTTTTATAATTGAGAGGAGGAGAACCCTTGGGATTTCATAAAAGATAAAAATATATTAAATTTATTCCCAAAAAATATTATTCTAAATTGATTGGAAATTAGAAAGGGATGAAATTTCAAACCATATATTATCACAATTTTCTTATTTTAAAATATTTATGTTATTTAATAAAATATTATTTTAATAAAATTATAGTATTACCATTTCAGAAACTATTCAATTAATTTTAATTAATATTCAAATAGAAAAAGTCAGTGTTATCTCCAAAAGGGGCCTATATACTCTGAGTGGGGGGGGGGGGGGGGTGAATCAGGGTATGAATATTCTTTTTTCAAAATTCTTCATGCCCCTCTAGATCATGACCTCTTTATTACAAGGGTAACTTTGTTTTCACATCTGGGTTTATTATGACCACTTTTCTTCTTCTTTATCTGATGACGATGCTTCAAATGTAATGCACAAATATAAGGAGGCATACAGAGATATTTTTACTTGGTTGACCCTCACTGGGCTACAACTAAGGATCATACAACGACGATGTGCCGCTATTCAAAATCCACTAAAGCATGTTTCTATTTACATGTATTAGGCTAAAACACTTCTATGCCCAGGATCACTACCTTTACAAGGTTTAGGGTCAACTCACTACATTCCCAAGGTTCGTCCCCTTTTTCTCTCTCTTTGGATCACTACTGGTGGAGAGGATCACCTTCTTCCACTTCCTTTGCTCACAACTATTGAATGGATCCACTCCCAATTTATATAGCTGTTGGTATTTTTGTTATCACAAATGAATGCATCCTTTGTTGTATATAGATGCCCTGTTGAAGTTATACTTTCACCCGTAGATGAATTTCAATTTGCACCGAAGGTATCAGGAAAACTTCCACCTTTCACGCGGCCCTGAATCACTACCAGTCTTCAACCACAACTGGAACCCTTCCCCAAGACAGAGCGCAAGTCTTGACGCACATTTTACAACTTGCATGCAGGTCCACCTCATCCACTTGTGCGACACAAGCTTCTGCAACTCCAAACTTGCGCGACTCACACCCTTTTACCCCCCAAACCAATATTGGTGCGCAACCACCAACTATCACGCTTCTTTAAAACATGGCGTGCATGTGTCACCAAACAACTTCTACAACACCTCCTTATTCAACTCCAAACATGGGAGACTCCCTTCCTTTCTCACCCAAACCTCCTTGGGATCACAACAAACAACTGGCGCACAACGTCCACTTGCGCAACCACACACCACTTGCGCAACCACCACACCTGCATGACGGGAGCTCTAATATTCACTAAATTTTGAACTTGTACAGAATACGGAGTGTTCTGCCTATATTTATAGGCATTTGGACACCCTGCATGATGGCGCAAAAGTATCCCCTTGGAACGCACATTTCAACGCACATCTCTCAGCCCTACATATCACTTGCGCAACCAACTCTAAATCTTGGGTGCCTCATTTCCCATTGCCATATTTTGATGTTCTGATATTGAAAAAAATGGTGCTCATGTTTCCTCTCCTTCAAAACAACGGCATGAATGTCCATTTTCCGATACCACTTTTCTCCATTTGTCGATTTTCGGTCCCAAAATTTTTCCAAACAATGTCACCTTGTATCTTCTCTTTTGGTACCGCCTATAGATCAACCATTCATTTGTAACAGTTATTGAATCAATCATGGGTCAGTAACCACATCCCTTGAACTCAACATGCCACAATGAAATCCCCTTTTTCGTCAAATTTTTATTTCATGGGTTTCTTTGTCAACAAACACAACAAAGATGTCCACTATGTCAACAATCATAATCACCTCAAAAATGATTCAATGATACCTTGAGGGATTTTTTCCCAAAAGATAGATTTAGAATATAAGTTTTAAAATATAACTAGTTTTTTATATTCATATATGAAATTAATTTCACACATTAACTCACCCAAATTATATTAAATTTAATATTTTTAAAATAAATTATTATCTTTGATTATTAATTAGAGATTATTTCATCGGTGTTGCATATAAATTTATGGTCATTATATAATTTTGAAAAAAATATAATTAAGATCATATCATTGGACTAATTTCATTTTTATTAAAATAGAAACATATTTCCATTCATAATGTCATTTTTCCCTATTTGGGAACATTAGTTATTCAAAACTATGAGTGTCAGATTTTTTATCTTTATTTGATTTAAATATTATATTTGTAATTTTCCTGAAAATGTGTCCTGAAAAGAATTCAATATCAAAACTAATATGATATTGGTAAAACTTTATTCGCCACATATGAATTAGTATAAAAATTTCCGGCCTTATAACTTGGTTTTAACCTAGAATTAAAAATTTACCCATTATCGGGGTGATCTATTATCAAAATTTTACCATACTAATTCAAAATATGGAACCCATTTAATCAAAATAATATTTTTAAAAGGTGAATAAATTATTTTAAAAATAAGTAGGAAATATGAAATGGAAACGACATTATAGTAAAATAAAATATTAAAAATATAACATGGTTTATTGTTATTGATTTCATAGAAAAATTTAAAAAAATATTAAATAGATCGATTAAATATGTAATTTATTCATTTCAATATAATAATTCACCCATATTGTTTTATTTAATTTATTAATATTAAAAGGCACACTGTATGCATAAAAATAGTTTTTTGAAAAATGATAGTTTAGGTTTTAAAATATTTCTAAACCAAAATAGAAAAATTCAAAATATTATAATTGTATCATCCCATTACTGAAATGAAAAATACATTTTAAAATGTGTAATGGTTTTTTTCATTCTTTGGGTAGAGTCGAGAACGAATTGATATGATACCTGTGATGGTGAATTGAAACATTTGTTGAATACTCACCATAAAAAAACTTTTTCATTTTTTCATTATTCTATTTATTTACATGCCATGGGATATTGTAACATGTCATGTGAATTATACTAGTAAAAATATACTTTATAATAAGAAGTGATGAGTTTTTTTGTCGATTTTAGTATTTTTCAATTTCACGATGTGTAATAGGATTACACGTCCTGTAAAGTCCCAAGGGTGGATTTTAAAAAGGAATCACAACTGAGTTTACCTTTTTTTCATTCTTTAGGATTCATTTCACTTGTCGTAGATCCTTCCCCATGTGATTTTGTGTTCTTCCAACCCCTCTGGGCATTTTCTTTTTATGATTTATCTTTTTGCAGTTGTGGTGTGAAATTCGAAGTAAATGTTAATCCTATCTGGCAATTGTTTTCTCTATTACATCCTTGAATTTTTTTAGATAATATTAATATTGATGAATATAAACAATGTGTTTTTTAGATCATCATTCAAGGTTGAGTATCTTGATCTTTTAATCCATCATTCTTATTGGAAGGTTTCATTGCTGGTGTTGTGTTTCTATAAGAAAGGTAGTAGTTTCCACCCTGATACACAATTTATGTTAATCATAAATTTATTTATTTAATATAAAATTTTTAATTAAATTATATTTTAAGATTTTAATTAATAGTATTTTAATTGGTTTGTTGGAAAATTTCAATTCCATTGAATTTGGGTTTTACAAATGCAGTTTTTCATGAATTTGTAAAACCACATATTAAATTAAATTGGGGTGGTTTAATTGAAATTTGTGTAATTTTAATAGATTAATTTATATTTTGGATTTTAAGGAAAATTGTAAAAAATACAAATTCCATTTAATAGGGGGTTTATTGCGAAATTCATGGAATTATTCAAAAAATAATACCAATGTATTTAATTATGAATGTGAATTTTGAAATTTAATTTTGAATTGATTTAAAATTATTGTAACGCCCCGACCCTAGTTACCCAGAGTCAGTGCATTATTACATAACATTGGCATGATCATGAGAAAGATCAAGTCTCGAAAGACCGATTAGTTTAGTATCCTTGGAATAACTAGATACATCCATAAATTTTTACATTACATCATAAAAAAACATCTTGTCTTCATATCCCCTCATACTATCCCTGCAGGTCACTCATAAATTACTTCTTCATAATCCTGGAAAAAAAATAAAACATTGAAAGGGGTGAGATCGGATGCTCGGTAAGGATAACAATATAGCAGAAGCTTTCATAAATAAGAATAAACATTTAAGGCAATGTATAACTAAAACAAAAGCCTTTGAAACTTGAACTTCAGCATAAAATGGCAAAGGTAAAATGAAATAATGCCATTTACTTACTCACATGGATATTCTACTAGTCGAATGATCACATGCAATATCAATAACCACTTTCATAATTATGGAATTCATAATGCCAGACTATCATAACCACATAGCCAAGGCCTCGTGCCAAGACTACAAATAAGATTTTGCCAAGGCCTTGTGCCAAGACACTAGTTTGTCTCATGAGACCTACCGATGCATCGAGGATCTATAGCGGGCTCCACCCGTCACTTATTAAGTCCAATGCATTCCTCATATGAATAGGATTAAGCATAAAATAAACATTCGTATTAAAACTAGCATACGAAATGTCAATACTTTAACCACAAACCATGAATGGTATAAAAATAGAACATCCACAGTCAAATATAACTCATTTGATACAATATAGAAGATTGTATTGTATCACATTAACCTCAATCATGAATAATGCAGGATGTTGACATAGATGAAAATAATCATCAAAACTATTTGAGAGAAATATCCCCCTTTTCTTGAAAACATTTAAAAGTCACACTATTTGTCAAGAAGCCATTTAAAAATAGATTTTTGAATCAAAGTGTCCCATACCACTTTGAAACCTTTTAAAAGGATTTTTAATTTCTAAACTTTAATGTCCATATAAATAAATCCTTAAAACCATTTTTAAAACATGGACATTAATGAGAAAGATTTAGATGAATAAGTCTTTAAAACATTTAAAAATGGTATTTTAGTTAGAGATTCTATCCAAAAGAGAGACACTTGAATGAAAATAATTGAGGTAATCAAAACTTTGTAATATCATGAGAATAAAGGGAATTCATGATATACTATGTCAAAGTACATTATATACACCACATAAAAGTGATTTTGTGTATATCAACAAAGAAGTCTCAATGGAATGTAAGTTGAGATGAAATCTCTCATAAAGGCTATATCCTTAGGTTAAGGATAAATCAACAACATAATTATGTGTGAAAAATATAAATACACTAAATATGATTGGATATTCAGTGTAAAACAATCAAAGTATATTCACACATATTCCTGTAAAAACAACACCAACGAATTGGATGTTTAACTCAACAAATGGTGAAAGAGTTAAAATTACTCTTATCAAATTCATATCAATGACTTGAGAATTTTCAATGGAGTGATTATGTGTATCAAAAGTATATCCACAGGAAGGGGAGTGGAAATTATGACATAATGGTGAAATAATTGTTATTGAATAATACAAGAATCCGTTACTTTAATATGATATCATATATGATCTTTTAACATTGGTTTGTTAATAATATCTTAGAATTATCGTCATTTCAAGTGTTAACGGGTTCATTTTACTTTACATTCTTTGTTATGTGAGCCATATTAGTTATTAATGGGATGTATATTATTCATATCCAGAATGGTATCAAGTCCTTGAACATCATTTTTAAATCATCAAATGATAATTATACTTGAATGGATACGATGGAGAATGAATCTCATCGCGTTCGTGGAGACGGTAGTCCGTACGTACGCACGAATGCTACTTCCATTTAATTTTTATTTTAAAAGAATCGAATCCAAACGATAGATAGGTATATTACTATTCCAGTAAAATATAATATTTTATATATGTTACTTAAGTTCATTAACACCATCCTTTATACGTTCCATGTGTGGTATGAACGAGTCATAACATTTTAAGGGGGCGGTAGTCCGCACTTCCTCAAATGAAATTATCGTATGTATATACAACATGAAACGAATAATTGTATGAAATAAAATGGAATTACAGAAGCTTATATATAAAATATATATCATTAATATCATATTTAATTACAGTGCCATCCTAATGGCCACCATGAGAGGCGGTAAGATGTATTTGAACAATCATCGTTTCGTGAGGCGTTAGTTTTCCATCCACAGAAACATTATGTTCATCATCCATTAGATGGAGTTGTGTGAATGTGTAGTTTTAATCCTTCTTATAACAACATCCTAGTATATTTTGGATACTGGTTTTGTTACAAAAGAAAGGAAATAAAAAGAGTTTGGTGGTTGGAGAAGCAAAATAATTGAAAATAATTTAAGAGAAAAATGTTACCTTTAATTTAGGTAACTCACTTTGGTTGGAACCAAAGGACTTCTTTAAATGCTTTCTGCCTAAGGAGAAGCTTCAAGGAGGAGGAGAGGGATGTGGGGAGCTTATTTGGGCAGATTTTGGACGAGCCAAGTGGCTTGAGAGGTGTGAGGAATGAGTAGAAGTGGTCTCCTTTTATAAGGGAGAGGAGGGGCTCTTTAGGAAAGAGTGAAAGTATTACTTTATAATATAATTATATTCGGTTTATAATGGTCCAAAAATCATTGAGGTCGAAGATAAGATGACTCATATTCTAAATAACATCAACCAATAAGAATTGGACAGGTTTTAGATAATATTTTAATCATTATAATCTTATTTATTTAAATGATTTATTAATGAGGTAAACATTGCATCATTATTGTGTCATTAATAATTTAAATTATATGATGTCTAAAAATTATAAATAAAATATCATTATGTAGGAAATCTCTTTATCTTTCTAATGAATATTTATAATCGAAAATCAAACATGTATAACCCTATGTAAAAAATTGTTCTTTTAAAAGATGTAAGCTTATGCCATTTTTGTATTCATTTTAACTTAATTAAAATAAAGTGTCATTATCACTTACAAGTGGATCAATGGGGTCCCAAAATTGACCCAAAGATGCCCATGGTCGACCATGTATCAACCAATAGGGTTAAGACACGTTTTAGGGTAATTTAGTATTATTATAATATAATTTCTTTTACCCTTATTTACGGGATTTACCCTTAACCATGGTAAATAAAATATTTACCGCAGTAATTATTCAAAATGTCTAAAAATAAAAGTTACCTATTTACAAAATTTAAACATCCTGATTCCAAATATGGAATCCATTTTTCTAAATTCAAAACACAGAAGTGGCAGAAATTAATTTAAAATTAATTCCCGCTGTCAAAACAAAAAGCGTGTTTTTAAGAGATAATAACTATCAAAAGATTGACACTTGTTTATGTTCGGTTTAATTGTAAAATCATGTCCAATGACCAAAATCATATTAAATGGTAAAAATATATTCTAAATATACTTTAAAACCACTAAAATTAATAATTTATCACTATTAATTATTTTGATTAAAAAAGTTGTTTTTAATTAAAATTTAGTAATTTTTACTATTCATCAAAATATGAAAGTTATCCGAAAAGTACCAAAATATCACCTTAGGATAAATTTGATATTCCGAATCCAAAAATGAAGTCCATTTTGAAATATAAAATATATATAATTTCAAAAAATTAAGTATTACTATTCATAACGGCTAGTTTGATCGGTTGTGGTGTGTGTTAAAACTCGAAGTTGCGTACAACACACGCTACTGTTTTATTCAAAGGAAAGCGTACCGTGGAAGCTTGGGATGTTTTATTTTATATTTTTTGATGTCCCCATTTAGTCAAAAAGTTTAAAATATTTTATTTAAAAAGGGTTCACAATTAAAAGTTGGTAAAACTACAATACTTAAGATGAATTTGTTCTTACATTATGTCTAAGAAACTCATAATATGGATTCTAAAATTATAAGGATTATATAAAGTTTAAAATTTAGTTAATACTATTCATAACCTATTTTGAACGGCTTGTTTGGTAAGTCATGGTGCGCTTGAACTCGGTGTTGCGTGTAGTACAAGTTATTGAATTATTTTGAAGAAATAACACACTATGAAATCTTGGGGTGTTACATTCTCCCCTCCTTCAATAAATTGCGTCCTCGCAATTTGAAATTGTTCATAGAAAATAAAAGTTTGAAAATAGAAAATATATTTGTGGGAAAACCCACATCGGAAATTGGTTTACTAAAATTTAGTCTTAATATGAGGAAAAGAGAAATGAAAGGGTCACCACCAAATTATGATCTCGATTAGGAGAACATTGGTGGCAATTAGAGACATATAATTGGAGGAAAAACGTAAATATTTATAGGTAGTGGTTGAGGTCATCAATCACAAACAAGTATAAAATTGAGGTCCTTAAACTCATCAATCTATGATGATTTGAAGTACCATCAGTTCAACAAAATATAGGGTACTGGGATCGCACATTTTTGACATTTCAAAATATCTTAGTTGAAATCCCACATCGAAAAATGAATTAATGAGGCCTCTATTTAAAATAAAGAGTGGAAAGTATGAAGATTACCGAAAATAACACATACTAGGGTTCCATGTAGGAAAATATGGATATGGAGGAGAAATCTAACCATCAATTATCTGATGGAGAGTGGTAGAGAACATGGCTATGAAAAGGCCAACAATCCCAAAACCATAAATTAGTGATGATTTAAGGTACCATCTAGGAAAACATTTTTTTTAAGTTACATTACATAAGGAAGAGGAATTCATTTATGATATTGACTAAGAACATAATGAGATATACTTAAATTTTAAGTAGATTTTCATTCTTTAATAAATTTACACCACTAACTCAATTTTTTTTAAACGATGAGTATTCAAGAAGACTTGGTCACACTGGAAGAGCTAGAGTAAACTTCTATAGAATCACATGATCCATGCAGGATAAACCATATATTTACATTGTCTTTGAAGATTAATCAAAACCAAAATGGTTAGTGAATGATCTAATGATCCCCCAAAAATATATTCATTGAGATAAATATGCACTAATCTTAATTTCTAAAATTAAACCAACAATACCCCAAAGTTAAATAGATACCATTAAATAACCAATTGTCCTTAAAATCATTTAATATAATCCAAACTAATATTGAAACCCAAAACATAGAAGAATTTGATTATGTAGTCTCCCATGTTACATTGTATCTCCAAATGACATCAAATACTCTTAAAGTCACATTCTTAAAAGTAATTAACATCATCACATATTCTCTGTTATAGGTTAATCATTTCCATAAATAACCCAAATCACTATAAATCAACAATAAAAATGTAGATAAAAATCCACCATTACTCTACAAATGAAACCTCATTGTATTCTATTTTCCTTGGGCATATAGTGTTCCTAACAAAACGAACATCTTCCAAAATAACATTTATCACTTAATCACCAAATCATTTTCTTATACCAAGGATATTCATTTGATAAGACATAAGAACCCAAATCATCTTATTATTGATCAATAAAATCATTTAACAAAAAAAAAATAGTCATATTAACCAGGGACTTCACGTAGTCCAGTGGTAGGCGATAAATCCCAATCGCACTTTGGTTGTGGGTTTGATTCCCACAGCTTTGTCCGACGCGACGGGTTGTCACACGATCTACGTGTTGTCCTTTTTCAAAAACTATATTCTATAATATTACCAAAATGAGATAAATTTTTCAAAATAACATAATTTAACCACAAATGTTATATCATACTTTGCATTTTCATCCCAAATTATAATAACTTATCATTTTCTCAAACCCCAATGATCATATAAAACCAAATGGTTATTTATACCTATATCCCCAAGAGAAGAGACAATTATTCCTCAAATATCATTCTCACATGGAAAACTGAGGGGTTACAAATACAAGAGAAAATTATTCCAAAGTAAACCCATCAACAAGGAGTGCTAATACTTTTTAAATTTTTCTCCAACCATTTATTTCCGCATAGCTTCTTCTTTGAGCAAGAAAACATCCTATAAAATAGGACATTCACTCGGGTAATGGCCAGGTCCCCTACATTTACGGCAAATGACTGTAAATGGACTCTTGGGACCATTTTTATCTTCTTCCATAGTACTCTTCATTTTTCTTCGGCAATTCTTCACTTTATGTCCTTCCTTCCCGCACGTAAAACATTTCTTTGTCCCATTGAGACACTTTCCTGGGTGTCTCTTTCCACAATTCCTGCATGATGAAAATTGAGGTTTCTTTTCTCCATGGTCTCCATTGCTGAAGATCTTATCATTTATCACCTTTCTCTTCCTTGTTGAGTCTGGGAGTTGGTTAATATATATGTTGTTGATCATATTTTTGGAAAACTGATTTGGCATAAAGACGATATCTTTTACGCCTATCAACATTCCATTTTGTTGCTCATTTCCACCACCGTTCCCACCTTGTACATCATTCTCAAAGTCACTATGACTTCCTTGGAATCCAACCATTGACTAAAACCAGAAAGCATTGTGTGAGTAATAGTAGTCGTAAAATCATTTAGATATTAAAATGTCACCATATTCTCAATTTGAAACATATTAGGATTAACCAAGGTCATTTACTCTCATCTTATGTATATATTACTTAAATCGGTTTGTAAAGAAAATGTAAATTTTCCTAAGCATATCCCCCGGGAGTGTCGTAACCAAGAGTGCAACAAGGCCCGTTGTCGTGCACCTGTTCCCGTTCGAGTCTAGCTCAAAGCGGTGTTTTCGGGTTTTACCTCTAGGTACATCTGTGCCAGAGCCGCCTCTACCTTCTCGTATCCAGACAGGGATGTATTGCTCGGAAAACTCACAAAATCTTTACAATACCAAAATTCTAGGAAGTTCTTTTATACTAATCCTCAAAGTTCATCTTAGGTCTACGTGCTCTAATCAGAGTTTATCTAAATCTAGCTACCAAGGTTTGTACTAAACTTCCTCTGATACCAACTGTAACGCCCCAACCCTAGTTACCCAGAGTCGGTGCATTATTACATAACATTGGCATGATCATGAGAAAGATCAAGTCTCAAAAGACCGATTAGTTTAGTAGCCTTGGAATAACTAGATACATCCATAAATTTTTACATTACATCATAAAAAAAACATCTTGTCTTCATATCCCCTCATACTATCCCTGTAGGTCATTCATAAATTACTTCTTCATAATCCTGGAAAAAAAAATAAAACATTGAAAGGGGTGAGCTTGGATGCTCAGTAAGGATAACAATATAGCAGAAGCTTTCATAAATAAGAATAAACATTTAAGGCAATGTATAACTAAAACAAAAGCCTTTGAAACTTGAACTTCAGCATACAATGGCAAAGGTAAAATGAAATAATTCCATTTACTTACTCACATGGATATTCTACTAGTCGAATGATCACATGCAATATCAATAACCACTTTCATAATGATGGAATGCATAATGCCAGACTATCATAACCACATAGCCAAGGCCTCGTGCCAAGACTACAAATAACATTTTTCCAAGGCCTTGTGCCAAGACACTAGTTTGTCTCATGAGACCTACCGATGCATCGAGGAGCTATAACAGGCTCCACCCGTCACTTATTAAGTCCAATGCATTCCTCATATGAATAGGTTTAAGCATAAAATAAACATTCGTATTAAAACTAGCATACGAAATGTCAATACTTTAACCACAAACCATGAATGGTATAAAAATAGAACATCCACAGTCAAATATAACTCATTTGATAAAATATGGAAGATTGTATTGTATCACATTAACCTCAATCATGAATAATGAAGGATGTTGACATAGATGAAAATAATCATCAAAACTATTTGAGAGAAATATCCCCCTTTTCTTGAAAACATTTAAAAGTCACACTATTTGTCAAGAAGCCATTTAAAAATAGATTTTTGAATCAAAGTGTCCCATACCACTTTGAAACCTTTTAAAAGGATTTTTAATTTCTAAACTTTAATGTCCATATAAATAAATCCTTAAAACCATTTTTAAAACATGGACATTAATGAGAAAGATTTAGATGAATAAGTCTTCAAAACATTTAAAAATGGTATTTTAGTTAGAGATTCTAACCAAAAGAGAGACACTTGAATGAAAATAATTGAGGTAATCAAAACTTTGTAATATCATGAGAATAAAGGGAATTCATGATATACTATGTCAAAGTACATTATATACACCACATAAAAGTGATTTGCTGTATATCAACAAAGAAGTCTCAATGGAATGTAAGTTGAGATGAAATCTCTCATAAAGGCCATATCCTTAGGTTAAGGATAAATCAACAACATAATTATGTGTGAAAAATATAAATACACTAAATATGATTGGATATTCAGTGTAAAACAATCAAAGTATATTCTCACATATTCCTGTAAAAACAACACCAACGAATTAGAGGTTAAACTCAACAAATGGTGAAAGAGTTAAAATTACTCTTATCAAATTCATATCAATGACTTGAGAATTTTCAATGGAGTGGTTATGTGTATCAAAAGTATATCCAACGGAAGGGGAGTGGACATTATGACATAATCAAATTAATAGTGACTCCACACATAATCTTGGGGTAATATAATCAATGAAATATGCGTAAAGCCAAATGAGTGGAAATTGAAATCTCAAATTCCCTTATTGATTAGGTAACTTAAGAAACAAACACCCATGAAATAAAGATCATACCATGATGATGTAAATACCCATAAAATAAAGTATATTACACAATGAATAAAATCATGGGTAGTACACATACACCACATGCAATAATTAAGTGGTGATCAATGGAATTCTCACGGAATTAAAAGTGAGACAAGAAACCCCTTACCACGTTAATCAACTGAGTCGCATGGACAATAGTTAATAACCACAAAATGATTTACATAATAACATGAATATAAAGTGAATCATGATAATATATATCAAATGGAAGTACACAATACACCACTTTCAATAATTTAGTAGCGAACAATGGAAATCTCACGGAATTGAAAGTGAGATAAGAGAATCCCTTACTTTGTACTTTTTCCTTGGTCGATGGTAGGTTTACCTCCGGTATAATGGTGAAATAATTGTTATTGAATAATACAAGAATCAGTTACTTTAATATGATATCATATATGATCTTTTAACATTGATTTGTTAATAATATCTTAGAATTATCGTCATTTCAGGTGTTAACGGGTTCATTTTACTTTACATTCTTTGTTATGTGAGCCATATTCGTTATTAATGGGATGTATATTATTCATATCCAGAATGGTATCAAGTCCTTAAACATCATTTTTAAATCATCAAATGATAATTATACTTGAATGGATACGATGGAGAATGAATCTCATCGCGTTCGTGGAGACGGTAGTCTGTACGTACGCACGAATGCTACTTCCATTTAATTTTTATTTTAAAAGAATCGAATCCAAACGATACATAGGTATATTACTATTCCAGTAAAATATAATATTTTATATATGTTACTTAAGTTCATTAACACCATCCTTTATACGTTCCATGTGTGGTATGAACGAGTCATATCATTTTAAGGGGGCGGTAGTCCGCACTTCCTCAAATGAAATTATTGTATGTATATACAACATGAAACGAATAATTGTATGAAATAAAATGGAATTACAGAAGCTTATATATAAAATATATATCATTAATATCATATTTAATTACAGTGCCATCCTAATGGCCACCATGAGAGGCGGTAAGATGTATTTGAACAATCATCGTTTCGTGAGGCGTTAGTTTGCCATCCACAGAAACATTATGTTCATCATCCATTAGATGGAGTTGTGTGAATGTGTAGTTTTAATCCTTCTTATAACAACATCCTAGTATATTGTGGATACTGGTGTTGTTACAAAAGAAAGTAAATAAAAAGAGTTTGGGGGTTGGAGAAGAAAAATAATTGAAAATAATTTAAGAGAAAAATGTTACCTTTAATTTAGGTAACTCACTTTGGTTGGAACCAAAGGATTCTTGAAATGCTTTCTGCCTACGGGGAAGCTTCGAGGAGGAGGAGAGGGATGTGGGGAGCTTAGTTGGGCAGAGTTTGGACGAGCCAAGTGTCTTGAGAGGTGTGAGGAATGAGTAGAAGTGGTCTCCTTTTATAAGGGAGAGGAGGGGCTCTTTAGGAAAGAGTGAAAGTATTACTTTATAATATAATTATATTCGGTTTATAATGGTCCAAAAATCATTGAGGTCGAAGATAAGATGACTCATATTCTAAATAACATCAACCAATAAGAATTGGACAGGTTTTAGATAATATTTTAATCATTATAATCTTATTTATTTAAATGATTTATTAATGAGGTAAACATTGCATCATTATTGTGTCATTAATAATTTAAATTATATGATGTCTAAAAATTATAAATAAAATATCATTATGTAGGAAATCTCTTTATCTTTCTAATGAATATTTATAATCGAAAATCCAACATGTATAACCCTATGTAAAAAATTGTTCTTTTAAAAGATGTAAGCTTATGCCATTTTTGTATTCATTTTAACTTAATTAAAATAAATTGTCATTATCACTTACAAGTGGATCAATGGGGTCCCAAAATTGACCCAAAGATGCCCATGGTCGACCATGTATCAACCAATAGGGTTAAGACACGTTTTCGGGTAATTTAGTATTATTATAATATTATTTTTTAAACCCTTATTTACCGGATTTACCCTTAACCATGGTAAATAAAATATTTACCGCAGTAATTATTCAAAATGTCTAAAAATAAAAGTTACCTATTTACACAATTTGAACATCCTGATTCCAAATATGGAATCCATTTTTCTAAATTCAAGACACAGAAGTGGCAGAAATTAATTTAAAATTAATTCCCGCTGTCAAAACAAAAAGCGTGTTTTTAAGAGATAATAACTATCAAAAGATTGACACTTGTTTATGTTCGGTTTAATTGTAAAATCATGTACAATGACCAAAATTATATTAAATGGTAAAAATATATTCTAAATATACTTTAAAACCACTCAAATTCATAATTTATCACTATTAATTATTTTGATTAAAAAAGTTGTTTTTAATTAAAATTTAGTAATTTTTACTATTCATCAAAATATGAAAGTTATCCGAAAAGTACCAAAATTTCACCTTAGGCTAAATTTGATATTCCTAATCCAAAAATGAAGTCCATTTTGAAATATAAAATATATATAATTTCAAAAAATTAAGTATTACTATTCATAACGGCTAGTTTGATCGGTTGTGGTGTGTGTTAAAACTCGAAGTTGCGTACAACACACTCTACTGTTTTATTCAAAGGAAAGCGTACCGTGGAAGCTTGGGATGTTTTATTTTAAATTTTTTGATGTCCCCATTTAGTCAAAAAGTTTAAAATATTTTATTTAAAAAGGGTTCACTATTAAAAGTTGGTAAAACTACAATACTGAAGATGAATTTGTTCTTACATTATGTCTAAGAAACTCATAATATGGATTCTAAAATTATAAGGATTATATAAAGTTTAAAATTTAGTTAATACTATTCATAACCTTTTTTGAACGGCTTGTTTGGTAAGTCATGGTGCGCTTGAACTCGGTGTTGCGTGTAGTACAAGTTATTGAATTATTTTTAGGAAATAACACACTATGAAATCTTGGGGTGTTACAATTATTATATTGTGATAATTGATTTTAAATGATTTTGATAGAAATCACATGGGTTTAGATAAGTGAAATGGCATGTTTTGAATAAAACAAAATATTGGATTTTAAATGGAAATTGGCATATTTGGAATAATGAATGGTATTAATTATATTTTGAGTATTCTTGAAATAAATTGATCCTAAAATTATTATACCGAATGACATCAAAATCCTTGGGTAGTTAGTTAGTTATTAGGATGGAAATTTATGATTTACATCATTAAAAAATATAGATGTAGCATGTCGCATCCGATAGGATTTGGTGATGTGTCCTGATTGTCATGGGTTCAAAGAGGTATATTTAAATAATGGTTTCTCAGTTTAGGTGTGGGATCCCGATACCTAGAACTATCATACCTCATTAAGTGTATGACCATGTTTCTCACATATTTGTATTTCAATTGTATATATTACATTATTCTGAATTGTTTTGTATGCCTTTTGAATTTATATAAAATGGTTTATAAGAAAGTGTTTGTTTTATCCATTTTTGAAAAGAAACATTTTTCGTAAATATTCATTAAATTGAAAAGAAGTGCATTTGTATAAATTATTTCCATCTTTTTAAATGTATTATATCCTTTTAAATGTAATGAATGATTTCTTTAAATATTCTATTGAATCTAAAATCATATTTGATTGAAAATTGAGTCCTATTTATTAGTATAATTAAATGTTAGAATATGTTATAGAATCCATGGTGATACCTTACAGGGATTTTAATCTCACACCCCACCTAAGCCTTCGGGTTCTTATATATTATATCCTTCCATGTTTAATTAAGGGTAAATATCCTTTTGGAGGTGGTTCTATCTATTGATCCATTGACATGGATAGTTGATTATTTTGGGACATGTACTATTTTCTCCCTTCATTATAGGGAATTGATATAGTACATTGGGTTGTTTAATACATATTTTTCTTCTTGTTCACTATTCATAGTGAGTTCTTATTTTACGTGTTCTATATTGGTTCTTTCACTTCCACATTGGTAGTGGAAAAATAATTCCCACATTCCTTTTTGTATGATGATAGGTGCTAGTCACCTACCCATGGTGATTGGGAATTCCCTTCTGGCTTTGTCAGGCCCGACTCTGTTATCGGGTTACCAGGGTACCCAAGATTGTTCATGAAAAAGTTGTTTCAATGGATGGTTGAAATTTTTTCATGAAGAAAATATTTATTTGTGAAATCCTATCTGGAAAGAATAGGTAGTTTTGATTTAGTTCATGGCCAACTCTGACCATAGTTATCTTTAAGTCACCATGGGTGGAATGTGAAAGACATCATGAGGATTAGTTATAGTCTTATCCCTTATTTTTATTTAGATAAAGTTCTACCCAAATAATTTTGTCAATCTATTGGGATTTATTTTCACTGTCGGTATATTTGAGTGTTAATCTAATGCATTACTTGTTTTTTCCTTATTCTGTGTAGCATCATACCTCCAATAAGATGAATAAATTAGATTTAAGAGGAATTTTCTACTGAAACCCTATGATAAAATGCTATTATGGACCTAAATATGGCTGAGGTGATTGTGCGTACTATCCAAACTGTGGGACATACACCACCACCGGTTCCCATTGTGGTTCAAACTGAAGAACCTTAAAGGGATGATCTTCCGAACCATTCTCTGTAGTTTCTAGTATAGAATACACCAGTGTTAGATGTCTCAAATGATCCTGAATAGTATGAGGAATGGTTGAGAAAGATCTTGATTTTTTTAGTTTATGGAGACACTTGAAAATATAATGGGGATGTTCTCCACCTTTATGCTGGAAGGACGAAGCAGGAGATGGTGGTGGAAGATGGTGATGATAATGAAACATGAGATCTTACAGTGGAAAGAAATTAAATATCCTTTCTATGAACATTTCTATCCAGATATTATGGTGATAGAAAAGGCAACACATCATTTCATACTTGAGAAGACTAGCAGGACCCTAACAAAGTATGAAAACTATTTTATTGAGCTAGTGATGTTTTCACTTGAGATAGTGTCAAATGAGAAGATGAAGTCTCGATTGTTCGATTTGGGAAATTGAAAAAATATTTATTCTCATATTTTGTTGATAAATATTCCTTCTTTTGTAGAGGTGATTGATAGAGCACTAATAGTCGAATTAGATCTAGCTAGTATGTTAGGGTTTTCAGGAGTTTCTTTCTCTCCCAGTAGTAGTATGAGTTTTTTTAAATGAAAGAATAATCGTGATTATTCTCATGGTGGTTCATGATGGGATGGTAATTCCAAAAATCTGACTTTACATGGAAGAGGTCATATAATTTGTTAGCAGTTTCAAAACATGGGGCATTAAAATAGGGTTTTCACTAAGGATCCCATGAATTATAGACCATATGAATTTTTGGGTCACTTATATATGTTATTTCTTATTTTTCATCTTCCTATACAGGAAATATATCATTAACTTCTTCAAGAACTATGGGTAAATTTGATGCTTCATGAATTAAAGGGTTCCACCAACACACATATGTAACGAAGCGTCTTAACCCTGTAGAAGAGTATCCAGATGAAGCGAATATAGGTCCAGTGACTGTGAGTGTTACCATCACTATAGATTCTCCATTAGTAAACACTCTATTTGACACAGGTTCCTCATTGTCATTTAATTCAATTTACTTGTAAATATGCTAAATCATAATATAGAACTTTTATCTAATATCCTGGCTATTACTACGCCCATTAGTTTGAAGAGGCAGTAGAGTCTCCATAGGACCGGTTGTGTTTTCTTTCTATCAGATGTTTTTCTTTCATGGAGTTTTCTAGTTATTAACATGAAACCAAATGAAAATATATTTATGATGGATTGGATCATTTCCAATAAATAAAATATTTATTGTTATCGGCAACGGGTCTCATTTACTACACTCGATGGTGTGTTTTATATATTTCATGTATAATGAAACCCAAGGTCAACAATGGTGTGACCTTTTAATCTGGTATTGGGAAAATTCACATTCACATATGACATTGATCTAGAGTGTGAATCATTATTGAGTGACCTCTATATAGAGGTCTTTTAGTTTTCCGATGTGTTACCTTCTGAATTATCTGGGTTACCACTAGTGAGGGAGGTCGTGGTCTCTATCAATTTAGTTCTTGGTAATTAACCGATTTCTATTCCCTCATTCTAAATGGAACCTTCTTAACTAAAATAGGTTAAGAGTTAGTTTTATGATTTCATAGAGGAACGATTTAATTTACCAATTGTGACACATTTATTGGTATCAATTATCATGTAAAATATAGATGATGGTTCAATTTTCCTATTTGTATAACATCAAAATATTAATCAAGTGACGGTAAAGAATAATTATTTGTTTCCATAGAGAGATTATTTGTTTGATCAGTTGAAAGTGGAAGAGTGGATCTCAAAGACTTTTCATCAATTTGGCTTCCATCATTTTAGGATAAAAGAATCTCACATATAGAAAACCACCATTTGGAGTAGGTACAACCATTTTGAGTACATTGTTATTTCCTTTGGTCAAACCAATGCACTTGTAGTCTTTCTATAATTAATGAGCATGATTATCCATGAGTATCTTGATAACTTCATGGTTGTATTTTTTGATGAAATCATATTTTTATCTATGTTCGAGGAGGACCATGTCCATCATATAAGAATAGTTATTATTTTCCTCAGAAATAACTGACTATATACAATTCTTTTGAAATGGGATTTATGGATTTTAGAAGAAAAATTCATTGGAGAAGTGGTGTCATAACATTGGATATCTATTTATCATGAGATGAAAAACGTTGTTATGGAAAGGGAACAACAATGAAAAATTTTCAACATTCAAAGATTCTTGGGTTTAGCTAGATATTATCATCGGTTCATGAAGTACATTGCAATTATTATTATCCCTTGAATGATCTAACTAGAAAGAGAATAATGTTAACATTGGAAAAAATCTGTTAGTGTTATTTTTTGAGATGGAATTTATGTTGACTATATTGTCGGTGTTGACCCTGCCAGATGTTTGGTAGGGTTATGGTATATTTTTTTGATGCATTAGGTTCAGGATTGGGTTGTTTTCTAATGAAAGATGAGCAGGTGGTTTCCTATGCCTCTCATCTTCTTAGGCCCCATGATAAGAATTATTTGACTGATGTCCCTAAACATGATGTTGTGATCCTCATGCTTAAAATTTGGTATAATTTCATTTACTAACAAAGGTTTTCATACCAAATTATATTGAGACATATATTTCCATTTTTTTTAAATCTCTACTAGAGGTTTTCTGTGGAATACCTAAAATATTTCAAATTCTAAATAACCTATACCCAATGGAATGTAAGGTTGTTGGAGATAATTGGAGTCAGAAACATATGACTCGGTTAGTGAAACGGTCATAGAAAAAGTGGAATGTAATAGATCTCTTTTCACAATTGGAAATTGGAGACCCGAAATTAGGGGTATAGGTTTGTTTTACCAATGTTAATTTTAATTCATCTCTTCATGATATGATTCATCATAATAATCATCATGATTATGAATTCTATAACATTAGAGACTCTCATAATGGTTGTGAGGCCATGTTTGATTTTTCATTCTCAAAATAGGGTGTCAAATGATTCCGTAACTATTTTTAGTACCTTCTTTTGCAAGGAAATCCCCGATGGGGTATTTAAATATTTCACAATGGGCAGTGAACCAAGGATCTATGTAGATGTTTCATTACATGCAAATATAGTTATAGTGTCCATTTACTAGATAAGGAATTCTTTAGGGTTTTTATCTTTTTTATATATTCCAAAAGATTGAGGTTGATCACCATATACACTTTGATTTTATTCAAAATGTACCAGTCGCTACATGGATGTGGGAAAAAATATCTATAGAATTTTTAGTCAGGTTGTTGCTTACACATATAAATCAGTATTTCATATGTGTTACAATCAATAGGCTAACCATGTCAGACAAAATTTTACCCATTCATGATATAACCAATGTTGGGGAGTTGGGAATTCTCTATTTAAAAGATATTGTTTGGTTACATAGAGTTCCTTCTAAAATAGTTTCTTATTGGGATCCTTAGTTAATTTCTCACTTTTAGAAAGGTGTTCAGGAGGAATTGGGATCTCATGTCGTTTGAGTACAACATTCCTTCCCCATTCCAATGGACTGAGAGAAAGATCTAAAAATATTTTTCATTATATGACTTGTTCTTATGTTATGGAATTTGGAGGATCTTGGAATGAATTTTTGCGGCTGGTTGAGTTTTCAAAGAATAATAGTTACCAGTATGCATTCAGAATAGCTCTTTTTTAGGCCTTGTATGTCTGACCTTACAGAACTCGATTGTGTTGGTCAATTGTAGGTTATAATTCATTGGATGGACTAATATTGGTTCAAGAGATGACATCAAATATAATTTTCATTCAGAAACCATTTTACTTCATGGGAGGACTATATATTTGGTTTGGGATCTATGGAATAATGGTTATGATTCTCATGAGACATGGGAATGTGAGGCATTGATGAGAGAGAAGTGGATTCACATTTTCAATATGGAATCTTCTTGATAATATTTATGGTGACATAATGTTTTTATAGTGGTGTTGTTATATAGTCTCATTACTATTCTAATGGGTAGTTTTTAAAAAAATTCATGGGATTATTTTTTCATAGTCTGTATAGGGTCGAGAAGAAATTGGGATGATACCTCTAAATTTAATGATGGAGATTTTTTAAATACCTAACATACAAACCATCTTGTTTTGAATTCATTGGGGTATTTACTCACTACGTAATATAGTGACATGATGTTTGTATTCTAATGATAATAAAATCCATTTTTAATAAGAGGTAACAAATTTTTCATTGGTTTTTGGATTTTTCAATATCCTGAAGTGTAATTGGATTAAACACTGTGTAAAGTCATGAGGGTAGTTTTTAAAAATGTATCCCAAATGAATTTTTCTTTTTTTCTTACACCATGATTCCATACTCTCATCCTACTTCCTTCCCCATGTGATTTTGGGTGCCTCCAATCCTTTCGGTCTTTTCATTCGGCGATTAATCTTCATTTTCATCGTGGTGTGTACTTAAGAATTCTCATAGTCTCTCCTAAAATTTATCATAAATTACTTAGATATTGATAGATCATATTGATTTTTCTGAATATAAACATAATGTAGTTGTTGGATCTTGGTTTTTGGATGAATTCATAGATCACTGATGCCTTCATTCATGTTTGTAGGATTCGTTGTGGGAATTGTGTTTCTCCTAGAATGGTTGGTGGTTTTGTCAGAATTCACAATTTATATTATGACTGAATAGATTTATTAAATTCTAATTGGTTGAATTAAATTAAATACCATTATTATAATATAATGTGTTTTAATTTGTCAATTGGAAAAACCAAATACAATTGAAATGGGGTTTTAAAAATTCATTTTTTGGAATGGTTTTTCAAAAACCCCATTTCCATTGAATTGGGGTGTGTTAATTGAAATTTTCAAATTTAAATATTTTAATTTAAATAATGGATTTTATGGAAAATTGGGGAAAATATCAGATCCTTTTAATTTTGGGTTTTTTTGTGAGTTTGATTGAATTTTTGTGAAAATTAAATTGTTGAATTAAATTGTGAAAGGGAATTGTGAAATTTAATGTCCAATTGATTTGACATTATTATATTGTGAAAATGGATTAAAATGAATTTGATAGAAACCTTAGTGTTTTATCATGGTGAAAAAATACATGTTTTGAATTAAAACACAATCGTTTTTTAAATGGAATGTTTCATATTTGAAATAGAGAATGGTATTAATTGTATTTTATTTTTTCATGAAATAGATTTCCCATAATTATTGTGTACTAGAGAACATTAAAACCATGGGTAGTTAGTGAGCTATTTGGATGGATAATTATCATTTTAAACATTTTAAAACCTAAATGAATGGTACAAAATCTCATAGGTGATTGTGACGAGTCCTATTTTTCTTGAGTTCAAGGAGACACATGTACATATTGTTGTGTCACCTTTAGTGTGGGGTCCCTATAGCCTAGAACTATCATCCCTTATTAGGTGTATGAATATGCAGCTCTCCTAATTTTATTTCCAATGAATATAATCCATTATTGTAAACTATTTTACATTCCTTTAGTTTATATAATCTATTATATATATAAGTGGTTATTTAATCTAAATTTTAAAAGCATCATTATTTTAGAAATATTCCAACCATTGAAAAGTAAGGAATTTTTTATTTAATTTCCATCAATAGAAATGTATTCAATATTTTTAAATGTAAATCATTAATTTTTTATATATGATTCTGAAATGCCAAAGAGGTTTTTTTAGAAATTAGATGCTCATTATTTGGTAAATTAAATGTTGGAATCTATTATGTAAACCTTGGTGAGAACCTATCGGGTTTTCAGATCCCACCTAATCTATGCTTTAGGGTGTTTGAAGATAAAATCCTTCTAAGTTCGAGAAAGGGTAAATCACCACTTGGAAGTGGTTATAGTTTTTCATCCATGGACTTAGAAAGTTGTGTCCATTAGGGCTTGGTCTATTTTCATTCCAACATTATCGTACTTTGTTGTAGTAATTTGGATTGTTTTTACTAGTTAGACATCTAGTACACAACACCTAGTGGTGCTTCTTTTGTAAGTAAAATATCTTATTTCTTTCACTTTCGTAATGGCAATGGAAAATTTTCAAACAAATTATTTTTCTTATGATGTCATCTTCTAATCGCGGTCCTATGAGGATTGGGAAAGCCCTTCAAGAAATGTCAGATCTATCTCAGTTGTTAGGTTAATAGGTACTCAGGATTTTTCATGAAACTGATGATCATAATGTTATTATTTAATGTATTGGATTAAAAAATTAACTTTTAAACAATTTAAAAAATATATATCTATTTACATGAAAGAAAAAAAATACAATTTGAATAAAAATTAGTTTTTTTAGTACTCATTGGAAAAATAAATATATTCATAAAAAATAATAAAATTTACCACAATTTAATATTGATATTATGATTGAAAAATTATGTAGTTTTATGGAAAAAAATATTTAGATGTGTACAAAAATATTAAATTTACTCAAAAAATAAACAAAATATTTTGAAGGAAATGCATTTTTTAATTATAGTATAAATTTTCTAAAAAAAATAAATGATTATTTGATATGAATTAATTAATAAATTTATATTTAGTAGAATATATTTATATATTTTATAAACTATTTAGAAATGTTCACACCCACTAATTTAGCATCAATGTTATATGGTTAGATAATAATATTTTAATAATTGGTCCAAGTTCTTTTAAACACAGTGTTGTATAAAATGAAAATGATTGAAAATTAATTAAATAATTAATAAAATATCATTTTGTTGTAGTCCACAAATTAATTTATGAATTCTATGAAAATATATCTAGATATTCTCTTTTATTACATACTGGTTTTAGATCATATGTTCTATAGTACATTCATTTTTCCTATGTGTAAGCATTGAACATTGGAAACAAACTTCTTTTTTATTAGATATTATATGAAATTTAATTTATTCATATGTCTATGTATGAGGTTTACCTCCTCTTTGATAATAGATATCCCTCTTGCAGTTGTTCTATACATAAGATTCCCACCTGCTCTTAGGGGTAAAAAAATACTACCTCCAATAGGAATCAGAGAAAGATTTATTTAATCAATTATTTACCTGTTAAGTAGTTTTACAATCCATAATATATAGGAAAAATATAGTTGATTGATCTCAATTCTCAATCAGAAATCATAGATGCATTACTTTAAGGATGGTTTATAATCTACTTCTGTAGAGAAATGAACTGTATTAATAAAATCTTCTATATACACTGTCACATATATTCATTCATACATTAAGATGAAATTGTTTTTTATTAAGTCTATCATGAATGTCTGGATATATAATTATTTGTTTACAGAATCAACAATTTACTTCCACATAATCCCTTAGTAAGATTTATCTTGGACAACTAAATCCTAACATTGTAATGCATGATCTTATGATATATTGGTTTTTAGATTTTCCTATAGCTCTATTGGTGCGCTAAGAAAATCAAGGATTTTATTCAATGTGTTAAAAATAATTTGTGTTAAATAAGTTTCGAATACACTCATAGAATAGGTGGATTCAGGTAAAAAACTATATTGAATGATCAATTTTTATTTTTTCAGAAATTTTATTTCCTCTATCAACAACTTAAAAACTTTCCATGATGCTTTTTACAAGTTGTTGGTTCAACTATGTCTTAAGGTGTAACCACATTTTTTGTACAAATTATAGTTTATTTATAAAACATCTACATGGTGTAATTTTTTATACACAAAACAAAACTCAATTTAGGTACCACTCTCTAGAAACTAAATGTTTGAAAATTCCAAATCACAATAAAAACTATATTAATAATTTATATTTTAAAAATTTATCATATTTACCATTTTAATCATTTTTCAACAATAATTGAAAAAAATATATACAATATGGACCTAGTGGAAAGTTTTAATAATAATTCATGATATTATAAATTCATGATCTAAACCCATTATGGTTAGATGAAAATTTACATGGAAGTTCATTAGAACAATTTTCTACCCAAAACACCCAAGTAACATGATGTTCAATAAAATTGTCACATTGTATTTTTATGTTATACATTTATGTCCTAATAATAGTATATTTTTGATAAAAACCTAAATCAAGTACTGAAAGAGATATATACCTTTTATAATATCCCATGATAGCTCATTATCTTGGTAATAAATAGACTTGTACCAACCATAGGTGAAACCCCCACGATACCAAAAATTGAAAATAAATACCAAGGGGTAAATTCAACATTAGGTGATGATTTTCCTGAAAACCCCAAAATCCTTTCTAAGGAAGAAAAAATAAGGAAGTTTAATAGTGATATTAATGATAATATAAAAAATATAACTCAATCAAATACTTATAAGAATCATATCATAGTAATATCAAAAATAAAATACGAAATTTCATAAAGAAAAATATAAAACAAAACACAGTAGGAACCTAGGTGGAAGCACATTATACAATGATGTAGAGACTCCACATCTCCACATCTATTTATCATGGTCATGATGTAGAGTAATTCCATAATAAATTATGATAATTATACCTTCCATGTATCACATTATATATAATCTAAAAACCCCCAAAATGTTCGAAGTATCTTGTCAGAATAACAGTTAGTAGATAATCCCCAAAGCCTTCCCAATACACACCACTAGGAAAAGAACAACTATTTAAATTTTTAAAAAATCATGATAGAATAATATAATAATTTTGTATAAAATCATAAATAGTTTCCATGGTAAACCATAATACCATCCGGTTTAAATATCAAAAAATGGAGACAAGGTGAATCAAGGTATGAAAGATTAGAATAATTACCCCATTTTGATCATTCTTTATCATTATGAAAATATCTCTTCTCTCTTCTTCACATAGTACAAAATAATTGGAAATTAAATCCTGAAAAATATACAAAAATTTAACATGGTTCAACCTCACTAGGTTACATCCATAGATTATACATATTTAATGTGCTAATGTACCAAATTTAATAAAGTGAATTCTGGTTCCTAGATTTATAGGTGATTTCTTATCCCTCATAGATTACATCAAATCACAAACTTAAAACTATCTAGTGTCTAAATTAATGTTTTATCACTAATACTTTTGGATATTAATACCTTTATGTAAATAATCTAAATTTTTTTCACTCCTATATGAATGTTCCAAAAAGCACTTCTTTCACCTTGTAGATGAAATCCTCTTCATTGCATAATGATTTATTTTTAGATAGACCGTTCACAAATAGGTTTTTTCCTTATGAAACTAGTTTTAAAACTTCATAAAATCCTTCCATTGTGTTTTTTCGTTGTACCAAAAAATAATTTTACATAAAATATAGATGAAACCTTACGAACCAAAAATCATTTGCAAGATAAAATGAACCAAAAAAAATTCCTTCATGAGATGAAATTCCATTGTGAAATAACCTCCTTCATGAACCACTTTCAAACATGTCCTGATTCTTGTAGTGATGATACTCTATGACATGTTTTTCACTTATTAATGACAAAATTAGAGGATCTTTATTTTGGAAAAGAAACCTGTAAAACCCAAAAATCACAATTATTATTGAATCTATGAATTTCCATTCATCACGAACTATACTCACTATATGGTTTCCATATATTAAAACTCCATTAAAATGTCCTAATAAACCCAATATATTTAAAAAACCATTTATTATTGACTCTAACTCACCTCCTTTGACTTCAAAATGAGATCCATTTATGATGGCCCCTAACTCAATGCCTTCATCTGCAAACAACAATACCCCCTTTGTGGTTCACCTTGAATTTTATATATGATGTTTAATTGTCATTACAAATTTTTCATTGTACCTTTATATAAATTCATGGTAGTTCACATAGAAAATTTCAAATTTTTTCAACAAGCCTTTTTTGAAAAAAAACAATCGTAAATTCCATCAGGTGTTATGTGGTCCATTAAATTTACTTTGTGAGAATCCTTCCTCTTATATAATACTATTTTGGATTTTCATGTCCAAGAATATAGAAAACCCTGGGGAAATATGAAACCATCAAAACACATTCTTTTTATGTATATCTAGTAGCATATGTTTATCCATGTTTACCAAAAAACACATCCAACCAAAACACATTAAAATAACAACTTGCGGGAATTTTACTAACAATACCATTATTAGGGTTTGTTGACAAATCATAAAAACAATTCATACACTTTTGATGGGATGTATGAAAATGAAATTTTATTTCTCTTTTAAAACCCCAAAAAATGATCAATGGATTTCTCAACATGTACTATAAGGCCACATAATTCAATTTTGGAATAATAAATTCTAGTAGGATGGAAAGTTCATCAAAAAATCACATTATTGTAAAATTATCCAATGGATACCACCTCAATCATAAATTATAGAGCAAGGAAATCCCATAATATAACTTATTATGTGACACAATGTAACTTATCACATCATTAACCCAAAGGACACTCCATTTCAAAATTATTATTTATCTAAAAAGATAGTTTTAACATAGTCATATTTAAAAGATGTACGTCTTCTTCCCCCATATCATTTTCTCCCCTATTTTGATCATAACAGTCACCCAATTTTTCAATGAACCCAATGTTCACTAGTTTTTTCTATGAATCAAAATGAAGATGACATAATAGAACATTGATAAAAAACACACCATAACTCCAGGAGTGGGGGTCCCTCATCCTCACTGTATCATTGTGGGATGTAGACCAAAATCCAAGAGCCATTTGATATCATTCAAACTATTCATTAAATACTAATAAATTCTTGAAAACCATGACCATGGTGAATGATTCCACCTATATAAAACCTTCTTTAATCAATGAACATTCTTCTCAACTTCAATAATGAGATAACCATGTGTTTATTTAATATAATGTTATTCTTATAAAATCCCATTAAAAATAAAACATTAGAATCAACCTGAAAAAATTTAATTTACATAACACTTCTATGAATATGAATTAATAAATTGTCTCTAGCCTCGAAAGAGGTAAAACATATAATATACATCTTTAACATTAATTTGGAAGTATCCCTTTCACACTAGTCAATCCATGATTTATGTAACTATTCAATATTTATGTATGAAATACCATTTGTTCTTAATGGTATTCATATCTACTAGAATTGAAATAGTCATGAACCGACCTGGTTCAACCCAGAACCGATCACCTGAGTTTGCCTGTGACATGGCCCAAAGGGCGTTCCCGATCACCATGGGCTGACAACTAGTTTTGGGAATCAAAATAATCCATTTGGGAATGATTTGTACTATAAAAAAGACATATAAATATACATAAACTAGAAATATATATAAATAAGGAAAATAAATTAATAATACTAAAGTTAGAAATAAATAATATAATAAGCATCAAGGAATACCTTTAGTGACCTTGTAGGTAACCGTAGAACATAAAAAAACTCACTCCAAGAGCGATCCTAAACTAGAAGAACCTGAAACTTCAAAATAAAGTAAGTGTGTGCACAGAGATGCTCAGTAGGAATGCCAAAGAACAACAACACACTATCCTATTTCCTTACAAAAACCTAATAATGGTAGTTTGAAAATATGATGTATTAAATTATTTTTTTTCATTATATTCAAATTAAGGTCACAAGTTTACACTATTAACTAAATTGTTTCTTATTCCACTAGTTTTTCAAAGTACTTTCTACGAATTCAGTAACATTCCTAAATGAAATGAAAACTGTTTAAATTAAAAACAAGGATTTTAACAATGATGAAAAAGTTCTGAAGTGACTAGAATGTAAATAATTTCACAAGAACTATGTTATAAGATATCATCATTTTCAATCTCTATAGGTAACTAGAACAAATGGGATCCTAGGATCCTTGTACCGTAGTGATATGTGGTATTGAAACCCAAACCAGTTTTGATATTAGGAACAAGCCACTATTTGGGGACATCACCATAACCCTTGTGGTCTCTAATCATCATCCATTTTTAGTGAGAGTTGTAGTGAAAATCCCTCTAGAAGAAACTAGGATGAACAACTTCCCAATCGTCTAGAATATAATTCGTAGTCATCAAACATTGATACATCGGGCTTCCCTTGTGCTCTATTTCAAGTGTTGGTGAGTTTTCATAAAACTAACATAAAACAAATACATCATTATTTTTATTAAAAACACACTCACCCTCTAACCGCAAATGTACATCCTTGAGAACATCCGCCCTTTTTTCATCACAAAAAAATGAACAAGTCTCTTAACTAATCATATATTTCAATTTAAACATTCAACAATAATATATTCTGAAACCAGGGGTGAGACTCAAGTAGGGTTTTCATTTTACACAAACAATTCATAAAATGACAAATGTGATTAATTATTTGAATGAATAGTTTTTCTTTTAGACCTCATAATCACCTAATAGATTTAAGTTCATAATTCATTTAAAATAATAATTAAACAACCAATAAACTGAAAATTTTAAAACAATCATGAAACCATTATTGCAATGACATAATTCTTCCATGATTGTAAAACCAAATTTTTACCTCTTGTCCAAAAAAAACCATTCCATGAAATCACATCGGAGCTTTTTGGAAGAACAAAAACATGTCATTACACTTTTATAACTAAACCAGTCTAAAGGAAAATGGCCTTTGGAAATAATAAATACCAATTCAAAACCACCAAGGAGATCACTTTTCATGAAAATACACTTATGACCAAATAAGAGTCACCAATGTAATTCATTTTCCAAAACAAAGGCATAATTATTTCTAACAACACCAACCCGATTTCATAGCATGTGTATATTGATTAAATATAAAACATATATTTAAATCAAGGTTGTAATCATGATATTAAAAGTAAAATCATATGAATAAGGGGTCTACCTACATAATTTTGTTATTTGATGATGACCACTAGAACTAACCCTTGGCACATACACACACATGCATTTATACAAACATATATAAATACCCCTAGTTGCATTTCACATATTCCATGTATCATGATGGAATATGTACATATAGGGAATATATATATATATATATGCCTTACCCTATGAATGTACATATGGTAATTCATGACACCTGCATCCCAAAACAGCTATGTTGAGGTCCAACACACACTATAAAAAATTACCAATAACTCAAAATACCATGGATAATACCCACACACACAAAATAAATTACCGAAACTCAAATATTTCAAAATCCCTAAACTAAAATTGAGACTCCATAATGAAATTGTAAAATCCTTATATAGAAACCATGGAGAACCCACTTCTTTTGATGACAATGTCTAGAAGTAGCCTTGAAAAATCTAAATATACCCTAAATAATGAGAATCGATCAAAAGAAGAACCCCCAAAAACATTAGTTTCCATCCAAGGTATGAACACCCAGTGAAAAGAAATAAAAATGCATAATAGGGGAAGTAAAAGGGAGAAGTTTCTAATCAGAGAGGTGCACACAGAAAATATGGAGGGAGTGGAATTTTGGAGTTACTACAGGAATATGACCATTTAACGATGGGTTTTTGGGTAATGGTGGTGGTTTACACCATAACCATATGATTATGTGGTGGTTTCAAAAAACCTCCACTAATTTCTGTGTCGGCATACAACACGAGGTGGTTTCAGTGATATAGTAGCAATTTATGGTAACGATCATAGTGGGTGCATTTCACAGTGGTTTTTATGGTTTAACGGTGGTCTTTCTAAGAGAAATTGATATTTGATTTAGAAGCTACTATAACAACCACTAAATTATTATCCGTAGAGGATTTTTTAACCTCCATGGATAAGAAAATACTGTAATTGAAGTGGCAATTAAAACCTCTTCTAAATATATTATATTTATTTTGGGGTGGTTAAAACTGCTGTTAAATCCATATTTACCAAAAAAAATCAACTGATACTTCATGACCATTACTAATGCCTTGAAAAGAACAATTCCAATTGATATTACATATAACACATCATAACCAAAACACATCGCAACCACCTCACATCAAAACCACCCCACATCACTACAACCACACATCCTAACCACTACACATCACAACCACAATGCATAATTTAGTTTCAATAAGGGTTTTTATCATAATTACATAATTATTATGAAGGGTATTCACACATATACACAATATTTAATGGTAATCCAACTTAATATTTCGATATATATTATTAGTAATTTTCATATGTGGTGTGGTTATAAAAACATACATAGAATGTTTTAAAAAAACAAAAACAACGCACTATCTCAAAATAAGTCATAATTGGAATACCAAGTAAGTCTGTCCATATAATAATAAATAAAAAGATTAAGTAAAAAACATGTGATTTATCCCATCCCCTTAAAATTAAATTATGTTTGTTCATTATCTTTATTAAGATCATACATAACATTTTACCAAAGAAATACAAAATCATGATTCTTTCAAATGTACATATAATGATGGGGAGATAAAGGATCCCCTACCTTGACTAAATCTTCCATGATAAATGAACAAGAACCAAGGATAACCCAACAATGATCATAAATGAATCACTATTGATTAAAATGAATAATAAGACCCCATCAAAAACCACAACAAATGGATAATTACCACCATAATGAACTCTGGAATATAACAAAAAGATAATAATGGAGTTATGGGGAAAGCGACATCTGTGATGAAATAAAATAACATTAATCTAAATGATCCAATATGATCTAAGAGGTTTGGAACACTAATATAGGTGACTGGAGAAGGGGAGGATGAATAAGGGTCTACCAAGAATTGTGGAAAAGTCTAAAATTAAAAAAAGTAGGTTATTAAACTCCTATTTATATGTGAATCAAACTGGGCTATACCAAAATATGGTTAATATCCAAAACTATTGTGGTGGGTTTGGTAAAAGTGTGATCTATAACCCTCATTATCATTTAATCATTCTCCCATTTTAAAATGGAATTTAGCCTCCCAAAAAATTTAGAACACAGATTTTTCTAAGATATAATGGTTCTTTTATATTGATCCTCGTAATGAATCCATGACCAAGTTCCCATTTTTTAACCATTTTTACTTCACTATGCCCAAGGATATAATGTGGTGACCATGGGTTTCCTATTATGGATAGGTGGTCCTACGATAGTCCATGCCCACTCAAGGGTATTTCAAGATTCTCAAGGTGCATAGGGAAACCAATAAGAAAACACACATATCACCATGTCATCCCCAATTCATGGTTATATATACCATTTTACAGAAGATCACACCCAACATAAAACTACCTCCTTCATATCCAAACATTTAATTGTGCAAGCCATGGGGGCCATCAAAAGGCTAAAAAAACACCCAAATCCTCAAAATCACCACAAACACTCCCAAAACATCCCCAAGACATGATAATGCACAAAGTGATGTTCATAAAAGGTATGTACTATTACACTCATTCAATTTATTTTGATTTCCCTATTATTTATCAATTCTACATCAAGGTGATCATATTTTCCCCAAAATTTTAAAGACTATGTGTGGATTGATTCCAGTTTTCATGGGGTACATAGTGATTCCAAGATCTCCTATCACAAACCCAACCAAAAAATCGATATCAAATCCCCCAATTTATCTTAGTGATTGGGTTTCTTCATTCACATTGGTTTTCCATCCATATGGTTGGTATCAAGACAAGTTCATATGATTTTAATCATTAGTTTAAACTACATTGAACCATATATAATAAGGTCTTTTTATATGATCGTAAACTATAGATTATTTTAATCATTTTCGAGTGATGTTAAACTATGTTATGAAAGGTCCATCTTGTAAGAAATGAAACATCATAGTGTAATATACCTAGTACGACCTATCTTCCTATACATATTATCCAAATATTCATAAGTATCCTAGCATGTGGTTCTTTATCCATAAACCTATGTTATAAAAAGATGACACTTACCCGAGGAAGGATCATAATATGTATAGGGGTATTATATAAAAACTATATGTGGATTTTTTTCATGATGTTCCAACAAATGTAATGATGTTGGGATCTCCTATAATAAGCCTTAGTGAAAATTATAATCACACTAGTTATACCCTAAAGGCCACACCCTTCCTCATTCACATCAATTTATTTATTTCTTTCTCACATAGTGGTTCACATACATCTCATCCTTCTCCCTTACACACGAGAAAATTTTTATAGAGGTTATTTTTGAAGAAGTATAAATGGATTGATTCCTATTACTATAGGATAGGTTTTTGATGTTTCACCTTTGTGTGACAAACCTAATAAATTCAGGAAAATTGAATCATAAAAAATGAATAATGATAAAAAAAATAATCGACATATATGGTGCATACCACAATCGAGAAATCAATACATAAAGGGAAAAATCATAAATCAATAAAATAAATAAAAGGAAACACGAGAAATCAAGAAAATGTTAGGTCATGGAAATATTTGGTGTAAACTATCTTCCAAACATGATACATATACAAACCAACTTTTACCATATTTTTCGAACATATCAACAAAACAACCAATCATAGTCTAATGATGAACAAAGCTCCTCACCCTCTCAATATTCATCTCTAATTCCTTCTACCTCCTAAAAGAAAAATATATTGAACATTAAATATAGTTGTAAATTTATATTTAATCTTAAAACCAATAAATTAATGAAAACTAAATGATTTATAATTTTTTTTATTTACCAGCTCACCTCCAGTCGATGCAATACCACTAGAGGTGGATCTGGTTGTCTTCTGAAATAAATCAATCAATGCTTTCTGCAAAGAAGATATCTGAGCCTCGTGGTCATGAACTGTGTTTCATGCGGCCACATTCTCTAGTGGATTTCCAAATACCTCATTTGGTATGGGTCCCAAACCCATCCGGCACACTCTACCTAGATGTCCATTCCCAAAGACATTTGAAACCAGGTCATCTAGGGAGACTGAGTAGGAATGCATAGGATTGACATTCCAAATTTCATAAATTTTTACCTATAAAATAAATAACAGTCGTATTAGATGAAATATATATTAACATATTAAATAATGATAATAAGTTATTATAATGAAAAATGATTTCAAAACCCAACATATTTGGCTGATTCATTAATAAAACTTCCATCAAATTTTTGGTGAACATTCAACCACACTTCTATTACAGATGCTTCATGACCAAAACTATGTGACTTCCTTAAAAAAGCATAAATAAGAAATTTAATATGTTGAAAAAATAACATTGTCTTATATATATATAAACTAATGAAAATATTACCAGAGAAGACCAGCTTTTAGAATAACTCTTTGACCCCGCAGTGTGAGGGATGACATTCTTTACCCAACATGATGAATTATTTGTTGAATGATCCTGAAATAAATAACATTATATTTAATAGTAATGTATTAAATATCCTCTCCTATTCATATAAATATATAAATCTAAAATGACATTATAATAGTAATATATAATTAAATTGCATTTTCTTCTCAATATGATGTATGTTAAAAAAACATTCCACTACCCTTTGTGTACCCCATAGGGTAGCTAGTCATACATATCTTGGGTGGTCAAAAAGAACCATTAACATCACCCATAATCTATATTTAATGTCTTTCCATTTTTTGCCAATATTTTTTAGTGTCCACTTTTGTGCTATCACATCATCGACTGTAATGTGGAAAAAAATCGGTACATAAAAATTCATTTTGAAAATATTAATAACAAGAAATTAAATTATTTCATAATTTCTTAAAATTGACTTTATTATGGAAACTAAAATTGCATTTTTCCATCATGCAGGCATATTTATCTAGTAATTATATGAAATAGGAAGGGAAACAGGTTGTGCAGCTAGCTGACCTAAAATATGGCCAACTAATCCTACGGCGTCATCCGTAGGGACTCCATATGAATCAAATGGGACAACTATCTTCTCTCTA
This sequence comes from Viscum album, assembly GCA_963277665.1. Lineage (NCBI taxonomy): Eukaryota > Viridiplantae > Streptophyta > Magnoliopsida > Santalales > Viscaceae > Viscum > Viscum album. The sequence continues at coordinate 1,787,753,714 of OY728142.1, forward strand.
ATGAAATTACCTACATTAGAACATTTTATATTTTTCACCATAGTTGCATTGTTATTGTCTTTAATTAACAAACTATTAGTATAAAAAAGTGCATTAAATTTATTTATATTCAAATTTGTACCTAAAACAGCCAACCTCTAGTATCCCCGTGAAGCACTAGAAGTGGGGCACCTCTCCCCCGCTACTGAGGCTCTTGAAGCAGGAGGCGTTTGCTAAGCTACAAAAGGGACGCTCACATAGGGTGCGAGAGATGTTATTTGGGGAGATGGTGTAGGGGGTAGGTGGATGGTGGCTCAGATGTCATAGAGAGGGAGACAGATGGATCATCATCTATCGTAGTGGTCGGTGAAATTGTATATGGCCTCCTCCTTGGAATTCCTGTCATTTATTCAAATAAAATTATGTTCAAACCCAATATTTCAAAAAAATTATGATTAAATAAAATTAAACAAGATAATAGATTCACTGTACTAACAAAAAAATCATATATAATAATGTTAATGAATTATTTCACAAATGAAATAAGTTGTTTCTAAATGAATGCATAACTGTACATACAATCATTTTCTCATTTAATCATGTCGGATTCCTGCCCCATTACTTCATCCACTAAATTCTTCCTTTCTTGAATAATATTTTTAAAATCATGGTGGAATAAGAATTTTGATTCTTTTTTATGATGAGATTCAATATCTGAGGACAAATCCTTCACTTCATCACCCATATCATACAAATCTATTTGTTTTACATGATCAACTAAACACCAACCTTAAACCACAACATAATTCACATAATATACTTCATTTTCTTGTGATGATAAGATATATGGATCTTGCAGTTCATGATCATAAACATCTATCATGCAAGAGAAGTTCATAGAAGTAAATAGCAAGGAATCTCTTTTCAGAACTCTGATAATATCAACCCAATTTAATTTGAATAAAATAACTAAAAAATTACCAGGGTAGTTTAATTCAATAATATTGGTCATATTTCCATAGTATCCCACTTCGGAAATTGTAAATATACCACTTTTATGTGTTTTTAAACCCTTTTCTCAAGCGACTGTATAAAATCTAATTCCGTTCACATTGTAAATGTCGAACATTATAACATGGTTTAGAGGACCTCGAGCAATAATCTTCAAATCATCTAAAAAATCTATTTGTGAATCTTTATTCATGATCTAAAAAAATAAATATAACTTTTTTTGAATTAAAATATATATTTTTCAACCAAATATTCATATTTATTTCAATATTAATGAACGTACATGTTGTTCAAACCATTCTGAAGGCTCTTTATTAACATAATCCTCTAAATCATTCTCATTTTGTGTTCAGCCTATCATTTGTCTCTTTGTTGGATTCGTCAACTCTTAGATAAATTGATCTTTAATTTTACTATTCAGCAGCACATATTTATGTGACTGTAATAATACCATTTTTGTTAGTGTAACATTTGAGGTCCTCCCAACTGATCGACCAATAACAAGAAATATTTTTTATTTCACATATATTTTAAATTGATGAGATGTTTCATATACATGTCCAACTCAATTAAATTATTACTCAATATCATCCAAGTATCTATAAAAAAACGTAAGACACTCTTCGTCCAAATATCCTTCAACAATTGGGCTTCTAGATGAGTTGTATTTTTAATGTATGATTTTAAATGCCTAAGAAATCTCTGAAATAAAATAAATAATAATAATTTAGAATTTAATTAAGTGCCAAAAATTGTTTACATAACTGAAAAACATATAAAAAAGTACCTCTCAATTGGATACATCCATCAATAATGAACGAGGCATCCTAATTTTGCATCACCAAAGAAATTCACAGTTAAATGCATCATTAGAGTAAAAAATGACAGGGGAAATATCATCTCCATTGCACCATGTTTCTATAAAAACTGCTGCTGAAGGTTTTCAAGATCAAATGGATGTAGTGATTTCTCACATAGTTGTCGGAAAAATGTGAAAAATTATATTTCTACAAGAGTAACGTTTTCAGGTAATAATGTACACAATCCAAATGGTAGTAACTACTGTATCAAAATATGTGAATCGTAAATTTTTAAATCCATGTGACATATGATTCATTAAGTCAACACACCTAGATATGTTACTTGAATACCGATTAGATACTTTCACATGCTCTATAATTCAAATGAATATATCTTTTTCCATATTTTTTATTAGAAAACTCGCTGGATTATGCTTTTCATTCGCATCTGGCCAGTGATCACGTTTGATGTTCATTAGTTGTAAGTCTTTCCAAGCATTGAGTTGATCCTTCGACTATCCATTCTTATTAATCAATGTGATGATAAAATTATCACAGAAATTCTTCTTAATATGCATCACATCAATATTATGCCTCAACAAATTAAAATCCCAATACGGAAGTTGGAAGAATATACTTTCCTTCTTCCATTGTCTGCTCCAATTTTACTTGAAGATGTACTTCAATCATGTTTCATGGAATCATTAAAATGATAAAGCTTCTCAAATTTTGTTTGAACATTTACAATTTGTGTCAAAATTTCAGAACTAGTTAACAACATTGGAGGTGGCCCATGATCAATGAAACTGTTAAATTTTGATCAGTTCTGATAAAATCTATGAGATGCATCAAGAAATTTTCGATGGAACAAGAAGCACCATTTTCTACAATGAGGGAGACATTTGGGATCAAAATCAATGTTACATATAGGATAATCCATACATGTGTAATTTTTAAAAGTAGATAAATTAAAAATCCCAGGGATGTCACTAATTGTCCACCTTAAAGCAACATGCATTTTGAACATTGTTTTAGTACAATCATTAAATCAACATCGTTGCTCTATAAATCCTGAAATTATTAAATTAAAGGATGAAATTATATATCAATATCATTTCCAGAAATTTTTTTCTAGGAATAATCATTGAAATGACAAAAGATGTTTGTTGCATACACATCCACGGAGGCAGATTGTAAAGGATCAAAACAATCAGACAAATTCTATAACTAATACTAAAAGTATCCAAATGGGTTGAATCCATCACCAGAAAGTACCTATTGATCATTCCTTGGATCATCTAAAAAATCTGGATGTAATGAATTAAATGTCTTCCACGATTGTTAATCTCATCGATGCTGCCTTAACCTATCATTGTTATTATCTACAGAATGCTACTTCTTGTGATCAACAGTTTTCAATGACATGAATAATCTTTTCCATCAATGAATTAGAGGAATGTAATGAAAAACATTTTCAGTTGTGTTCCTTTTCTCCTTCTTCATGGTATTTTGTTGATTTTGAATTCCAAAATCACCCATAAACTACCTTCTAGAAGAAGAACAATTTATGCAATCCTTTCTACATGAATCATATTTCCAATAAAGAATACTATAATTGGGACACACATGTATTTTTTTATAATACAAACCAAACCTGTTAACATCTATTTTAATATCATAAAATTACTCGGGGATGTTTTCTTAGGAAATTCATCATGAAACCATTCCAATAACATGGTCATTGCCTTATATGAAATTCAACATATACATTTGATATTGTATAACATCATCCGAAAAGAATGTTTTGAACATTTCAAACATCCACTATCAAACTCTTGATTTCCATCATCAACTAAATCATGAAATTTAATTTCCTTAGTGATGTATTCTCTTATATTATTCTCCACATAATAAAAAGGGGTATCCACGTATATGATACAATATTCATTTGTTTGTACAAAAGTCTCAAAACATCAGTTGTCACGTGATTATTTGTAGGACCCTCATCTACTTGTTCTGAGATGTTTTTATATTGATGTTGGTGTCATGCAGTGCCAAATGCATAATTAATAAGGTTTTTAATTTCATTTCCCATTTTCGAAGAAGTTGGGAGCTCATTTTGTGTATTTACATCAGTTCTCAACATTTTTGTAATGTTCAATTCCTCATTCCAAATCCAACACAAATATTGACTAGAGAATTTCATTAATATTAAATGTTCATAAACATCATCTATCTCAATCCAAATTCTAAATTATAATTTAGGACATGGAAATCTTATTCTACTTTCAATGTAAAGATTAGAAATTTCAAAATCTAAAAGTCCTCCACATGCATAATATACTACAGTGTGTTCCTCGGTAATGTGATCCAACTTTTATCCATGTAATCACAATGTTACTAAATAATATTAAAAATTTAAACTGACTAAATATTGATAAACAAGGAAATATATTCATATATACTAGTTGAAAATATATATAAATATGTTAAAGGTTTGGGAAAAGTCATGGATTAGATAATGAATCCTCGAAGAAAGTTTTTCCTAATAGCTCATGGTATCTTTAGGGACTTTAAGATGATATCAAGCCAAGAAATTTCTCATAATATAACTATTAATTCTTAAAAATACTATCCCATGTCTACTAATACATCCCAAACTATATATAATTTTCAAAGAAGATGCATTAATGCCTTTTATAGCAATTTTTTAGAAACCAACCTAGAAAACCTGCTTAAGCAGCATATTATAGGGTTTCTATGTAGATCCATGATTTCATGGATGTATAGATACGTCAAAATAAATATGAATGAGGTGGAGAAAACATTGGCATATTATTTTTTTGATGACATGAAAGTGTGATAAACAATAAATGGGAAACTATTGTGAGATCTAAGGATCATATTGTGGAATGAACCTAACTCTTCTTTTGATAACATTTTTTAATGACCCAACCCAAGTTCTCCCTCTTTTAAATGCCAGGTCTAACCCATGATAAGACATAAATGGTGTTTCCAATCCACATGAGATGTAACATGTTCTAATGAAACAACAAAATACCACCTATGAATGATTTCACCCAAAAGATAATTATGGAAATAATTAGTGGAAAAAAAAAATAAAATTTCATCATGAACCATTCCTACATCAAACATACACCCCATAGAAAAATATATAAGTAGAAACCGAATATAAATACTTAAAAATGTAACAGATATCAATCGGAACAAAAAACTCCCATTCCCATTGAACTCCATCTCCTATAAGGAAAACATTTACCTCCCGTGGGCTTTCTTCTCCCACTGTCATCTATATCAATCCATAGTATATTGATTGTAGTAAAAGCCTAAGTCCCCAATAGCTTAAAATGTAAATAATTTAAAACTAAACTAAAATCATAACTTCTATATTATTATTATAGAAGTAACCACCCATCCAAATGAAATAATAACCCCCTTGGGGGAGACTAAAAGATATGCTGAAAGATTAATCTAAAAAATGATAAGGATATAGGCTCTACATAAAAATGATTGGTAGGGATCTCAAAATAGAAACCACTATTTAATAAATAAATTTAAAGAAAATATAATTTCATTCTAGTTTGAAAAAATAAATATACAAATATACTTTTTTCCATTCATCTTTAGAACAACTAACAAGATGATGATTCTAAAATACCATTTTCCAATTCCATTTCGAAAACCATTTACAAAGTGTAAAATAATTTCAATAAATCCATTCATAATAATATAATGAAATGATTGAATATTTTTAGTTGGAAATAATATAGTAGGATTCATATCAAAATGTGCTACAAAATAAATGAAATTATAACAAGCCACTTGTTATTTTAGACTTAAAATGGAAACAATGAAAAATATCATACAAATATATTAATATATAAATAAAAATAAAATAAGAGAAAGATACATTAGAATGAAATCAGTAGCTAAGTTATTTGGGTCCTAGGTATATCATATCTTATTGATCAAACATATTGGAATCTATTTTCATCACAACTCATTAGAGGGGATGCACCCATGTATCCTTTCTAAGGGAATTGTTACTTTTTTGAGTAAGTGTTATATTCTCATCCTACTTGTGAAATCTATTGTGGCCCTACCAAATAGCCTAAAAACTAGTCCTAGCCTATCCTCCTAGGCACCAAGGATTCTCATGTTTTTTATTCCCATAACTAAAATGCATATGTGAGTTTTGGTAGAATTTGTTTTGATGAAGCAAGATTACAAAGGAAGAATACGACAACACATAACCTCCGTGTACTACCAATTAAAATCCCCCTTTCATATAATCATACCAATATGTCAATCATATCAAACCTCAGTCCAAAAAATACATTAAATTATGGTCATAAATTGGAGTAAATTTTATTTTTAAAAACCCATTATAATTTTTTAATTGGTCCACATATATTTAAAAATCAAAATCGATGATTTGGAAAATCACTTTTCACGTTATAAGTTTAACATTGACGATTTTATAGAGGGAGTTATATAACAAAATTAAAAACTTTCTAAAAAAATATTTCAAAAATGTTGATTACAATATAAGGATACTTTGATGAGTTACATATTCATTAATATTTATATTTTATTATGAAGTAAAAGATAATGAGAAACAAAATTTATTTCGTGGTGATTTAAATATTCTATTGATTTTTTATGGGTGAACTATCTTTTGACTCTTTTTGATATTCTATCATGATATAGTGAGTAGAAAATTATAAAAGTGGGACTGACCAAGGATTTTGGTACCAAATCCAATCTAATCATTATAATAAAAATAGTGCATATGTATTTCATTATTATATTAAAACATAATGAGTTTATCCACCATAGACATAAACCGTCGTTAAGATCCAAGTAAAATACTTATGTAAAAATATTAATCCTGAAAAGCTATATATTGTGATTGTATTTTAACATTTACATGTTTATATTATTCTTTAAAGGATGAGTATAATATCTATTAATTATTCCATGTTTATCCATGGCACATGAACCTCAAGGGGGGTATAAATGGGAAAAATGAAAATCGAATAATAAGTTAGAATATGAGGAGAAAATGTTACTTAAGATGAATTTAGGATGAATCATTGAGGTGGCGATGTAGTGAGGGGATAGGGATACGAGGGTTGTGGGGGGTCTCTTGAGGGTCGGGGGGACAAGGGTGGTCTCGGGGGGGGGGGGGGGGTGGGTGGTGTAGCGAATGAAAAAAAAATTAGTCATGAGTTTTTAAAACCACAAATAAATAATTAACAAAACAGTCAACGGTGGTTTAGTAAACCACTACCAAAGAACTTTCAAAAAGGCTATTAATATTGTAGTGAGATCTTACAGTCAGCTGAATCACACAATAAATTGAGGGGGAGGCTAGATCGTATGAGTATGGGAGGCGAGAGGCCGCCACATGAGGTGGGACGAAGGCCGACTTGCGGGTCACCATGCCGGAGGAGACATGACCAAGGTTGATGCACACCAGGAGGGTCGAGTAGGTGGAGCGAGATAGGGAAGGTGAAGGGAATGGGTGTTGCATAATGGGGATAAGGGGGGAACCCTGCAAAAAGAAATAATGAAAAAAAAATAAACTGATAATAAGAAGATGAATTTTAATAATTGTAATAATCTTAATATTCTAACTAATAAAAATGATAATAATCATTATCATCATAATCATCATCATTGTCATCATAATTATAATAATAATACTGATGATGATGATGATGATGATGATGACAATAATAATAAATATAATGATGATGATGACGATGATGATAATAATAATAATGATTATAATAATATTAAAAATAATAATTTTATCTTTATTAATACTACTATTAAAACATTATTTAAATTTTATTATTACTTTAGAACATTATATTTTATTTTATTTCATTTTTTTATTGTTATTTAATTTTTTCGAAAGCCTAGAAACCATGCATGGCTTGGCCGCAAGGTTGGTCAAAATGTGCGCTAGCCGTCCACCTCTACTGAACTACCCAAAAATATAAAATATAAAACCAGTTTGTCCTGAAACACAATATCAAAAAAAGATATAATTAAATAATTGATAATTCATGGTTGGGGTATGACAATTATACCAACCACATACAAGTTTTACCCCCCATAATGTAACTCATCTATTTGATGAGTCTAACTCAATTTAGAAACTGAACGAGTACAGTGAAATCAAAAACTTAGTTTGAATTTTCAATCCACCAGTTACACCTGACCAGATCTAAGGGAAACTGCAATGATAAGATCCATAATGAAATGTGGAGGGTTTTCCCCAACATAAGAACCCAACTAGGAAAACCAAAAATGAGATTGTCATCATGGGTTTACTCTAGAACTGCTAACTTGAACCAAAGAGGAAACCATAGACAAAGACCAAACTCCCACATAGACCAACTCTCGAAGAAGGCACAACGAGATCCATGATGGGTCTTCCCATCAGTTACAAGTATACCATCTTATGACAATTAGCATAGACATATATGAGAAACCCAACATAATCTGACCCCTGAACTCTCTTCATAAACCAATCCCCCACCACATGTGGACCCCAACATAAGACCCCAATCCGAATAGAAGACCAAACCCCTATTAAATATTTTCCAAGTCACATGCTTTTCCAAAACAAGAACATCCAAAAAAATGGGTCATAAAAATATCTAATCACACAATATATAAAACCATCTCCAGACTCACATCCACAAAGGACAACCTTCAAAGGGAAACATTTGAGAAAAAAAAATACTAGAATTACAAGAAGATGAGATCACTACACCTTCTTACAACCAAAGTGGAGTTTTCAAAGAACGAAGACCGCAATGAAGAATTGTGACCTCTATAGATATTACAACAAAATAGAACCTTGAAATATGAGGAAGATACAATAGAAAAATTTAAAATGTCCCCATTCTATCACTAGAGTCAATATCCAGACCAAGGTCCTCCACAACCAACGATTTCCTGACTAGGTCAAAATATTCACTCTAAGACATATGTATGGAGCTCAATGACTTGAAGCATTTATTTCCCCATGTTTAGAGTTTATTATATTCAATTAAAAAATATATTCTAGTGGTGTGACTCATAAAAACCCATTCAAACAACCCATGTGACCACACTAAACAGAACATATTTTTACTTATAAATGACACATTATTTTGTTTTTCAGCTTGTGAATGTGACTGATGAACCAAGAAGGCTCGCATTTCTTCCAAAACCAATGAATTATCTGACAACACAACCCAACTTAGAGTTTGGATATAGTTTTTAATGAAAATACACAATGAAACACTCATTTAGGATTTCCTCAAACACCATAACCACCTCAGTTTTGAAAATTTCAATCCACTAAATGACAAACAAAACCAATAGAAATTCGTCAAAGGATGAGAAAAGGAAATATAATATACTAAAACTGATGACACCAGATGAAACCAAGAGGGTGTCCAAAAAATTAAATAAATGAATTTTCAAGAAGATGTGTTAGAAACAAGTTCCGCCTGTTCGATCTCCTCACCGGAAGGGGAACCATACAAAATTCTAAAATAGAATCAGTACATGATCCATGGACTGATACCTGAGACAAGAGAAACATAAATTGTTTCCACAACATTATCTATAGAGAAAAAAATTACTAACTCTTTGAGATTCTCAATATAGGCCATCACTATTTTTCAGTTTTGTTGGCAACTCACAAGCCTGACCACCTTCCATACCTTCACCTCCTCATGTATAAACCATTTGATGAAAGTGATATTAAATTCCATTCATGAATTCCCAACATGGAACTATAATACTATTATCTCCTTACCCAAGAAAATGTGGAACATTAAAATGAGCTCAATCCATCTTGATCTCTCCAATATTTCAGAGTTCCAAATAACCTGAAAACACAAATTATTTCACTAATCCATTCTACTACATTCTATAGATCATGGTCATCCCGGAATGCAGACAACGATATAAAAGAACTCAATTCCACCATTTTTATATGATTTTGGTTATAACCAAATACTATAAGAGACACCCAAGAACCCTTTGTGAATTTTCTCAGAGTCATACTAAAAAACAAGAAGCATGATGCCAAAAAAAGCATCATAAATCAAAAATCCAAAATTCCATCACAAACTAAAACTCAAAAATAAAATCACCCTTCTGACCACATTTTCAGCATTCCAAAAAAATCCCATGAAAATTTATATCAATCATGGAAAGAAAATGTTAATCAATTTTCCACTCAATTTTCAGAACTTTTAAAATACAATTTTTGAAAACCCATTTTTATAAAAAATAAAATAATTTAAATATCCCCCACTTGTATTCCGGGAATTCTATCTCTCACACACAAAAATATATATATATATATCCTTTTTGTAGCACAAGAACCCATCCCAAGATACAACAAATTATCCCTTCATCACATATGTACCACCATATATGTGATCCCTCATAGTAATAACAACGGCCAATTCAAAAAACTTCTTATTTTCAGAATGAAATCATTCAGTGTGAATGAAAAAATCCAAGGTAATTTGATAATTCCACTTAACATTAAAGAAATACATTTCAGAATTGTTTTTTTTTTCTATTTCAAATTCCAAAAGTGTTTCCATGATCCCCAAACAATTTACAAAAAATCAATAATTTTTTAATTGGAAACCACACATTAAATTATGAGAAAATAATTTCTATTCGAAAAAACACTTTTCTACTCCTAAAACAAAATTACCTTTTAAAAATCACTTTCAATAAAATCCATTATCATTTTATATATCTAATAAGGCCAACCAAAATGATTTCCAAACATAACTCATATCAAATTTTAAAAAAATAATGAACTGGTGGAAATGTACACCAAATAACATGTCTTAATAGTCCATGCTCAAATTGATAATCAACCATATGAAGTGTTTTGATACATGCACTTGGATTTTACATGGGTAACAAGTCCATGAAATCTCTTCATGTAACACTATCTCACTTTCATTGTCATATCATATCTACACAGGCCATGAAAAAGAAAAACTCAAATCCCAAACTACCCCTAGAAACTCAACCCTATTGATGGGAAAAGGTTCATTATGTCCTTCCTGCACAAAACTATTGAGTCCCATAACACCTATTCTCCAAGATACCTGACACCACAAATAACAAGGGCCACCTATGATACTATTTGGTCATGAACAAACCTTGTACAATCCTCATCCAAAAACCGGATTTGGCCCACGACAAGTACAAAAGGGAATTCGCAATCCCTGTAGGATAGAATCTAGTGTCGGGCATCAAAATAAACTAGTTTCGAATGTTTTGGCCCAAAAAAACGAAAGTGAAATAAAAACAAACAAACCAACATATAAATAAAAGAACTTAAAATGAACAAACATGTAATATAAAAAGGAATAAACTAAGAATCAACACATACCTTCAGTGAGCTCATGGGTCACCACAAAACATAAAATAAACTCATTCCAAGAGAGATCCAAAACAAGAGGAACAAGAAATTGGAAAATAAAGAATACCTGAGCACTAAAATGATCCTCAAGAATTCTAATGAACAACAAAAAACTATGCCATTATCTTTAATAAGAAACACAATAATTCTAGTTTTAAAATAAGATATAATAAAATAATGTTTTTCATTATACTCAAATTAAGTCACAAGTTTACATTACTATAGAATTTTTTTATATTCCACTACATTTCCAATATATTTTCCATGCATACAGAAACATTCCAAAAACCAATGAAAAATAGTATAAATTAAAAACATGGATTTTAACTATGGGGAAACAAGAATGAAGTAACTAGAATAGAAACCATTTCACAAAGATCATCACATAAGCGAGTACCATGGTCAATCAATATAGGTAACTAACACAATTGGGAACCTAGGAAACTCCATCCACAATGAAATGTGAAATAGAAACCAAGACCAACTATGTTCTCATGCATGAGCCACTAGTAGGGGACATCCCAATAACCATAGTGGTCTCCAATAATCATCGATGGTAAGATTGATTTGTAGTGTCAATAATATTAGAAAACACGTGGACAAACCACTTCTAAATCATCTAGGATACTAATTCTAGTCCACCCACATAGATAACATGTGATTTAGCTATTTTTGTTTTCAATGGGTGGTGAGTTTCCTTTGAAATAACATACAAAAAATAAATCATTATATTTATTCAAAACACACTAAACCTCTCACCAACAATCTCCTCCTTGAGTACTTCCTTTCTTTTTTCTGTCGCACAAAAAATGCACAAGTCCCAGTACATGGAATGTATCACAATTCATAAATTCCAAAACATCATTTAAAAAAGGGGAATTCCTCAATAGTGGTTTTAGAACACATAATAACCCAACACGTTTAAGTTTAAAAATAATTTAAAATCACAATTGAACAACCAATCAACTACACCTTTAGAAATAAGCTTTAACCCATGTGTAAAATGATGTAATTCCTCCAAGAATGTCAAACCACAATTTAACCTCATGTTATTACAACAACCACTATTTTTATGCCACATTGGTGATTTCTGGAAAATCCAAAAAATGTCATTACACTTGTATATCTAATCTTTATGAAAGGCTAAATGCCTTTGGAATAATTTATTACTAATTCAAAACAACCTAGGAAATCACTTTTCATGTATATTTAATTAAGACCAAATGGACGTTAGAAATACATTTCATTTTCCAAAAGAATGATATATTCATTTCTAGCAACCAAAACCGGATTTCATAGCATGTTCATATTTCATTAATATAGAACAAGTAAGTAATAATGGGATTGAAATTAAAGGCATATGAATAGGGGTCCAACCTCAAACATGATCTTATTTTATAACGAACACATGAACTGACCCATTGGTGCATAAACCCACATGCATTAATATATATATGTATATATACTGTCAGCTAAATTTCACATATTCCCCATTCCATAAGAGAAGGTGTACAAAGAGAGTATATATAAATATAATCCTCAACTTATGGATGTACATATTCGATTTCTCGACACCGAAAACCCAAAACAACCACAATGAGATACAATGCACACACAAAAAAATTACCAACAACTCAAAACACTAATGGAAAGACACATACACCCAAAATAAATTGATTATAATTCAAATATCATAAAATAACTAAATTAAAATTGATCCACAATAAAGACATTTTAAAATACTTACTCAAAAACATGGAGAACCCACTACCCTTTACGTCAGTGGCTACAACTAGCCACGACAGAACTTGAAGAACCCAAAATGTCAATAATCGATAATAATAAGAACCTAGAAAGGAAATAGGTTTTAGACAAGGTATGTGCTCTTCATGAAATCAAATAAAACATTAAAATAGGGGAAAGGTAAGGGAGAAGACGCTCACTAGAGAGATTTGTAGAAAATATTGGGATGAAAAGTGGTAGCCTAAAGGATAGAGCAATGCGCTGGAGCCCTCCCAGCTTATCTGATCATGCGAGAATAGTAGGGGTGAGTTCAGGTCATGTGAGTAGGGGAGCGGTATGTTAGCTCCGCGAGGAGGGAGAGAGTCCCGCTGGAGGGTCACCACACAAGAGTTGAGCTCTCTAAGGGTGTTTCCCACTAGGTGGGTCAAGTTGGATGAGCGTGATGGGGAAGTCGAAGGGAAGGGGGTGAGGCACAATGGGAAGAATGGGGGAGAGTCGAAACCATAAAAAAATTAAAATAAAAATAAAAAATAACTAACAATAAAAATAATTTTAAGAATTATAATAACAATAATATTCTAAAAAATAATAAAAATAATAATAATAATAGTGATGATGATGATGATGATGATGATGATAATAATAATAATAATAATATTTTCATTATTGTAACACCCCAAGCATTCATAGTACGTTTCTCTTTAAATAATACAATTACATGCATTATACGCATCTACGAGTTATAGCAAACCACGACCAATAAAACTAGTCATTATAAATAGTAATACCCAATTTATTAAATTTTTTAAATTTTATTTTTCATAGTGGACTTTATTTTTGTATTTGGAATATCCAAATTAGCTTAGAGTAAATTTTATGAATTTTTTAAAAAACTTTCAATTTTTGATGAATACTAAAAAACAGTGTGTAATTGTTTAAAACCAACATTTTATTTTATTTTTTATTTATTTTATTTATATTTATTTGAAGTAAAAATATATAAATAATACGTATATAAGATCAATATAATTTATTTGATTCATTTTATAATATGATTAGATGTATAAAATATTATTGAACTTTTTACCGTCTTTTACCCACCTTCAAGGCATATTTGAAAATTTATCTAAAATGTAATTTTAACACTTATGTGAGTTGAATTTAAAAAATATGAGAGATACGATTGACATGAGTAAGTAAAATTTGATAAATATGTTGAAAATAAATTATGGTGAATAGTAACTTTTGAATTTTATTTTTCACGGATAAAAGTAAATAAGGTAATTAAATGTAAAATTGATATTATAATTACACTAAAACATTTTAAAATTCAATTGGATTATTTTATTTCGACCAAGGTGAAACTTATTAAAAAAAATATGATCCCCTTTTATCAACATTGATTAGATTAGGGCAATTACATTTATTTTATTTAAATAAGAGTTAAAAGTTATAAATATAAATTTTAATAAATACAATATTTTTAGTATAGGTTTATACATAAGATAAATTTGACTATAAAAATTAATTAAAAATATAAAAAAATTTCCTACAGAATGTTATTTTAATTTTAATTTTTAGACATTAAATAATTATATTTATTAATAACGCAACGATGATGCAATAATTACCTTATTAATGAATGAATAAAATAGTTGATATTATAAATATTAATATAATTGTATATCTAGTATTTTTATTTATTCCCCGAATTTTATATGTTAATATGACATGTTTGGGTTGATTGAATAATTTTTTTAATTGATAAGTTTTTTATTAATTTCTAAAAAATCAAATACTAAATAGTGTCAAAATTGACATAATTTAGTTTTTATATCAAATAATATACTATTAATTGATATATAATTCCCAAAATTATAAGGTTCAAAAAAAGGACTTATATAAGGTTAGATATATCAATAATGAAACACTTGGGGTTCTCTTGGAATTTTATTCTAATTTTATGAACCATTTATTATAATAATACAACAATACATCGTAAAAGATAAACTATTGAAATTAGAGTTAAATCTAAAATATTAGTTCAATATGTTGACCAAAACCTATATAAAATTTATTGGTTGAATTTTTTTCTTCCCAAACCCACCTTAACCTCGAAATAAATCATTTTGGAGCCATTATAAACTGAATATTATTTTATAATAAAACAATACTTAATATTTTATCTAAAGTGACCCTCACCTCTCTTATAAAAGGGTACTTCCCCAGCTCTCAATATCACACCTCCAAATCCAATTTCCTAGGTCAACCCATTCTAAAATATCCTCCCAATAACCCTCAATTAATCATAGAGGCCTTCCTTTGATTATAAAGCTAACCTATGGATCCCTTTAGACCAAATCATAAGGAAGCACCTATGGAAGAGGAAATAATTTCATCACATATTTCAATGTTTTCTTCCTCTTTCACTTACACATTCTTTTTTGATTCCATAAAAAAATAAAAAACCTAAAAATTAAAAAAATGATTTTATTATAAATATGGTACAACCATATTCATTAATCTATCCATCCTATAAATGAAAAAGTCACCATACATGCGTACGTACAGCTTACTGTCTCCACGTCGTGGTGTAGTTGTAATTCAATACACCATTATTTGGATGGGTATAATAATTATTTATAATTTATGTAAACAATATATATAACATGTTAAAATTTATTTTTATATGATATAACATATAATTATATACTGTTTCACCTTTAATTTAATGATATTGTCACTCGTGCGTACATACAAATTATCGTCTCCATGATCGCGATGAGATTCATTTTCCATTGTAAACATTAAAGAATAATATTCAATTGATGATTAATAATGATGTTAAGGAACTTAATATAATTATGGATATGAATCAAATACTTCCTAACAATAACAAATATCGCTTCTATAAAAAAATTTATAATGTAAAATGAATTTTTAAACACCTGAAACATTGGTACTACTAAAATATTATTAAGTAAAAAATATTATAAGATCATATATAATATAATATTTGTGTATATGGATCTTGTATGATAACAATTACATAACTATTATACAGAAGGATAACATAAAATAGACTAAGGAAAAATACAAGGTAAGGGTCAATTTTACAATCTCTTTATTTATCTGAGGTTGTTTATACGTGAATATCTATTGGGACCTCTTTATCATCAACACCCATGATTCTTAAAAATGAATTTCAAAAAATCTTTACTATTTCCTAGAATATAGTTCAATTTCATTTATACCCTTTATTCAAATTTTATAAAATGTATTTAAAGGAATCTTTCCATCGTTTTCCAAACATGGTACTTTATTACAATTTCGACAAATTAGGGTGAGAATGTATTATTTATGTATAAGGAAGGTGAGACTATTTCCACCATTATAAAATCTTAGAAGATTCATTAATAAGATTATAATAATATTTTCAAAATTAAAATTTCCTTTATTAATTATGTGACATTTAAAGGAATTCAAAATAGAAATATATATTTCTCTCAAATAGTTTTTATTTCATTTATGTCAACATACTTTAATGGATTTTAAACTTGTTTGAAGTTTGTTTATTTTGATACAAAAATACATATTGAATTAAAGGTTTTGTGATATGTTTGACTCTAGATGTGTTATTTTAATAACATTAATGGTTTATAGTTATGGTATTAACATTTCATATGCTATAATTAATAGGAATGTTGATGTTAGTTTTCATCCTTTACATATGAGCAATGCATTGTACTATGTAATGGACATGTAGAGCCCTTTATATCTCCTCGATGCATTGATAGGTCTAATTAGACAAACTAGTGTCTTGAAAAAATTCCTCAAAAAATTATTATTTGTAGCCTTGGTATGAGGCCTTCACTGTTTGGTTATGATGTATGGAATTATGCATTCCATCATTATGAAATTGGCTATTGATATTGAATGGAATATCCATGAGAATAAATAAATAGAATTATTTGATATATCTTTTCCATATTCTTCAAAAGATTATGTTCAAAAAGCTTGTGTTTTAGTCTTATACATTGCCTTACATGTTTATCCTTATTTATGATAGTTTCCGCTATATTGTTATCCTTACTGAGAATCTGTGCTCACCCCTTTATTAGGTTTTATCATTCCTAGGGTATGAATATGTGTATTATTAATTTTGTGAAGGGATATGATAAGGGATATAAGTGTGTTCTACGAAGAGACAATGTTGTAGTCTTCATTTCATGATGTAATTTAAAACGTTTAAATATATCTAGTAATTTTATTTCTACTAAACAGACCAGTCTTTTTAGATTTGATCCTTTGTGATGATTCTAATGTGATGTAATAATGCACCTACTCTAGGTAACTAGCATTGGGGTATTACCATTATTTTTATTAATATTGAAATATTCTGTTAGTTTTATTATTAATATTAAATCATTTTTTAAATTTTGTTTAATTTCATTCTAATTATTAAATTATTTTAAAAAACCCAAAAACCGTCCAGGATTTGGCCGCATGGTTTGTCAAACCATGTTCCAGCAGTGTGCTTTGACTAGAGACCCCAAAATTTAATATTTAAAACCAGTTAGACTCGAAACATAAAATCAAAACTATATATAATTTAATAATTGATAAATCATGGTTGGGGTGTGACAGAAAAAATCTCTCAGGCTTTTTCAATTTCAATTTGGTCATGGTATTCATTTAAAAAATGAATCCATTTTTTATCTCTAGATTCTTCTTAAAAAAATTCATCTCTATCATTGATATAAAGGGTAATTTTTTAGGGAATTCATTTTCCTTGATTGAATTCGCACTGCCTAATCATCGATGATGTTGAACATATTAATTCCATCTCAACTCTTCTACTTCCTTGTAGGCACTGATTTTACATCATCATACACACCGTCATTATCTTATTATGGGCCTGAATATTCCACTTATTCTCCCCCTAACTTACCTTCCTCCATATCACTGTCATCAAAAAAACATTTAACACTGTTATTGAATACATTATTCCTTATATACTACAATAACATAGTTTATTTTAACCAATTTTCCTAGCCTACTATTGAATAATTTTGAGGATTTTCTTTTACTAAGTGTCTAAGAAATATCCCATCATTTCTGTGTAATTCAAAATTCACTTGTTTCACATTATTGTATATTAAAATAATAGTTTTAATGATTCAAAAGTATATTAGTTTCATCATAATTCTATACTAATTCTCGTATAGATTCTTCCCTTCCATTTTCACAAAAATATTTATAAGAAATGTATACTAAGGTTCATATTGTTACATTACAAAATGTATGTGTTAGTTTAATTTATTCAAGAATTATTCCATCTAATTTTTTTATTATATGTTTTCTAATCTCACCTACACCATTTTTCAATGGAGTTCATACTACTGAAACATGTAACCTTATCCCATCTTTCTTGAGATAATCATATACTTGGATGTTTATGAATTGTATACCATTATTGGTTAAAACATCATAATTTTCAATCCAATAATACATTCAACATTCATTTGATAATTATTTATTATGATGAACACCATATACATGTTAAAAATCGTAAATTTTGTTTCCAAAATTCTCAAATCATTAAAAAAACATAATACCTCTTCTTTTCAGGTGTTCTAGGTAATATATCTCAACACACATAAACATGAACCAATTCGAGAACTATATTTGAATAATTTTTTTTTTCCATATATGTCATTAATATAATAATAACCTATGAGAAAGCATCACACATATAAGTATGGTAATGTAATAGCTCAAGTAGATCTCTAGGTACATCACATATCAACAAACAATCCAATGATGTTTGGCACTATTAAGAAATCGATTTATCAAAGTAACTTATTTTCTTCATCTTTGGATAGAAATCACAAGTCTTCTTCTTGAAATATAAGGTAGATATTCCCATTTATTATCATTCCCTATAAAAAAACTATACTATATTTTCCCTTGATGATACAAAAGTTTTTGGAAAATCATATTGAATTACATGGGTCACACAGTTGAAGAACACTCAAAAAGTTATGAATGAGAACATCAATAACTAAGTCGTCAGTTTATCTCATATCAATGCCCCAAATTAGACTTTCCTATGATAGGAATCCATATGGATTCATAATTTCAAAATTTTAAACACCATAATTGTCATATATTCTTCAAATGAAATGATATTATTTAGCATAATATTAGACGTGCATCCAGTGTTAAGAATCCATATAGTAGTATAATCTAATTATTCATTTAAAATATCTTCCACCAATTCATACTAATCTATTTTTTTATCATTGTTTTCAACATCAATCCACTTTTGGAATCATATTCATGATTGTACTTAGAGTCTGATAGACTATCTTCATCCAGACAATATAAAAATTTATTTTTCATTTTCAAATAATCCGAGGATTCCTGGAACTAATTATTACGACAATTTTGTGTCTTATTTAGGTCATTCATCTATATATATAATAATAAATACATTTACATGTGTCTAATTCTATCATACAAGAATAATTGACCATCAAAATAATACATGTAATATTGAAAAATTGGTGTGTTACTTTATTGAACTTGTAGCATTCGACAACTATTGCCAATGAAATAGTAATTTTGAGAAGGTGACATATTTCCTCAATAATAACACCTGATATGAGGTACATTCATGTGAATCGTTTCTTCAATACCTACTCTTCCATGTGTTTTCTAAATCTTAAATTTTTTATTAATTTAATAATTAATCATCAACCTTAATGAATGTGATTATTTTCTAAATCCAACAATCACTACATTCTATTTCTGACCATAACTAATTATATATTTATTATTATGTTGTTTTATTTTCATTTCCATACATTCCCTTGACTACTATGATGGAACTCCAAACTCCAATTTCCCATTATCTGTCACCTGTTCCACCTATTTTTCAAATATCATCTCAGAGTCAATATTTTCTCTTGATCATTTAATTTTATTTCTAGTTTGAAAAACTCATCTTCAATTTCCTCAATAAATTTAATATCGTCAATAGATATATTAGTAAAACTATTTGTAACCTCAATATTTTCTTTATATTTGAGCTTGTACTAAATTAATCACTCTATCTTTTATTGAATTTCATATATGATACTTTAATTTTTAGGCTTCATCACATACATCCCTTCTTACTAATGTTTTATGTGTATATTTTTAATTGTGAAATACTCTTTTAGATTTATATTTGATAATCATTAAACATCTATTTACTCAAAAGAAGAATCAAATTCAACCTAAAGGTCAACTCATCCATTGACATATCCTTAATCATTGTCCATGTATTTCCTCATTTTATAAATTTATGAATACTACATCTACAACATTTTCACAATGATCTTTATATTATTCAATATCTTCTTCTTTATATTTTTCTAAACTATAATTTTCTTATAAATTTAGATTCTAATTTGTTAAGAAATTTCACTTGGTATTTTTTCCCTTTTGAAATTAGTTGAATATTTATTCATAGGAGTTTCATCATCATTCTCATCATCATCATGAAATTTATTTGGAAACTTCATAGAATTATATGTAACCTTTCTGCAATGAAACCCTGCAATATGAAGATTCCTACTATGATTTTATTTTACCCTTTTAATATTTTAAGAATGGAATGAAATAACCTCATCGATAATGTGATCTTCCTAACCATATTCTATAGAGATCTTCTTTATTCCCCTAAATGATACTTTTATAGATTTCTTTTTTTATTACCTCATTATCATCACTTTTAAATTCACATTCGATTAGAGTACATTGTAGGCTAACCAACGTCCTCTCTTTTATATATTTATCATCTAGTATGAAATCTGTTACATTGAACCATAGGGGTTGTCTTTTAAATATTCACATAAGGATATTTACATATTCAATAATTTAGCTAATATTATGCATCTCTTCCACAAATACATTCACCCAATCATAGAATTCATCCAAAGACTAGTTAGGGTGCATTCTCATGTCTTCAGTTTTTATCAAAAAGAAAACATGAGATATATGTTCTCAAAATTTTAATTCACCTTCATAGATATTTATTATCATTTTCGAAATATCATGTGATTACATACATGATATCTTCTTTATGTAGACCAAGTTTGTTAAGAATCCATATAATGCATTGATTCTTATGGAATTGACAACCAATTCTCATTGAAAAACTTTTTACAATTTTTCATTGTCCATTATAGTTGAAATCATTTCTATAAAATCATTAAAAAAGTCCATAACCAATGATCATAAGTAGTTATTCACCTTATTCTCATATAGATGAAATAATTTCCATCGATGATCACATCCAATTTTTGATTAAAAACATCGATTACATATTATGAGATAGAAACTCAAAATTTAACCCTTTTCTATGATTCTAATTTTTATACCAACTATGTTAAATAACATGAGATGGGTGGGGGTGTGAATCATGATATGAGAGATTAAAACATCAATACCATTTTCACATTAAATATCATTATAAAATATCACTTCACTATACTTCCTATAGTATAGAATAGCTTGAAATAAATACATGGAGGTGAAAAATAAAATTACATTTTTTTCATCAATAGGCTTTGTTCGAGGAGTATACAAAGAAAATGTGCCAATGTCACAAATACAATAAAGTGAACTACTATTACAAGGTTCCAGAATGAATCAATGTCTCATTCATTCTACAACCAATCACAAATCTAAATATCACTAGTTTCTAAACTAACATGTGTGTCGTACTACTTAATAATATTATTTTATTGACCGAAATCACCATATAATAGTTTGAGACATATTTGAGTGTTCCTTGAATCACTATTTTCACCCTGTAGATGAAATCCCATTAACGACATAGTGATTTCTATTCGGAGAGACCCTCCATGAATTTTTTTTGTTCTTGAATTTCATTAAACCCATTATATAATCCATTGAAGAACATATAACAATTTCTCCATGAATTGATTTTATATCAAATAAGAATGACACCTTGTGAACCACAACTCCTTTATGAGGTACAATGCACCAAAAACTGAACAACTTTTCCATATGAACATACATCAATCTAAGCTCCTTCAGGATTTTTTTGGACTTATTCATATTATTCTAGTTATAATACTTTATAATTTCTATATCTATTGTTTATAAATTTATTTGGGTTACATTAAAATTTTAAACAAACAAGAAACCCCTATAACAAAAATTAGTTTTCACTCTATTATGAAGTAGTCTTAACCATGATTTGAACCTTATATTTTGTTAAAATATCATAAAACTCAATTGTGGTGTATTTTGAAACACTAAATCCTCAAAAATTATGAACACCCTTTAAAGAGGCCTCTAACTAACTGAATTTTACCACAAACAGTTAGAACCCTTTCAGGTGGCCTCTAAATCACAACCATTAACTACAAACAATGAACACCCCTTTTTTATTTTTATTTCATTTTTATCAATGTTCTTGAATCTCATTTTATAATTTTTATTTGTTGTTTGTAATACTATCCTTTCAATTTGAATAAAAAATATCTTATATGGTCAACATGCGTAGGACTAAAAATCACCAGGAACTACATCATGTTATATATAGTTCAGAAATTTTCTAGTATAATAATCCTTCATTCGCCATAATTCAAATCCAAATTTTCAAGAGAAAAAATATTCGAATCACTAGGAAACTGCATCCCTTTAAAAACACCATTTCAGTAGAAAATCTGTTGGAACATTTTGAAATTTATTATTTATCAGTATCAACCATCATAAAAAAACTAAAATGAAGCATTAAGGGATTTATAGCCAGTAAAAACATTATAAAATATTCTAAATATTTTCCCAATTACATGGAAAAATAATTCCATTAATCAGGCATGCATACACACATGCATCAACATGATGAATCTTGATTTCACACATGGAATGTGGTACTTAATGACTATTCTCCAGTCAAATTTGATGGTGTTACTTCATGACCATTATCTATCCCATTTTGAAATGAGAACATTCCAAAATAGTTATACCCCCTCAATGACATGAAATACTTATTTGAAAACAACCCTTTTGGAAGAACATCAAATAAAAATTCTACAAATCAATTTAACGATGGATTTATCACACGATGTAATAACAATTAAGTTAATAACAAGTAATAAAGATCCAAAAATAGTAGTGTGATAGATAATTCACATACATAATTTTAATGGGAATGAAATATCAAAAAATATTCCATATAATAGACTTATTCCTTTCGATATTCTATAAATTATTCTACTTAATCCCAATTGGTCTAAAAGCAGTAGATTTCTTTAATCAAAGTTACCTAAAAACTTCTTACAGTTACCGAAGAAGTCCTGAAGAAAAATAAAATAAATGCATGATGATTTATAAACATAGTAAAAATAAAAAATGTTTGATCTTGTTTGATTATTAATGTGAATTTGTAATTAACATCATTAATTTCAAAAGATCCACTGAAATACTCATCATCTTTTATATTTTATAAGGATACACAATTAACGTCATTAACCATTTTTACACTGTGAACCATCTCAGCTGAACACCACGTGAAACTACTAAAACAATGTTGGAAATTCAGGGAATTTTACCAACAAAATTAACATCGTGAATCTGAAATTCATGAAGATAACATTTCATACAACATTATTGGAAACCAGACTCCCAATTCTTCTCCACTTATTGGTGGTACAACAGTAGGATGGGGAGGTTATGGCCATGGTAACTTCATGGGATATACTAATACAGTATGAAGAAGATATTTCAGAGACTGTGCTAACCATACATGCTTCCCTGGGGATGTGTAAAGGATGAATGAACGGTCGAATGAAGTGGACACAAATGAGGATCACGGAATGTGGATATTTAAACAACAGTTAATATTGGTTAGGGGCTTCAAGAACAAGAATATTTATGTGGATGAGTTCTTGAAAATGTGGGACAATATTTCCTCTCAATTTTATGATATTATCAGTGAGGACTTTGGAAGAAAGGTAAAAGCTATATCTGGGAAATTATACAAGGGGATTGTTTCCAATAGGTTTAAGCTAATTTCTAGTGGTCTTACTACTTGATATAGTTTATAATTGATGGGTTATTATAGAATATTGTACACTTCCATAATAAAATAGTATTTTAATAAAAAAATTAGTTTGGTGTTTCACCTCTTACAATACCCAACACTTTTCATAACTCTAATGAAAGAAAAATGTAATTCAATGGTGAACTTTAAAACATAGGTGATACATGAAGTCAAAAATATTCATTTCTACAAAATAATGTTTCTCTCTTGTTAAACCTCGAATATTATACAATATAGAAGTAGTAAGTTTGCATGGTGTACTATATTGTATTATGTCTGGAAAAGATAAATGGTTAACCTTAATGTTCTGGTTATGTCTTTATCAAGATCATGATTTAGATTTCTGTTTTAGTTTTGTTATCATCCTTATAAAAATATTCATTATTAAAGAACCATTAAAACCCTAGATGATATTTTGAGGACTTATTCTATAAATTTTGAAGGTGGTTGATGTCAACACCTTCCTCAAGTGATGTTTTCTTAAAAAATAGTTTTCACATGAGAATTAAGATGGATCATTAATACGACCTCTAAATAATTAAGTTTAGAACTCTATTGTGTATGTATAATGTTAAATAATGGAAGATATTGGGAACTAAGATAATAGAGAAAATGGATGAGAAGTATATAAAAATTTAATTTCACATCAAAGAAACCCATAATCAATGGAATATTTATGTTGAATGTCATCGATGAAATATATAATTCAATGTTGGTGAAAAATTATTTCTCGTAATTTTAGTCTGGGATAACATTATGAGATATACACCTAAGGGAAATATGAGACCAATGTATTTTGGCCTATTCAAGTGTCTTGATTTCATCAAATGATAACTTATTTATTGGAAGTTCCTTCAAACCATTCTTGAGTTCATGATTTGTTCCATGTATCTTTATAGAGGAAGTATATACCAGATCATTCACATATATTGAACATAGAGGTTGTTACACCATACCATGATATTTAAAATAAAAAAAAAATATAAATCATGGATCAAAGAGATAAACTGCTAAAAAAAATACTACTTTCATTGATAATGATCTCTAGGGGAATCAAAAATTCAAAAAAGCTACTCAAGAACCTGAGGATATCATGTTCTAGAAGTATCCTCGGTTGATTATTTCATAGTGATATAATTTAAAAGGTGAAATTCAATACATTGGGGGAATAATGTTACACCGTGTTATTTTAGGATATATTTATTTTCATATAAATTTTAGTTCATTGATAACATTCAATACACACAAACTCAAGTCTAAATGGACATCAATATAATATAAAATTATAAAATTACTGTTAAATTTTATGGGTAAATAATAATAAAAACAGTTTCAAAATAATGTGAAAATTTTATAGATAAAAGATATATATTGATAAATAAATATTTAATTTTTATATTCATTATTTATAGGCAAAAAATATGCATATTTGAAAAAAAAAATCATTATTTTTCAAGAAAAACAATATAATTACAAGTTTTCATATTTAGAAACATTATTTGAAAAAAAAATTCATTATTTTTTTACTTATCATGTCAATTTTATTTTTGAAATAATTTTTTTATAATTTTTGTAAAAGAATGATCTTCCTTGTAATAGTTAAATTAATGATATTTAATGAAAAAAGTATTTTCTATTAAAAAATATTCAACGTACAATTATTTCTGAATATGGATTTGAAATAAAAATTGTATCCTTAATATTATTAATTGTATAATTATGGTCATTAAAATTAATTTTATGTTTGATTTTGGAATAAAAACATCTGATACTTCTCTAATTCTTGGGGGAATTTTTTTTAATTTATTTTTTTATGTAAATTTGAAAATTAATTTATTTAACTTATTGAAATTGAATCTTGAAAAATGGATTCAACATTTGGAATCATGAGTTCTGAATACAGTAATGAAGTCACTTTTATTGATTAATAATATGAATAACAACTATACTAAAAATTTTATTATTGTAAAATGAATATGGGTTAATTAGTGTTAAAACTAATGTGATAAATCATCAAGTTAATTAAAAAACATTTTTTTATTTAATTTCATAAGTATTCTTTACCTACAATAATCAAAACATCGAAAATATTAATAAAGAACCATAACAAACAAAAAAATGAAATTACATAAAAACTAATGAATATTCATTACATAATATGAAAAAGCCATGATATGACCATATAGGTATAATGTATTTTGAAACTGGGAAACATAAACAATTGGTTGAAAAGACATGTTCATTGTATGCCACTTATTTTTTTCATAACTGGACTCCTTTTTAAAATATCATACCTAATACCCATATTCAAGACCTGGAGAAATGAATCATATGAAATGGAGATCAATGACTATCATTAAGGGTAAACATGGGAGATGTCAATCATATCATAATAACAACACATAAGAACAGAACATTGGAAAATATTATCCATCTTAGGAAAGATCATGGTATCATACCATGGGATAAATCATAAAAGTTCCTAAGAATCATTAAACGTATTCACAAAACTCAAAACATAAGACATAAAATTTGGTGGAATACACATAAGAATTGAAAAACATTTAATATTTCTCATGGCTCATTTACAATACCATCGTTGTAGAAAGAGTCCATTACTGAACAGAGTTCACCCCTCTGTCCACCCCTGTAGTACTAAACTGAGAACATTTCTCATTCCATCCATATCTATCTCATGAGATAAAAATATTTTCCTAATGGATTAGAGGGTTATATATGTCCCACGCATCTGATAATTTATTCATTCTTATGTGTACCACAATAAGATAAATAAATCATCTTAACCCAAGGAATACAATGAATTTTCTAAGCATTATTCCACTATAAGGTAATCCATATAAAACAAATGGATTTAGTAAATATCATTCCATCATAAACACAATAAAACCAAAAGAAAAATACGGATATTATACTTGAAACATAACCACAATAAGAAATTCTATCCTATATGAAATATAATTTTGACATAACATTTTAAATTGATTCTTATGGAAAATATCCTTTCTTCTTAAAAAATGATTCCTTTCAAAAATAATTTTGCATTAGGGAAAAAATTTATTTATATAAAAATAAAAATGAAATTGTGTAGAAGAATATTCCTAGAATTAAGGTGTTATAAAACTTTAAAAATCCATTCATGCCAAATAGGATATAAAACATTAACCTCATATTTTCACAAAAAAATTCAAAAAAGTAACTCAATCAAAAATGAAAAAATATTCCTTTCATAAGATTTAATAAAAAATCACAAAATTTAAATTTATATTTAAATAATATAAGAATAATAGAAATAATTATACATATATTGGAAACATGGATGGGTATGATAAATATACACCTGTAAATTCTTACAAATAAACAATCTCGAATAATAATGAGATTACTAAATTATCCCTTGCCTTAGGTCTGAATTCCATTGTATGTATCCAAGCCTCTTGTATAATGAATTATATAGTTTCATTTAATTATTTCAGAGTCATAGTCAATATAATTATATCATATATGATCATATTATCTCTATTCTATAGTAACATTATTACAAGTTGATCAGGTGTTAAATTCATTATTTTTATGCATGTTTTGTCGGATAAGTTCTTGTTCATAAAATTAAGTTATATTTATATCATATAAATAACTGTATTAGTATATTATATTTTATATTTATTAATTCCATTCATTTATATAATAATTCTTTAATTAATATCATTTAGAATTGATCACATCGCATCATGGAGACGACACGTATAAGGCCCCATCCTTAAACCTTACTTAATCTTGAGTTATTACAAGATTACAACTTGAGGATATTTTCAGGTTTAGAGTTTTAGAGAATTAGATCATAAAACTTGCATTACATTCCACATATAAACAAAGTGGTTACATAAGGATAGTATTCTTAATTTCCATCAATGGAAACATATTTAAAATAAAACATTGATTATTTCTTGACACTTATTTGACTCTATCATCATATCATGTACCCTTCCCTTGACCTGTGAAAAACATTTCAAAAAAACTTGGGATGAGTATAAAAAGCTCAGTAAGGGATATAAAAATATGGAAAGGAAACATGGGTACATATATACATAATAATGAGATCATACTTTACCCATAAAACATAATCACTTTAACATACCTCATCAAATCATTAATAAATCATAGAAATCATAATACATAAAGGTAACTTTAGGCATTCATAACATTCTTACATAGGGAGTAACCCTCTTGGTTACGTTTGGAATACCCATCACAGTATATTCCCTAAATCTCTTCAGAGAAACCTTAACGTTTCACTCCTTCGCGTTACCCAATGCATTGGAGAGCCATATCGGGATCACCCGCCCTTAGTTTATTACGGAACCACCCATCTTCATAATAATGCCCAAGAACCTCAACATAATTCGTATCACATAAAACATGCATAAAGGAAACATAACATTTCCACCTTTCAATCACAATATATCAATACAACACATTGATATAAAAACATTATGAAAACAATTTTCAATACCAAAATAAAAGAAAAGTAAAACATGTTATTTATTTTTCTTTTAAAAACAAGGTATGGCTTGTAGAGGAAGCCGAAACATAAATAACGGTCACGACGGCGGAGAAGTCGTTGTCGCCGCATACGTACGACAAAAAAATTCCCTTTTGTCGTTTAGTAAAACGCTTCGTATAGAAAAGATTCCTTTTGAATAAATGTAAAGTTCAAAGGGGTTTATACACCGTATAAAAGAAGGTTGTGTATAAAACAAAATATGCCTCAATGAAAGGAGATTGAGACGAAGTCCCATACCCCAGGTCCGAATTAACTCGATCTTTCGTTAATGTCCTAAATAATAAACTTGAGTTAATTTATACTTCTTTAAGAACCTTTTTCAAGTTCATTATTCCTTTTATACCATGTTATTAACATCATGTAATCATTTACGTTAATAATGTTCATTTTGTCGGTATTTGGTTCTTAAGTCAAAAATAGACTTCTTACACTTACATGTTGTTAATTTGGTCAAAGGTTAGTTATATACAGAATGATATTAATGATTTGGATAACATATATATCATATATATTCAGCATATACATGTATTTATAATATTACATCACATTTAGAGGTAAGAAAATGAACTGCACTATTCATGGAGACGGTAAGCCGTACGTACGCATGAACGCTACTTCCATTTCTATTTCGTATTTTCTGGAATGGAATCATAATTATATAAGAGTATATTATAATTCCAGTATAATAACATATATAATATCATTAACTTTATCCTTTACACATCCCACATATGGTATTAACGAATCAAATCACTTTCAGGGGGTGGTAGTCCACACTTCCTAAAATGAAGATATCATGTTTACCCATAATGGAAAAAAGAACGGTATGCCATAAATGAAAAATACAGAATCTTAAGGAAAGAATAAACATATTATATATCATATATAAAAATAGTGACATCATAATGGCCACCTTTTAAGGTGTTAAATGAGTATTGAACAATCATCGTTTCGGGAGGCAGAATTTCGCCATCCATGGAAACCGAATGTTCTTTAACCATTTGATGTACTTGTGTGAGAGTGTAGCCTGAATAAATCTTATATCAACATCCTAGTATATTTAAGATACTGGTTTTGTTACAAAAGAAGTAAATAAAAAGAGTTTAGGTGGTTGAAGAAGCAAAATAAAACAAAAGAACTCAAAAGAAGACATTACCTTAAAATCGTGTAACTCTCTTTGGTTGGAGCTAAAAGGCTTCTTTGGGAAGAATTCTACCCAAATTGAGGCTTCAAGGAGTAAGATAGCGAAGTGGAGAGACAAAATGGGCAGGTGTTGGCGGAGACAAAGGCTTTGGGAGTGTGGGTAATGAGGTAGAGGTGGGGGCCTTTTATAAGAGGAGAGGAGGGGCACTCTTGGAAAGTAAAGATAAGTTACTTTATTTTAAAAAGCGTTTCGGATCCAAAAGGTCCCACATTGATATAATTCTAGGATAATGTGACAAGGGTTCTAAATCCACTCATCCAATTGGTTTTGGCCATGTGTAGGTTTTAGATTTTACATTAACTTTCCATTTTATTTAAATCGTTAAATAATGAGGTCATCGCTGCATCATCATGATGTCATAAATAATTTAATTTATTTAAAGTCTAAAAATTATAAAAGAAATACTATGATGTAGGAAATAGTTTTAGCTTTCCAATGACTATTTATAATCAAAAATCGGATCATTATAACCCCATGTAATAATTGTTTTCGTAAAACATTTTATGTCTGTGTCATTTTTACTTTTACATTAAATAAAAAGTTATTTATGTCATTTCCCAAACAAAGTGGCTCCATGGGGTCCCCAAGTTGACCCATGGATTTTATTGGTCGGCCATTACACAACCAATGAGGGTAGGACATGTTTCAAGCTCATCTCATTTTATTAAAGCATTATTTTTACCTTAAACTACATTAATTACCACTAATCGTGATTAAAAACGTAATAAGTTACTATTCACCAAAAAGTTATTTTAATCTCATTGAACCACATTTTACTTTTTAATGAAAACCATGTATGTCGGATTTTTGAAATTGAAAACACAATTATGGAAAAATTTCATTTAAACGGAAAATCAGTTATTATAAGTACCACTTAGTGGTTTCACTATTCATCAAAAATTGAGGTTTTTCAGAAAATTACCAAAAATTAACCCTAAGCTATATTTGATATTCCGAATTCAAAAATGAAGTATATTTTTAAAAATTAAAAACATATAATTCACATTAATTAATTTTATAATTAATTCCTGTTGTCATTACAAATAGCATGTTTTTATGAAACAATAAGTATCAAAAGATTGACACCAGTTTAAGTCTAATTTCAACGTGAAATTGATTCCAATGACCACCATTGGATTAAATGGTAAAAATATATTCAGATTACACATTAAGACCAATTCAAAAGATAATATAATCATATAAATAAATTAGATTAAAAAGATGTTTTGAATTAAAATACAACATTTTACACTATTCATTAAAAAATGAACGTTATCAGAAAGATACCAAAAATTTACACAAAGTAAATTTTGATGTCCCGATTCTAAAGAAGAATTTTATTTTTTCAAATATAACACATAAAATTTTCAAAAAGTGTATTTAAATGAGGTTCTCATCAAAAGGCGGTTAATCGACCTTTTAAAGTATATTAGAATGTTTACGCTTAAAATTGGATCCATTCACATTTTTAATCCTCTAAAATTTATTGTAAAAAGTAAAAATATTTGGCAAACATATATAATCATTTGGTAGTTAGTTCTTTTCATTCCCGCCATTACAATGGCTAGGCGTTAACTACCATTTAAAATAATATTATTTTATTATTAGAGTGCAACGTAAGATTCCCAAGAAACTCATTGTTGCGTATTGGGTACGCCATCGAGCATTGCATCCCCTTTAAAGTAATATTAATATTTGATTCAAAAATATGGATAAATATAAATATGTTATATTATTTATTTACCCGGGGTGTTACATCCTTCCCCCTTTTGGGAATTGCGTCCTCTCAATTTTAAAATTGGGCTTGGAAACATCCTTGAAATCCCTACATCGGAAAAGGAGTAAATTAAACAATCACTTTAAAAGAAAGAAAGGGGAGTATAGAGGTCACTCGATATAACCCATACTATGATTCCATGTAAGAAAACATGGACATGGAGGGTAAAACCAGGGGTTATGTTCTGAGGGAGAGTGATAGAAAACATGTTTAGGAGAAAGTTAACCACAATAAAATCACAAACTTGTGATGGGTTAAATGGTATTCTATTCCACAGTAGGAAAAGTTAATAGGAAAAATTTTTCTTTTAAGTTACTTTTCATTGAGGAATTTATTTTTGATCTTAAGGAAACATACTTACTTGTCATGTTGACTTTCAACTCTTTCTAGGTTTCTTACACAAACTCATAATAGCATACCTTGATCATGGCGTCCACTCAGTTTCATGGTCATCTTGTTCACGTATGTAGAAGTCACATGCATTACAAAAATGAATTATAGATCCTTCAAAATCATTTGCTTCCTCCATCCAAATACACCTCGTACAACATGGGTCATATGGGTGTTCACAGAAAAACAGTTTTGGAAAATAATCATGTATGACATATAATTCCAAAACATCTAATAAAACATGATTTCTATAAAATAGTCGGACCGAAATTGAGTTGAAACATTCTATTATTGGTCCTTTTAAAATACCATATATATGTGATGTGAGACTATATTTTAAAAGAAAATATAAATAGGTTGCACAAGGGTCTCCTTCCTCAGCACCATTTTTAAAATCATAATATGCTTCAAATTCTTGTGATAAGGTAAAATATTTGAAAATACCTTGATAATATTTACCTTTCTTGAAAATATGAGAATATTGTGAAAATAGTATTTGTCTAAAAACAAACCATGATCCACGATGATAACGAGGTATAGAGGAGGTGTTTGATATCTCAAACATCTGCTTGCAAGTGAGTTTTATGCTAGAAAAAGTTTCACAATCATCCGAAGATGACTTTGCAATAATTATTGCAGGCATGTCATCAGGAAGAGATTGGAATGTCGTTTGAGATCCTTCTCCTTCCATTCGTAACTGACTTTACTTGACCTGAAAAAAAAGTTATAAAATAAGGATTTAACTGAAATAATAGATATAGGGACTAATCATGTGTCTCACAAGAACCCCTAATCCCTAAAGTTGTCTAAACCAACCTTTGATACCAACTATAAGGCCCCAGCCTTAAACCTTACTTAATCATGAGTTATTACAAGATTACACCTTGAGGATCTTTTCAGGTTTAGAGTTTTAGAGAATTAGATCATAAAACATGCATTACATTCCACATATAAACAAAGTGGTTACATTAAGATAGTATTCTTCATTCCCATCAATGGAAACATATTTAAAATAAAACATGGATTATTTCTTGACAATTCTTTGACACTATCATCATATCATGTACACTTCCCTTGACCTGTGAAAAACATTTCAAAAAAACTTTGGATGAGCATAAAAAGCTCAGTAAGGGATATAAAAATATGGAAAGGAAACATGGGTACATATATACAAAATAATGAGATCATACTTTAACCATATAACATAAGAACTTTAAAATACCTCATCAAATCATGAATAAATCATAGAAATCATAAGACATAAAGGTAACCTG
This sequence comes from Viscum album, assembly GCA_963277665.1. Taxonomy (NCBI): domain Eukaryota; kingdom Viridiplantae; phylum Streptophyta; class Magnoliopsida; order Santalales; family Viscaceae; genus Viscum; species Viscum album. Next base: position 1,787,787,086 of record OY728142.1, read on the forward strand.
AGGCATTCATAACATTCTTACGTAGGGAGTAACCCTCTTGGTTACGTTTGGAATACCCATCACAGTATATTCCCTAAATCTCTTCGGATAAACCTTAACGTTTCACTCATTCGCATTACCCAATGCATTGGAGAGCTATATCGGGCTCACCCGCCCTTAGTTTATCACGGAACCACCCGTCTTCATAATAATGCCCAAGAACCTCAACATAATTTGTATCACAAAAAACATGCATAAAGGAAACATAACATTTCCACCTTTCAATCACAATATATTAATACAACACATTGATATAAAAACGTTATGAAAACAATTTTCAATACCAAAATAAAAGAAAAGTAAAACATGGTATTTAGTTTTCTTTTAAAAACAAGGTATGGCTTGTAGATGAAGCCTAAACTCAAATAACGGTCACGACGGCGGAGAAGTCGTTGTCGCCGCATACGTATGACACAAACATTCCCTTTTGTCGTTTAGTAAAACGCTTCATATAAAAAAGATTCCTTTTGAATAAACGTAAAATTAAAAGTGGTTTATACACTGTATAAAAAAAGGTTGTGTATAAAACAAAATATGCCTCAATGAAAGGAGATTGATACGAAGTCCCATACCTCGGGTCCGACTTGACTCGATCGTTCTTTAATATCCTGAATAAAAAACTTGAGTTAATTTCTACTTCATTGAGAACCTTTTTCAAGTTCATTATTCCTTTTATACCATGTTATGAACATCATGTAATCATTTAAGTTAATAATGTTCATTTTGTCGGTATTTGGTTCTTAAGTCAAAAATAGACTTCTTACACCTACATGTTGTTAATTTGGTCAAAGGTTCGTTATATCCAGAATGATATTAATGATTTGGATAACATATATATCATATATATTCAGAATATACATGTATTTATAATATTACATCACATTTAGAGGTAAGAAAAAGAAATGCACCGTTCATGGAGACGGTAAGCCGTACGTACGCATGAACGCTACTTCCATTTCTATTTCGTATTTTCTGGAATGGAATCCTAATGATATAAGATTATATTATAATTATAGTATACTAACATATATAATATCATTATCTTTATCATTTACACATCCCACATATGGTATTAACGAATCAAATCACTTTCAGGGGGCGGTAGTCCGCACATCCTAAAATGAAGATATCGTGTTTACCCATAATGGAAACAATAACGGTATGCCATAAATAAAATATATAGAAGCTTAAGGAAAGAATAAACATATTATATATCATATATAAAAATAGTTACATCATAATGTCCACCTTTTATGGTGTTAAATGAGTATTGAACAATCATCGTTTCGGGAGGCAAAATTTTGCCATCCACGGAAACCGTATGATCTTTAACCATTTGATGTACTTCTGTGAGAGTGTAGCTCGAATAAATCTTATAACAACATCCTAGTATATTGAAGATATTGGTGTTGTTACAAAATAAGTAAATAAAAAGAGTTTTGTGGGTTGGAGACGCAAAATAAAACAAAAGGACTCAAAAAAAGACATTACCTTAAAATCGGGTAACTCCCTTTGGTTTGAGCTCAAAGGCTTCCTTGGGAAGACTTCTGCCCATAGTGAGGCTTCAAGGAGTAAGAGAGGAAAGTGGAGAGACAAAATGGGAAGGGGTTGGCCGAGCCAAAATCTTTGGTAGTGTGGTTAATGAGGTAGAGGTGGGGGCCTTTTATAAGAGGAGAGGAGGGTCACTCTTGGAAAGTAAAGATAAGTTACTTTATTTTAAAAAGAGTTTCGGATCCAAAAGGTCCCACATTGATATAATTCGAGGATAATTTGATAAGGATTCGAAATCCACTCATCCAATTGGTTTTTGCCATGTGTAGGTTTTATATTTTACATTAAATTTCCATTTTATTTAAATCGTTAAATAATGAGGTCATCGCTGCATCATCATGATGTCATAAATAATTTAATTTATTTAAAGTATAAAAATTATAAAAGAAATACTATGATGTAGGAAATATTTTTATATTTCCAATTACTATTTATAATTAAAAATATGATCTTTATAACCCCATGTAATAATTGTTTTCGTAAAACATATTACGTTTGTGTCATTTTTACTTTTACATTAAATAAAAAGTTATTTATGTCATTTCCCAACCAAAGTGGCTCCATGGGGACCCCAAGTTGACCCATATCTTATCTTGGTCGGTCATGACACATAAAATGAGGGTATGACATGTGTCAATCTCATCTCATTTTATTAAATCATTATTTTTACCTTAATTACACTAATTACCACTAATTGCGATTAAAAACATAATAAGTTACTATTCACCAAAAAATTATTTTAATCTCATTGAACCACATTTTACTTCTTAATTAAAACCATGTATGTAGGATTTTTTAAATTCAAAACACAATGATGGAAAATTTTCATTTAATCGGAAAATCAGTTTTTATAAGTACCACTTAGTGGTTTCACTATTCATCAAAAATTGATGTTTTTCAGAAAAATAACAAAAATTCACCCTAAGATATATTTGATATTCCGAATTTTAAAATGAAGTCTATTTTACAAAATTCAAAACATATAAGTCACATTAATTAATTTAATAATTAATTCCCACTGTCATTACAAATAGCGTGTTTTTATGAAACAATAAGTATCAAAAGATTGACACCAGTTTAAGTCTAATTTTAAAGTGAAATTGATTCCAATGACCTCCATTGGATTAAATGGTAAAAATATATTCAGATTACACATTAAGACCAATTCAAAAAATAATCTAATCATATAAATAATTTATATTAAATAGAGGTTTTGAATTAAAATAAAACATTTTACACTATTCATTAAAAAATGAACTTTATTGGAAAGATAACAAAAATTTACACAAAGTAAATTTTTGATGTCCCAATTCTAAAGAAGAATTTTATTTTGTCAAATATAACACATAAAATTGTCAAAAAGTGGATTTAAAAGAGGGTCCCTATCAAAAGGCAGTTAATCGACCTTTTAAAGAATATTAGAATGTTTATGCTTAAAATTCTATTCATTCGCATTTTTAATCCTCTAACATTTATTGTAAAAAGTAAAAAAATTTGACAAAAATATATAATCATTTGGTAGTTAGTTATGTTCATTCCCGCCATTACAACGGCTAGGCGTTAACTACCATTTAAAATAATATTATTTTATTATTAGAGTGCAACGTAAGATTCCCAAAAAACTCGTTGTTGCGTATTGGGTACGCCATCGAGATTTGAATCCCCTTTAAAGTAATATTAATATTTGATTCACAAATATGGATAAATATAAAGATGTTATATTCTTTATTTACCCGGGGTGTTACAACGTGTCATACGTACGCACGAGCAATGATATCATTCCCATAATTGATTAATGGTATTGATGAGGATGTTGTATAATAATTCAGAAACAATATCTTGTTATAATAATCACATATATTTATTATTTATATCGTTATACATATCCAAGTTAGGTGGTGGTGAAAAACAGATTACCCCACGGAGTGGAGACAGTAAGCCGTATCTACGCAGGTGGGGTGATTTAATTTTTCGTAGGATGGATAGTAGATGAAATATGTTTATTTAATTATAATAATAATATATATGTGTATATGTGATACTGATGCTATTATTTTTTAATTAAAAAACTCATGTAGAGGAAGTATAATAAGAAATAATATTGAAGGAATCACTAGAGGATATTATCTCTTATTCAATGTTCTCCCAATAAATATCCTCTTAATGAACTAGAGTTGGTCTATTAATAATACAATGACCTCTAAAATATGACTAGGGATGTTGATAAAGGAAACAGTTATGGTATGGTTGAGCCTGAAGTCCCAAAATTATGTGATGTGGTGAGGGAGGAAGTTCCCTTTTATAATTGAGGAGAGGGGTACTTTTCAGATCTCCAAAAATAACAATTTATAATAAAATGAAACCTCACACAGAAACCTCCAAAATGTCTAAATTTTTGATATTTTATTACATACAGTTTTGATCTCGTAAAAAATAAAACATTATAATTGTTTTTATATAAATATAAACTATATATGTTTAATTATTACTGAGGTATTCTATTAAATTTTTAACTTGGGTAACAAATATTTCAATATTAAATGGATAAAATTTTTATGTATTTTATTTAAATTAGACCAGTAACAAATTCCATAGGTTATTTTATTCCAAATAAAAGTTAATATATATCATTAAAAATGTTTATTGATTTGTAATTTTTTTTGAAAAACATTTTTTCGATTAAAATAAATAGTGTCGATTTTGATAATATTGAATTCATTGATTTATAAAATTTTTAGGATATCAAGATAACATAAAAAAATATCATTTAATATATTCACAGAGGTCAATGTAATCTAAAAAATTATTTTTCATATTTAACATCGCAAAATATATTTAATTTAATATATTTAATAATATTTATTTTACATTTTTGTTAAAAGTGGTTCTCCATTAAATGGTTCAAAATTAAAATTTTGAAAATAAATATGTTTGTATATGTCAAATAGTGTTTATTCATACCCTATGAAAAAATTACTATTGGAAGAACATAAAAAATAATTTATTATGTATATGATATATATATTATTAATTTCATTTAATAATATTAATTAACTCAATTTACTAATATAAAACTAAATATATAATTGATTAATATATTTTCATAAATAATTGTTAGCTAATGAATTCCTCATAAATTTTTGTACATTAGTTATAACTTTTCCTGCTAACCAAATTATAATGTAAAATGGTCATTTTATACTAAGGCCATCTCATGGTTCCTTTAAAAACATGATTGTTTTTAATGAATTCTATTAAAGAATGAAAATTATTTAAAATATTTCATAAAAACATACAAGTGTTTCACTCTACCCCCCATAAATAAAATTTTCCCCAAAAATTCATCATTTAGAGACAAAAATATGAAAATGATTCTGCCTTATCAGATCCTCAAGTTTCAACATATCTTCTTCAAATTGGTGGTTCCTCCACAAATCTTTAACCAAATGATTGGTCTTGTTTCATAGATATTTTTTTCAACGATATTGAATATCTAGTTGTTCTTCTTCATAAGAAAGGTATTTCTCCAGTGGTACATGTTCTGAGTTTAGTTCATATGAATGAATAAGTTTGTACTTTATTTTTCTGGATATATGGAACACATCATGAGATTGATAGATATTTGGTTGAATTTCTATTCGATAGTCTATTTTCCCTACAGAATATAGAATTTCAAAAGGTCTGATATATCTAGGGATCAACATACCCCTCCTTCCAAATCTCATTACCCACTTCTAGTGATATATTCATAGAAACAATATGTCACTAACATCAAACACTAGGTCTTTTCCCCATCTTTGAGAATAAAATTTTTGTCGATTGAATGATTCATGGAGCGTACTCCCGGCGACGTGATTCGTCCCTAGCTTAGGTGGTGTACGATGGCCATCATCTCTACCCCTCCCCCGCCGGGGAGGAGGGTCCACCCTTCCTCATCATAGAAGATTATCCCTTTTATTCAGTTCTCAAACTTGATTTCTTACCTCTTTCCCACAAAATATCTATTTTCCCTAAGGCCTCAGAACATCGTGATGGCTACCCTCAGCTTGTGATTTTTATTGTGGACTTCACTGATGCTTCGGCTCTCCAACATCTCACACTGGTTTCTCGAATTCCTTTGCAGTGTCCTTCAGTTGGATCATTTGATAGGTTATTTTATAATCCTAGGGACTTCAAGATCGAGCGACTATTGGAATTCAGAATAAATTACATATCATGATTCTCTTTGCAGCCATAGAGGATCTGATCCTGGCACGCTCCACATCTCCTCGATCATGCAATGGCCTTCAATTAAATCTCTTCAAATGGTCTTATGATTTTTATAAGATCCATGATGCCCCATCCATGGTGTTGTGGGTAATATTTCCTTAACTCCCTCAACCTTTCGAGAATCCCTCTATAATTTGTATTCTTGCGAACATGGTTGGATGCAAAATTTTCTCAAACTCAAGAACCAGCTCTATTTTTCATCATATATCCACAGATATTTGTGTCAAAGTAGACATTTAGAGACCTCCGGTTGAATGGGTTTGTATTATAGTAGGAGAATAATTTCATTGGAAGTAACAGATGCTGTTTGAATCGTGGATTATCTTCTGTTAAAGGTGTTCTCGCCTTGGGATATTTCCCCACTCACGCCGAAGATGAATCAGGGGTTGACAAGAGAGTCGTGAAAGTCCCTATGATACCCCATATTACTACTCATCATGATGAGTTTCAAGTATATTATACCATGGTTATGTATTCAACTTCATTAATCCCATTGAATGATGTAGCGAGGGAAGGAATTGTCTCTCGAACTGATGAAAAGGTTGTTGGTAATGTGAGCTCGGTTGAAGTGTCTCAAAAGCAGAACACGATGCTCCCTCCGGAGCCAAGAGTAATTGATATTTTTAATATATTGATAAGGGATCTAGAAGGTCCCCCAGACTTGAAAGTATATTCCACACAGATTATAGAAACGGTTGATAGGCACACTACCAGTGATCAACCCCACATGTCCTTAAATGGGGCTTACACTTCAAATACAAATGGGTCCCCAAAAGTCTTGCACCTATGCAATGGATATGCTTGCAAGAAATAGTATCAACCTTGGAGGTGGGATTCCCCTAAAATTCAGGGTATGTTCTAATTTTTTTTTAAGAGTGGGAGGTGCCAATTCATGGTACATATTAGCCGAATAACAAACTGAGCCCCTGGAGAACATTTCCCTATCTCAATTTGAACTACTATTTTGATACACTGTGTGTCGAATGAGGGGATAAATATAACAACACTTGTCCCTCAAAATCCAAGACTGATTGAGAGAGGACCTCAGTTGAAATAGGATAGTATGGTATTGTCTTGCACTACCTAAGGAGGAATAAGGGGAATAAAGGGAACAAGGACACCGAATGTCGCATTGTCACCAAGAAGTATAAATCAATGGGATATAGAGACTACTCATATCATCCTAAGACAATGGAGAAACTATCATCAAAAAGATGGAAAATGTACCGAATAGAACCTCAACCAATGGAATAAGTGTAGATTTCAAAGGCTGAGGGAACCACGAATGGTGGAAAGGAGGATCAATAAGTATAATATTATGGTTTCCTAAAGAAACATGCAGCATGGTACATGGATGTTTTGGATTATCCTCAAGATGTTGCAATTAAAAGACTGGGGTCAAAATGTGGTGATTATAATGCATCTAGTAGATTTTCGGTTATTGTAGATGGTTGTGCATCATTATGTACAATATCTATAGGCAGGGATTCCTGGTGGTACTAGAAGACAATAATATGCATCTATGGACCCCAATATGGAACTGCTTATGCATTAGAGAAAAGAAATGGGGGTAAGAAATCATTACAATTAAGTCAAAAAGGGAAGTGGATTATCAAATGATGGAAATAATAATCAATTTGGTTGTTACCAGGGATAAATTTGATTGGATAGAGATGAAATATCACATATTCATTAGAGGGTTTAACAATTGGATGATTATCAAAGAGGAGTACATGCACTATTGGGATTATCATGCATAGCACTATGAAGATTCTTTTAAGGATGGCCCAGACATCCAGGTAAATGCTATACCCTATAAATTATGTAGTGAAAATGAGTCCAAACAATTTAAAATGTTCTGTGATAAGACTTCAGTTTCTTTTGTTACCAGACCTAGTTAGATTTGAGGGTTCACACTTTCCCCATTAAAGTGTTTTAATAATAAAATGTTACATTGGAGGAGCATATCCTTTTTGTCCAATCTAACCTTTTATTATGTTTTTTTGAAAAAATTTAAAATTTTCTTACATTTAATAAACAAGATCAGGTCCTAATATCTATATTTTTCCAACTTCATCTCATAAATTTGGTGTTCAACACTTCGTTTCATATATTTCTTCACAATGAACCAATTAAATACTGGAGTTAAATCTACTATTATAAGAAAAATCCTGCAAAAGATGGCTTTGATCCCAACCACCTTTGAAATATATAGTGAAATATCTCCTCATTCATTCCTTAGTTTGAATTTTCCTTTTATATTGACCGTTTGTGTGAGGATGATAAACAGTATTGAAACTTAACTCAAAATCCATAACCTGATAAAGACATTGCAAAAATATTGAGGTAATCCTCGATTCCCCTCAGATATAATGGAATTTTGTACTCCATGCAATCTTAATACTTTCTATACATATATCATGGAAACCTAATCAAGAGAGAAAACATATCTAATAGAAATGTAGTGTGTCGAATTTGTAATACAATCAATAATAACACAAATACATTTTGCCATTTAGATATTTTTGGAAGACTAGAAATAAATCCTACAATGAATTTTTCCCATTTCCAATTTGCTATGGGTAATGGTTGTAACATCCCATTAATCTTTTGTCACATAGCCTTACCATTCAATCAAACCATGAACTCGAATACATATTCAGCAACATCTCTTTTAATTCCATCCCACCTGAAATACTTTTTCATGTCCATATACATCATTGTTATTCTGGTATGAATTGTGAATTATGAAATATGAGCCTAATAAAATATATCCTTCTCTAGTTCTGGTATAGGAGGAATACAAATCTGGTTCTTGAATCTTATTATTCTATCAAAATCAATGTCGAATTTTGGAATGTTTCTCACCTTTTTTTATAGAAATATATCATTGTTTTGTGCATCATAAATCCTCACATGTATAGATGGTTGAATATTAATTTGAGAAAGATAATATTTCTCCCATTTCATTGAAATTTTATGATCCATCCATTTTAAATCCAAAAATATTTGATCTTTTCTGATCCTCATCATGGATTGCCTAGAATGATCTTTTAGACTCAAAGCATCTACCACCATGTTTTCTTTCACAAGGTGGTAATGTATTGAGTATTTGTAATCTTTAATCAACTCCAAAAATCTTTTATGATGCATATTTAGATCCTTTTGTGTGAAAATATACTTAAAACATTTATGTTCAGTATAAATATCACACCTTTCACTAAGAATATAATTCATCCATATATTTAGTGACAAGATTTCTGTAGCTAACTCCAAATTAGGAATTGGGTAATTTTTATCATGTATTTTGAATTTTTTTGAGGAAAAATATATCACAATATCATTTTTCTTGAGAAAAAAACCCATTCTCTTTCATAGAATCATCATATTATATTAAATGAATTTTCTACTACAAGGCAATGTGAGAACATGTGCACTGGTTAACCATATTTTTATCTCTATGAAATTATGTTCACATTCCTCTATCCAAACAAACATAACTCCTTTCTATGTAAAATTGGTGAGTGGATTAGATAATCATGAAACCTATTTCACAAATAATCTATAATATTCATCCAAACAATAAACTATTTAGATCATAGTTACTGTAGGTCATCTTGGAAAACATTGAATAAATTGTTTACTAGATCCACCGATATCCTCTCTCTTGATATTATATATCCTAATGATGAATCTTTTTGAAGCCAAAATTTACACTTAGTAAATTTTTAATAAATATTATCTTTTATTATGGTCTTAATTACAATTCTTAAGTGTTATTCATTCTAATACTTTCTCTTCATATAAATAATAATATCACATATAAAGTCTACTACAAACTGATCTATATATCTTATAAATACTCTATTCATTTTATCCATGAATAGTAGGGGATTTACTAAGACCAGAATCCATCAATATAATTTCATAGTGTCCATACCATGTATGGAATGTTTCATTTGGTATATTCTAGTTTTTAACCATTAGTTGATGATATCCAAAACAAAGGTCATTCTTCGAAAAGTATTGATCTCCATGTAGTTGGTTAAATAATTCATCAATAAAGGGGATATGATATTTTTTATTGATAGTGATCTTGTTATATTATTGATAAAAAATGCAAAGTATCATTGATCCATCTTTATTCATAACAAACAGAATAGGTTCACCCCAGGGTGAGGCACTAGGCTCTAAGAATCCCTTACCAAGATTCTCTATGAAATTCTTCTTCAATTCTTTCAACTCAATTATGGACTTTGTATACAGTGTAATTGAAATGATCATATAACCCAATATGAGTTCTATTGAAAACTAACCCTTACGATTCGGTAGAAGACATGGAAATTCTTCTAGAAATACATCATCAAACTCCCATAAAATGTGTTTATTCTTAATTCAACATTTCTCCTCAATAATTTGGTATATCTAGAAGTCATTTATACGAATCAAGATCCATAACATGGAATAAATATTTATTGGACAGTCATATTCATTCATGCATCAAAAAATGATGACAGATTAATCCAGAATATGAAGTATGACTTCCCATCCATGGAACGTAATATGTGATCCATATAGACAATGATAATCCATGCCAAAAATAACATCAATTTAAACTATAAGAATTATCAATATATTTAGTGGAAGAACTTTCCCATTAACATCCACATGAGTATATTTATAAAATTTTGATGCGACTATTGTACCATTAGGAGTTTTCATAGAAAACTCATCATCTAATTGTTGATATACTATAGAGATACCCTTACAAAGTTATCTAGAAATAATATTGTGGTTAGATATAGAATCAAATAAAACATTTTCTATATTATAATGTATTTTAAGTGTACCATTCACCACTTCATTAACATACACCACATCACCGACAGTGATCGTATGTGGCATTCCTTCATCATTGTCATAAAGAGTTTTTTTGAAATATATCATTATAAATAACCCTCGGATTATAGAATTGATTGTAATAATGAACTATTTACTTTCACTTATAATATTTTAGTGTAAGAGGTGTAGTCTGTGTGGCCTTTTCTCCTTTCACATCATTAGAAATCTTTTTCCCATCACTACATTATTTATATTCCCAATAACCTTCTCTCGCACGCATAGAAAATTTTATAGTCACTTTAATACAATTTGCTCATGTTTATTTCCACACTTTGAGGATAAATGAAAAATATTCTTCTGTTTATTTTGGTATTTATATTTTCCCTTAAATTACATTTTTCTGTTGTTAAGAAACCCATAGGACAGATGGGTTAAAAAAATATACATATCAACCTTGAGAGATCATCGAATGATTTCCCTATATATATTGAAGTCCATTTTGGCTAATTTCATTCATAGACATGGTTTTAAGCCACTAATGAATCCCTAAATTTGTCTATCAGGTTGGATAATAATTCTAGATGTGTAACATGAATGTTTTGAAAAATTGTATTCATACGTTCCAACAAATTCACTGTCCTTTTTCATTATCTGATGGAACCCCTTCTTCATATTTGTTAAAAGAATAAATGGAATTAAATTATTGAAAATTAATTTCTTAAACTGATTTCATTCCATGGATTCAATTTCATCTATTTTCCACATATTCTTGATAAGTTTCTAAAATTGATCAACCTCACCTCCCGAAAGATAGGCTGCTAAGATGAATTTATCAAGATCAAAATATTATACAATTGAAAATATGTTTTTAATGGTACTGATCCATTGTTCATCTACTAATGTATTAGAAGACCCATTGAAAGAAGGTGGATGATCCCTCATGAAGTACTAAAATTAATTTTGTTCTATTTGATATTCTGTCATGATTCATAGCTTAAGAATGTTTTTGGAGCATAACAATAATATTTTCCATTACATATCTCAAAACATTTCGTTACGCATGAGAACAATCACTACATTTCCTAACACATTCATCGTTAATGTGGTTCCTCTGTGTTCCATCAATTGACGAAAAGCAAGAAGTATAGTATAAGAAACACTATTCATAATGGGGAAACCACATATTCATGAATAAACTCGAAATTTTGGACACATTATGTTTTATCCTAGTTTATTCATGATCATTTATATAACACTATGATTTTGATTTGCACGTAAATATACTCATTGTGTTCATACTATGGTTTCCTCATCCTAGCTTCCAATGTTTAGCTATACCATTCCTCTGATACCAACTATAATGACCAAACCCTTACAAACATTGTTATTATAAAAAAAGTAGAAGAATAATCACTACAAAATATAACAAATCCACGACATGTCCATATAGGTATAATGTATTTAAAAACTAGGAAACATAAACAAATATTTCATTTGACATCATAACTATCTCTCACTTATTTCATCCTAACTAGACTTATTTTTGATATATCTTACAAAACACCATTCATTAATACATGGGGAAAATACACATATTAAAGGGTGGTATTAGTTTATTATTAACAGTAAAAAGAGGGATATCAATCAAATCATAATCATAAAACACAAGAATATAACATTTAAAAATATTATCCTGCATATGAATGATCATGATTTCATTACCTCTGATAAATCATAAATGTTAATAAGAATTAATGAACGTAATCTCAAATGTCATTACATAAGAAATGATATTTTGGGGAATTCACATAATCATAGAAAATTAGTTCATATTAGTTCAGGCTCGTTACCAACACCATCATAGAGGACAGAGTCCATTAGTGAACTGAGTTCACTCCTCATTATAGCCTTGTACTACTGAACCGAGATCATTTCCCATTCCATCAATGTTTACCTCATTAGATATAAATCTTTACCGAATTAATTTGAGGGATATAGAGGTCTCACCCATCTCAAAATTAAATCATTTTCACATGTTCCACAATTTCATAAATCATTCATCATAACCTATGGAATAAAATTATATTCTTTAAAAATCACTCCACAATAAGATAGTCCATGTTAAATAACTAGATTTCATAAATTGAATTCCATCATAAATAAAATTAATCCATTGGAATAATAATCAAATTTTACATGAAACATAAAAAAAATAAATAATTTCATCTTAGATAGAAAATAATTTTGATGTAACACTTGAAATTAATTCTTGATGAAAATATCCTTTATTCATAAAAAAACATTTTATTTCTTCAAAATGTCTTGAAATTTTAAAAGAAAAATATTTATATTAAAATAAACTTGAATAGTGAATAGGATGATTCGTGGAAATATATCATTATGAAAACATTAAAATATTTTTAAATAATATAAAATACAAAACATTCCCTTTATACTTTTCCCAAAAAAGAAAAAAACTACGTCGTATTGAAAATGAAAAAGATTGCATTCCTAGAATTTAATAAAAATTAACTAATTAGTTAAATTGAATCAAAAAATTGTATAATAATTAAAATAATATTACATATTTAAGAAACATGGACATTGATAATAAATATTATCCAGTAAATTCTCGCGTTTAAACAATCATCGATAATATTGAGATTGTGAAATTATTCATTACCTTAGGTATGATTTTATTTTTATTTATCCAAACCTATTGTATAATGATTTAATTAATTTCATTGACTAATTTCATAATAATATTAATTTTTATGATATCATATATGTTAATATTATCATCTGTTTGTTTGTAACATTATTACTCCTCTATTGGGTGTTAATATCTTCATTTTCTTACGCATGTTTTATAAGATAGGTTCTGTTTTAACTTCTTAGGTTATAGTTATAAAATTTAAAAAATTATATTATTAAAATATGTATCATATTTATTCATTCCATTCAATTATATAATCATGATATAATGAAGATCATGTAAAATAAATAAAATCGCATCATGCAGACAGTAGGTCATACGTATGCACGAGCGATGATATGTCTCCCAAAATGGTTGAATTGTATGGAAGTGGATGGTTTATAATATTATAGAATCTATATCAGGTTATAATAATCATATATAGTTAATATTTATAGATATTATTCCCATCTATGTTAGGTGGTGGTGAAAAAATAGAATACAACCAGGTCTAGAGACAATAAGTTATATGTACACATGCATGGTGATTTAATGTTTCATAGGATGGAAAAAGGATGGAATATGGTTGTTTCATAATAATAATAATAAAATCATAGTATATATGTGATTTTTTAGTTATTAATTTATAATTAAGTAACTCTGGAAGAGGATGTAGAAGAAGAAAAAGATTTAACGAATCGGTAGAGGAGATTACCTCTTCTTCAACGTGCACCCTCTAAATATTCTCTTGATCCACTAGAGTTGGAATTTTAATCAGAAAAGAACCTATAAATGTAACTATGGATGTTTAGAATGTAAATGGGTAGGGAATGTCTGAGCCTGAAGGCTCAAAGTATGTTAATTGGTGAGGGATGAGATTCCATTTTATAATAGAGGTAAGGGGTACTTTTGAGATCTCCAAAAATATTAATTTATAACAAAATAAAAATACATACAAAAAATGCAAAATTTTCAAATTTAGAATCTTAGATGATATGATGTTGTAATTTTTTTAGCCAAAATATTTTAATCATTTTTTTGTCAACATAAATTTTATCATTGAAATTAACACATAGTTATTCTATTTGTTTTTTAAAAAGGGTAAATAATATTTCAATATTAAAATGGAGAAATATTTGTTTATTTGATGTAAATTATACAATATGTAAATATCATATAAAATTTTCTACCATAAAATAAGTAGTATAAATTTTAAAAAATATTTAATGGTTTTAAAATATTTTAATAACACATTATTTTGATAAACAATCAATTGTGTAAATTTTGACCCTATTCAATTCATTAGTTTATAAGAATCTTAAGACACAAATTTATCTGCAAGAAAATTATTTTATTATCTTACAAAGAGTTCAAGGTAATCTAGAAAATTAATTAGACAAATTAATTGGGCCAAATTAAATTTATTTCAATATTTTGAATAATATTTATTTGATAGTTCCCTTATTAAAATATTACTATAATAGTTTTGTGTAATTATTTAATATACGTATTTATTGAATATATATTAAAACTAAAATACTATAAAAATGTAAAATCATTTATATTTAATACTAATAAATATAATCTAATGTATATTATGTAGTATCTATCACTAAAAATGTTATACTTATTAAAACATTAATGTGACATGTTTATAATCACATTAAATAAAATAATATTAGTGTCACGACCCGTCCTCGGGGCCCGTGCCGTGACTACCCCATGACCGCTTTCCATAGGCTAGGGGCTGGCGACTAGCACCAAAGGCATAAATCCCGATAACTGGGAAGGCATTACCTTTATAATGAAAACAAGCACCAGAGAGTAAGCAAGTGGAAAAAATTAAACACTAAGTGCAAGAGAAGTGCTAAAAAGAAAATGGGCCATAATACAAACCCAAAAGAAAGTACAACTACAACTAAACAAGTACAACAGAAAAGATAACAACTGGAAGGACGGAAGCGGCTCCTGGGTTGTCCTCCTCAGATCCTACCTGAAGGGTAGGTACAGATGGCGCAGCTCCTGGTCGTCCACCACGAATCCTACCTGAAGTGTAGGTACAAATAGCCTCCTCCACGCTCTCACCCTTCAACCTCCTATGTGTGTCTTCTCATCGTGTAGTCCACCTCGGGTTCTGACTCATCGTGTAGTCCACCTCCGGGTACTGACTCGTCGCGTAGTCCACCTCCGGGTACCGTCCAGTCCTCGAACACTCGGCCTCCGTTAGCACTGCCCATCGTCTGCAACCAACACAACGAGGTGCGGGCATAGCTCATGTAGGGGTGAGTATAACGATACTCAGTAGGGACCCCGAGACCCTCATGGTCTCACTAAACCAACAAGGATAACCACAAAAAAGATCTCAATAGATAACCTCTACTTATGTATATACCCATACATATACCAAAGTTATCAAATAACCCATCTCAATCATGAGTAAACACAAGGATTTTGAAATCAACGGATAACCACTACCTAGGTATATGCCCATACATATACCTAAGTTATCAACTGACCCATCTCAATCATGAGGTAAACACAAAGGTCAAAAGATTCAGCTCAAACCAGGATTTTCATTAACGAAACCATAACTGCTGAAGATCTCCGTCTCTGGAGTGTACAGTGGTCATGTCACGACTCCGAGGTACTGCCCACTAACCTAAGACTGCTGAAGTACTCCTCTTGTCGATTACCGCGGGTCTGCGGCCAACTACCAGGCGCTCCGTCCACTGAGGGTCTATCGCCAAATACTGGGCGCTCTCCCTAATAGCCTACAGACGTACTCCTCCGGTCGAGTACCGTAGGTCTGCTGCCAACTACCAGGCGCTCCGTCCATCGTGGGTCTGCCGCCAAATACCGGGCGCTCCGTCCACTGGGCTAGTCGACTCACTCCATGTCGAGTCGGTCAAGCAGTCGTTAGGTCTCAGTCGTCTACACGGTCTTCATACTCCGCTCGCTCATCTCTGGGAGGGTCCTCTCCACGAGCTACAGGTCGATACTCCAAGTATCTCAAAGTCCCACAAAGAAGTATCTCAAAGGACCGCCTCGTCATAGGGGTCTAACCGCAATAGAGGGCGCGTCAATCGGACGCCCGGTCTGTGAGTTATTAGCCTTTTCGTCCCAGGGGCCCGGTTGGTTTCGTGTGCGAACCAATCCGGCCGTAACTCAACTATACCCCGAAAACTCATAGGGTATACTCATAGCGTATACTCATAGGGACCGTTTCTCAATGAGATCACCAACGCCGCTGACGGTTCGTCAGACGGACGTTCTGTCAGAAAGGTATCAGATTTTCCGTTCCAGGGGCCCGGTTGGATTTCAGTGCGATCCAACTCGACCACTATCCAACTGCATCCAAAACTCGGGCGGTGGATGCCAAATGTTCCGACTCAACATGAGGAAAACAACGAGACAGACGGTGGGTCAATCGGACGCCCGGTCTGTGAGTTATTGGCTTTTTCGTCCTAGGGGCCCGGTTGGTTTCGTGAGCGAACCAACCCGACCGCACTCCGACAGCATCCAAAGCTCGAGCGGAGTAATCCAAAAGATCCGTCTCACTTAGAGGAAAACAAAAAAGTCGACGGCACATCATTCGGACGTCCGGAACTCAAGTTAAGAGCATTTCCGCTCCGAGGGCCCGGTTGGTTTCGTATCCAAACCAACCCGGCCGAACCCAAAGTAATCTGAATCCTTCAGTGCGATATACTGAAACGACCGTCTCGATCCAAGGATCGAGTTGCCGCTGACGGCGAGTCGTTTGGAGGCCCGTAGCTCATGTTACGGGAATTTGACTGAAAGTGGCCCGAAAACGGGGGTCTGGGCCCGGGCCGACCTGGCCCGACCCCCCCTGGGTCGGCCCGAACCGGGGGGACCCGACCTTGGTGGACCCGACCCGGGTCCGACCCAGCTGGGCCCGGCCCGGCCCGGCCCGGTCCGGTGCGTTCCGATTCGGTCCGGCCCGACAGGCCGGCCGTGGCTCGGCCAGCGTGGCCGACCCGACACGCGGGCCGGGCGCGCGGATCCCCCGCCCTTCACCGCTGATTGAGGACGGCGGTCTGCTGGCCGCCCCTTTTTCCGGCGGCGCTCCGCCGCCGCCTTCTGCGGACCACCGGATGCTCTCCGGTGGTCCGTTCTTCCTGCCGTCTTCGACAATGGTCCCCCCGGGACCCCATCTTCACTGCGAAGGGATTCAAACACCCAAACGGCCTGCTTCGTCGTCGCCCGTCAATCCACACATCAAAAAACAATCTGTGGAGGGTTGCCGGGCCGTGTTCGTTTGGCCCGCACCCTCCGCGTTAGATTATAACAACGGGAGAAGTTTATTCAACACATGAATACATAACCAAAAACAATTTTAATGAATTAAAATTGTTATTATTATCCGAGTTCTTCACCTTGAACGGAAACATTTACGGAGTATAGAACATTCAAATAAAACCCCTACCTCATCAAGTCGTCACACGCGGGTTTTTCGCGGATTTGATCGCCGCGGAAGGAGGCGATCGTCACGTCGCGGAAGGCGTCGCGTCGTCGCAGAAGGGCGTCGCATCGTCGCGGAAGGGTGTCGCATCGTCGCAGAATACGGTGTGCGTCGACGAACTCCGAGTTTCAAGAACGACAGATTTAATAATAATAATTAAATCCGTGTGTTGTTAAAAACCACAAAGGAGTTTTAAAAAAAAGAAACCTGACATCTCTTACCTAAAACAGAAGATCGAAGATTTCTTTGCGGATGAAGGAACGTCGTAGAAGAACGTCGCGGAAGAGGAAACGTCGGCGTCGCGGCACACATCATCGCGTCGTCGATTTCCGTGGTTCGGCGTTCTTTGTCGGAGGCCGGAGTTCTTCGCGTTCTTCGCATTCTTCGCGTTCTTCGTGAAGAAGGGTGAAGGCACAAGAGTTCTTTCCAAAACCTCCCTACGTGTAATCCTCATGATGTGGCATTGGTCTTATTTTATTACTACGCCAACAGATTTCAAACCGGTTAAGAAATGAAAAAGAGATAAGTAACGACCCATTAATTCGTAGAATTAATTCAATGAAATAAACTGCCCAATTAATTCAACGAAGAAAACTGCCCAATTAATTGGTGCGTTAAGAAATTAAGAAAACACGTCAGTTGAATTTCATAATGACGGGTTTTCGCGGGTGCGCTACTTAGCGGAAAAGAAACGGCGGGGATCATGCGGGCCCCACCTCACAAATATCCTACCAAGAGGGTAGGATATTTCTAGATAGCACCCTATCTGCATCGACTCAGCTTAGGATGCTTTAAGTGGCTTCAAGTGGCATCCAAGCGGATTAAGTGAAATAAAATAAAGCTTGTCGTACAATTTATTTTATTTCTTAACTTTAAGCCCAAAAATTAAAAACCACACCTGAGCAAACGCAACTACGGAAGAGGCATTTCTAAGAAATTACTGGCACTACGATTCCATTGGTGCCCTCAGAATTCGATTCCGAGCACTGGTTCAAAAGTTAGAAAAACCCGCTCATCCGTTCACTGAACGTACCCGAGCCAAACTTTGGAAAATGATTCCGGGCACACCGGGCCTCAGAATTAGGTGCCATCAGAAACTGCGATCTTGTAAAATTCCAAAACAAATTAAGAAAAAAATTTCCTTGGAATTTACGGGTCTTTACATTACTCCCACCACAAGGATTTACTTCCCCGTAAAGCTTCACCACAAACTTGGGGATACAAAGGCGGTACTGAACACGCATCTGAGCCTTTCGCTCTCATGTTCTCACCTGGAGGTTCCTATGCTTCCAAAGAAAGTGCACAAGAGGAATCGACCGTCCTCCTAGGATCTGATCCTGTCGATCCTCGATCCCCACAGGAACCTCCGTAGAAGTCACCTCATCGCCACCATCCAGCTCCTCATGGTTGATGATATGCGGAGGGTCGAGCACGTATCTCCTCAGTGTGGATACATGGAAAACATCGTGCACCTAGTGCAACTGAAGTGGATGGTTCAAGCAGTAAACCACCTCGCCTACCCAGCTGAGGACCTAGAAAGGTCTGTTGAACCTCGGAGATAACTTGCCTCCCCGGCAACATCTCCGTAAGCCTCATCGAGGTGAGAATCGTATAAGGACGTGATGGTCATCCTAGAACTCTAGAAGCCTCCAAGTCCTGTCATCATAAGGCTTCTGTCGGCCCTGTGCCGTCCTTATCTGCTCTTGGATGACCTGGGCCTTCTCTAGTCTCACAAGAGCTGCTATGATTTCTTCTTTGTCGATAAGAGAAATCCGGTCTCATCCCCTGGATGAACCACATTCGTTGCCTAATACAGTCAATCCTGATATAAATGATGCATTCATGCCATGGATGACGTCGTAAGGCCTCGACTTAACTACCAAGAGATCCAACTGTCACTCTCGCCTCCAAGGGTCAAGTGACACTGTCGACATCAGAGTGTGGTCACTAGGTCTCCTTCTGTAGAAAACTCAAAAGTGAGGGTCAAGTCAACAGTCTTAACCGGGACCACTCAGTATCAATCAAACAAAAAGGACAGGAAAGCAAACTTTACAAGATAAGTGTCTTTTCATTATTGCAGCTCATAGTACAAAAACACAAAGCAACTACAGACAAACATCAACAAAACTAGAAGCAACAGGATTAATAGCCTCCAGGTCGGAAGCTAGTCCCTCTCCTGTCCATCTGCTTCTGGAGCTCCATGACCATAGGCCTCAGCTACCTGAAGCTGAGCTCTCCCATGTCCTCCTGTCCCCTGCGGTCGGGGTGGGCCTCCTGGTGGTGGTGGTTGCAACATGCCAAAGCGTCATCCACCTCCAGCTGCATGACCAGCTCCTCTACCATGGCCGCCTGCTCCTTGCGGTCTGCCCTGATCGAACCTCTGCCTCTGCCTTGGAGGTTCTTCATTTAACTGCTGGTCATCTGCATGGAGGGTCGGACAGTCACGTGCCATGTGAACAATTCCGCTGCAGGAGTAACACTGTCCACTCTCGGCACGTCTGGCTCTGACTCCACCCCGGTTTCCCTGCACAACTGAACCTTAGTCATGCATTCGGCCATCGATAGGTCTGGTCCTCTTGGACCTCTGCGTCATCTGTCTACTACCTACTGCAGAAGACTCTGCCGCAAGCCGGCTAGTGGTGGGTCCTACTGCTGAAGACTGCTCAGCAAGTAAACTCTCCACTAAGAGGGCTCTCTCCAACACCCATGTCCGCGTCGGAATGCTGTGAGAAACAACAGAAGCTCTAATATCTCTCCTGAGCCCCTGCTCGAAGGTTCGGGCCCTGACGAACGGGTCCTGTACCATATCTGTGGAGTAGCGCGAGAGATCTGTGAATCTCGCTGAGTACTGCACCACTGATATGCTTCCCTACCGCAGCTGAAGTAGCTCCTGTATACGCACCGCTCAAATGGTGGCTAGTAAAAACTCTGCCCGGAACATGCTCTCGAAGTCTTCCCATAGGAGTGTCACCTCGTCATGCATCAGAAGCATCAGGATCCACCATCTACATGCTGCTGCCTGAAGAAGGTTGGCAGCAACGATCACCATGAAATCTGTCGGTGTCCCCACTAGCCTGAAGACTCTCACCACAGCCTCCAGCCAATCCTCAGCCGCCTGCGGGTCCGTCCCTCCCTGGAACCTGGGTGGCCTCTGGAGCTGGAACTCATGCAGTGTGCTCAAGCGACGTGAATCCTCTGTTGCGGGGGCTGGTGGCATCGGTGGACCAATGGATAGTAGTACGGCTGGTGCCTCAACAGGGATAGGGCCCTGTACTGAGGCCTCGTCGCTCGGCGGTCTGTCAGTACGTACCACTCTCGGGGCTCTAGCTGGTCGTCCACGGGGAGGCATCCTGAACGAAACCATGTGACACAGTCAAAAGATTATACCTGGTGAGCTGACCTGGTTTGAGCTGACATTTAAATAAAACTTCTGGAAAACACACACGCAATCAGTGTTTTCGTGCACAAAGTCGAAAATCAGTTTTCAGGGTCCTGGTGTATGGATACGTCGGCCGCCCGCACCAACACTGGACTCCCTGAACTGAAAACCACACTCGGTAATCTTAACACTATTCCTTCACAGAAGGAAACAACAGAGCTATAAGTTCTGCGGTATAACTGAACCCCTCTAATACCAATTTGTCACGACCCGTCCTCGGGGCCCGTGTCATGACTACCCCATGCCCGCCTTCCATAGGCCAGGGGCTGGCGACTAGCACCAAAGGCGTAAATCCCGATAACTGGGAAGGCATTTCCTTTATAAAGAAAACAAGCACCACAGAGTAAGAAAGCGGAAAAAAGTAAAAACCAAGTACAAGAGAAGTGCTGAAAAGTAAATGGGCCAGAATACAAACCCAAAAGAAAGTACAACTACAACTGAACAAGTACAACAGAAAAGATAATAGATGGAAGGATGGAAGCGGCTCCTAGGTCATCCTCCTCGGATCCTACCTGAAGGGTAGTTACAGATAGCCTCCTCCATGCTCTCGCCCGTCAACCTCTTCTGTGTGTTGTCTCGTCGTGTATTCCACCTCCGGGTACTGACTCGTCGTGTAGTCCAACTCCGAGTTCTGACTCGTCGTGTAGTCCACCTCCGGGTACCGTCCAGTCCTCGAACAGTCGGCCTCCGTCAGCACTGGCCGTCATCTGAAGCCAACACAACGAGGTGCAGGCATATCCCGTGCAGAGGTGAGTATAACGATACTCAGTAGGGACCCTGATACCCTCAAGGTCTCACTAAACCAACAAGGATAACCACAAAGAAGATCTCAAAAGATAACCTCTACTTAAATATATACACATACATATACCTAAGTTATCAAGTAACCCATCTCAATCATGTGGAAATACAAGGATTGTGAAATCAACGAATAACCACTACCCAGGTATATGCCCATACATATACCTAAGTTATCAAGTGACCCATCACAATCATTAGGTAAACACAAAGGTCAAAAGATTCAGCTCAAACCAGGATTTTCATTAATGAAACCGTAAATGCTGAAGAGCTCCGTCTCTGGAGTGTACAGTGGTCCTGTCACGACTCCAAGGTACTGCTCACTAACCTAAAACTGCTGATGTACTCCTCCTGTCGAGTACCACGGGTCTGCGGCCAACTACCAGTTGCTCCGTCCGGTGAGGGTCTGTCGCCAAATACCGGGCGCTCTCCCTAATAGCCTACAGAGGTACTCCTCCGGTCAAGTACTACGGGTCTGCTTCCAACTACCAGGCGCTCCGTCCGCCGTGGGTCTGCCGCCAAATACTAGGTGCTCCGTCCACTGGGCTAGTCGACTCACTCCAAGTCAAGTCGGTCAAGCAGTCGTCAGGTCTCAGTCGTCTACACGGTCTCCGTACTCTGCTCGCTCGTCTCTGGGAGGGTCTGCTCTACGAGCTACAGGTCGATACTCCAAGTATCTCAATGTCCCAATAAGAAGTATCTCAAAGGACCGCCTCGTCATAGGGGTCTCAACGCAACATACAGCGCGCCAATCGGACACCTGGTCTGTGAGTTATTAGCCTTTTCGTCCCAGGGGGCCTGGTTGGATTCGTGTACGAACCAATCTGGCCGTAACTCAACTATACCCCGAACACTCATAGGGTATACTAATAGGGACCGTTTCTCAACGAGATCACCAACGCTGCTGACGGTTCGTCAAACGGACGTTCTGTCAGAAAGGTATCAGCTTTTCCGTTCCAGGGGCCCGGTTGGATTTCGTTGCGATCGAACCTGGCCACTATCCAACTGCATCCAAAACTCGGGCGGAGGATGCCAAAAGTTCCGTCTCAACAAGAGGAAAACAACGAGACAGACAGTGCGTCAATCAAACGCCCGGTCTGTGAGTTATTGGCTTTTTCGTGTCAGGGGCCCGGTTGGTTTCGTGAGCGAACCAACCCGACCGCACTCCGACGACATCCAAACATTGAGCGGAGTAAGCCAAAAGATCCGTCTCACTTAGAGGAAAACAACAAAGTCGATGGCACGTCATTCGGACGTTCGGAACTCGAGTTACGAGCGTTTCCGCTCCGAGGGCCCAGTTGGTTTCGTATCCGAACCAACCCGGCCGAACACAAAGTAATCTGAAACCTTGAGTGCGATATACCGAAATGACCGTCTTGATCCAAGGATCGCGTTGCCGATGACGGCAAGTCGTTTGGAGGCTCGTAGCTCAAGTTACGAGAATTTGACCGAATGTGGCCCGAAAACGGGGGTCTGGGCCCGGGCCGACCTGGCCCGACCCCCCCTGGGTCGGCCCGAACCGGGTTGACTCGAATGAGGTGGACCCGACCCGGGTCCGACCCGGCTGGGCCCGGCCCGGCCCGGCCAGGTCCGGCTCGACTGGCCGGCCGCGGTGCGGCCAGCGTGGCTGAGCCGACACGCGGGCGGGGCGCGCGGATCCCTCGCCCTTCGCCACTGATTGAGGCCGGCGGTTCGCCGGCCGCCCCTTTTTCCGCCGGAGCGCCGCCGCCGCCGCCGCCTTCTGCGGACAACTGGACGCGCTCTGGTGGTCCGTTCTTCCTGTCGTCTTCGCCTATGGTCCCCCCGGGACCCCAACATCACTGCGAAGGGATTCAAACACCCAAACGGCCTGCTTTGTCGACGCCCGTCAATCCACACATCAATCAACAATGTTCGGAGGGTTGTCGGGCCATGTTCGTTTGGCCCGCACCCTCCGCGTTAGATTATAACAATGGGAGAAGTTTATTCAACACGTGAATACATAACCAAAAACAATTTTAATGAATTAAAATTGTTCTTATTATCCGGGTTCTTCACCTTGAACGGAAACATTTACGGAGTATAGAACATTCAAATAAAACCCCTACCTCGTCAAGTCATCGCACGCGGGTTCTTCGCGGATTTGATCGCCGCGGAAGGAGGCGATCGTGGCATCGCGGAAGGCGTCGTGTCGTCGCGGGAGGGCGTCACGTCGTCGCGGAAGGGCGTCGCGTCGTCGAGGAATACGGTGCGTGTCGACGAACTCCGAGGTTCAAGAACAACAGATTTAATTTTAAAAATTAAATCCGTGCGTTGTTAAAAACCACAAAAGAGTTTTAAAAAAAAAGGAAACCCAAAATATCTTACCTCAAACAGAAGATCGAAGATTTCGTTACGGACGAAGGAACGTCGCAGAAGAACGTCGCGGAAGAGGAAACGTCGGCGTCGCGTCGTCGATTTCTGCGGTTCGACGTTCTTCATCGGAGGCCGGAGTTCTTCGCGTTCTTCGCGTTCTTCGTGTTCTTCGCGAAGAAGGGTGATGGCACAATAGTTCTGTCAAAAGCCTCCCTACGTGTAATCCTCAAGATGTGGCATTGGTCTTATTTTATTACTAAGCCAATGGATTTCAAACCGGTTAAGAAACGAAAAAGAGATACGTAACGACCCATTAATTCGTAGAATTAATTAAACGAAATAAACCGCCCAAATTATTTCAACGAAGAAAACCGCCCAATTAATTGGTGCGTTAAGAAATTAAGAAAATGCGTCAGTTGACTTTCATAATGATGGGTTTTCACGGGTGCGTTACTTAGTGGAAAATAAATGGTGGGGCTCGTGCGGGCCCCACCTCACAAATATCCTACCAAGAGGGTAGGATATTTCTGGATAGCACCCTATCCGCATCGACTCACTTTAAGCTGCTTTAAGTGGATTAAAGTGGCTTCCAAGCGGCTGAAGTGAAATAAAATAATGTTTGACGTACAATTTATTTTATTTCTTAACTTTAAGCCCAAAAATTAAAAACCACACCCGAGCAAACGCAAATCCGGAAGAGGATTTTATAAGCAATTACCAGCACTGTGATTCCATCGGTGCCCTCAGAATTCGATTCTGAGCACCGGTTGAAAAGTTAGAAAAACCCACTCGTCCGTTTACTGAACGTACTCGAGCCAAACTTCGGAAAATGATTTCGGGCACACCGGGCCTCGGAATCAGGTGCCGTCAGAAACTGCGGTCTTGTAAAATTCCAAAGAAAATTAAGAAAAATATTTCCTTGGAATTTACGGGTCTTTACAATTAGGGTAAATATATATTCTATTTGGATCCACATGGTCAATAACTCCAACATTTTATGTTTATAGTCGATATATACTAGACAAATAATATTTGGTTAAGTTTTTCGGTCTTTTAATTTTTATTATCACTTTAATAATAATTATTTCTTTGATTTCTCCCCATTTAAATAAATTTTAAAATATTAAAGTATAAGTATTTATGGTAATTAATATTTCCTAAATATTATAACAATATTACAATGATCAATAAAAAATATCTTTCAAATGAGTATTTATAATTAAATTTATATTCTTTATATCCTTATATTAAAACTGATCTAGTTATTAAAATTTGAGTAAATCATATTTAACTTTCATATAAATAAAATAAATTTAATATCCTCATCTCATCCAAGTGGCCTCCAAAAGAACAAATTTATCCATAAGGTTGATTTAGGTCGAAAAAAACTCACAAAATTACATTATTAAAAGTGTTAGGGTAATTTAATAATATTATTTTTACCCTTAATTACCAGATTTAACCTTTACAGTATTAATAAAAATTATCGAAGTTACTATTCATAATGTCCAAAAATTAAAGTAAGCTATTTACATAATATTTAACAAATGATTTATAATATGGAATCCATTTTTAAAAATTCAATGCCCATAAGTTGAAGTAATTAATTTTAAATTTATCACATTTTTAGAAATAGAGAAGATGTTTTCAAAGTTAAAACATTGGGAAAGATTGATTTTTTTACATATGAATTAAATGTAAAATTAATGTTGATTACATATATTATATTTGATGATAAAATTATATTCTATTTATACATTTAAACCATTGGATATTATAATTTAACTATTGAAATTGTTTTTGTGAAAAAAAATGTTTTTGTAAAAAACAATTCAATTAAAATTTAGTGTATTTTTACTATACATCAAAAGATAAATGTTATAATAAAATTTCAAAAATTCCTATAATATAAATTTATATATCCCTATTACAAATAATGTTTTTTTTTTCATATATAATTGTTCAATGTGTCAAAAATATTTATTTAAAATGTGTTCTCTATTAAAAGTTTGAAAATCAACCCTTTGAAAAACACAAGTTTTTATAAATCAAATAGAGTTTATTCCCGCCCTATCACAAAAATATATATTAGATTAATATCACTAATATATTATTAAGTATACAACATATAAATTTCCATAATTTTATTTAATAATATTAATTTACTGAATTTATTAATATTAAAAAATTTGCATAATTGATTTATATTTTGTTCATAAATAATTAATATGCACTGAATTAAATATACATTTTCATAAGTTAGTTATATAAATTCTTGCTAACCAAATAGCTATGTAAAATGGCCGTCGTATACGGAGGATCTCTCTCGGTTCATTTAAACTCATGATTGTGTGTAATGTAATCTGTTAGAGAGTTATAATTATTTAAAATATTTCATAAAAATATCATTGTGTTACAATATGTCCTTTGTTTCTATTTAAATTTTATTTTTACTTTAATAATATTTATAAAAAAATCTAATGTCCAAAATTGCACTTTATTTCTCTTAATAACTATAATAATTTGTGAAAGGAATAAAAAAAATTCTATTTGGATCTAAATTAATATTTGAAATACCTATTATACTTTTCATGAGGAAATTTAGTTTTATATTTTATTGAATAAATAATTACATTTATTTATGATGAAATGCTATTATAATACTTGAAAATGCAGTAGAAAAATCTTGTCAATTATTTTAATAACTCTAAAAAGTATTAATTTTTTGATGAGTAATAATTTCTAAAGAATTTTGTAATTAAACATAACAAATTAGTAATCCTTTAATGGTTTATATTAGAATTAATTTGTTTTATTTTTTTTTCAAATTAAAATTAAATGAGTAGTTTCAAAAATAGCTTTAATGATATTATATAAGATATATTATTTTATGAAATTATTTATTTTTTTAAAAACACTATATTCAGGAAATCGAATGACATGTTGTTTAAAATATAATCCATGGTTTATTTATGAGTCAATTATTCTTTTATAGTATCTTTATTGACCACTAAAAAATTAAATAATGTTGTTATCACATTAATTTAACAAAAAGAGTGATGAGATTTCAAACTAATAGATAAAGTGAAAACGTAACCGAAACCTATAAAAATATTATTACATGAGAGTATTTGAATCATCGACATATTATAATATAAATATATCTATTTGTATCCATTTGAGCATAAACATTATATTATATTAATTTAATTTATTAAAAAATTCTTAGGGTGCCCCTCCCATCACATATAAAAGGGAACATACTATCATTCATTATTCACAATGATTTATCAATATATATACCAATAACAAATCTAGTATCATTTTAGATTAATTAACCACGTGATATATCCCCTTGACTTCCCAAAAGGAAATCCTTTCAAAGTATAAAGTGTAAACCAAAAGAGGTCTCTAAACGAAGTGGTATAACTCATAACCATGTGATTTCAATTTTATTTCTTATTATGTATCCTATTAATATACGGTATACAATAAAAATAATTAATTTTATATTATCAATATACTAAAATTTTAATTTTATCATAGAATGGTCATTATCCACATGTTCCCATCCATTGGAAACCGATAATATTGACCACGCATATATTTGGACTAGCTCTATCATGATTTGATGTGATTAATTTTTAAATTATGTTATAAATGGTTGAAAAACAAGATAAATTAAATTAATATATATGATACAATTTTGATTCAACAAAAATGAATTATTATTAAAAAATTACATCCATCCATAAATAGAAATAACATCAACTTGTTCGTACAACATTCCATCCACCTGAATTTTCGAATAGAGTTTTCTATATATAGAATTATTGGAGAAATGTACGTAAATATATATATATTTAATATTTATGATATTTCTATCATGGTTAACATTATCTATATTATGGTACTAAAATCAGGTTATAATGATTAGAATCACTAAACAAAATCTTTTAGGAAAAATGAAATAGTAAATTCATGGAAATGAGGATTTTAATATTGAATTATTAATAAATGGTTATTAGAATGTTAACATATTATCACAAGTGATATAATATTTATTTCAAGGACTATTATAAAAAATTATATCAAATTTAAATATATTCTATAGGTGGTTAGAGTTCTTTCTAAGAATGTCTTCTACAACCTCTTTATTTAACGTGATTGTTTATGTAAAAGAATATAATGATGAAATATAATGATATACCTATAAATATCACATTAATATTCCCCTACCAGGTTATTTATACTGATTAAATATTTTTCCTCTCATTATAAGCTCATAAAATGGAAAGAATGTTTTTTATGAGAAATAATCTTTATTCTCATATTTTCTAAAAAATCTGTTTTATTCATTAACTATTTTGTTTAAAAATCATTTAATGAATGTTTATTTATTATCTAATGACTATTATATTTTTTTTAACCATGATTTATTTTTACAAATTTTCTTAATGGAATATTGTCCTCTTTTTTCAATGATTTAGTTTTCAAATTTTTACTAAAAACGATAATTGAAGCTTTATTTTAACATATAATATAGAAACGGAATTTCCAAAAAACATTAATGAAAAATAATTTGAAGCGTATTTTAAAATATTCCAAGGTTCATTTAAAGGAAAATATTTTCATTAATATTTCATTTTTTTTATTTTAGTGAAATAATTTCAAAATGAAAATATTTTTCTTCTAAATAAATATTAAATATATATTTTAAAAGAATTTATATCTATGATTACATCCTGTGATGTTACTTATTCTTTATTAGGGATATGATTCAATGATACCATCCATTTTTTTATTTTATTGATTATAATGATGTTTATTTATATATGATTATATGAAACACATTCCCCTCTTATAGGTTATTTATGTTATGATGAAAATTTGTTGAAACTCATTTATTTTCCATTGTTTTTGATTTCATAAAATTATGAAGTGTTTAGTAGACATATTTCATGTACATTTATTATAATATCATGAATGTTTTATGATATTATGCAACATATATATTTTATTTTTATTTTGTGATGGGAAATCCCACAGTTATATATACCACTAAATCATTTGGTAATGATGGATATTTAATGAGATAATCAGGAATAGAATGGAGAGTTAAACCAATTAAATAAGGAAATATGTTCACTATTATAGTCTTATGAGTGAACCCTATCTAAGAATATGATAGAAAAGGGAGTGAACGCAATCCAAAATGATAGTCTTTTCAATTATCATGGACTAAAGTAATTACTTTTTATTCTTATGTGTATGAAACAAATGTATTTGTCATGAAGACATTATACACTCATGAATAATGTAATTTTATTCCATTATAATTCATTTATTACAAACTTGCATTCATTATTCTATGACTCAAGATTATAATCTATGATATACGTGGTATGTTTCTTAAATGTAAAGATATTGTTCTAATAACCATATGCCCATGTTATGTTTAAGTGATCATATATATATATCCTTTGTTTACCCTTACTGTGAATTTTAGCCCGCCCTTTCTTATGTTCAATTTTCCTAGATTATAAATAATGGATTCAAGTAGGGTATGAAATAGAAATTTAAATGTTGGAATATTTTATGGGAGATGCTGAAGTTCATACATGGAATGAGAATATTGTGTATTTTGTCTCAATATATAATAAAAAATTATCGTTTTGGATTATATCATAATATTATGTGATGAATATTCATCAAATTAAGATGTAATATCTACGGAAAAAACTTATGGATATCTATGTAAATGAAAAAACAAATTATTTATTTTATGTGAATATCAAGATTGAGAAGATTGATTATTGAAGAAGATTCTAATGACCAGTTTAATGAAGAGAATCATCATAAGATGTTATAAGTATCAAGGGGGACAAGTTACAGTGCATAAAATCAATGTATTATTAGGTTTTCACAGAGGGTGCTATGTTATATAAGATACTTGTGTCAAAATCCATTATATATTAACTTCTTCAATTGATTAAATAATAAATGGTATAAAAGATATGGAATTTCATGGAGTAATGTTATTTATTTTTTGCCTCGATAATTAGGTGTCTCTGTTTCTTATGGTAGTTAGTTTAAAGAGATACCAAATGGAACCATTCTTACAGAATTAGGAATGGTGTCTCAAAATTAATTTACTGGCATAATTCACAAAATAATTTTACATTTTATTGTCATTAGTATAAATTTTTCAATTCATTTTATTTTTTCGTTGGTTTAGATAGGATAGTTGTGTTTTGTAACTATTAAGAGGTCTTAAATGAAGTGATTTTTTCCTATAGTCACTATCTATATCATGGGAGATAATCATAAATGATTATCAATGATGATAAGCATCATAGTGGGGAGTTTTTTATTTCTCATATATTTTCTTTTTTGTTGAACCATAATCCAGATTGTATTTAGTGAAACTTGTGATAGTAAAAATTTCAAATTATAACTCATGAACGATTATGAGAATTTTTATATTATTTTCTATGTTAAAATTGTTTTTTTTATAGTTGAAGCTAGTGAAATATGTCTCAGATTATATTTAATCACATGGAAGGAGTCCCATATTTGGTTGGAGCTGATGTAACTTGGACTTGTATTTTCAATCCATCACGAGTTTAAGAGTATTATGAAGTGGGAAAATATTAAAATCACCACCCTAGGTCATCTAATGATAGGCCATCAACATCATGGATTCCAATCTAAATTATAGTTGGGTCCACTAAAAATATAGTGGGTTAACCTACCCCATAAAAATTTGGAAGAATTTTTATTTTATGGGTTCTTTCTTTTTTAAACACCATTATTTGATTTAGCATGGTATATGAATAATAGTTAGAGACGGTTCCCCATATCTTTAATTTATACTCTCTACTTATATGGTGGTATTAATTCATTTAGTAAGAGAAAACACAATATATTTGGTCGTTTTTTTCCTTCTGTATTCATTTTCCCCTCCCTTTTCTAGTTCTCACTTTTTTGTTCCGCGTATTTGGGATCTCAATTGGACATTTGACCAAATACTTTTGAGATCACTCTAAATATTTGTAATTTTGTGGAGGGTGGATAAAGGATACTTAACAAGTATGGATAATTTCATCACATGGTATTTTTCAAGATTATCACCATTACCTTGATTATTATTTTATTTTCCAAATGGTATGAAATAAAGTCCTTTTTTATAGAAATTAAAGGCTTTTCTTATAGGGAGGCCAAATATTATGTTAGAGTATTCCACTAACTATCTCTTATAATTTTGTCAATGTTGAATCATATAATGAGGAATGTCAATATTATTTAATCTTAGCATAATTATGTAATGTAATTATAAATTTATATAATTAATTGACTAAATCCTTTTAATATTTTTGGGGATCATGAATAGTAACATTAGTTGGATGGGCATGGATAAATGTCATGAATTATTAGAGATGGGATATAACTACAAGGGTAGGTGTCTCATAAAAATTTCCTTCATTTTTCATTTGTACATGGATTTTATTGTGTATATTGGTGTTAGTGTGAGGTGACTTCCTAGAATATGAAAACCAATCTAGAATTTTTTTATTGAACATATAAATATATAGTATCATTATGGTGTAAAAATAATTAATTCACACCCATAATTTAGTCCCATCATATTTTGGGTAATGGTATGGACTATTTTTTTCTCTTTTAATGTATACTAAATCAATATATTGGGCATCTATGTATATAAATAACTGATTGACTAATTTCATGGAATTTGAGTACAAGAAGTATTATTACCCTCATGAGGTAGTAGTGAAGCCGAGAAAAACATGTTTTTATGTGATGTGGAGGATGTAAAATGAGAGGTATCTCAAGGTATTTCCACTAAACCCTGAATTTATATTAGGTTAAGATGATAATGAGGTTTGGGGATATAAGTTAGAGAAGAAATCATGTTATTGTTATGGAAGTGGTAATGGTTGAGTGGAATCCTAGTGATAGTTTTTAGGATCATAACAATAACTATAGTCAAGTATTATTTTGGTTAACATCAGAGTGATCTCAACATCATTAAAATATAGGGTATATGTGAGGGGTTTTCTACGTTAACTAATTTGGACTAAATATGGTTCTTAGATATGGTAATAGTGATATGGGTTCTTTTTTTAGGTACGTGACAAATGGAAATAACCTCTTTTATGTAAGTGGGGGTGAGGTATGATACATAAGAATATTTATTATATTTAATGTGGTTTAATTACTAACTTGTAGCATATTGAAACCACGTTACTGTTATGAAGGGGTTCCTTATTGTGAATGGTCATTCATATAGTGTATTGATGTTTTTTGAATTCTATAATATGGTGATAAAAAGAACGAATAGATTATACTTTCATTACATTTTAGATGTTCCAGGATAACGAGCTTCGAAGGATTTGATAGCATCTTTCAAAGTACTATGTGAGTATAATGAGTCCTATGAGGCAATGTATTGGGATAGGAATAACCATATTATAGTTAGTAGTGGTATCATTTATTAGAATATGGGATTTTGTGATCATATTGATTATGTTTTCTTATGGTATGTAGGGTTGGTGATTACAAATATTTAGTTATGGATTTGAAATAATATAATGAACAATAAATTTAATGTACTAGTGGAGATAAATGAGTAGATAATGGATGGTCTATTCTATGTTGTTGTGTCCTTTATGTATCCATGAGGTTTTATATGTTATGCCTTTAAAATTATTATATTTTTATCTAAACAATTCACTTTGTTTCACCTTCCTCAATAATTTTTATAGATATCTAGTTGGTTATACAATACCCTTAATGGAAATGAATTCATATTTGATAGGCTATATATATTTTTCCATAAACAATATTTAATTCCTCGTGCAAGGAGAGTGTATAAAAATGTTTAGTTCAATGATAATACCTCTATTAGTAATTGATTATGTATATTTGTTAAATGTTTATTATGGGTTATTAGTGCATAATGGATTCAAGTGGGATTATTTGTTGATTATAATTCATTAATTTTTTGTAAATTATGTCACTTATGGAATTTAATTTAAATTATGTGATTGTTTATGGTTTCCTAATTAGAATAAAATTCACATGATACATTTTTATCTTTTTGAATGAGTAAAAATTTTTATTCAAGATAAATGTTAAGGTAAGACCACTATATTAGATGGGTTGTCTATGACAACTTGACAGGGGACAAAGGATTTATTGAAATATATTCAGGGATAATCATATAATAAATAATTTTGTATTTTTAATATTTTTTTATCTACGATCATCTGATATTGGTATCATCAATCCCATTTTTTAATGCATGATCTTATAATGGGATAAATTTTTTTATTATAATGAAAATGTTATATAAAAATTTAGTAGAAAGATATTATTCCACATTATATTATTTTCTAATTTATTTTATATGACATTTACTATTAAATGGGTGTAATTGAGGTTGTAAAGTATCCCCATTTTGTGGAATATACCCTTTCAATAAGTCTAAAAACTCTAGTGTATGGTAAAGTTCACTTTATGGTTGGCTGCACTTCATATTGCAACCAATTATAGGGACTGAAATTTTTCCTCTTGAAACCTTTAATAAATATTTAGCTGTATATTTTCTTATCCAATGGTGTGTTATGTTTATCCATGATTATTCTCTTACAACGTGATGTATAAATTCTGATGTGATGATAGTGGTGTCCTTATGTTTCTCTTATGTATGAATTATGAAAGGAGTGACACACATGATTTTATGTTCCATGATAGGGATTTCATTATGATGGTTTATGTTTCCCCAATACAATGGGGATGAGTAATTTGTAATTATGAAATTTGAGTTATTATTAAAGGTATTCATTAATGTATTTATGTCACATCAAGAATTTAAAATTTTGAATTGAATAAGTTCTTTTATAAAAGAATTGTGCATATTGCACCATGATTTTTGTTTCACTTTGAGGAATTGAGTTGTGTCCATTAATCCTTTTATCCAAAAGGGGTCAACATAGGGTTTCATTATAAATAATAGTAAAACCATATCCCTCTTGAATTTTCCTTTCATCCTAATGAATTATGAACTTATCTTGGTTTGAATCTAGATCCCATGGAATAATGGAGGATCCAACAATTGGAAACGGACATGTGGTGATCCATTAACACTTCAATAGCATGGATTCATAAAACATAGATGAATATAATATGATGTAGAAATAATTTATAATGTCATTATCTATTATTTAATCATATTATCATGATTCACCTATTGTTTCATAAATTTTTCCATGTAGTTTCTATAATTGGAATCCCCTTTTTACCTTAATATTAATTCTCATTTTAAATTCGAACACTATTTTATTAGTCACCTAAATTTGATATAATTTTTTAATATTCCAATTGAATCCTTTCAATTCATTTTTATTATATTACTGATTTTAATAAATTTGGCACTATATTGGAAGGATATAGTGTCAGTGTTTGGTTGTGGAGTCAGAGCACTAGGTTGATAATGAAGGATGGAAGAAAATGATAGCAGTGCTACTTTATTCTCTGGTGTATCATTGTTGTGGTAAGAGTTTTTATGGTGTAATTTGGGGATACAATATAGTAACATGGTCAAACAACTGTTTATTAATCTATGAATACCCCTATTAGTGGTTCATAATATTAGATAATTGGTTTTATTACATGAAGGATATGAATTAAGAAGTTTATATTACAAAAGGTGAGTTGTTGCATGAAATTTATGGATACAATGTGAAAGAGGATGTTGGAGAATGAACATGATTCATGAGGAGGAAAAAAATTGATGATGATTGTAAGTAGATGTATATATATTTAAACATGATAATATAGCTCTCATTTTGACTATAGAGAACCCTATAGAACAATATATGACACAATCTTTATCGTGGGTGATTTAAAATCCATTCATCCATAAGTTTATATAGAGTGGGGATATATCAAATCCTTATAATTATTTTCCAATTTTTAGAATAATGGTGTGATCCATCAGAATAATTTCACTTATCTACATCCTGTATTAAAAAGGGTCAGGAATTTTTTTTATAGTGACGATGATTGGGTTTAGGAAATAAACTTAGAGTGGACATGAGGTTAGGTACTCCCCTAGAAACATGAATGATAATGAATAGGTATACCATATTCTTCATTATTTTTTCCTATATACCCAAAAATGGATTTTCTAGATTAGTATGGGTTTTGTGATCCGTATGTATCAATGGAGTTTGATCCCCCAACATATATTAGATAGAGTTATGTACTATCTGATACACTCAATGTGTGAGTCCTTTGTCACTAGAATTACTTCTCCCTCTTCTATTACAAACTTTTTAGAAATTCATGGGTCCTCTATTATATTTCAATACAACATTGACTAAAATTTTTACCATAGTGCGGTATAGGTCCGCCATTATGTATTCTAAGAGGTGAGGTGTGTATGGTGTTAAGGAGTATCTGTTTTATATATTACATCAAGGAACCTAGTGTTGGTGTAGTGGTAAACATATCCATTCATGAGGAATTTAACAATATTCATGTCATCTCGATGCACCAAGACATCAGTGATTGGGATAAAAAAATATTGCTTTAATCATTTTGGATTGATTAAATAATTCCCATCCCCTTATTGAGTTATCTCCCTTGAAATTAATTAATAACAATGGATTTTCATATTAAACTACAAAATTCCACTATGTTGCAAGAACACAAGGATCCTAGTGAAAGGTTATTACATGGGAATGCTAGAAATAATAAAACATATTGTTGAACAACTGACCGATGAGGATCCTACTCATTGAAAAGATTATTGGATACCCCCATCAATCATGTAGGGATTGGTACTTATTCCCATTATATGGAGGGGAGACCCGACTCTCATATTAGATGCATACATTCCCCCACCACTTGGGTATAAGATGATTTTAGTATATATAAATGAGACTGAGTGAAGGATGAGTATTTTTTATGAGTTCTACCAATAAACACGTTATAAATCTACCTATTGAGGACCACTTAGATGTTGAAAAGCCGAGTGCGACTACCCAATGATAGACTTCAATAGGCTAAGGGGTGGTGACCCGTATCGAGTATTGATATCACACACATGAAAGTAATTTTCCTAGTATTCCCATAAGAACACACATATAAAAGCCCAAATTATTTCATAAACTTTTTAAAAAAAAGTGATACCATAAATGAATTAAAAAGATATACCTGTTATCAGAGTATGATAAGAGCGATGAAAGTGATAAATAGGAAAGACAAGACCATACAATAATTTTATAGAGTCGAAACTACCGAGGATGGGACCAAGTTCAAATGAAACCACCCAAAAAACACATTGTTAAATAAATCTGACAATTCTATTAAATCTCCTGATCGTCCTAGCACACTATCAAAAGGGATTTTTTCTAAAAAATACATGAATTTTGTGGTAAAATCACATGCATTAGAGATTATAAAAACACCGAGTTGGAAACCCTAAAATAATTAATCATAAACAATAATTAGTAGGAAGTTAATTATAAAAAAATCAATAATAATAAAACCTAGATATACTCATAACCAACAACCAGCCCCAAGTGGTCTCAACGAATAGCACTGGCCACATGAGACTACTCAAAAATTCAATTGGACACTCAATCTAGGAGTTCTCAATCAATAAGCCATTCTATCACTATTGACTATCATCTATGTGGTCATGATCATTGGTCCCCACCCAAGAATATCTCACCTGATCTTAGAAAATATTATCATCTTGGTATTGGATCACATCCAAGGCTACTAGGGGACTTCCCAAACCACAGAAGATCTACATGGTAGGTCGGGTATTAAGACCCTATGCATTGTGGTAACATTAAATCATAGAACCACACCTATGAATAATTGAGGATACCACCCTAGTCCCATAGAGGGATTCACTTAACTCTATCAAATATTTCACCAATATATGGGATCATAGTCCCATTTCAAGGAGGTAATTCCCCATTATACACCTTTAGAAAAAAACCAAGGTATCACACTCAAATAAACATTTTATATACAAAAGTGTTGAAGGGATCTATTCCATATTTCATAAAGTACATGGAATGTACCACTAAATCCCTACCCATGTACATTCTCATGTACCTCTACCCATGTTTTAATAACTCTACACAGTCTTGTGTACAACTAGCTATGTTTGTGTTCTTGGCTCAACCCATGTACTCTGGCCTTATATGAGTACATAGATTGGCCCATGTACATATACCTTTCCCATGTGTCATACAAGATACAAGGAATCCCACTCGTTAAAGTTGATGCAATGTATTATCAGGAGCATAGAGTGTGTGATTCATATCTCCTCCATGGAAACCCTAGATCCATAGTTGGGGGTGGAGGGGTCCCACAAAATATGTACCTTCTGATTTCATGTCGTGTAATTCCAGATTATCCTAATATCACAAAACATCCTTTATCATCAAACTTAAACACCCTTACTACTGATTTTTCCAATGGAACTTTGATCTAGGGTCAGCCAGAGACTCAATGTCATCAGAAGCTGGATTCCGGGCCGTGAATCCCCCGAAAAAAACCCAAACAATTTCATGTCATATCCACAAAACACAAATTTCATTAATTAACTAGAAAAATTAGAATCATAAGTCTAAAAAAATATATTTATAATCATCCTACATTGAATCTCCATTACCTCACCTTTGATAATGAACCAGACACACTGTATTGATCTGTTGTGCTGATGAATGGTCATACAATTACCAAATACCATGTATTCATTGAATCACATGCCGTTAAAATTTCTCATGATTAAAATGTGAGGAAACATGGGAAAAACCATAAACAATAAGCATGAGGACTAGACTACAGCCTTTTGATGTTTTGATCTTGATCTGTTATTATAGAAAAAGGGGGAATAATCAATAATGAACAATTAAATAAATAATAAAATAAATCAACTATTAATGTGATATTCAATTAAGATTTATTGGAATTGATCTTTTTTTGATAATGGATAAATAAACTAGATAATTACTCATTATCAAAATATCCTACATCTAGCTGGATCAATCACTAGTGAATAATGATCATACATCTCTATCATAGATGAGATCCACAGGCATTGTTAGTGAAGACGATCATATATTATCAAATATGATCCATTGAGTTATAAAAGATTTCCTTCAATAGATACTCTAGTTTCAAATGGATATGTATATAACCCTATGATCCCATCATCACCATATATTTATATGAAAACACAGGTCATTTAAAATTAACAAAATTAACAAAATAAATATTTTCTTTTATTTGAAATTCACAAATGACTATGCCCAACCTGATCTTATGATGCGCTCTCTAGTTATATCACTAATGAGATAAACATTATGATTAGGACTCAATGGGGGTATCCCATCTCAAATTTGAGACTTTTTTATAGATATATTCAATTTTTTTAGAAAAATACAATTTTCAGGATATTAATATATTTAATATTTTTAAATATATATTTTGGACAGACCGGGCTCAGAATATCATATAGTCTCAGAGCATGGATTAAAATGTATCACTAGATATATATCAAATATTTACTTGAATAAATACAAGGAATTATATTCATCCCACCTAAGAAATTTTTTCATAAAAATAAAAAAGGGAAACTCAAAAAGATGTGGGCACTCAGCTCCCGTCTGGGACCACTACTCCCTTTGGACTTATTAATGTTCATCATGAAACCACCATGCTTGAACCAATGTAATATCTCACCAATATGGGTTCATATTCTTCTTTTCCTCAACCTTTAATAGGTACTCAGAAAATACATCTCTATCCTTGATGTCCAATTTTCCCCAGTCAAAAACTTGTGATTGGTCATGCACATACCTCATCAACACACACACGCAGAAGAAGGCATGTACCTGGTTAAACTATAATGGTATATACCAGATGTATTTCACATACCTGAATCTATATAATCATTTTAATGGGACAATGAATACCGATGATATCTCTCTACCATGTCCAAATCTTCACAATCCACATCTCGATGAGACCTTCTGGAACTTATGGTCTCCTTAATTGAACTATAAGGGCCCCCTTCATCAGTTCGTATAGGACTTCTTAATTCAACGTAAATACCTCATCTAATCATGGATGATTTAATCTTTCTATATTGAATTTTTTCCCAAATAGAGTTCCATGAGTATATATTCACTTAGATTTTCTATAGAGACCCATACGTTCACCCATATAAGGACTAATATGGTACAATAATGAAGGTGGAGTGGCATTGCTTGGTGTATGAAAACTTCCCCAAGGGTAGTATATCCTACAATCTACATCCTAAGTCTAAAATGAAATACCACACCATATCTTCTAGAACATTAATTTCCTACATAATTCATAAATCAATATAGTGGTGAAAAATTGTGATAAAATGAAACAGTGACCGAAATGGATCCTTTGATCCACTCATGAATCACAGTGTGAATAGGGAATAATAGTCTGATAGGATCATTGAGGTAACTCATTGGATCTAGAAATTGTTTTACATGTTATGGAATCATAATATCTCTACTAAACACTACTTTTTAAGATTTAGTAATTGTTCTAAATATTTTAGTCGATCTATGATCGTTTAGATGGAATAGTGTCATATGGGCATACATGATAAATCTTCCACAAAGTACATGGATAAACCATCCCAATTTTACTGAATAAAATCAATGGTTTGAGCTATGTGTGCTTGATCCTAGTATATAGCTTTCTCATACTGATCAGTGAGGTATTAGGAGATGTTCTCTTCTACTAATTTATTCACTCATGGTCACCAAAACTGACTTTGAAGGTCATGGTACTAATTTTCCACACCTATATATATCATGAAGGGGAGTGCATGATTCTCCCTCATCACCTCCTACTAAAATTTCATTGGCGGCATCATATTCCCTCTTAATATGATAACATTCTCTGAATCAATATTAAATTGATCAATAGAACATCCAATGGATATTTGAGTATGTAAGGTCTCACATTTGATATCTACATGATGACCTTCCCTAAAAAAATTAAATGTTTTGGGGGTAACAACCATCCAATGATGATATGAAGAAATAACATTTACCACTATGGAAAAGTACAATAAGTCTATATTATCTAAATATTTAGTGAATAATTGATAACAATATCTCCTAATGAGTACATCCACTACTACATTATCCAACCTAGAAGTATAGAATATCTTGAATTCATAATCCTACAAATAATATTACCATCACCTATATATCATTATAAAATCATTTTGGAAGTTTATTTATTTTTGGATCTTATGGTTAGAGTTGATGATAGGCTTCACACCGATATGGTAGTGTTTACATATCCTCTAGGAGAAGACTATATCTGCCAGCTCAATGTCACAGTTCACGTAGTTCTTCTTCTGTTACCACCACTAACGAGACACATAGGTAATCTTATCCTACCTCTGTATTAGTAAAAAATCATGTCTTACCACATATTCATTTCATAACACTGTGTATTGGACCCCCACTATTGGAATTATCAAGAATATTATTCTTTTCAACCTCTCCCTCAAATCCAAGAAATTCTCATATCACCTTCACTTCCAAATGAATGGATTCCCCATCCAGGCCAACAATAGGTAAAGGTGATAATATCATGGATAAAATTGGAAAAATATTCCATGTTGTATCCTACAAACCCACGGTATCTCCATACATTCTTCATTATCTTTGGTGACTATCAAGCTATCACGTCTCTAATTATGAGTGGAACCTCTGCTACACCATCATCATAGATGTCGTGTTCTATAAAACAAACATCTTTTATGCAAAATAGACACTTTTAGGGATTACCATAAATA
The DNA here is from genome assembly GCA_963277665.1 of Viscum album. Taxonomy (NCBI): domain Eukaryota; kingdom Viridiplantae; phylum Streptophyta; class Magnoliopsida; order Santalales; family Viscaceae; genus Viscum; species Viscum album. Next base: position 1,787,828,439 of record OY728142.1, read on the forward strand.
TGGTTCCATCATAGTGTGTTTAGAATCATCTTTTAAAGTCTCACATTATTCACCTCATATGTTGATTACATTAGGTTATCATCAATTAAGAATACCAAAAAACAATCTATGTAAAGTTGAATAATCTGGTTTAGGAGTGCCGTAATTTTTTTTCGGGTTTTCATTTTTTATAGGAACCACAAACTAATAATAGGGACTATACAAAAATTTTAATGCATTCTTCCGTATATCCTCATATTGTACTCAAAACTGGTTATAGCATGATCTACAGTCGATTTTCAAGAACCAACACACCCATATAAACTAATAAAATAGCTTATAAATCCGTGGTAGTGTATATATATTATTCAATATCACTAGGATCATGTGATGATAATACACACACAACCTCAAATTTCCATAAACCCTTTTGGTTAAAAACTGGAGCTGCCCAAGGGAAAAAACTATGTCTCATGAAAGTCATCCTCTACAAATCCTCCAACAATAACCTCATCTATTGAATATCTATGAAATGAATATGATATGTTGTCATAGATATTAGGACCATATTGAAGTTAAAGTCAATTTTTAATTCTAAATTTCAATTGGGAGGTAACCATACTTGTCCTTAAGAAAGATATCCCCACACTCTTCCACGACTTCAAGAAAATCATATCCCATAATATCAATTTTTTAAGAGACATGTTATCCAACTATTGAGTAACCAGATACACTATCCTTTGTATGATATGATCAATCTATTCCTTTGTTTCATTCTCACCATTAGTAAAAACTCACCCCATTATCCCATACACCCCACATCCTTCACCTAATACTATCAATCGGGGGATGAACTATTGATAGACACTCCATAAAAAAGATTACATCATAATACATCATTAAAAATACAAATATATACAATAAAATGATCTTACCTCCAAAAGATAGTTCACAATTTCATCAAAAGTGTGTGATCATTGAGTCACCATCAATCACAGCCTCCAAGCACAAAGTTCGAGCCAGTGGTGAAGATGAATCACTATGTCTTGAAACAAAGAAGTGGGAAGGTTTTAATCAATCACACTTATTCCTATAAAAATAGAATATAAGGTAGTAAATTCATATATAATACCTCGTATCAACCCTAGATCCTTGGGGTCATATGACTCCACTGCTTTTAAGTGTCCTCCACCATCCCACATACTCCTTATGACTGCTTTGGACCACCCAGTGGCGGTGGAGAAAATATGTCAAATAATTTTTCAAATATATATACTCTACCTACTCCTATTTTATGACTTCTACCCTATAGACTTATTTATTCCTTCCTCTAACTATTCCAAGGATATACCTTAATAATATCCCTATTATAAGTTTGAAGGGTTTGGAAATCTTGGGATAGATGTCTGTAACCGTCACATGGGAAGCATGTCATCTCCCTTAGCCGAATCGAGCCCTCATGAGATCCATGAAACTCATATATCATTTCCTTGGATCATATTCTATAGAATTTGACACACTCAAAGCCTTAATACTACCATAAACTATCAGCAATCGAGTCCTATTCTCCTAGGTTCTCTCTAACATAACCCACTGTCAGCACCTGCTCTACCCGGAAGAAATCCATAACGAAAGCGCACTAGATTAATCCATCATAAGTTGGAATAAAAATATATATCACCAAATCCAATATATATAAATATAATACTTTTTTAATATCCATTCCATGATGGATTAATCAGGCACTATATCCAAGGAGTATCATAAGGGATCATAAATCCTCCTTGAATACTCTACCATGGTCATAATGCTCATCTATAAATGAATAATATATAAGATAAATACCGACCACAATGTTGATGCATAGAAATACTCCCATAATATAAACTTCTTTTTTTAAAATAGATAGATTCTCTCTTCATATGTCCAAGACTCTAGAATCCACCAACCCCTGATAATCCCTATATAAGACTCACTATGTGGACTACCATTTTAAAAATTAGGCATATTCATGAGGTGGGAAACATGGGGGGATGAATCTTGCCAGTCCTCATCCACATAGGGCTCTGGATCGACCCAAAATATTAATGGCCATTACATTTTTAACTCATGTAATTCACTCAGCCAAGGTGCATCCTCTACTAGTAATTTCAACACTAACTACTTCAAAATGGGTGGTCGCGAAACTAGAAAACCACCCAGTGGTACCACCTATGGTAAATGTACCTATATCGAAGCCTCCTCAACTGGATTATCATCCATGGGGTCCATCTAGAGAATCCTTGATGAAAAAAATCATGTATGAATGAAAATTTATATTTAAGATAGACATTGGTCATAGAGTATATCATGGGAGCCTACTAAAAAAATACATTAAAGGCACATGATATTACTAAAGGAGACATGTACTGATGTTTTTTCCTATTATGAGTGTCTACATGTAAAAAGTAAATATGTATTTCATCAATGTCCAAAAAAATAGATATGTTGATCACCAAACTAACATTGGAATCCCTAACTTGAATGATAAACAACAAAAAAATTAACACTATTTCCATAAATCCCAAACCAATATCAAAGTTAGACAAAATTTCATTCTTTATTCCTTAGGTAAAAAAATATTTGATACCACTTTTTTAGGAACCAACCAAATGCGGCCCACATGACCAATTATTGTTCAAGTGAGACTTCCCAATGATGGCCTCCAATAGGCTACGGGCTGGTGATTGGCATTGAGTAGTAATGTCACAAATAAGGGAGGAATTATCCAAATGAAACTATATGCACACACACATCTACAATCCCATATAATGTCAACAATGATAAAATTAAAGATACTATATATGAATAAGAAACATCGATCCAACATAAATATATGAAAAAGTTATTTATAGTGATAAAGGGGATAAATGAAAGCCCAAAATAAATGTAGAGTGTCCAAACTTCTCATAAATAGGGGACCACTTTGAAATGAAACCATGAAAAAAATACTTTAGTATAGCTAGAACACATTCTCTTCCATATCATTTTCCCCCTAGGAACACATCAACATGGCCTTAATCTATATAAGATGTTGAATTTGTGGGAAGATCCCATGTTGGTGTGAGTATAAAAGTAACCAATAGGACACAAAAAACACTATGTATAAAGCATAAAGATTAGTCATCTTAGAACAAAAAATATATCAATTAAAAAATAAAATATAACCATAATAGAAAACCAAGACATAGTGGTCTAAACCAATACCACCAGACATAAAATACTTCCTGAGGCTTCATGGTTACTCATTTCATGATATTTAACTTCACCGGTCATGTTATAACCAAGTATTCACATCCAATATGTCATGATCATTGGATCCTACCCACAGTGTAATCACTATATCTTAGAATATCATATCATCTAGATATGGGATCACACCAAGGCCCACTTGGATGCTCCACAAACCATATGGGGTCTTTGGGAATGATATGATATCGATGTCTAGTGCTTGGTTGTCACCCTAACACTATGAAACCCTCCTCAGAATAATTGAGTAACCCACCCTAGACCAACTGGGGTTTCACTAAATTCTGTCAAATACTACACCCATAGAGTGGATCAGAATCCTATGGTATGGTTTTAATATTTCACTCTACCATCATCAGAAAGAACCAAGGTATCATACTGAAATTAACCGTGTCTATACTAAAGATATGAAGGTCTTTAAGTCATATATTTCTACGTACATGGTGTGTACTTATGGTAAATGACTTATACCACGAAATTATAACCTTATGATGTCTATTCCTCTATTCATATACATATTCCCATGTTTCTTAGGCTATGACCATGTACACAATTCCATGTTTGTATACACATCTCACCTCATTTACTCTAGGATTTTCCCTGTACATATCTTATCTGGTGTACTTGGTCATTCCCATGATTCCTCCAAGATAAATGACAAGCCACTAGTTGAATTTTACTTGACATGTGGTAGAGACTAGAAAATTTGTGATCCTTATCTCCAATGTGGATGACCTATCTCAGGGTCCCACATTGTGTATAACTATGTATTACACAATTTATAACATGGGATTTTCTAGATCCCATCAAACGTAACCCATACATAATTGTTTTCTCCGCAACCACCAATTTATCCCATGGAACTCAAATCGGGGTCGGCTAGACCCTCTCCATCACCAGTGGACATAATCATGGCCTCAAACCCCTTAGAAAATCACAAAACTTGTTTTTTCATTATTTTACCAAACTATCATCATTCCTCAAACAAAAAAAATAGGAATCCACCATCCAAACTGGTCCAATTTCAATCGTCCCCCATCACATCACATAGATCTGACCCACGATCACAAAACATCACACGTGTTATTGATATGTTTCACCAATGAACACCCATATAATGATTGAATTCTTGGTTTTTAGATACCCATGGGTCAATTAAATTTCTAATGATGAATGTGTCAATAACTGAGGGAGAAAACCATGAAAAACATAAATTAGGAAAAAAAGAAATCCATTATTCATTTTTTTCAATCCATTATCATAAAAAAGAAAAATGAAGTGGAATAATCAATAATTAAAAACTAAATCAACCTTTAAATAAATCAACCATCGTTGCATTAATAAATTGTTGTTTGTAGGAATTGATTTTAATTTGACATGGGATAAATAAATGGTTTGAATCCCCATAAATAAAATTTTCTACCTAGATTAGGATCAATCTCAAGTAAATAATGGTCATACATCACTATAATTGGTGAGATCTAGAATCTATGTTGATGAACATAATCCTTGGTTATCGATGGTGATTTGTTTCATTTTCTTATCTCTCCTCCAATGGATCCTATAGATCCCCAAGGATATGCAGCTAACCATGAGATCAACTCATAACTGTATATTTATAGGAAATAAAAAATCCTGAAAATTTGATAAAATTTATTTATTTATTTAAAAATTCATCGATGATTGTAACAGACCTGAGAGTATAATTCTATCCATGGTTATATCACCATGATGGTAAAATCTAGGATATGGACTCAAAAGAGGCCTCAAATTTCTGGCTCAATAATCTTTTTGGAAGATATTCAATTTTTTATTGAAACATACATGACTTTTATATTAATATATTTAATATTTCATAAAAATAAAATATGGTCTCATACGATATCTGAATATTACACTGCCTTAGTGCCTAGCTTCTAAAATAATTCCAGATATTTGTCAATGATTTAAATTTAAAAAATGTGAGATTTAAAAATTCAACTGAAGTTCTAATGTGAGGTTGATCCTCATGTTGTGTATGATTATCTTTAGGTTGTGGTATGGGTGTACCACTTTGTTTATACCACAATGATTATATGGTGGTGTTAATAACAAGCAATGTCCATGGAACAATGAGTCAATAGTGGGCATTGATCATCCAAAACCATATAACCGAGACTCAATAATGGGTATATTTGGAGTATCTATTTCATGAGGAGTTATAAGACTCTATATTGATTTTTTCACACATCTTGGAGATATGGTATTTGTAGTAGGGTATCTTGTTCATTTGTAAGATTGCATTGAGGTTTAATGGCCCCTAGAGGTACAATCTTACCATAATTCATGATGGATTCCATTGAGCACCAAAAATCAATTATAAAACCCCAAAATATTAGTTTATTTTCTTTTAGATTAATAATATATTTGATAGCTTTTACCACATTCATAACCAAACCTAAATGAACCATAATACTCTATAGAAACGTTATTGTTTAGATTTTTATGTTATAATATAGTATTTGGATTGAAAGGTTTGAATAATCCCAAATGAATTATGAAATATAACTAGAAAATTATTAGTAATAACTTCTTTTGGTTAAGGCCTTGATAATAAGTAATCAATTTTTATTGATAAGAATCAAATCATATATTCTAATGAACAATTAATGTTTAAATGGGTCATTTATATCAAAATGATTTCAATATTTTTTTTATATTACTTAAAAATAAAATTTCTTAATTTTAGAAATATAAATTTATATATATTAATTGATTTTTGAAATAATATTGTCAAAATTATCTTTTTATAATTATATGAATTTTCTCTAAAATAATGCATTTTAGGTGAATAGTGGAAAATATGGATTTTACAAATTTTTTCACTTTTAGGATATTATCATGATGAAAGAATGACTCAGCATTTTATGAAATATTATTACTAGAATAAATAAATAGTTAATAATTAATATAATACATTTAAAAATTAAATATTGAACTTATAAATCTATTTTTACTATTTTGGATGTCTAATAAATATTTTTATTCAAATAAATATGATTTTTAATTCTTCTCTTTTAATATTGATATGAAAAAGTATATTTAAGTTAAAAATTGTTTTAAATTAAAATAATTATACGTTTTTAATATAATTGAATTAATTCCCTGGGAATCAATATTATAATATATTTTTATGTAAAATATTTTTTTGATATATAAACAAGAATTTGTCTAAAAAAGTATTTCATTGCATTTAATTACCATACATTAAAATTAATTTATTAAACTTCTAAAAAATTAATATTGAAAAATTTATTTCATATATGCAATTAAGTGGTTAAAATTTATTTGTGAGTTCAATATAATTTTGTTTCATAATGTACCACAAGTTTTTTACATTTTTATTACTATAGTAAAGAGTATAATATGTTAATTAGGGTAAAATCTTTGTGATAAGGTCATAAAATCTCACATGAAATCTTGTAGTAAGATAATATTGTAACAATTATAATATTATGTTTAAAATTGTATTGATATAGAGACTCTATCTCATGAATAATACATTATATTATTTTAGAACAATGAATCATTAGAATAGTTCTACTCGCCTCACATATAAAATAGATTAACCTATCCCCTCTTATTAATAGAATTTGTGTAATTTAAATTATAAAATCTCTTACCAAATACCTTTATTATATTGATTACGATGTCCAATATAAATTTTTATCAGTAGAGGTCCATCCCTATAAATATTATTGTGTAAGACAAAGGTGGATCTCTCATGAAGGAGTATATCTCTTAACTGAGTGTTTTCATGATTATTTATTCTCCCACCTCTATCAAATATTCTATAACTATGACAATATAATTAAATCATTATATTAAATTAATTTTACATTTTAAAATATAGATTCGCAACCGTGTTTTGTCTATTTTATCAGCCAATGCGAATTGAAAGCATCACTCATGTGTATATACAGACTACGGTCTGCATGATGTAATGTAATTAATTTATTATCACCACATCACATATATGTATATATTGATGGATTGAATGAATTTATATTATAATGATGGAATTATGATTCTAGAAATAAACTATTTTATCTAACTTCGGTTCCTATCATCCAATTGAAAATGATAGTGTCACTCATGTGTATATTTGGACTACCACCACCACGAAGTGATAAAATTATTTTTTAATACCACATAACATGAATGATACTAAGAATTAAAATAATTAATAAATATTATATTTATAAAATATTTATGATTTCTTTGAAATTGAAATATTTATAATTTATTTCTTTTACTCATGTAGGAAAATAAAATCATGAATCATGTGTCTGTCGGGACTATGATCTCATAGAAATGAAGTGATTCATTTTTCAGCAACACCGTACATAGTTGGTCTTAAAAGTGTATTTTATGTATAAAAATTATTATTTTAAAATGTTTAAGATAATTAATATAGTGGAACAAATTCCCTTTGACCATGGTAAATGAGAATAAACTATTTTTATATAATTAACCAAACATACTCAATACATCTAAGGTAAACTAAAACAATTTATTAAATTAAAAATTAATGAAATTAAAATAAATAAAAGGAGTAAAAATAAGAAATGAGAATTAAAAATTTTATTAATAAATTATAAAATTATCTCAAATTAGTAATGTAAAAGACATACAAGATGTTTTCAGATATAATGTAAGGGATTTATTTTTTAAAACAAAATTTTTAATGGGTTAAAACTCAATTTGTTGCATTTACATGTTTTTTTAAACATGTCAAGAATCACATTATTTAAACTTTAATTAATTCTAATGTTAATTTTCAATTACATTATAATTTAATTTAAAGGGATTAAAAAGGCATGATTTTAATATTTTATTAATTTATTAAGTTTGATTGTTATATACACATTTTAGAAGAATGTTCTTTTACATTTAAGGAATGAAAATTATTTACCACTTTTAAAACCATTATTATTTAGGAATATTCGTATATATATTTTCATATGTTTCTATAAAAATTTTATTTTTCCATTTTTATCCTAATTTTTTATGGGTTTTCAAAGGTAAGGTTAATTTTAACCAATTTTCAAATGATACCAAAAATTAGTTTAATGTAGTTGTTGAAAATGGGTTTTTATAGGTTTTTATGATGTAAATGAAAGATTAGTTGATTTTTATTTATTTTTTTTATAATTTTTTATGGAAAATTGTTGTGAAAAATATTTCCCTGTAATGCATTGGGTAATGATTTATTTTTGAAGATTAATAATTCGAATTAACTGCATATGTTATTACAATTATAAGATTAATTGAAAGAGGGGCATTAATATGAATTTATAAGTTCCATACATTAATTTTATATGATTGAAAATTATTTTTCATGGAATTATTTTTATTCCATAAAGTACGATAATGAGATTGTTATTAATGGAATTTTTATGCCTATTTTATTAGTGAAAAATATGTTTTTAAAGTAAATATTTTTATAAGTACTCTGTTTTTATAAGAATCCCACAAGATTATGAATTTTTTACTTTAATATTTCTTTTGTTATAATTTATGAAAATAAGTGATGTTGATTTATTATTTATGTAAATGATTATTTTGATCTCATGGATAGTTATATAAAATAAAAATTAAATCCATGATTTCAGGATTTTCAAAATGGAATATTTATTTTCCTTATTTTTATATTTATTACTTATATTGTTTTACTCATATAATGTATTCAACTGTTTGACATAGGAAATAAGGATGAGTGTGAACTGTAGAAATGTAGATCTTTATGCTATGGTTATTTGTTATAAAATTTTAGACTCTGTTCCTAATGAAAATATAGTTTAAATTTTGGAGACATATTTTTTTAAAAAAAGTGTACATTTATTTAAATTGTATAATTTTTATTTAATTGTTTTGATATTTAAGAATTTTTAAAAAAAATATTCAAAAAATAAAACTAATAGATCATGATAATATGTGAAAATTCAATCTATTATATTGAAATCATAATTATGGGTTGAGAATGATGGGGAAGTTACAGTGTGTATCAGATAAATGGTTTAGATAACATTATAGGATATGATATTGTTTGATGGAAAAAATTTATGAGATAATATTATGATTTTGGATTGTAGGATTAGACTATTATATAACCTTAATATGTTTTATATTATAGAAAAATATTTTTATTATTTATTGAAACTAATGAGGTAAATAATAAATGACATGTTTAATGATATCATAATATTTTTCCACCTCATAAGATGTTTTACTATGAATTTATTTTACATAGTCATAGAAAACCTTTTTTAGATTTAAAAAATGGATAGAACCATAAAGAACTATTTTAAAAAATATAATTCAAGTGTAATGTGTTGGTTGACTAAATTTGTGACCAAATAGGATATGAATTGGAATGAAACTTCTTATAGTTATGAATTACTAGTGGTCCCAAGTTATGATTAACAATATGGACCTTCATGAGTTTCCTTGCATGTCATATAAAATAAAAATTAAGTTTTAAGGAATTTATTGTGATAAATTTATAATGGTAAAAATATTTAACTACCTAAATGTCAAGAATATGTGAAGAATATCCGAGAGAAATATATAAAAGTAAAATATATATGTCTCAAATGAATGGAGTATATTCCAATTAAAATAAATTTTATCAGTGGAATGATCATAAAACAGATCAACAAGATCATATAAAAAAAGGTTTAGCATGATCACGTGCTGGATTTGAATAAATTGAATATAAAATTTAAAAGGAATATATTATTTTAACAATTTAAAATTTTTTAGAATAATAATCATGATTAGATTGATATTTATTAATATTATATGAGGATACAAATTTTTTATTTTTGAAAGGATGTAATAATAAACAGGATGTAAATCATTGTTAAAGGTTTATAGAGGATGTTTAATGATTGAGGTGTCTAAAAATAGCATTTCAATAGTTATGATATAGTGGTATTTTATTTAAGGGTTTATGAATTTATGGATGGTAAAAAATTTAAATTAATTAACATTCTTTTAGAGTTTTATGTGATGAGATAACATTATGAAATGGCCTAAGACCTGAGCATCTATATCTGGTGGTAAAAATACCATATAATTTTTTTATAATAAGTATCTAAAAAATATTTATTCTTTAAACATAAAGTATCTTTACATTATAGGTTTCGAGGGATTATGAGAAATATCCATAAAATATATCAATTTTTACATAATTTAATAATAAAACAAATATTAAGATTCACTCACACTAACACATTATTTGAATCAAAACACCTTTAGAACAACTACTAAGCCTATGAAAAAACCATTTCAAAACATATTGTGAGAATAAAATTTCATAGTAGTGGGTGTTAGGGTTGAGTGACAATCCTATAAAAATATTTAGAATAATATTCATTTATATAAAATATAAAACATTTGATAAATATTTTTTGAAAATATAACTTGAGGGTTTAAAAATATATAACCACAATTAAAACATTTAAAAATGATTGTAAATACATATCACATTGAATATTTTCATGGATTACATTGCTCAAAAAATATTTCTCTTTGAAAAACATTTCAATTTATATTAAAGGAAAAACATTTGATATAATTAATAATTTTACAAAAATATATACATATAGGTTTATCAAGAATAATTTATAAGGAAATAATTTTTAAATGATTAAAAATACATATTACATTGAAAAATTAATTAGAATACATTATTTGTAAAAATATTCTATAGAATTTATTTTCACTTTATAACAAATAAAATATATTTGATAAAATGTTTAATTTTAAAAAAATATATAAAACTGTCCTTATCAAGAAAAATACATAAGGAAATAATTTTTAAAACCCTTATTCATACAGAGTCCCTTGAAAACCAATTCAAAATAAAAAATATAATATGCACTTAAAAACACTTATATTTACCCTTGAATCCTTTTTAAAATATTTTCATTGAAAATAATAATTTTCATGTGAAATATAATGAAACAAAAAAAATATAAGAAAATTATATGAGGTTATTAACAATATCACTTTTTTTAGAAAATATTCCGCATGAGATCTTGGGTTCACTCCCCATTCTTCATAATCTCATTTGATACCATAGTGCCCTGATTTATTTTTATAAAACATTTTTACCTTGATTTTTTTTCTAATTTTACTTCAACTAAAAAACCATTTAGAGGAATATACAAATTATTTTCTATAGAAAAAAATATATCACATAATCTTTACCAAAATATTATTTTATGAAAAAACCATAAATCATTAGAGAAATCCAAATTTTATAATTAAGAATTTTAATAATATATATAAATAAGTAAATAATATAGGGAAATTATTTTCATAAAAAAATATGGAATGTTAATGTCAGTAATATAGTATGGCCATATCTCTGAACATTATAAGCATAAATATGTTTAAAATTTCATTTCATGCATAAAATGATAACTATAAAATCAAATAAAATAAGTATATACTTTTATTTGAATAAAAGGACATAAAATGTCAAAATTTATCATTTTAAATTGACCCTTGAATTAAGAAAATAAATGTTCGTTATGAAAGAACGTACTTAATTTTAAAATATGGGGTACAAAAATATTAATTTTCCATACCTGGATTTTTTAAACAAAAAATATATATATAATGATGGTTTCCATTGAAATATTGTATCTAAAAATAATTACCTTACATAAAGATGGCTTTGAAGGAAAACATGATAAAAATGTTTTGGTATTATAATCATTAAAATAGAAGAGTTATTTTAAAATATTAAATAGTACACTTAAAATATTACTACCTTTAAAAATAATTATAGTTTTTTAGAGATATATATTGTTTTAAAACATTGAAATCCGAATTTTCATTACCTAAAACTAAAAAACCCAAATGGGCTATGATATTTTAATTTCCCCAATCGAATGAAGGAAAGAGAATAATTAAAATGGTGGAGAAAGATTGTATGTAATTATTTTTTTAATGTGGGTGAGAATAATTTTTCTCTCTCTCTATCTCCATATATATATAAATATACAAGCGTTTGAGTACTACAACTACTATTGGCTAAAGCTATTTGAGAGAATTTTAGGTGTGAAGAGGGAACCCATAAAAATGTAAATAGTGTACCAATAATATATATCCTCAAGGATTCCTGGTTTTCTAATGTAAAAATTTATATTATAATGGGAATTTAATTAATTTATTCAACATTGGTATATATATATATTTATTTATTTTTTTCACCAATGTTATAACTTAGGTGAAATGATGGAACTGTTGAATTTAAAATATTCTAAGGGTGATTTTGGTTTTAAAATTCTTGTTTTCTTTTTTCAATATTATATCTATATAAATATAAAATTATATAACATCTACCCTGAATAGGTATAGACAAGAATTAAATTTTACTATTTATATATAAATTTGGGTTCATTTTTTAATTTTCCATGATTCCCTATGGATGGTTCCTCTAATCAGGAAAAGCATCACAAGTAATATCAATGTTGATGATTAATGTGGATTATATAACATTAAATGTATTTTTTAATTTCATGAGGGTCACATAACAATTAGAGAAGGAAAAACACCACGGTTTTAGGAGATCTTGAAGTGAATAGAGCATCGATCATATAAATGACCAATGTATTTTGGTGGAAGGAGATGTATAACATGGTGAAACACAAATTAGTATTATCAAGGTAGGGGTTACCATCTCCTCATTTTCATTATTATGGAATACGATGTGGTTAGTAGATACCTCAATAAGAGAATTTATTATGGCTTCCTAAACACCTTCCACTGCAAAGAAAACAAAAGAAGTCCCCCTCACCATTTCTTTTTGGATGATATCATTCTATTCATGAATGGTAATATCAATACCATTCATGACAATAACTGTATCATTGTTTTATAATGAAAATTGATGGGAAAATCAATCAAATGGGTGAAGAGTAATGTCAAACTCCCCAATTTCAATTTTTATTAAAGGGGAATGAGGATTATGGGAAAAATTGAATAAAAAACCTTCCCCATGGATTATATTTGTGGAATCAATTTATCCTGGTATATTTAGGATCCAGTACTATGACTGTCTTATTGATAATGTCTCAAACCACATAATCAACTAGAAAAACTGTTTCATATCATTTAGTGGCCGCATCACCGAATTTAAAAGTGTTCTCAACTAAATCTCCATGTACAACTTTCATGCACCCATTTTTCCTAAAAATGTTTTCAATAGCATTGATGAGACACATTCCAACTTCATTTGGGTTCCATATAGTGAAGGAAACATCCACTAAGCTCCATGGAATAGGATGTGTTGCGATGTCGAGTGTGGATTAATTGGATAAAGAAGTGTCACTGAAACCATAGACGGTCTCCAAGTGAGGTTGGCATTGTAATTTATAGAAGGCATTCCATTAATGGTAAATTATATGTTTAACAAATACTGGGAGGGTCAGATTGGAACAGTATATGGGAGATCCAGGTTGGGGAATGTGATCTGACATCACATATCATCCTTTAATCGACAATCTCACTTGATTGTGGGTTGTCATTCTATAAACTACTAAAATTTTAAAATGATTGGGGGATCTTGGAATTTTTCAGATTCACATTTCCATATTTATGAATCATATAGGCCATAATTTTATTTATGATAATATTTATTGTCATGAATAGGAAACCTTTAGTACTTTAGATACCAGTTTAGACACTATGTTGATGGTCTTTACCACCTCTTCGTTTAGGAACTTATCACCAAAAAAATATAGATGGATCCTATATTGGGATTATGTTAATGATTAATGGGGAGCTACACTATGGTGTAAGGATATACCGGCTAAGATTAACTTCGTTATTTGGAACATCCATAACCACTCACTTCCTATATATTAGTTTGTTGGTCGTAGGGGTTCTAGTTTCACCTCACATTACATCTTTTGTCATCTACCACATGAAGAGACACTCACTCATATCATTTTTTTAGGATATTTTTCATTATCTAAGTGTCACATCTATGAAATATACTTTGGGATAATCGGTTAGTACTAACCCACCAATTATTTTATTCATACATGGTTCCATAAAACCTATGAAAATATATAGTAAATCAAATTATGGGATTTTCCATGGCCTCCAGATTCTAGAATATTTGTAATTCATGAATTAAGAGATAGAATAATGATTTTGTGAGGTCAAATCTTGCGGTTATTGTCAAGCACTGATCCATGGTGGTCAAAAAATCCCCTCTGATAAAACACTAGTAGAACTATCCTTCCCAACATAGGATTATTTATGTTAAATTAACAGATAATATAAGGACTCTGCCCTTAAAACATTACATAATATTGAATTAAATGAATAATTCACATTGAGGATATTTTTAGGTTTACTGTTTTAGAGAATTAGATATAACTATCACATATCAATGATTACAAATATACACATCTACTCACTTTCAATTTTTTCACAAAATAAAAACTCTTGAACAAAAGAGTCATGTCTAGTTAAATGTTTTAGATAGCTTGAAATTTATTTGATCCCAACCTTGACCCTATTCATCTTTAAGTCTTGTGGAAAACATTTCAAAAACTTGGGATGAGTATAAAAAGCTCTGTATGGGATATAAAAATACGGAAAGAAAACATTATTATAGGTATACATAATAATCAATGAAATCATACTTTACTCATAAAACTTAAGCACTTTAACATAAATCATGAAATCATAATATTTATGAATAACTGATAGAAATCATAAGTCGTAAAGGTAGCTTGAGGCATTCATAACATTCTAATGTAGGGAGTAACCTACATGGTTACATTTGGAATCCCCATAACAGTATATTCCCTAAATCTCTTTGGAGGAACCTTGGTGTATAACTCCTTCACGTTACCCAATGCATTGAAGAGCTATCTCAGGCTCACCCGCCCTTAGTTTAACATGGAACCACCTGATTTCATAAACATTGCACAAGAACCATAACATAATATTAACACATAACTTAAGCATAAAGGAAAGACAACATTCCCACATTACAATAACAATATAAAATTTTAAGATATTGAAATAATAAATCCATTATAAAAACCATTTTCAATACCAAAATATGTTAAAAGTGTATATGGTATTTATTTACATTTTAAAAACATTACAGCTTGTTAAGGAAGCCAAAGGTCAAATAATACTCGAGGTGGCGAAAAAGGTCATTATCACTGCATACATAAAAAGATGAAACATTCCTTTTTGTTGTTTAGTAAAACGCTTCGTAGAGATAAGATTCCCATTTAATAAAAAGAAAAGAAAAAAGTGTTTTATACCCCGTATAAAAGAAATTCGTGTACAAACCAAAGGATGCCTCAATAAAAGGAGGTTGAGACGAAGTCCCTTATAAAGACAGTATCATTAGATTAAGTATAAATCAATGACATAATTATGTGTGACAAAAATAAATACACCAAATATAATAAGATATTAAGTGTAAAACAATCATTGGTCATTCACATATATTCAGAGCATGACTTAGTCAAGAATTATAGGTTTAACCCAAAGAATTGAAATTGGATTAAGAAGTTCCCTTACAAAAATTTTGTAGCCTAATGATGTCACATCAAATTTTAGAAAATGAGATGATGAGAGAGAAAAGGACATCACATTACATGGAAATAAAATTTATAGAAATAAGGATATATAATAGCATATCCCAATATAAGAAGACGATAATTAGTAGACATAACAAAAACAAACCTTCTAAAAATAGTAGGGTGAAAGTTTCCCTTACTGATTTTGGTAACTTTCAAAATGTACACCCCAAAAAAGTAGGGTCATACTATGAAGATGTAAATACCCATAAATTAAAGTATATTACACGAAGAATACAATCACATGTAGTAAATACACCACACAAAAGGAAATAGTGGCAAATGTAGCCTGAATCTCAGGGGAACACAATGTGATATAAAAACCCCTTACCTCGTTGTGATCAATTGAGTCGTATGACCAAAAGATAATAGACAACAAATGAATCACATAATTCCATGAAGAAAAATAGAATCATGATAATATATATATGAATTGGAAGTAAAAATTATAACACATGCAATAAATAAATGGTGAACAATGGAAATCTCATTGAATTTAAAGTGAGATAAGAAATCCCTTACCAAAATTCGGCAGCCTAATGACACCACTTAAAATATCCGAAAATGGATTGATGAGATCAAAATAGGATCTCTCATCATATGAACATAAAACGTTAATTAAGATTAATATAAAATAACATCCCCCAACATAAGAAATATGTGATTTAATGAATTGACATAAAAGAGAGTACTTACAAAGAAATAGAGATGTAGGATCCCTTACAAAAATTCGGCAGCCTAACGACGCCACTTAAACATTCTAAAAATGAATTGATGGGAGAAAGAGGGGGTATACTATCATATGAAAATAAAAAGGATAGCATGATGAATATAAAATAACATCACCAATAGAAGATCATGGAGCTTAATATAAATGTCATAAAGGAGAATACATCAAAAGAAGGAGAGATGTGGGATCCCTTAAAAAAATTTGGCAGCCTAACGGCGCCACTTAAACATTCATAAAATGAAAAGATGAGAGAAATTGGGGGTCTATAATCAAATTAAATTGAAAAGTAAATTAGTATTAATATAAAATAACACCCTAAAACATAAGAACATGGAGCATAAAATTAATGACATTAGAGAGAGTACTTGAAAAGAAAGAGAGGTAAGATCCCTTATATCAAGTCCGACATGCCTTGTTCATTTCTTTATATTCATGAATAATAAACATTGGTCAATTTATAATTTCTTAAGTACCTCCTTTAAATTTCATTATTCAATTAATATCACATATTAATATGTTATAATAATTAGTTAATTATGTGAGTTCATATCAGACGTTTTTTGTCGATGTTCGGTACATGAGTCGAAAATGAACTTGTTCGAAAAGAATTTTCCATGTAGTTATAAGTACATCATCTATAGAATAGTATTAATGATTAAAATATCATATATATCCAGTATATATTCATTTTATAATATTCCATAACAATTTGAGATAAAAAAAATGAAATGCACCATTCATGGAGACGGTAGGCCGTACGTACGCATGAACGCTACATTCATTTCGTGGTCATATTAATGGAATTAAAAGTAAATGATATATATATATATATTATAATTACAGAATTATATTCTTAATTTAGATGTAACATATATCATATATATTCATTATATATATGTACATATAATATTACATAACATTTGGAGATAAGAAATGAAATTCACCGTTCATGGAGACGGTAAGCCATATGTACGCAAGAACGCTACTTTCATTTCAATTTCATACTTTAATGGAATTAAAACATAATTATTCATAGGTATATTATAATTACAGTATAATATAATATATAATATCTTTAAATACATCCTTTATAATCCCACATATGGCATTAACGATTCAAATCTCATTGAGGGGGCAGTAGTCCGCACTTCCTAAAATGAAATTATCGCGTTTACCCATTATGGAAACCATAATGGTATGGAACAAATGAAATATACAGAAGCATAAGGAAAACATAAACATAATATATATCATATATAAATACAGTTACATCTTAATGGAAATCATGTGAGTTGTTAATAGAAGATTGAACAATCATCATTTCATGAGGCAGTAATTCACTGTCCACAGAAACAGTATATTCTTCACCCATTAGATGGAGGTTTGTGTAAGTGTAGCTCAAATACTTCTTATAAAAATCATCCTAGTATATTTAATATACTGCTTTTGTCACAAAATAAATGTATAAAAAGAGTTTAGGGGGTTTCAAGAGAATAATAAAAGAAAAGAACATAAGAGAAGACATTACCATTAAATAGGGTAACTTCCCTTGGATTTAACCAAAATGGTTTCTTGAAGTGATTTATGCCTAAGGTAAGGATTATAGTATGAATAGAGGGATATTTGGATATTTTTTGAGTAGAGTTTGGTCAAGCCAAATGGCTTGGGGAGTGTGAGAAATGGGTGGGAAGTGGGGTCTTTTTATAAGGGATAGGAGGGGCTCTTTTGGAAATTTGAAACTATTATTTTATTATATAATTCTTTTCAGTTTATAAATGTCCAATAATCATTAAATTATAAGATAAGGTGTCCCATTTTTGAAATAAAATCGTCCAGTAATAATTGGACAAGTGTTGTGTATTATTGTAAACATTATCTTCTTATATATTTAAATCAATCAATAATGACCTAAACAATGCATCATCATTGTGTCATAAGTAATTTTATTTATATGATGTCTAAAAATTATAAAAAAATTACCATGATATAGGAAATCTTTTTACCTTACCATTTAATATTTATAGTCAAAAAGATAATTTATATAACCCCATGTAAAAAAAATTTTAGTAAAAAAATACATGTTTGTGACATTTTTATTTTAACTTTAAATAAAAGGTATTAATATCATTATCTTACCCAAGTGGCTTTATGAGGTCCCAAAATTTGAAACATGGATTGTTTTTTCGGTCATGACTCACACCATAAGGGTAGGACAAGTGTAAAATAAATTTCATAATATTATAACATTACATTTACATTTAATAACACTAATTACCTTTAATAGCAGTTAATAAAACTGAAAAGTTACTATTCACCAAAAATGATTTTCATCCCATTGAACCAAATATTACTTACTAATGGCAACCATGTCTGTAGGATTTTTTAAATTCAATTTACAGAAGCGGTAAATTTACGTTTAAAGGAAAAATCAATTTTTTAACTACCACATAGTGGTTTCACTATTCAACAAAAATTGATGTTTTTCAGAAAAATACCATAAATTAACCCTAAGTTATATTTGTTATTCGGAATTCAAAAATGATGTACATATTACCAAATTAATTACATAAAAGTTGCATTAATTAAATTTATAATTAATTTTCGCTGTCAAAACAAATATCGTTTTTTTAAGAAACAATATCTATCAAAAGATTGACATTTGTTTATGTCCACTTTCAAAATGAAATTAATTGCAATTACAACTATTGGATTAAATTGTAAAAATATATTTTAAGTACACTTTTAATTCAATTAAAATGATAATATAACCATATAAATAAATTATATTAAAAAGTGGTTTTGAATTAAAATAAAATATTTTTCACTATTCATTAAAAAATGAGCTTTATCCGAAAAATACAAAAAATTAACACAAAGTAAATTTTGATGTCCTGAATCTAAAGAAAGATTTCATTTTTTCATATATAACATATAATATTGTCAAAAAGTAGATTTTAAAAGGGTTCTCCACCAAAAGGCGGTTAATCAACATTTGAAGGAATATTAGAAGATTTATGCTTAAAATTGGATTCATTTGCATTTTAAGACTCTATCATTTACTCATTAATTGTGAACATATTTAACAAACATATATAATCATTTTGTAGTCAGTTCTGTTCATTCACTATATTACAAAGGTTATGCATTAACTTCCATTTAAAAAATTATTATTTTATTATTAGTGTTCAATGTATGATTTCAGAGAAACTCGTTGTTGTGTATTGGGTACACCATAAAACATATCATTCCCATTAAAGTAATATTTACATTTTATTTACAAATATTGAAAAATATGAAAATGTCAAATTCTTTATTTAGCTGGGATGTTACATCCTTCCTCCCTTTTGGAAATTTCATCCTCTCAATTTAAAATTTGGGCTCGGAAACTTCATTGAAAGCCCCACATCAAAAATAGAGTCAATTAAAATATCACTTTAAAAGAATGAAATATAAGAACAAAGTCACCCGAGACAAAAGATAGTAGGATTCCATGAAAACAAGGATATGGCGGGAAAAAACAAACCATCATGGTCTGACGGAGAGTGACTGAAAACATTATTAAGAGAAAGTTAACCCCCAGAAAATCCCAAACTCTATTTGTTTAAAAAGTCTTTGATTATCCAGTAGGAAATGTTAACAGACCAAGTTATTGTTTTAAGTTACTTTTTGTTGATGAATTTATTTATGAGCTTAACTTATTACATAAGGAAAAATACTTACATGTCATGTTGACTTTCATCTCTTACTAGATTTCTAACAAAAACTCATATCTTCTCCAAATGATGTGTATTTATGATGACTTGTTCACATTAAGAGCACTATAATAAACTTCTAGAGAATCAAATAATCCCCAAAGAGAAATATATATTTCCCATGACTTTAGACCTTAAACAAAACCGAAATGGTTTGTAAAAGATAAGATAATCCCTGAAAAGTATATTCTTTTACAAAAAGAAAAACTACTCTTAATAATCAAAACTTGTCAAACAAAACCCAAAGTTCATCAAAGTCCATTAAAAAAACCGTTATCCATAAAATTCTTCAAAGTAATCCAATCTAAGATTGAAACCCAAATCTCTAAAGGATTTAATCACATAGTCTTCTGAGGTAAACCTTAACATTTATCTCCAAATAACATCAGTTACTATTAAAGTATAATACTGAAAAGTAATTAACTTAATCACATATCCTCCATGATAGGTTAATCATTTCCATAGATAACCCAAAATCAACTTATTCCTAATTTGTAAGATCATCTAACTAAAAATAATTAGTCATAATAACCAGGGACTTCACGTAGCCCAGTGGTAGGTGATAAATACCAGTCGCACATTGGTTGTGGGTTTGATTCCCGTAGCTTCGTCCAACACGACGGGTTGTCACATGGTCGGTGTGTTGTCCCTTTTCAAAAACTATATAATTTTATAACATTCCCAATAAGAGATAAATTAATTAAAAATAACCATAACATAATTTAAACTCAATTTTTAATCTCATGCCTTTTATTTTCCATCATAACATATAGTAACCCATAATTACCTCAAAAGTAAGTATCATATAAACCCTAATTCGTACCTTTATAATTATTACCTGATCTTTCACATAGAGTTGGTTCTCTCTTACATTATGTATTAGAGAACTCCCCAAGGTTCAAGTTGTTATTCATGACTCTTGATAGTTGGTTAAGAATAACCACGGGATTTCTCATTGAATCCCCCATTTCATCCAGTCTCTTAATTAGAGAACCACCACAGTTACCATTATCACTTTGGTTCCTGCTAGATCCATCCATTTACTAAAACCAAAAAGGTCAGTGTGAGTATATTAGTAAAATCATCATATAATACAATGATATAATTAATCATGTTATCTTAAACTCAATCTCTTTATCTAATAAAATATGACTATTTCTTAATTCCTAACCATTATGGTAATATCACTTAAGCTTAAAGAATACCTTAACCTCTAAGGTTATCTAAACCGACCATTGATTACTAATATAAGGACCCAGCCCTTAAAACATTACATAATATTGAATTAAATGAATTATTCATATTGAGGATCTTTTCAGGTTTAGATTTTTAGAGAATTAGGACATATCTATTACATCTCAATGATTACAAACTAGACACAGCTACTCAGTTTCCATTTTTTCACAAAATAAAAACTTTGAAACAAAAGAGTCATGTCTAGTTCCCTGTTTTAAACAACATGACATTTCCTTGATCCCATCCTTGACTCTATTCATCTTTAAGTCATGTGTAAAACATTTCAAAAACATGGGATGATCATAAAAAGCTCAGTAAGGGATATAAAAATAATGAAAGAAAACATTCATCCATGTATACATAAGAATCAATGAAATCATACATTACTCATAAAACATAATCAATTTAACATACCTCATGAAATCATAATATTTTTGAATAACCCATAAAAATCATAAGAGGTAAACGTAACTTGAGGCATTCATAGCATTCTTATGTAGGGAGTAACCATCATGGTTACGTTTTGAATACCCATCAAAGTATATTCCCTAAATCTCTTCGGATAAACCTCAATGTTTAACTACTTCATGTGACCCAATGCATTGAAGATCTATCTCGGGGTCACCTTCGCATAGTCTATCACATAACCACCCGATTTCATAAACATTTCCCAAGAATCATAACATAATAATAATGAATAACTTAAGAAAAAAGTAAAGATAACATTCCATCATTGTAATAAAAATTTAAAATTGTATGATATTGATATAATAAATCCATTATAAAAACCATTTTCAATACCAAAATATGTTAAAAGATTATATGGTATTTATCTTCCATTTAAAAAATTACAGATTTTTAAGGAAGTCAAAGGTCAAATAATACTCACTATGGCGAAAAAGGTCGTTATCACCACTTACATAAAAAAAGAAACATTTTTTTGTCATTTAGTAAAAAGCTTCGTAGAGAGAAGATTCCCATTGAATTAAATGAAAATTAGAAAGGGTTTTATACACTTTATAAATGAATATCGTGTATAAACTAAAGGATTCCTCAACAAAAGGAGGTTGAGACAAAGTCCCTTACAAAGACGGTATCTTTAGATTAAGGATAAATCAATGACATAATTATGTGTGAAAAAAATAAATACACCCAATATAATTGGATATTAAGTGTAAAACCATCATATATCATTCAGAAATATTCATTGCATGATATTATAAAGAAATAGAGGTTTAACCCAAATAATTGAAATTGGATTAAGAAGATCCCTTACAAAAATTCGGTAGCCTAACGACATCACATTAAATTTCAAGAAACGAGATGATGAGAGAGAAAAGGGTATCTCATTACTTGGACATAAAATTTACAGCAATAATTATATAGAGGAACATCTCCCATAATATGAATAATTTAATTAGAATACATAACAAGAAGAATCCTTTTAAAAAGAGAAGGGTGAAAGGTTCCCTTACCGATTTGGGTAACTTTCGAAACGTACACCCCATGAAGGAAGGGTCATACAATGAAGATGTAAATACCCATAAATTAAAGTATATTAGACAAATAATACAATCATGGGAAGTACATAAACTGCAAAAAAGTAAATAGTATAAAATGTAGCATGAACCTCATGGGAACACAAGGTGAGATAAAAACCCCTTACCTTGTTGTGATCAGTCGAGTCGTACGACCAAAAGATAATAGACAACAAAGGAATCACATAATACCATGAATATAAATAGAATCATGATAATATATATATTAAAGGGTAGTAAAAAATACACAACATGCAATAAATAAGTGGTGAACAATGGAAATCTCATGGAATTATAAGTGAGAAAAGAAAGCCCTTATGAAATTTCGGCAGCCTAACGACTCCAATTAAAACTTTAAAACATTTATTGATGAGATAAAAATAGGGTGTCTCATCATATGAAAATAACAATTACTTTAAGAGTAATATAAAATAACAACCCCCAACCAAAGAAATATGAGCTTAAAATAAGTGACATAAAAGAGAGTTTATAAAAACAAAGAGAGAGGTATGATCCCTTACAAAAATTTGGCAGCATAAAGGCGCCACAAAAACATTCATAAAATGAAATTATGAGAGAAAGATGGGGTCTCTATTCTTATGAACAGGAAAAGGATAGTAGGAAGAATATAAAATAACATTCCCAACATAAGAACATGAAGCTTAAAATAAATGACATAAAGGATAATACATCAAAAGAAAGAGGGAGGTAGGATCCCTTACCAAAATTCAGTAGTCTAACAGAGCTACTTAAACATTCATAAAATCAAATGATGATATCAAGAGAGGATATCCCATCATCTGAAAATGAAAAGGAAATTAATATGAATTTAAAATAACACCCTCCAACATAATAACATGGAGTATAAAATAAATGACATAAGAGATAGTACTTGAAAAGAAAGAGATGTGGGATCCCTTACCTCAAGTCTGACTTGTCTTGTTCATTTCATTATATTACTGAATAATAAACTTTGTTCAATTTATAATTTCTTAAGAACCTTATTTAAATTTTATTATTCAATTCATATCACATATTAAAATGTTATAATAAGTAGTTAATTATGTGAGTTCATATCAGACGTTTTTGTCAATGTTCAGCACATTAGTCAAAAATGAACTTGTTTGAAAATAATTGTCCATGTTTTTATAATTACATCATCTAAAGAATAGTATTAACGATGTTAATATCATATATATCCAATATATAATCATTATATACTATTCAATAACATTTTGAGATAAAAAAATGAAATGCACCGTTCATGGAGACAGTAGGTCGTACGTACGCTTGAACGCTACTTTCATTTATTTGTCATATTAATGGAATTAAAACTAAATGAGGGAGATATATATATAATAATTAAATAATTATATTCATAATTTAGATTTAATATACACTATATATATCCATTATATATATGTACTTATAATAGTACATAACATTTAAAGATATGAAAGGAAAAGCACTGTTAATAGAGACGGTAATCCATACGTACGCATGAACGCTACATTCCTATATATTTCAACTTTAATTGAAATAAAACATAATGACACTTAGGTATATTATAATTACATTATAATATCATATATAATATCATTAACTCCATCCTTTATAATCCCACATATGGAATTAACGATTCAAATCACTTTGAGGGGGTCGTAGTCCGCACTTCCTAAAATGAAATTATTGTGTTTACCCATTATGGAAACCATATAGGTATGGAAAAAATTAAAAATACAGAATCATAAAGAAACAATAAACATAATATATATCATTTATAAATATAGTGACATATTAATGGCCACCATGAGTGGTGTTAAAAAAATATTGAACAATCATCGTTTCGTGAGGCAGTAATTCGTCATCCACAGAAACAGTATGTTTTTCATCCATTAGAGGGAGGTGTGTGTAAGTTTAGCTCGAATAATTCTTATAACATCATCCTAGTATATTTAATATACTGTTCTTGTTACAAAATAATGGAATAAAAATAGTTTTGGGGTAGGAAAATAAAAATAATACATAAGAACATAAGAGAAGACCTTACATTTAAATCGGGCAACTCCCTTTTGTTTGACCCAAAAGGGTTTCTTAAAGTGCTTTCTTCCTAATGTAAGTATTCTAGGATAAATATAGGGATGTTGGGAGATTATTTGAGTAGAGTTGGATGATCCAAAGGGCTTTAGGATTGTGAGAAATGTGTAGGATGTGGGGTCTATTTATAGGGGAGAGGAGGGGCTATTTTGGAAATCTTGAAACTATTATTTTATTATATAATGATTTTCAGTTTCTAAAGGTCCAATAATCATTGAATTCTATCTTAAGGTGTCTCATGTTAGAAATAAAATCCTTCAATAAGAATTGAAAATGTTGTGGATATTTTTGTAAACATTATCTTCTTATTTATTTAAATCATTCATTAATGACGTAAACATTGCATCATCATTGTGTCAGAATTAATATTATTTATTTGATGTCTAAAAATAAAATAAAATTACCATGATTTAGAAAATAGTATATATTTATAATGAATATTTATAGTCAAAATGATAATTTATGCAACCCCATGTAAAATTTGATTTAGTAAAACAATACATGTTTGTGACATTTTTATTTTAACTTTAAATAAAATGTACTAATATCTTTATCTTACCCCAGTGGGTTCATGAGGTCCCAAAAATTGAACCATGGATTTTTTTGGTCGGAAATGACTCATCCAATAAGTGTAGTACAAGAATAAAGGTAATTACATATTATTATAACATTATTTTTACCTTTAATTACACTAATTACCCTTACTCACAGTTAATAAAACTGAAATGTTACTATTCACAAAAAATTATTTACATCCAATTGAACCAAATATTATTTTCTAATTAAAACCATGTATTTCGTGTTTTTGAAATTGAATTCACTGAAGTGGTAATGTTCTGCTTAAAGGAAAAATCAGTTTTTTAACTACCACTTAGTGGTTTCACTATTAATCAAAAATTGAAGTTTTTCTAAAAAATACCAAAAAATAACATGGAATTATATTTTATATTCCAAATTAAAAAATTATGTCCATTTTACCAAATTCATAACATATAAGTTTCATTAATTAATTTTATAAATAATTTTGACTATCAAAGAAAATAATTTTTTTTAAGAAACAACATCTATCAAACGATTGACACTAGTTTATGTCCAATTTCAATGAGAAATTAATTCCACTGACCACCATTAGATTAAATGGTAAAAATATATTTTAATTACACTTTAAAACCATTTAAAAGATAATATAACCATATAAATAAATTATATTAAAAGGAGGTTTTGAATAAAAATACAACATTTTTCAATATTCATTAAAAAATGAACATTATCGGGAAAATACCAAAAATTAACACAAAGTGAATTTTGATGTATTGATACTAAAGAAGATTTTTTTTTCAAATATATAATATAAAATTGTCAAAAAGTATATTTAAAAAGGGTTCTCCATCAAAAGGCAGTTAATCGACCTTTTAAATAATATTAGAATATTTATGCTTAAAATTGGATTCATTCCCATTTTAAGACTTTATCATTTATTAGGAAATTGTTAAAATATTTAACAAATATATATAATAATTTTTTAGTTAGTTATGTTCATTCCCACCATTACAATGGCTAGGCGTTAACTTGCATTTAAAATACTATTATTTTATTATTAGTGTACAATGTAATATTTCAAAGAAACTCATTGTTGCGTATTGGGTACTCCATCAAACATATTATTCCTATTAAAGAAATATTAAAATTTTATTCACAAATATTGATAAATATGAAAATTTCATATTCATTATTTACCTGGGATGTTACAGATAACTATCCTCACAGTCCTCCCGTGTCGGGTAAATGGGTTTTTTGTACCCCTCTATATTGTCTTCTAAAAAAGAACATTGATGTTTCATGTACCAGTGGTAACATAAGGGGAAAAGGTGTTGTTTTAAACCCTAAAAATTTATTCAACATTGAATTTAGTGCTTCTCTTGGTCATGGTGATTCTCTCCTGGACAAGGCATTGGCCACATTTAAGGGATTGGATTTGTTTCTTTCTCATTGTATACCACTTTCTTAGTGGAAACAGATTCATCCATAATTCATGATGCCATCACATCAACTATATCAATTTATTTGTCTATCACCTATCTTGTACACAAATTCAAAAGTATAAACACCATTCAAATGGACATTACCCACACATAGAAAGAGGATAATATGGTTATAGACTTCCTAGCCTCCTTAGAAACCCTTATCAACTCATGTAACAACATTAATACCATCAAGTCCCTTCCCCCATAATTTGTTACTCTTGTATGAGATGATTCCCTCAAGATACATTATTTTAGGCCCACTATAGTTTTTATGACATTTTCCCCTATAATTGAAATTTCAAAACGTTTTATAGAGGGTAATACCAATGAAAAAGATTGAACCGAAGACATTCGACTATGATAAAGATGAATATCAATATATTAGACGGTCTGGATAATCATTATCGAATGGGGTTTCTTATATACATTTTTTAGTAGGGAAATTGCTATCCATGGGTTCTTATCCAAATTAAAAACACACTATTCCTATGTATGATTAACAACTAATCTTATTTCACAAAATTCTCAATCTGGTAGTGGGTGTTGGTACTCGCAACACTATACACACCCCCATGGGGACATGTTGACTTACCTAACCACTTATAAGTCTCTAAGTGCACCATACATCATGTGATAACTATGTATCCTTGTACCCAATCTATGCAGGTAGTCAGTCAATACATCCTTCATTTGGGATTCTCAGGAAATACATCCCTTTATGGTTTTATTGTTCTCCCCAGAAATAGGATTTAAGGTATTATCCCTTATTATTTACATGGTTTGATATTTTTTTTACATATAATTGGTTTTAAAAAAACCAAAAATAAATTAAAATTTTTCACTAATTTAAAATATATATATATATATTAAAATAAATTAGATTTTAATTAAATATATCATTTCAATGTTATTGTATCTATCATAATTCAATATAGATCTTTTCATTTCAATTGACATTATTTTTTATCCAATTGTTAATTTAATTTTTTAAAGGAAAATCCTCAAAATTACATACTGGAAATAACTTTTTAATTATTATAAAATTATCTATATTCAATGAAGATTATTTTTTCTATCAGTTATTATAAAATAATAACAAATGTTTTTAATCATGAATATCTTTTAATTATATTTTAAAATGATTTTTAATAAAATTGTTATTATAACATATATATATATCATTAAAAGATCAAAACAACTACATTTTTTTCTCTTCACTATCAAATCCATTTACAAAACTCAACATCTAAATATCAATAACCACATGTTTAATACTTTAAATACCTATCATAAATGAGATTTTAATAAACTGAACTCTTTATATTTATTTATTCAATTTTTAGGGATGTTCATTATTTATTAACTTATTTATATTATTACAATCTTCATATTTTGAGGGTTTAAACTCATGATGGATCTAAATGAATCGATTTACCAAATATTTATTCTTTTCTTTATTATTTACTATCCACTTTTATTTATCATGTTCTTGAAATATTCATTTCATATTAATTAGTTATTAACTACGTTAAAGAGGTGTTCCTGTATCAAGGAATGATTCATGGAATTATCATAAACAACTTTTTCCCTATCATGTATCGGGAATTAAAAACATTGTTGTAAAATTAATTTTTAAAGGTATTTATAAATTAAAATTATGGGATCTTATATTCTACCCCCATAATGGAAGAGTTCCCTCAAAATTATTTTATACCAAATAAAACTCTAGGTCTCACTTTCTAAGATTCAATCTGGAGGTTCTTCATCCCCACAAAATATTTTTGTTTTAATCACCAATCAGAATTTTTTTTCAATATTTCTATTTTATTAAATCATATCCTTAACCAGGTCTTTTTTCATTCCCCGTGAAGAGAAAGGGTATTGGAGTGCCAATGAAACCTCCTGAAATTTTTAGAATATATCATTTAGTTTATCCAAATAATGATCATGTAGTTTGTATCAAATTTATTAAAACATTTATAAATACATAGAATGGTTCTATTATTAATCATTATTTTAGGACTTCCATTTTAGTCCTTAATTTTATAAAATAATCTTATAGGGAAATCTTCGAAGCTTTAAAAATTATATTTTATGCTTCCAAAAATATGAAAATTGAAAATTTGGATTAGATAGGTTTCATGGAGGAGAATATGTTTCAAATATTTTTCTAAATTTATAATTTTTTTCATACATTATAGATAGAGTATAGTGTTCAACAATAACCTAATAGTTAATTCCACACTGAGTATGGTAGAAATGTTTCCAATAAATTGTTCTTTCATATAAAAAACACGATCCCATAAAAAATGAGGAATATTATAGGTATTAGAGGAATTATAAAGTAATACACTAGTATGACATGGATATTGATAAAAGGATGAAATTCATCTGAGAATGATTTCAGGATTAACCTTGAAGTCGAAAATCTAGTTGGGAGAGAAGGGTTGTTTGAGATCTTTATCTTCTTAATTGAGACTTATCTTTAACTAATAATGTAATATAATAAGGGATTTTCTCAAATGAAATATAATAATAAAATTTTTCTATTTCATTCCAAATTTCATAAAATCTAAATTTATCTAAATTTTCAATTTGATACCAAATGTGACATATTGAGACATGAGCTTCAAGTTCTTTTTCTAAAAAAAATTTATAATTTTTATAACATGAATAAAAATATATATATTATTTTAATCATGTAAAATATTTACTATCTATATTTTAGATGATTATTATAAATATCCTTATATGATATCAAATCTTACAACAATTTATAAAAAAATATTTCTATTCACTCGCACAAACTCATTAAAAGAATTGAAATTTTAAAACTTCTATGTAGCCTATAAAAATAATTTAAAAACATTGGTTCATCATCATAATTCAAAGAAAAGTTTTTTTAATAAATATTGAAAATCATTTAAAAAAAATATTCGAAAAATCATTCAGAGAATATTTTTTTATTGGAATTTTAAAACAGTTTTTGAATACTTTTCCAAAACATAACTATATGGTTTAAAAATATATATCAATAGAAAATTTATTTCAAAAACATTGAAAATATATACAATTGTAAAAAATTACTTTGAAAAATTAACATTTAATAAAAAAAAATTTAAATAAAATAAAAAATGATTTAATGAATAATTTTAAATATATATATATATACAAGAAGGGTTATCATGAAAAATCATTAATTACTTTCCAAAACAATAAAACATATATATAATATATAAACATTACAATGATTATATTCCTTGAAAAATATTCCTATTAGAAACACATTTATCTTTATATCAAATATAAAACATTTGATATAATAAATAATTTTCAAAAATATATATAAAAGTAGGTTTATCCTTGAAAATACTTCAGTAAATACCTTTAAAAATCCCTTAAAATAATTATTACTTTGAAAACTAATTTAATTTCAAAATATAATATCCTTTTAAAAATTATTGTATTTCTGCATGAAAATATATATTTTTTAAATAAAAATATATAATAAAATGTAATGATTCATAAAAGGTAGTATGAAAAAAATAATTCCAATAGCAGTATCAATTTTTGTGGAATATTCTACTTGAGTAAATGGGATCAATACCTATTCCATAGCATTTAATTTGACACCCACATTCCATGTTTTATTGGATGAAAAATAATATTTGGATTCCTTTCTCATTTTAAATTCACCAAAATATCATTTCAAAAATCACCTAAACTAATATCAATTGAAAAAAAATTATATTACATAATCATTAGAAAAAATTTCTTTTATAAAAACACCTTAAATATTAGGAGAAATCCATATTTCACATTTAATACTTATAATAATATATATAAAGAATGAATAGGTAGAGGAAGATGGTTTTGATAAAAAAAATTATGTAATGTTAATGGTAATAATATATAATGTAAATATTTAAAAACCTGATTAACATCCATATGTTTAACATCGTATCTCATAAATAGAATGATAAATATATTAAACGGTTTTCTTTAATTAAATACCTTGTGAGTAGGATGTCTTACAGGAAACACAATACTGAAACAAAAACAACGCCACCATAAATAAATTATAAAATATCTACATTATATTACACTTGTTGAATTAGTGGGTAAAAATAGTCGTAATCAACTTATTTGTACTATAAAAAAATTTCATAAAAAAATTGTCATGTTATTCTTAGAAACAAACCTTTTCTAAATATCGGGTTATATCATTAAGTGCGCTAATATAAACATTAATTTTTTTTCAAATTTAGAGATTTTATATGATAAAATTTCTTCCATATTTAGAATTTATAGTTCAAGATTATTTTAAAATAATTTTTTTATTTGTAAATA
Organism: Viscum album; assembly: GCA_963277665.1. Lineage (NCBI taxonomy): Eukaryota > Viridiplantae > Streptophyta > Magnoliopsida > Santalales > Viscaceae > Viscum > Viscum album. The sequence continues at coordinate 1,787,860,101 of OY728142.1, forward strand.
TTTTTACCACCATCAATTTTAATTATCTTGATATTAATGAAACTGTTATTTTCAATGATTTTTTTATTTATATTCTATAGTTTTTATCTAATATATTTAATTTAAAAATTTTAAATAATAGACATATTATGTTATTAAAACACGTATATATATTAAATAAACACGTATATAATTTTTAATCATTTATAAATAAGATAAATAACACATTATGGTAAAAATATCACATTTCAACCAAAATTGGGTTTTAATATATAAAATGTTTTAAATTAAAATTTAACTTTCTATAATTTATAAATTGATTTATATTAAATTTATATAATATCAGGGGTATTAAAAATACAATTTGTAGTAATATTTTTATTAAAACATAATTAATTTGTTTAAAAAACATGTTACCCTATTAAATAAATGGAAAGAGTAAAAACACAATTTCAAATGATTCGAAACATGTTTAAATGATGAGGATAAATAATTGTTTTCGTATTTATAATAATAAGTTCAACATAAATTAAATTATTTATCATTCATAAAGTCATTTAACCATGAAAAATTTCATTACATTATTGAAAGATAATGGGTTTTCTAAAAAGTGTCTTTTTTATTGCATATAAAAGGGACAAATTTACACCACATCATAATAAACCTATCCATTAAAATTTATTCATGAAAATATTTTGTTTTACATAAACTGGAACAATATACTAAGTTATTGATCCTTTTTATAATTATTAATTATTAAACCATGGTAATATTAATGAGGATTCCAAGAGAAGATTATTTCATTAACAGAAATGTCTCACGTATATTTAGTTTAGAATCCATCATTTTATTGTATTAAAACATGAAAAATAAATAATAATATAATTAATTAATAATTATTTCATTTATAAAATGTTATTATAATAATTTAACATCCATTATGTGTTATATTCAATCCACTTTGATAAAAAGAACATCGATCATGTGTACATGTTGACTACAACCTCCTCGAAGTGAAATATTCTATTTTTCATCACCACCTCTAATAGATGATTTAAATGATTGTATTTATAAATAAATATTATAAATATTATTTAAATATTTATTAATAAATTTTAACTTACTATCTACCATTATTCCATCCCATTCATCAAGAAAAGGTAACGTTAACCGTATGTATGTGAGGACCACCACCCCCATAAAGTAACATAATTAACATTTCATCTATTATTTTATTCAATATAAAAATCTACAAAAGATAATTCAAATAATCAAAGTAATAAAATTAAGATAATCATAGTTTTTAAAAAATTATATTATATCCAAATTATCTAACATTTATGCGTCTACATTAATTGTAGTATATTCTTGTTTTGGTTAGTTTAACGACCTACAAGAACAACGCTATACATTCTTGGATGGATGAAAATGGGAAATTAATTTATGGTGATATTGGATGAGAACTTGGGTGTCTATATATTGGTCTATAATAATATCATTAATATTGAAACCATTAATAAGAAACCACTCATCCATCATTAAAATTTACCAAACCAAGCTTGTCACCTTTTTCATTATAAAAAATGATAAGTATAATACATAGACAATGAGATTATAATCTTATAAATAATTATAAAACATATATAAAATTACACATAATGATATCATAATTATTAACTTTGAATCTATATACAATAATCAATACCACCATTACCAAACTAGTTTAAAATAAACAATTGAAACTAATAACATCCAATAATGAAAATATGATATAACTAACTAATTTTTTTAATAATTTATTATTAATGATGTTTATAAATGTTTATATATATATATATTTAAAATAAATTAAATAAGATATTTATTTTTATTATATGGGATATTCAATAACTTTCTCGAAAGATGGTAATTAACACGAGGGGTTTTCAAGGCACAAATAGTTTCACCCATACATATTTTGAAATCACATTTTTACGAAATTCTTCTTCATTGATGAACATATTATTTCATAAAAATATATTATTATTTAGAATAATTCTCTTCTCTTTTATGTGGCTTTTCCTTTAGTATCCATATTTTACTATACATTATTGTTACCATTTCCATAGTTGATAATATAATTAGTTTTATATCATATTATCCTTATATTCCACATTATTCGTTTATAAATTTTTTTTACATAATCCTTTTAATAATGTTTCTTTTCAATAAAAACATTTAAAAATTTGTAAAAAAAATTCATTTCCATGATCTCATATTCCCAACATCAAAAATAAATTTTTGAAATATTCTTTTTTTATTATCAATTTTAGTTTATTTAAATGTTTATGATGTAATTTTTTATAATATTTTTGTAATTATTTTATAAATATTTGAGACCAGAATCATGTCTTTTAAAAATGATGTTAAGAGAAAAATTCTAAGAAAAATGTTTTTTGTGGTTTTTGTTTCATATTTCATAGATTCATCTCCGATAGAGTAATGGTATATAAATCACCTTATATGTGATATTTTTAAATGATACTTCTATTGATCATATTATTTGAAATAAAAAGATCATTTTTTTGGAAATTCATTTTATGTTACACCTATTGGGAAAGTATTAAAACCAATTTTCTTCCCATGTTTTTTAGCATAAGTTTAATTTTTTGATTTTAATGGACAATCATATGTACGGATGATGATGGTTAGGGTACTATATCACATTTTATTTTAAATGTTTTTGGTTTCTTATATAATTTGATAACAATGCGTAAAAACATACATTTTATTAACAAACTAAATGGTGTACATACATGAATTTTATGAAACTTTAAATCATGGAAATAAATGGATTTGTTCAAAATGATTCCATTTACATATTTATGTTCTACTTATCTAAAATATTCCTAATTTCCAAACAATTCTAATCATTATTGGTGTATCTTTTTTCTAATGATATTCCACATTCTCATAATTTATGATTTAATGTTTTTTACTACAATTATAATCTTATAATACATGATTTGATGACCCTTATTGGCCATATTTTCCTATGACATGATCCTTAAATATAAATCACGTTTAGTTATTTATGTTTTTTAATCCATTACATAAAAAATTATATTTCCCCATTTATTTGTTTTTTTCTCATTTTTGTTGATCTAATTGATATAACCCACTAATATATTTCCCTTATACATAATTGAGATCAATTGTTTAATTTTTTAGATTTCCCATGTTATGAAAAATACTGTATCATTTTATATTTGTATAAGAGGGTCTATATGTGTATGGCTATAGTTAAATTATCACATGTGAGTTAAAATAAGATTTTATATTTCTAGTCTCTATGAAACAATATTTTTTTGTACATTGGTAGTGAATTTAATTGTGGGATGCAGTAATTAAAACATAAAAAAAATTTATTGTTTATCATTGTTTATAGTGGGTTTTAATTGTTGGTATCAAAGAATTTTTTATTTATTTTTGGGTTTCGTGTCGATATATTTTGTAAAACACCTAGGAATATGTCTAAGAATATGATAGCATCCTAAATTGTTGTGAATTAATGATTTTTTTGGTTTTAATGGAAATGGAATCCCTTTCTGGATACTTGAAGATAGATAGAATTATGGAACAAATTCATCCAGGGGTAATTATAGTATAATTTTGATTGATTATTGACTAGATCTATACTCAGTTCATATTTGGTGGGCCTAAGATTACATAGATGGAATCAAACTCCCCAATTATATAATTGGGTTGATTTCAATTCTCATTACATACCATGATGTAAGATATTAATATTTTTAGTTTATAATACATCATTAAAAATTACCACATATAACCTATATTAATACTAAGATATTAATATATTAAGGTATTTAAATCATTTAGGAGTTATTTAATATAAGATCTTATGTTTACCTTAGTTTATTTACTAGCATAATTCCATAATTAATAATTTTTTTGTAATTTCTAGAATAAGAATGAACTGAGGTAACAATGAATACGATAGGGAATTTTGTGATTTCCCAAATGAACTACCAAATGAGATGAGAGACATTGTAAAAATCATTAAATAAATGCTCAGTGAACTATTATGATCTATATATAATAACATTATCTAAGTTTATCTTATGAAAAAACTAAGGATATGTCATCTTGGTATCAACATTTTTATATGAAATTGTCCACCCACCATTAGAGGTTCATCTAATTCACATAGTTCTAAGAAATGGATCAATGATATGTAAAATTTATTCTTTGTTATCTGGTGATAATAAAATTAGAATGCTATCTTGGATGACTATATTTTGGAAGAAGAAGTTGAACAGAAGTGGTGTCTTTATAATAAAACAATAAATAGGGATAAAATAAAATCTTTATAGTGGGGGTGATCAAGAAAAAATTCATCATGAATAGCTTTCCCCAAACTCTTTACATGAACACGAAGGGAGAATTACATGAGTTCAGGAAAGGATAATGGGTCCATTGGAACACATGATGAAAAATTTGTGAGACTCAAGAAGTATGCATCATTTTATATCTCCCCATTAGAACAAAAATTGGACAATTTTTTTTATGTATTAAAACCAATAAGTTTATGGGAATTAACCATAAAAGACATTGGATGATTTTAAAAGACTATTTGATGTTATTTAAAAGAGGAGATGGAAATTGGGGGTAATTATTATTTAGGGTACAAGAAATGCATATTATCATGGAAATATTTATGATAATCTACATGGGAATAAAATTCCAACTACATATGTTTAAAAAATATGGGATGAAGAACATGAATGATTTTCCCATGGGATCAGGGAAGTGTTTCAAGTGTTGTTGGGTAGGATATATAATTCAATCCCATTAGAGTACAACCAGGAAGAAAATTAATTCAATATATTAGAATAAGGACCCATATATTATTACATATGAACATAAATTATTTAAATGAAAGGAGTTTTAGCACTATGAAAATCACTACCCAAACCACGAAGCTATTGAAGGGAATAGACCCTGACAGCCTCCAAATCCAAGGAAGTAGGGAAGAGTGTATGCTATAACTAATTATATTGTTGATCAAAATAATGAAGTTGTTTAAGGTATAATAATTCTTCTAACCATATATATGAATTCAATATATATTATTTAGGTTTTTTCTTTCATTTATATCACAAAATAGTTATACAAATTTATATTCATCTCGTCAATCCTTGGATTATGAAATATCATTGAAAATCCCTGATCATGAGATGAAAGATTCTAATATATATACCTATTTTAATATTAATAATTGTGTGATGGAATTTCATGGTAATATTATTATTCCAATCTTAATTTAATTTCACATTATATTGAGCTTCGATTGGCTATCAATGTATTTATAATATATTAATTATCAAGATAATTATATATCATTTCATATCCCAGTAATCTAATGATACAATATCTATGAAATGATGATCATGAACATCCTATATAAGAAAATTCATTTATATGGGAAATAATACCCTATAATGTGGGACTTCTAGATTATATTACCATGTTTGACGTCAATATTGAATACATACCAACTGTACATGAATATACTGATGTATTTTGAGATGAACTACATGGTCTTTCCCCATATCATGTGGTTTATTTTTCAATAAAACTATTATATAAATATATATCCATATCAATATGTACTAATATAATATCCCCCATTAAGTTGGAATAATTAATAAAGTAACTTCATGTGAATATGGATAACGGATTTGTACACCCATGTGCTTCTCCTTTGGTAGTAACCGTTCAGTTTTTTAAGGATAAATCAATTCATATTTGTAATTATTATACTAAGATTAATAATATCACAATCAATAAAAATTATCCTCTACCCCAACAATAATATTCTATTGGATCATCCCATAGGTGATCAGTACTTCCCAATGGTTAACAATCGATCTAGATTACATTAGTTAAGGGTCAAAAGGGTGTTATTTCAAAGATGACATTCCAAAAAAGTAATATACATTAAGGGATAATAATGAAACCTTTTGGGATTAAAAATCCTCCTTCAATATTCATTTATCTAATTAATAGAGACTTCATAAAATATATTTATCTACTTTTGGTTTTCCTCATAGATTATATTATCATATATTTCATGATAAATGAAAATCTTGATGATTGTATGTTGATAGTATTTAATACCTTATAAATGGATAACCATAATGATAAGTTTATAAATATTGAATTATAGCTATAGCAATAATTAATCTTCAGTCATTTGATTTCCAAGAAGTGATTGTTTTTAGATCCATGAACTATAGAAGTTATTGATAACGAGACCATACTAACCATATTTACCAAGATCCATATTTTTCATGTGTTCTCCAAAGATTATTGATTAATTATGAGTATTTTCTCATAGTTATCAATTCTACACACCATGTTAAAAATAAACGGGGTGACATTTTTTTTGGAAATGTAATTTGAATATATTTTAAAGGAATATAAAAAATGGATTATTACTAAACCTAAAATTACATTACCCATAAGGTTATGAGTTAGTAATATATATTTATTCATAAATAATTTATTATAATGATTACTTGTGAAGAATAATAACATAATTTACAATACCACATTTTAATTAATGAACATTGAAAAAAACTACCTGAAGTATGATTTTGAGTTGGTAGTGGTGATCATTGCATTAAATATTTTAAAAAATTATCTTTATGTTGAAAAGTTTTATATATACATATATTACAAGAGTATCAAATATTTATTCTCACATTAGGAGTTAAAAATTCATCAAAAAATATTTTTGGAGTTGACAAATTATCATGACTAATTATTACCTTAACACTTTTGAAAGGAAAAAAAGGTGGTTGATTCTCTAATCAGTAAGATCATTCTACCATATAAATGATATGAATTGGAAAATTCCCATTATGAAAATATTTGTAAAGGATGAATCATGAATTCATAATGTAATGGTAGAAATAATAACTTTCCCAAATGACTACTAAATAATAAATTTATGTGATAAACAAAGAAGCCTAGAAAGTTGATGTAGGGATACCGAAAAAGGTTGTGAATATTAATACAATCAACTTCTATAAAGACATAGTTATAATGTTTTTAACCATGATATGTGACCTATCAAAACAAAAACTAAGTAGAAAACACTGTTATGATGCTCATATATATTCCTTATCTATTCATCTCAGAAGTATGAATATCCATAGGGATATAATGTAAAAAATATCCTTGGAAATATGAAGAGGGAAATTTAATATCATGCATACTAATTCTTGGTATTCAAATAAGTTATGTTTTAATGAAATATGTTTAATGATATCTTTCTACCACTACCCAAACTAGTAAAGAAGTGGAAAAAAATTCCGTGAAAGTTTAATAGGACTCCCCTAGAAATCTATAGGTCAAAAAGATATATGAGTTTAATTCTATCACCTTATGAAGTTCGAATTTATTATTTCAATTAAATAATATTTTACAATTGACCAAATCTATAGGATATACATAAGATATGTGGTAAGACTTCATGGAATAACACTCTCTACTATATCTGATCGAGATCAAATATTTACTTTGATGTTTTGGAGAATCCATAATTGAGTATTGGAGATATTTTTTATTTTGTTAATATTTATTAAAATTATAATGATGTTATGTCTAATAGGATTATCCAAACATTGGAGGGTATGTTGATAACTTTTTCAAGGGAATTCCAAGGATTCTAGGATGACTACCTCCCCACAGTAGAGTTCTCATATATAAAATATTTCAATTAAATAATTAAAAATGAACTATATGATTCTATGCATGGTAAGAGATGTATGAATATAAGGAACTACGATAAATATTTAGAGAGTAATATGATAGTTCACAACAATTTCAATGAAATTATAAATAAGGATAAATCTATTTAGTGGTTATGAAATGGGCACAAAGTCGGTAGATGAGTTGTGAAGATAATCATCAGGGAGATCAAGAGTTTAATGTTGGTAATAAAGTGTTATTTGGATATATCCTTAAAAGAGAGTTAATAATTATTGGATGAAAGTAAATATATGACCTAGGAATATTGGTCCCTTTAAGATCCTTGATCTTGTTAGTGTGACAACTTATCATTTACCACTCCTACCAACCTCTCCCTAGTACATGATGTGTTCCATTTTAACCTCATTAGATGTAAATACTAGAAGCCTAAAATATATATTGCTTAGGTGATATATAATTAGAGAACTACCTCTCATATGAGCAATAATTTATGAAGATCTTGGACTAATGTTATAAATTGTTGTGTAACAAGACCCCTAATCTGGTCAAAGTTCTTCGGTGGAGCCATAAATTTGAGGAAGCCATGTGGGTACCTGAGGATGTAATTAGGAAAAATTACAATAATTATTTCATCAGAGTAATAAAAATTTGAAGGATCAAATTATTATTAATGTGGTTATAGTGTAAAGGCTTCTGATTTTAGTAAATAATTTTCATTAATTAAATACTATGTGAGTAGATTATCTTATATGGAACACTAAACTAAAATGAAAATTAAATCACCATAATAAAATTATTAAATAAAATTATTATATTTTATTTACTTATTTATTAGGCACAAATAGATGTAACCACCATTTAAAAACAAAATAAATGGTATAATAATAATAAGGTCATTTTATTCTTGAAAACACACTTATTTAAAAGATTTTTCCATATATCAGTGCAATAATACCAAAACTACGTTTTTAGAAAATTTAATAAATTAATATTGTAAAATGGATTCATTATTTTAAATAAGCAGGTACAAATTTTATAAAGAGTAACATTTTATATGTCAAAAAATAATATTACTAAGCAAAAATTCATTTATTGTGATAATGGTGAATTTTTTGTTTTCATAGATATATTTTATTAATATTTTATAACTATTTATAATAAATTAAATAAATATATTTAAATATTTAATCTAATAATATTTATAAATAAATATATAATACCATTAAAAAATTTAATTGTTAATCCATGAAAAATAATATAAATAATACATAATGTTGAAAACATCGTTTTTCTACAAAATCATTTTTTTCTATATATAAAATGTTTTATTTAAAAAGATACAATTTTAATAATTTAAATTATTAATTTTATTAAAGAGATATTAAATTTTATTTCATTAAACCAAAATTGTGTAAAATTAATTATTTTATATTTTTATTATGTCATAAGTTTCATGGGTAGAAAACCATTTACCCTTGTAAAAACAAAACATGGTAAACATAAAAAAAATAAGAAAAATTGTCCTAAAAAGGTTTTGAAATGTTTTAAATTTTTTGGTTGAGTATTTATCAACACCATATCACATGAAAATACATTATTTCTAACTCTTGGAAATATTAACCCCTATATAGTGTCATTATATTATTGAATAACAATTGGTATTCACAATATTTACAATAAATTTAATTATAAAATGGAAACACCTTCATAACATAATACCACATATATATCATCTAATTTTTTCATAAAACACATCCATTTTACATAAACATGAACCCTATCACTAGATCATGAGACCTTGTGTACTTATGAATTACCTACCCCATTCAAAATCTCAGAGGTTTCGAAAAGAACAGTAACATCTTCTATGTAAATGTCTACCTTCCATTTAGTTTTCTTCCTTATTTTTCTTATTTTTCCATTCCCAAAATACATTATAATATAATTAATTAAATATTATTACTATGATTAAGTTTAAATAAATTAACGTAATATCTATTATTTACTATTTCTCATCCACTTAGAATAACAAAAGATCATTGACTACGCATATGTGCAGACTGTCGCAACCATGATGTGATGTATTCCTTTAATCATCACCACTTCTCATGGATGGTTCTAATGATGATATTAATTAATAAAAAATATACATAAAATATATTTATATTATGAAATTTCAATTTATTATCTACATTTATTCCATGTAATTCATTGATTAATGATCATGTTAATTGCAGGTACATGCATATTACCGCATCCAAGAAGTGACATTTCTTTTCATATAAAATTTCATTATTTAATAAAATACCATAGAAAATGATTCAAAACATTAATAAAGTATAAATAAAATAAATATAGTCATTTCTAAAATACATTATAACAAAATTATCCCATATTCTTGGTCATCCACTAATTATAGCCCATTCTTGTTTTGGTCGGTTTAACTTCCAAATGAATGATACTATACAATTAATGCATGGATGAATATAAAAAATTAATTGATGGTAATATTGGTTATTAATAAATAAATATTTTTTTTGGGTTCTTAAATCATTATATTATTATCTCTCCCATTAATTTGATAACACATCTCCTTCATTAACAATTAACAATGAAAACACATCTCAGTTTTAATCACCCTAAATGAAAACATAAATAAATATGAAAAGAAATTAAAAAAATAAAGCATAAAAGAACTTTCTAAAAACCTATTTATCTTGTAATCTTGAAATTTTTATGTATAAAAAATAATCAACACCACCCTTAAAAAATGCTACCAAACCAATAATTTAAACTAAAAACATCCAATGATGAATATAATAAATAAATAACCAATATATTTGAAAAAACAAATTATAAATTATGTATTTAAATTTTTATAGTTATAAACAATTTATTAATTAGTTATTAAGTTAATAATATTGATTATAAAGGATATTGTTATTATTTACTAAAAATTATGAATTGTGGTTAGGGGTTTTTAAAAATCAAATATTTATATGTGGTGATATTCACTCGTCTTTGATAATATTCATTCACGATTAATTCATTATGACCTATGATTATATTATGCTATATGTTTATATTCTTTTATGGGGAACCCATGTTCTGCATATATTTTTAATTCCTTGATTAATATATATTTTGAAATAATTTTTTTTAAAGAATAATTTCCATATCATTTATGGATTTTCCCCCATATCCATGTTTCTACTTTCAATCAATGTTCCCATTTATCAGATGGAAAATAAATTTTTTTATCTCCTATGATAATTTTATTTAACATTATTCAATCTAAATCAGTGGATATATTATCTGTTTAATGATATGAGTATTCCATAAAGGAGTATTTTTATACTTAAAAGGAGTTTACATTTTTTGATGTTACATAATTCCATTCTACAAAAAAAATTTGACATATGTTTTATTTATTTTCAATGTATATTTATTGTAATTTCTTTAGACATAGTTTTTAATAATTATTTCTTTTCTTCTTCCAAAAATGGTTTTGAACAGTGATGAAAAAAATAATATATTTTCAAGATGATGTTAAGAATAATTTCTAAGAAAAAAATACTTTTGTATTATTTATGCACCATTTTCAAAGTATTTATATCCAATGGAAGAATATTTCATAAAACCCATATATTTAATCATTTTAAACGAACTTTTAGTCTGATTATTATATTAATATCAAATGGGAATTTGTTTTGGAAAATTCAATTTATTTTATACTATTTGGAAATGTTATGAAACCCATTTTATTCCTATGGGGTATTTTTGAAAAGTTGAATGATTTGAGTTTAATAGGAACACTTATGTTTGTACGATGATGGGTGGGGTCCAATATCACCATAAGTTATTTCGTTAATTTATTATATCTCTTTATATAATAATGGATCAATATTCTGGTATTTGATCACAAACTAATGGGTGGTCATATAATGAATTTTTCACAAACTAATGTAATGAAATACTTGGAATTTTTAATATTTTAAATGGTGTATATAAATATTTTTTTTCATAATGATTTCCTATTATTATTTCTGGTCCACTTATCTAAAATTTACTTTATATTAATGCTATAAAAATAATTTATGATGTACCATGTTCAATGGAATTTACATATTGATTAAGTTACTATTTTTATTACTGTTTTATAATTCAAAGACATGTTTTGATTAAAGTTAATTGGTATTATATTAATATTCCATTATCTTTAATGATTTATCAATTTTTTATTCAATGATTTCTAAATAGAAATTTATCAATTTTTTAGTTCTTACATCGTGTTTATTATTCAAATATATGTGAATTGTTGATATGATTTACTTATTTAGAATTTAGTATTACACATTTATCATGTTTACTCTAACAATTTTATGTATATGATTATATAACATGATATTTCTAGAAGAGTTCCAAGATGAGAATGGTTATGGATAAATATTACATTTTTTTTTAAAATAAGATGTTTGTGTAACTAGTCTCACGGATAATAATCATTGTGTCCTTAGGATATGAGATTGATATTGAGAGTTATTTTTTAAATCAGGAAAATAGTTTTATTATATTTGATTTTTTATTGGTCCACCTTAGGAATCAAAAATATACTTGATTTCAGTATAAACCAATTTTTATGTTTAAAACCAACAGTTTTTAAAAAATGGTTTTGTGTTATGTTTATTGTTATTATATTATAATTAATTAAAAAAATTAATTAAATAATGAAAAAATATTTCATATTTTCAATACATTGGATCATATTTATTAATTAGGTTAATTTCATTTTTATTTCATCACTAAAAACAATAGTAATTGTTATCACGAAGGTAAAGGGTAAAAAATTTAATTATGGTTAAACATTTGTTATAAGGTCAAAAACAATGACCATAAGTCCTATTGGATGAGATTATTTCTAATATTATCACCATATATATGAAATTGTATTTATTTAGTGAAACATCACCATGAGTGAGACGTTATATTATTTTAAATAATTTAATAATAATAAGAGTCCCACAAACCTCACATATTATAGAGAATAATTTATTATCTCTAATAAACATATGTTGAGAAATTTTTCTTGAATAATACCTTTAAAATAACATATAAACATACATACCCATTTCTTTTATATCTTGGTCTTATTAAAATACTAATCCTAGAAGTCTTAATGTTTATGTCGAAGGGGGTTTTCCAAATAAGAGGTATAACTGTACACTGAGTGTTTTCATGATTATTTATTCTTAAAATAACCTAAAAATAATCATTGGTGGTGATATAATAACATCAGTATATTTTAAATACATAAATGTTCCTATGTCGATTAAATAAACCATTTTTCATTTACATTTCCTTCTAATGGGAAATGGAAGCACTTCTCATGCATATCTGAAGACTACCATCTCCATCAAGTAATGTATTTCATTTTTCATCACTATATATAATGTATAGTAATAATAATGAGATTAAATTATAAATATGAAAATTTTTAAATCATTATTGTTATGGAATAATTATATATTATTTAACCTATTACCCTTTTGTTAATTGGAAAATGATATATCTGCTCATGCGTACGTCTAAACTACCAAATCCACAAACTGATGTTATTAATATTTCATTATTTACTCAAATATATGGTCATAAAGAAGAAAATAATGAATAATTATAACATATATAAAATATTAATAATTACGGAATATTAAAATATTAGCTCTTGTATATCATTTTAACATAGTAGAAAAATATAAACATCACCCATGTGTATGTGAGAATTACCACCTCAATGAAACAACATGTTTCATTTTTTTGAAATCCTAACATAGTTTTTTTAATCAAATTATAATTTAAAAAAAATATAATTATAAAATTTTTATTATTTTGGAGTTTATGGATCCATTCCCCCATTGATTAAGGTCAATGCACTAAAGTTACTATGACATCACAAACTAAATGACCTAATAACTTATGAAATAAGCATAAAAAAACTATTTATATAAATAAATCATGGTAATAAATTAAAATAAAGGAATAATAAAAATAAATTAATTAGATAAATGTTTTTAATAAACTAAAAAATTAATTCAATTTTATTACTCATGAATGAAGAAGCTATACATGATGAGTCAATAATTAATGTTATATATTTTTCATTAATTTTTTTTTGAATGATGTAAAATAATATTAAATCACGTTCTTTGTATTTTAAATGTTTCAATAATGTTATTATTTATATATAAAATACATTAAATTTATTTTTGATATATTGTATACTTTATTTAAAATGGTTTTCAATGATATAATTTAATTTCGTCCTTATGGGTCACTTTTGACTCTTTACCCAGTATAAATGATTTATTTTATCTCTATACTATAATTATCAACTATCATGATCATTATTATCAAAGGGGATTGATCAAAAATATTTCAAGGTTTTTTAGATAATATTTTATTTCCTATTGTACTAATATTTTTTCTTTTTTTATATTAATCAATGGAAAATGATATTTCACTTAATTTTTATATGATGCCTCAATGTGATTCTAACTATTTTTTAGAAAGGATATTATTTGAGTTTTTATGAATTAAATAAATTATTATATGTTTTATATGTAATTTGTTACCTTATGATTTTCTCACGATGAAGGGTGGTCCTAATATATCTCTCTAATACATTGATTAATGCTTTTTTCTCCTCGTAATATCTATTGTGATTAAACTGGTATGTTATTTTATCTGTAAGGTCTCATGTATGTGTGATATAAAGATATTATCCAAGGTTACATATAATAAAATTATATTCTTAAAATTTAATTTTTCATTTTTGTGATTTTATTTGAAATGTTATGAAAAATAGATTGTGTTTAAATGAAGTATTATGCCGTCTTTAATTGTTGAATGTATGTTTTTGAGGAAAATAATATAATGAATTCTCCATTGTTCAATAAACCCTCATGGTTATAATTTTAAAAAAAAATATGATATATTATATGGAAGTATTTGGGAAGTGAAATTTATTTCATTATTAAGTAATTGATTACATTAAGCTCAATGTTGATTATATCACATGAAAAATTATATATGAAATTTCTTGAATTTAAAAATGAAATAATGAGTTTACTTGTTATTATATTCCTTGCTATTATTTTTTTTCTAATCCCATATTTTCTAATGATATTAAAAAAGATTAAGGAGTAGTATAAAATATATCATTGTCTTTCATTCTACTATAAGTTTTCATCTTAGATGAACAAATCTTGTTTGGAATGAAATGTAAGTTAAAATTCATGAAACCAATTTCGTTGGGAAAAATGGACGTTGAGCGGATGTTTCCAACATTAATTGTATGGGTTTTATATGTAAGAGTTTTTTATAATTATATACAACTTTAAACCAATATGATCATCAGAATATAATAAAACTCAATCTTTATTATTATATACATAATTTTAGGTTGTTTATGTTGTGGGTGTTATAGCAATCATATACTTTTATGATAGAACCAAAATGGCATATTCCACTTTATATCAACACCTATGATGGCGTTTTAGACTGTAATTTGGTAATTGGTAAAATATTATTAGTGGTGTATCATGTTTTTAGATATGGATGTGGTTTTATAGGGAAAGATACAACAATTATAGCTGGTCTCATGCATCCATCGTGAATGCGGCATCAAAGGAATACTGAACCAAAATCTGAGACCTAAAGATCCACATTATTGGATACATGGATTTTCTCCTTTTACACGAGATCCAGTATTAGCTACAAATTATTAGGATGTGGTCAGATAGGGAATAATTGTTTGATATGTTTTGAAATAAAAGGTTCTTTAGAAGTAGATGAACCCCTTTCTCATAGGAAACAACATGACAATGCACCTCTCTACGGTAAATTTGATTTTATTTTATGGGGATTACATTAAATTGGATATTGTGATTTTAAATGATTATTAGTTATAGGTGTAATCACTTAGGGTATGTTCCCACCACCACTAACCTATGTTGATCCACACAAGGCTTAGATAGCAAGAGATAAAGGATACAGTTAGATACAGGAAATGAATGATTATAACTGAAAACAACACACTCTAATTCGAGGTATGATTCATGTATTATCTACACTAGATCAAATAATCAAATATTAAAACAAAATACTTTATTTTATTTCAATATCTTTTGTTTGAGTGTTATAGATACTAGTTGGTCCATTGGAAAACCCTATAGAGCTTGATAATAAATATAGAATGGTCCAGACACTCACTCACATGTTCCACTAATGTTACATGGATATTAGTGGAGTGCGGGTTTATTGGGAATTCATAGTGTCTATGATGAATCACATTGACATCATATTTGGTATGAAATGACATTAATTAGATAATATTGGATAAAATTCTACAATCAGAGGGTGATATCCATCTGAGCTGATAGGTTCAAATTCAAATTCATGGGTGAGTGTGATATTTGATTGGGACAAGAATGGTATCTGGATGAGAACTCGTATTATATCACCCATGAGTTGGTTATTTTGGTTCTATGTATGAAGGACTCCTCACGAGATCATTTTTATACAGTTTTGGTGGAGTTCAAAGATGTTTTCATATGGATTTATCGGGATTTATACTCATTGATAGATCAAATTATGAATTGTTCAAAAGTCCATAGTTACTCAAATATCATACATATATTATCATGTGAAATCTTTTAATATCAGGGAGTTAATGATTCAGTTAATCACCCTTATGGGAAGATGTTTCATTAAACCTTGTGTGTCACACTAGGAAGATCAAATTATATTTTTCAAGAAGGTCAAAGAGACATTGAGGCTTTTAATTGACTATAGTTTTCCAAATATGGTGATAGATGAGAAAAAATATCCACTATTAAGGATCAATGAATTTATTATCCTGATTAAGGGAAATAATATTTCCATGAAGATCAATAGTAAGTATAAATATCTATAGCTATATGTTTTCAATAAGGATATCCCTATGATAGCATTCTCATGAAACTATATCCATTTTTTATTTCAAGTGATTCTATTCCACATGTATAATGGACAAAATATGTTCATCAGCCCTATGAATGGTATATTTCAACCTTTAATTGAAAAAAATTATGTTTTTATTCATTGATGAAGTCATCATCTATTTAATAATGTAGGATGAGCATGATGTGTATCTAATGATTGTCCTGGACATAATTTAGGAGAACCAACTGTATAAAAATCTCTCAAAGTGTAAATTTTGGATTCAAAAGGTCCTTTTATTAGTGTGTGTCATCTCAAAGAAAAAATTGACCATGAAACCAATGATGATTAAGGAAATTATTATTTAATGGAAAGCTAATATTTTGATCAGGGTGAAATATTTTTTGGAGTTGTAAAGCTATTGTAATTGAATATTAGTTAAATTCTCCCTTATTTTATCTCCCATGACATGATATTTTGTTTGACTGGTGTTACAAATATAATCGGTCATAAAATAAAATCATGAAATTTTCTCATGTTTTAATATTTTTTGAATAAGGATTTAATTATATGGTATTATATAAGGCTATTAGATCAAGTATTTGGTTTTTAAAGATATAGGGGAAAGAAATTATTTCTTATTTATCCAAAAAAATGATGAATGTTGAGAAAAACTATTAAATCCATGATTTAGTTGTGATAGTGGTAGTGTTCACCTTTAATATATAAAGGCACGTATTAATTTTTAAGAATTTTATAGTCTACCTAGACCATAATATCATTTCATACATATTCAAATAAAGGGATCTTAACTCAATGTAGTATAATTTATGGGATTTAATATATAAAAATTGCCTTAGGATTTCCTATACTGTATGAATGGGAAATGTGGCTACAAATTCCCTTTATAAGAAGTACCATTATCATTTTTTGGGTGATTAATTAGAGTAGCTGGACACATTATAGTTATCCATAGTAGATGAGTGATATGTGTCATATATTTGATTAATGGTGGTGTACCCTATAATTTTACAATGCAATATAGTGGACTATTTTGTAGAAATTGAATGTGAGGTCCTGCATGACTATATCTATACAAGAGATATAATGGATGGTTTCTTATAAGGTTGTGTGGGAATCATAATATATTAAGTATAATAGATTGTGACCATTATGAAATATGAGTATGTTCTAATGGAGTTCCATAATTACACCTTAGTTGTACATCTTAGTGTGGAGATGATGTATCATGAACATCAAAATTAGTTTTTTCTGAAATGAATTAATGTGAGTATAGTTGATTTTATCTCTTGTGACATCATGTATCGGCTCGTGAAAATTGAGAACCAAGTTCTAATACGGTTACCACAACCCACAGATGAATTAGAGTAGATGTGGGATAAATATCAATGGAGTTCACGATAGGAATTCGGTATTGGGTAAGGCTTTATGATGTTATTTTTGTGGTCATAAACCATAAAAACATGTTTTCCCTTTCATTCCGATTAATGATTATATTTTAGTAGATATTTCAAGATTATTATAAGTATCTTAGATCTTATGGTTCCATGGATTACATTCAAAGGTTGTTTTTTGTCCCTGATACTCTATTAAAATTCTAGTTTATGGAGTATATTACAAGAGGATTTTATGAATTAGTTGTGAAAGAGTAACTTGGTCTACCATCAAAAAGATTTATGGAAATAGAAATAAATTTTGGTTGTGGAGAATATGATCAGGTATTAAGTGTAATATTTTCTCTAGGTATGGTGAGAAAATTTACACTTAATTTTGTTCATTTGGAATAATAAATATCACTCTTTTATTGGAATGGAACCTTTTGATGCCCCATATTATATACCCTTAGTTCAAAAATATTCTAAATCATGATTGTATTTCATCATTTATGGGGATACTGTTAGTGAATCTGATTATGAAGATGGTTCAAGTGATCTAATAGTAGACGAGGATAGCTCAGATCCCCCAAAAACTCAAATTTTCACCATCTATAGAGGCCTTTATAATTCAAGATGGAAGATAATGTATTCTATATGGTCAAAAATAAATATCATTTTCTAGTATTTTGTTTCGGAATGAATATATACCCAATTTTCATCCATTTTATTCTAGATAATCTGAAAAGTTAGTAATGTTGGGACCCATACATTCTCATCCAATTAATTTTCATCCCATTGAAGTAGGAGGTTTTATGATATTTTTTAAGAAGAGACGTGTTTCTATAGATATAAATGTTGTTTTATGTGATTTATCATGATTTTACAAGGTGTTTATTCTCTATAGAAGAATACTGAGAAGAGTGTGCTGTGTGGTGGTTAGATGTTTCACACTGGGATGTGATGATCTATAACATGGTTTGTGTATTGTGGAATGTGGAATTTGTTATAGATCATGGGAGTTAGATGATTTTTTTCAATTATAAATTATATTTAAAACATGGTGCTATCCATTAGGAAATGAAGTGTTTTAAAGGTAAATTTGGTTAATTGAGAATCATTACATCTTAAGAGGTAACTGTACACATGGAATTTTTACTATCACATATGAATATTTCATACATTTTTGGGATTTATTCATATAATGATGATGTATTTGTATTTTTTTTCAAATATTATTGACTATACATCATTGTGTAGACATATAATTCATAATTTGAACCCTAAGATTATTGTTTTTGGTACTACACCTTTCAGGACTTTGTCATGTCGTGGTGCTCTTATTGCATCATGACTACGTTTTGAAGTGTCGTGTATGCATTATGACATCATTGTACATGGTGAGAAACATCCTCATTTATAATTGATTAATATAGTTAATTTTGATTTAAATTATGTGAGATATGTATATTAATGTCTGAATTTTGTAATTTTCACTCAATTTCTCCTGTTTACAGTGTGACCACAACTTTTTATTCCACGATGAATCAAATTTTCAGTATTAATATATCATTGGATTCCCATCCAAATTAATTTATTTTACATTATTATTATTGATCCAAATTTTATCAAACATCCATCATTGGATATCTTTCATCCCTCTTTGATGTCCTTTTAATATATTTTTTATGGGATAAAGTATCATCCACATGAGGTGAGTTTCTCATAATTTTTCAAGACTTGTATTATAATCACTCTGTTTGTAGTCTTTATGGTAGTGATTTGGTTGTGTTTCTATTATATTTATGTTATTTATTTGATGGATTTTATTGTGATTTATATTTTATATGTTTTCAATGTGTGATGTTATCCTTGTGGTCAAATCTGTCTCCAATGATTTCATATCAATTATTAAAGATTTTGTTAAGTTATCGTATTAAAAACTAACCCTTCATTATTGGTATCAATATTCAAGTATCATTATTTTTATTTATTTATTTTGTATGGAAATGATAAACCAAAAAATGATAATTAAATGGAGTAAATGAAATTTAATGGAAGGGTTGATTCACCTATGATTAACATGATTCAATGATATTTCATATGGTTCAATGATGGTTTATGTATATGAACGTTGTTTTCTACTGTATAAATTGTTGAATTAATATTTATAAAAACATAATTACTTAATGTTGGAAATGAATTTTTGGATTGTAATTCATAAATGAGGTCATAATTCCCATTTAAGGGGTGTTAAATAAATATGAGAAAGTGTTTTAAAAGTGTAATTCTGGAAGTGTAATTTTGCTAAATGTTCCTGAAGTTTATATATAGTGTTAATTTTATATCTCTATTATTACTGTGTATTTTTTGTGATTTAGGGTTTCTATTTTTCAATTGATGACATGAAAAAATGTGGTTATTTATCCGGAAATGGTGAATAAACTATTTTGTATAGATAGTGGAATGGTTGATTATGTAGACAGGGGATGGTTTTGTGGAAATTATTGAGGAAATTAGCTAGAGTTGAGGTAATGATATATGAAATGATAGGTTTTTTTATAATGGATTTGTGTTATATATACTTAGGTGGTGAGGAAAATGGTAGGTAATAATTATTATGGTAATATTATTGGGCAATAATTTAATAAGAAGTGGTTATTAATGATCTATTTGTGATTGAAAAGAACACGTAATTGTTGGGATGAATTTTGGTGATGGTTAATGACTGATTTTAAATTAAATTTTGGGGAATAAATTGAATATTGAATTTGTTATGGATGATAACATTATAAATATGGAAATAGAAAAATGACTTAATTAAATGGGAAGCAATATTGTGTTTTTGCGGATATTTTTTGTTGGAAAGTTGGTTTTGTCGTGTTGTTGATATGGTATAACTTTCTAGAAAATGATAATGATTTTCTAGTGATGTATTTTTTCTTAGTAGTAAAAACATTTTCATACCCCTGGGGTGGGATTCTACATGGATATATATATATTATATATTTTTATTGAGAGTTCTTATGCACCCCACTCAAGTTTATTTACCATACATATTCCAAAAAAAATTAGTTTCCTCATTATTCCTTAAAAATATATGTTGGAGAGGGAATGGATGAATTACAACTCTTATATTAACATTATCCATTCTATGAGTAATACGAGTTGTTTTGGATTAATATAGTTATATAACTATGGTAACTGATGGATTAGTGTTACAATATATAATATTCTTTTCTATATAATTCCATGATTGTGATAGTGATGTGATTATTATGTAATGATGATGTGATATAGGACGTGATACATGGATGGGAATTTAATTATAGGAAGAGGAAATAAATTTTATGTCTTTAATGTTCTTGATACCCTATGATGATGAGGATGTAAAATGTTGTTGTTATGTAGTTATGGTGTATGTGGTTGAGGATATGAAATTATTGATATGTTGGTTCATGATATGTGGTTTTTATATGAGATATGGTCTCTCATTACATGGATATGAATGGGATAGAAGCCTACTAAATTATACATTTGGGTGTGAGAGATAAAAAGTTGTGGTGAAGTGATTGAATGGTGACTTATTGATATATTATTTTGATATTATGATATTAAATTTAAATGGGTTATTAGGTGAGAAAGCCTATGTGAGGTTGATATACTTGTTGTTGTAGATTCATGTTGGTTTTTTGTTTATTAATTGATTCATTTGTATGATTCTTCCCCCTATTAATGAGGTATATTTTTTAGGATCCTACAAAGTATATATATATTTTCATACCCCATTATATAAATATATTATTCTAGTTTTTAGGATGTTCTCAAGGATGATGTTAGAAATTACTATATCATGTATTGGAATTTTTTTTAAGTCATTGATTTAAGATTTTCCATTGGGTATTTTATTTTAGTTAATTTTCTCTTTATGAAATTACATTTATTATGGGATAGAAATTTTATTTTTATGTTATGATGTTTATTAGTTGTTTTTATTTGATGCTACTGATATTTATAAGCGTGATGAATTGCATTTGAATATTTTATACCCTCATTTCTAGTTTCCAACCCATGGCTTATTGTATGTGATATATCAAGCTCATGTTCATCTTCACTGTAGTCCAAATTAGGTTTCTCAATGGTTTGGGGTTATGAGAATGAAATATCAATTTTAGGTTAAGAGATATGATTAGAATTGGATTTAGTAAATTATGAGTATTACATGAGTTTGAGAGGTAAAAAATATTCATCAAACTTAGTAGGTGATGTAGTAAGAGATACAATATAGGACATAGGTGAATAGGGACCACTATGATCTATCATAAGGAAAATAAGATTACTGAACACCTTCAAGGTGGTAATACTTAGTTCAGTGTAAATTCTAATGAGTGGTACATACATCATTCTTGTTTACACTAACAAATTAATTGTTCTGGTTTTGGGGGAAGTTAAAATTAATAAGATAAAATTATATTATTAAATTCCATTATTTCAGGATTATATAACATATTTATATTTTCTACATGTGTCTTTTGGTCATCATCCACATGTGTTTTGGCATAGATCAGTATAAGAGGATGATCAATAGAACATAAAAGGCTTAAACCCAATGATGAGGATGAGTCTTGGAGACAGATGTGGTTAGTAAGTTCTAGAAATTGATCACGATTTGTATGATGGTAGAGTCTCTGATATTGATAAAGATCATTGTTTGTAAGAGATTGAAATAAGGTTCAAGTTGATTATTTCTCAAATTGATTATTAGGTACCAATATATGTTAGTCAAATGAGAGAGGCTATGCACCAGGGGTGGATCAGGTTCTTTATAGAGATAAAGGAGGTAGATATTTCAAAGGAAAATTTCTAGAAGAAATTCCATATAAAGTAATTTCATCAATAATTAGTGTGGATTGGAGGTAGGTTTTTCTATCACTATAATGGGGAATCCTGAGAATGTGAGATATTAAAATCCGATTCATGGATCTTCTTCAATTTTCTATGGATCTGTTTTTGATTAGAATCCAACGTATGATGATTTGAGGTGATTATACATACAAATATTTGGTATATGGTAACACAATTTTTATTATCAATGTATATAGAGTGGTTGAATAATTATAAGGTGGTCTAGAGGATTCATGGATAGTCAACATCACATTGAGTGTTGAGTAATCAGATATTCTTGAAGAACAGAACTATATATGGAGGTTCATGGACATTATGATAGTTAAGGATCTGACTAAGGGGTCATCCTCATAAGTCTCCACATTATTCTTGATATGGTAACCACTAGGATATCCATTAATATTTTAATCAATTTTACTATTCACATTCATCATTAATTTTAGTGTCCAACCATATTATATGGTCAGTGAAATGTTGGTGGGATATTTTTTATCAACCATGATAAATATTGGTCCCGAGGCCTTATCCACAATGCGACCAACTTGATTCTATTTATAGACTGGGTGATAGAGAAGGTATAGGATATCATTGTGATTTACACCATATTCATAAACATATGTATGGTCATGGATGTAGAGAAAATATACATTAGTGGTAAATTGGTTGAAGAGTTTGAATATAGAGTTTCAAACTTTTGAGATTCCAATTCTAGACTGGAAATAGGATTTATAAGGTACTATATATTTATATTCCATCTTGATTTTCACTTTATTTGAATATATATATTCTCAATAATTTATTATCCACACATATTTTAATGACATGAGACTTATGTTTGATAGAATTTTCGTGCACATGGCATTGATTAGGATAGATGGATATCAGTCACATTTGTTTATGTGTGCTGAGGTTGTGAGATGATTATTGAGCAACATCAGTTATTACATGATTTTATCTTCATGTTAATACAAACATATGATGTTATTCATGTCAGGGATTAGTTTTAATATGTGAATAGAATCATAGATTTCATTCATATGGGAGTAATATTCCGTGATGTTGAATTCTAACACCTGGTTTTCATTGGAAAGTGGGATAATAATTGGAGTTTTAGAATTTTAGAGCCTCTGATATCTCATATAAGGGAGTTGTTAGTGGGTTTAGTAAATTTATAGACTGTAATTATTGGTGGATTCATCATGTTTTTATAATAATTTTTTATAAATATGTTGTAATGTTTCCCAAAATGATGATATCATTTTTGATATAGATATATAGCCTAATTACTCTCCGTTTTAAAGGATCCTTATTATAAAACACTTTATGAGATTAAAAAATAGAGGATTTTTATCAAAAAATTTATATATAAAGGGATTTATTTTGCATAGTGTGTCATTTTTTGTTCTCCAATGTTGTTCTCTATGAAGTTGGATAATATTATGAGGTTTGACATATAATATTAGATGTTTAATAAGATGATTTTCATAATTCTTATCAAATTTCAAGGATAAATTATTTCCACAATTAGCTGATGAGAGAATTTTTTTAAAAGATTGATATTTGGTATGAGTATAATCAGAAGAGGGTGAAGGGGTATTATATCCCAATGACTTATTTAATAAATAAATATGGGTACTTTTATTCTATGGTTATTCCATATATTGTTAAGAATTCCCATGTTATTTTCATTGGAATATTGAAATACATGTTTAATGTGTGTCTTGATTAGCTCATGGTAGTGTTTGTTGAAAACATATCTTTGTAACAAAATTTAGAGGATGATAATTTGGAATATATTATTGTTTTGTAACTTGTTTCTTTTGACTATAAATCCTTGGTCTGGTTCTCCAAGTGTAGATTATGGATGTGAGATCCATTGTCTTGGGCATGTGGTGTCTCTGTATGGAATAGTATTTAATCATTCTATGACTGAGGCAATTTATTATTGGGATGCACCTGACTATGTTATATAGGGTTATCATTTCTTTGTTCTTTAATGTAATTTTAATATAATTATGTATTATATTTATTTCATTATAGATCCATTGAAAAACATGATCCTGATAAATTCATCTTTCATATAGATTGTTCAGTGTTTGGTGAATTTGGGCTAGCTGAATTAGATTTGATTATTCCGACTGTTCATTAGTTTCCAGAGGAGGGAGTTATGTTTTATTTTTTTTCTTGATTATTCCTTGGTCAATTTTTTCACATATTGTAGAAGACGATGGATGTGAATTTATATGTCTCAAATAGTTACATCCCCATGTGTGTAACTATTTCATCCATTATCTCAAGTAATAAATAGTTGTGTATTCTATGAAGTTGTGGTGATATTACCTCAAAAAAATAGTTTGTGTAGTTGAGGATAATTAGATCTTGTATTATATATTATCATAGTGAAATTTGAATTAATTTTAGGGGATATGAAGAAGGATTTTGTAGGAATTCAACATAGACATAACCAATAAATTGGAAAAGGGAATGTTGTAGATGATGCATTAGGTCGGATTCTATGAGGAGATATTTTTTGGTTGTTCAAGAATTCTTAGAGAGTGGTGGTGGACGTATCAATAATTTATATTCATGTGAGGGAGGCTCGTGGAAATGTTTTAATATATAAGTTGATAGTGAACTAATACTTATTTTATTTGGTGGGGGAGTCCAAGTAGGGATACTCATAGGTAGAGTCGATATGAGATAATGTCTTTCATAGTAATTCTCCATAGTGATGATTTGATAATGAATGACATATGATATTGTTTTGAGGTGTATTATTTATTCTTTTTATGATACATGAGGATTTCATTCATGAATTTCATAACTCACCATTTTTATATCATCCTAATATAATGAAGACACGTATTTCTCGGAGTAGTTTTTTCTGGTGTATAGAGATGAATCACTCCATAAAATATTTTAAAACATATTTTATTTGGTATATTTGAAGATGATGGTAGAGTAACCTTTTTCTAGTGGGTTGTTTCATCCATTGGATGTTCTCAAGTATAAGTGGGGGGAAATTTTTAATTGATTTGATCAATAGATTGCATCTTTATTTTCATTATAGTTATGATAGTGTGAACCTTAAGAGTGATAATCCCTCTACATAGTTACAAATTGGAATTGCTAAGGCCATCCGTCTATAAATGGTTTATGAGATACAGTTATGTAAGCTTAAGGGGTGAGGAGTGAATCCTCAACATCTGAGCTAAATGATGTAAAACATCCTAACACCAATGTATTCAACGAACAATGTAAATATTTATCTCACCCTATACGACGAGCTCAAGATATCATCATGAATGTGTGTAATAGAATTATATCCTCCTCAAATTGAGTGAAATCCTTTAAATTGGATCAGAGAGGGGAACTGGTGTGGGAACCTCTCACTTACCACACTCTCAATTCATCACCCCTCTCCACTTGGTTTTTTTCACTCTGTGAACCTTATGAACGTTCCATTCGTAATCCCCAGTAATCATTTAATTGGATGTTCTATGTATTACTGACATGGAATGATCTGTAACTCACTTGGAATGAGATCCTTTTAATGCAAAATTACTACCTCTTTATGTAGATCCTATGTGTAGTGCCCCCACCGTTTATCGTTGGCCCATCAATCGCAACACGATAGTAAGTTCTACGAATTCTTCTTGTTTCTCACACTGAGCATGAATCACAAGTGCAAAGAGGTTAGAAATAGCCATGAAACCAAATCTCCATCTTTGGTACACTTCCATGAATAATCCCCAACATGTCCAATGGGAAACCTTCATTGTGTAATCCCCATAATTCCCATCTAATCTCAATGACTTCCATGAATATTACCCAACCATATTATCCACTTCCATTAGCCTCACTCCTTGTATGTATGCCCCAATGTCCCCTAAGAAATTATGTGGACTTTTTTTCATCTAATTGGGATCTATTGGAAACCACTATGTGGTTCAAACCTGAAACCCACCATAATCCATCCCCTCTATCCATTTCATCAAATAAATCCCAAACCATTCATGATTATTACCCCAGCCACTACATCCTGGTAGAATCATGTCACCCATTTGGTTCATTGCTATATGTAAGAGACTTATCTACCATCTCTACTCCTAGAATAAAATAGGAAGCTCCAATTAATAATCCCCTCATAATACACACATTCCAACCAAGAGAAATCCTCTTACTATGGTAATATCACATAAATAATCCGCACAACATCCATCGAACTACATGGGTTTCAATCACTTTCCTCTAAAAATGGTATTTTGGATTCCACCATGCGGCTAAATCCCATAAAATTATAAACATTGGTGTGACCATACTAAGGGTTCACCTCTCTGGTATTCCCTTATTGGTATACATATCATTCATCATGGTTTGTCGTCTTCCCTTTATGGGAAACAACTCCTCATGTCCTTTCTCATTGGGTGTTCTGATCCAACTATTGTGCCTACATCCTAGGGACATGACCATTCTTGATTAAATACAAGGGTTATTCAAATCATCCCCTCATTTTATTTGAAAGATATTAAACACATTAATTGTTACACTATTACTTCATGTTAATCATGGAATGCCTGAATAAATCCTTAGATAAAAAGTCTTCAGAATACGATAACCCATGGTCAACATGATATGCATTGGGTTCCACTCATAAAATGCCTCCATGAGATGCCCCCTTATGCAGAATAATACTGGTGACCAATGTTCTAGTATCCAGATAACGCTACAATTCCTACTGCAACTACCCTTCAAACAGAAGGTTTATTCCCTGTCAAGAACACATTAAATGTGTAGATAGAAGAAACATGATAAATCAATGTACAGAAAGAGATGTCACTAGGAATTGGTTTCATGATCTATGTCTTATTCTATTAGGGAGACCGAGAATATGTGATGAATTTTAAGGGTAAATCCACTCAATGAGGTACCAACATCCCATAATCCAATTTTTATCTAGGATAATACATCACCATGAATGTGATGACTATAGACCACCTTGGGGTTGTTGGAATGTGGGTACAACACAATGTTAGTGATAAATAACGTTAAAGGTGTTGTTCCTAGATGAAAATGTCTAAAACAGAAATGGAGAACCTGATTTGAAAATATTTTACTCAATTTAGGCTCTAGTAGAATTCAAGACATTACATAAAAAAAATTATCATCTCACTAGATCCATCTATCTGATTCCATGGCCGTCTATGAAAACATTAAACCCTGGGTAGAACTCACAAGTAATTACTGAAGATGAACGTTGGGTATTCTAGTCCATGAAATCATCATCATTCATCTCTTTATATAGTCATGGAATTTTAGATGACACTGGGGAATTGGGCATTGATTTCATAGAATTTGTACTTAAAACAAGATTATTCATGCTTCTCCTGACCAAAGATATAGGAAACCACTCACCTAATCCCTCTTGATGTAGGGGAAGAAGGCCTGTTGATATGAAAATCTTGGATGACCCCACATCTTTGAAACAACCACTACACCATTAGGTACTGGGCTCCCATGACCCATCTCACACTCTTAGATTATCCATAAGAGGGTGATAGACACCCTTGTATGATTGTAAAAGTTATATGGATTCATTCCCATAATGTATATGGCTCACCATCACATGGAGGCTTCTTCACCTCACAGAAACTACCTCTCATAAGGTCATTGTGTGGACCCGCTACATTCCACTCCAATGATAACCCACTTCAGGAGCCTCTCCCAGAAGAGATATTTGGAATCACTACCATATTTGAGGAGGTAGGGGATGCCTGAGTCAACCTAGAAATGAAGAACATCATGGATCCACCTAGTTGGGATTCCCCTTACTCATGTCATCACCACAAATGACTATTCTTCTATGATGACAAATAGGTGGACCATTCCCCTGCTCCGTCGTCCCTAGTATGACTTACCTGACGTCAAAAATGAGCTCATGATTAGTATTATGCCTATATGGTGGGATTTTCATCCATAGAAATGGTGGACCCTGCCACTATCAACTCAATATTCTATGTCTCTTCCACTATAGAGTTGGGACCCAATAACACTAGGTTGGGATTGAGCCCAAATCCATTTCACAAGTATGATGGGGTGATTCTATCAACTGTTGGAATCTCCTGAATTTTTTTCATTTCAGTCTAGGATGATGAGACTCAGTACGGAGGCCCTCCCCATGTAGTCACTAGTCATAGTGGATCTCCTACCCTCCCTCACACACTACATGGTGGTCATCCCCCTTTACCTAGTTTCAGTCAAAGATGAGATCTTCCTTATTTCATTGATATCCATCATAGAGCTCCCCCCGGTGCCTATGGTTCTTAACATAGAGGACCTCCCCATGCCATGGAACTTTAATGAAATGGCCCTCCATGTTCCATTCCTCACTCTAGCATTAGACAAATAGTAGTTCCTCCTTGTATCATCGATAACCAGTATGGAGGTCCTACTCTTATTTGGAACAATCAATAAAATGGCCATACTCGCACATCGACTCTCCAAAGTTGAGGTCCTCCCCACTTTCACATCCTCGTGGAGGTACTCCCTATATTCCCATCAACCGAATTATAGGTCATCCCAACTATGTCAATATACATAGAAGAGGTCCACCCAATTTCAATCATGGTTGATGTAGAGGACCTCCCCATATCCTGATAAATCATAGCACAGGTCCTCCCCATGTAATAAACCAACTACATGGGGGTAATTAAAATTAAGAAGAGGTTATGGATAACCATCATAGGTTATAAGTATAATTTCCACCACTGATTGAATAACACCGGGAAACTCTAGGTTGTTGTCAATCCCATTCACTTCTCAGATTCTAAATCCAGTATTGACTCATTGTGGGAGCCTTGTCCCCTAGTATTTTGAATAACAATATAGGGAAGGATCCATGATGGTGAGAATAAATATCCCAGAAGGTGATGTTCACAAGATCCCCAAACCCCTCCATTGATATATTCCAGAGGATGAAGATTTTTCTCCCTTCTAGGTTCTCAGGGGGTAGCTGTGTTTATCATCATGGGCTTCATTCTCTACCCCTACATGATATAAAAAAGTGTATTTTATGACCTGATAGACTGTGGGAAGATAGTGTACCATCATATGAAAACCACTTCACACACAAATGGGTAGAGTTAAAGCACCCATTCATATAGGGAAGTGATGATGCAATCAAAACTATCTCTAAGGGATGACCCAACTTGCTGTGATCATCTAGTTCATGCAGCAGTCTCTCTACCGGTCAGTCCACCACCACAGTAGTCTACATCTATTTTTTAATAGTTTCTCATCCATTTCTGATCAGATACTTGGGTATCCATCAGCTGGTCCCCATTTCTGATTAAGGAAGCTTGTAGGTCACCATCCCATTTGGCTAGCAATCTGACATGTTCTGGAAAAATGTGGTTCTCAACATCCACATTCAAGAGATCCTTACCTTGGACCAGGCCTCATGATTTCACCATACTATATAGATGGAAAATTTTATTCTATGTGACAATTTTTTGTTTTACCCAATTATCATAGAGCACTTTGATGATGTCAAGCAACAATGACACATAGTTTAGTTTTCAATGCTTATGTTGTAGTAGGATCTTAAGTCACTCAGTTACCACCAAACCCTTCAATATAGATGAGTTCATAGGTTCAATGTGCTATATAGAATCACTGAAAAAGCATCCCCACACATGACGATTCATGGTTGGGGATAGTATGTTACTCTACACTTTAGTCAAATCAGGGGAAAGAAAAACATTCCCAGGGACATGGAGTATATTCCAAGTGTTGTCATTGTGAACATGGATGACCTCACACTACCCAAGGATGGTGAAATCAGTTTATAATATTAAAAAGATAAAAATCCTACTAGGGTATCATATTACATCAACCCTCTTACTAGTGTTCTAACTCACTAGAAAAGGTATAATTGAGGCCTAGGGAATCCCTCTAAAACATTTCCCATGAGTCAGAATCTCAACTTAGTAATGTGAAAAATCTAGCAATCTTATCCATGTAATCCCATGCAGAGTACAGAGAATGATCATGAAATTTCCACACTATGATAGTAGATTGTATACTATCAATGGATCATCAATTTTCTCCTTGTCAAGCGGTGCCCAGAATATGATGATCCACCATATTACCATGTTCCTCCTCCACCATGGTAGTTGGGGAAGCTGTAATTACTTTTTGGGAAGATGCTTATAGTAAATCGTCATGATCCTAAGTAATGAAACATAGTATAATCTAAAAATTCCAGCAATTGATGATGGTATGTGCTATTGAATCAACCCAAACAGCATGATAAACTCTGTAGGGATTTGGATGAAACTGTTCCTCAAGATGCAATGCAGTTCACGTCTGGAGCCCCTAAGCCCATATAATATATTAATGAGTCGATAAATTCCATGGTGGACATGAATCCCATACAAGAATGGGATCCCCTAGGATGATATACAAGATGATCTCACTTCTTGAATTGATGCCTTGGTAACATGACATGTTGTAATCCCACCTGATGGTTAGCCATAACTGGAGTGGGTGGATGATATGTGAATTAACCTAGAATTCCAGAACCCAACATTTTCCCCATTAAATGTGATGGGAGACCTTCTAGAGCATCTGTTCCACTTCGACACCATGTGAAGGCCAATGGTTGGAACCGCAGTGCAGTCGGAAGCATCGAGGCTCTAATGTTATTTCAAGACAATAGATGGAACTACATTCATCTAGTACAACCTGTTACCCAGCGGTTCTACAACTATATAGTAACAGCTCTAGTGGTAGTTTCTCCACTATATCAACTACACTACACAAAAGATAAGTATTTTCAACCTCCTACATTGTAAGAAATTTTCATATGAGGACGTCTTATATATCCTCACCAGGTGGAAATAAAATAGGTACTTTCTTGACAAGACACTAACTCAAGAGGATATGTTGAAAATGTGAATATGTAATGTTAACACTGAACTAGTTCCCACCCTCATCATTCAAAATTTCCGAGGTTGATTTCAATATTTATATGTCAATGCCCAACACCTAAGGGTATCCTTGAAACAAGCCATGTTGGCATATCATTTTCCTCTTCCATATCCTATATGAAGAACCACCAAAAAAGATAGTGATACTAATGTAAAGTTGGGGGATCTAGAGCAGCTCGAGTTGTAACCTGTAGATCCTCTCTAGGCATAGACTCTTTGAGAATAGAAGACTCATCAATCACCACCTCACCAACCCCAAAATCGGCATGAAAATTCTAGATTGGTACCACCAACCAGAAGTGAAAATGTGGCTCTAACACCATGTTAGCCTCCAGACCCTTGTCAGTGAAAAGGTCATAGAGTTCTGTTTAGAGGTATGAGAAGCCAAACCTACTCCTTCCCAGAGGCCAAAGTCCCCAGTTATTTCTATAGTTTTCTAGAACAAGGGATTATAAAGGAACTATAATGAAGAAATTCCAATGGGGTTGGGCTCCCTGATCACCCTGATCACTATCCATACCATAGTATCATTGGACATACCATCAACTATTACTGGGAGTTCAATGATTGTCTCTTGGATCAGGTGCAAAATAGTGTAGTTGGGTTGGGTGAAGTTCTAGTATAGGTTACACACATCCCATCCTAAATTGATAGTCACAGTGAAAGTTCTAGTGAGTGGAGGAATGTCTCTTTCCATGGTAATCTGATATATGAAAATTGGTTTTTCCTAATAGTAGTTTTAATTTTGACATTGTCATATGTACCCATCAAGGTTGCATCAAAACTCTAGAAGTCATTGGACCCTTTCTATCTACCACTTCTTCATACACTTATCATCCTTAAATATATTTTATGAGTAGACATCGATGATTCAAGTGAAATAAATTTCCCCCACATATGTTTAATTTTTCCTATATGCTGATAGAATTCATGCCTCTGGAGATGGAAATCACACCTAAAGTCCATAATTCAGTATATGAATCCATTGTTCATGATTATGAGTGCCCCAATATAAATATCATCATATTTTTGTATTCCAACAAAATCCATAGTGAGAGGGTATACCAGGAGTGACTTTTTAATGTCCATAACCTATTCCATAAAATGAGAATTTGAATATTGGAAAACTATTGGAATGATCAGCCTATTACTCAATGATAGGAAGATCATGCCACCGAGACTAGATAGTAGGATTTGCATATGGATTAGTAGAAATAGTCTTTCTTTTCCCACTTTGGTAGACTAAATGCAACCATTGATTATGCTCATTGACTAGGAAAAAACATCCACAGTTCCAGTGTGATCGACTATATCCAGAAAAGAATCATTAATCCAATGTTCAGTTAGTAGTGGTTATTAGATGCTTGTATGAAATGTTGTAGAATATTTCCAACACCATCGTAAATCCAGTGATTCATCCAATAGTTCCTTTTTTACTTCTTACTATAGAGATATCTCATGTAGATATAAATGTACGCCTATCATAGAAGTAATATTTGTTCATGAAATTCACTATAATTCCCACAAAACACTTGATCATTTAAGATCTCCATTTATCCAAATATATTTGAAAATAACATGAGAAGCCCATGAAAATCACACTCAATTTTGAAACAGAAGTTGTGGCCACCAATACATTTTACAAACAAGAGGCTTAGTAGTTATAATTCCATGCC
Source organism: Viscum album (assembly GCA_963277665.1). Taxonomy (NCBI): domain Eukaryota; kingdom Viridiplantae; phylum Streptophyta; class Magnoliopsida; order Santalales; family Viscaceae; genus Viscum; species Viscum album. The sequence continues at coordinate 1,787,893,800 of OY728142.1, forward strand.
ATCATATCTTTCTCTAGGGAAGATGAATGTTCCCTCACTTAAGTTAACATCAGTCTATTTTACATCACCACCCACTTAAATCGACTAAAAATCCATCTAATTCTATTTGAAATTAGTTATGAGCTCAATCTCATCCTGACCATGATGTTATATCGGTTGGGACTCCTAGAATCATACATGACCCCCCTTGACCTGAGGACTCAGGGTTACGATAGGACTTAATAGAGGACATGTGAAAATATATATTGAAGACCCAATTTGGATGTTTTGTAGCTAATATTAATTCATTTTTAGTTCATAGGAAACCACATACAATGCATTGATGGATAGTCCCTGGATTCATAATGCTTCAATTACTCCCTCAATAGTATAGTAGGAATACTCCAAGGTGATTCTTATCTTATTTCATATTGTGAAGATCACTATACATACATGAACTATTACCAATGTATGGATAAGTATGAGGAAACAAATGAGGTTTTTCACACTTCTATCACATCCATCCCATGGATAGATCTGGACGATGAATTCACTCTGCTGATTCATTGGTTAGAGGTTATGATTCCAAACATGGGAAATAATTTGTCATTTCTGAGAGGAAAGGTTGAAGTGTCAATAGGTGAAAAGAAAACCAAAAGATTACCTCTTATTCATACATCGGTTAGGTTTGGGTAATAACAGATCCCTTTACTCTCGTCAAGTATATCGATGTTCTCTCCATGGATATAGTCGTTCTTCATACCCACTTGTTCGACCCAACTGGGATTAATCATCACAAGTCAACCTATCCCCATTTTTTTGACATCCATCCTATATTATTTGGTTAATTTTTTAATGGAATTGGTAAAAAAAACTTCTATCTCCATAATTTATATAGAGCATGAGTCACTGAGTGAATATTATGCTACCCCCATGCTGGTACCAAAGTTCCACCAATAACAAGTTAGTGAACATGAACTATCTCGTCTTAATGATTCCTCTACATCATATGAAAATGAATATTTGGATGATTCCCCTCCTGAAATTGAGAAAAGATTCTATGACATCATTTATGAGCTGGTTCTGATAAAACTTTGTACAATGTAATATCATGGACTGATGTTGATCATTGTCTCCATGCATGTAGAGGAGAAGAAGCAGTGTGATTTTTCTAAAAGAAGCACCATGATGTATTTTCCTAGAGCTACAAAAATATGTTAGGACTAGTCCTATAAGTTTTATTCCACCATATTGGTCACCCTATAATAAATCATGGGATCAAGTAGACTCACAAAAAGATACACAAATCCCATTGTGAAATGGTTGAGTCCTATTTTTACAAGATTATCAAAACTAGCTGCAGTATTAATGTTCAGTACCCCTTGTGGATAGCCATCATCATCCAAGTTGGTAAGAAGAATGGGCATATAAAGGTCTATATTCAAATCCAAGATCCAAAATTCCATTATTTGAAGGATTATTTTAACCTTTAATTGAAAGAGATATAGATTGATTTAAAAATTGGGTTCTTGAATTTCTCCTTAGTGGGTGGGTACATCAGGTAGAACTACATGAGGATTTCCCCAAAAGATGAGGATTCAATGAGCTTTAGAGTATCACAAGGTACTTTGTTCTATTAGTTGATGTCTTTCGGTCTGAATAATGAAGGACCTACCGATTAGCGGTCCATGCACCACATCATTATACTAATACATTAGAGATTATTGGAATTATGAATGGACGATTTCGTCTCCAAATCCTTCCATATCTAGGAATATATCACGGATTATGAGAAAGTGTTCATCTTCTTCAATTCCATGATGTTGACGATAAACTCCTTGAAATTTTATTTCAAGGTTTCCTATAGGAATTTACACGGTTTGGTTTTCAGATATGGAGGCATAGAGATTTAACTAGATAAAATCAATTTCATCATCATGATGACACCTCTGAGAAAACTCTCTGGGCTCTGAAGCCTCCAAGGACACTTATTCTACATACAATGATTCATCAATAATATGGCTGTAAAGTGTAATCCCTTTTGAAGGATAATTGAGAAAGTTGATGTCTACCAGTGGGATAGTGTGTGTTAAACCTCATTTGAGGAAATCAAGAAAATATAACCAAACCACCAGTCTGGATGCCACTCATATCAGGGAAGACATTGGTCCTCAATCTGAATGTCCATGAGTAATCCCTTGGTTCCCTCCTCACCCATAGAAAATTAGGTATTAGTAATTATTTATATTACCTCAATTTCATTCCCCTGGACACAATGTATAGAAAATATCAAATTGAGGAGATATTTCCTATAGTAATTTATTAGTGAAGAAGTTTGGGAATTATTTGCATCATTTTATGATATAGCTATTTTACCGAATGGACCCACTAATGTGTATCCTAAACTGCTTTATGTTCACAGGATGGATTTCATGTTGGAAATTCATTCTTTATCAATAGGACATTAGGTTCGTTTCTCATAAATCCATCAATGTTGAAGCACTAGAATAATTTTTGGCCAATCATCCATCCCCCTAGGAATAGCATATGGATTTTGATTTCTGATATGTGTTCATCATATTAGTGTACTAAGACGTGCCATAGTGCATCTTGATGTCTAACCCATAGAAGGTACAATGATCCAATCCTTAATAGAGCGGGTCTAGGAATCATATTTATCAGCCCAAAATATGTTGTCCTACTGTGATCGATCCTTCTATCAAAACGTATCATGAACGACAAGGTAGAGTATTAGGATCTCATTATAGGTATTTAGTTGGCTCTCTAGATTGAGGTTCTATTCATGAACATAATGGTTGACTCTGGTTTAGTCATCAAATAAATAAATGTTGATTACATCATTATGAATATGAAGCATTTACCCTTTCTCAAGCATGATCATTTCCTTATGGCCTAGTTCCCTTCTTATCTAAGGGTGAAACATGTTCCATGTAAAAAACAATCCATGTGGATGCTAGGGCCAGTCTATCTGAATTCCATGTAGATCCTGACCATGATGATCTATTCACTCATGTGGTGCATCAAAGAGTTATCACTATCATTATTTCTGATGAAAATGATAGAAAATAGTTAAACCACCTTACCACCGGTGCTTCAATATAAGGACCTATGGATCCCTACGTATCAACATAAAACTCTGAATTGATGACTCCCTCCATCGAGTATCTCAATCATGGAACTCTCCAGCCATATTGATCAGAACGTGAGAGGATTCGTTTGGGTGAAATGCATTTCACCATTCATAGTGGGCCTAATGTCAACTAGTATTTGTACAAATTTTGGTTTTATGGAATTATTCTATGTGTCGTCCAAGGAGATAATATTCCCTAGCATATTCATGATGTTCTTTCTGGGTCTGGTGGTGCTCACTGGGTAGGGTTGAATCTCCCCCACCATATTTGATGGCGGGATTGATATGGACCACCAGGTTCTATGACTATATCATGGTCACCCAGAGGTGTCACACATGTAATATCCATGCCAACATTGTGAATTGACTTCCAAAACCTCTCCCAAATACCAAGTACTCTTGGACCTTTTCCGTCAAGGGAATCAACATCATGGGAATGTATCCACCCGCAAAATCTCACAAGTGGATGTTTATTTTGACTGAAATATACTTCTCCAAAATTCTAAAAAGTGATCCATCTCATGGATGTAAAATCATGATATATTATAGTGTTGACAAGACCCAACATCATATATTAGTTTGGGGTACCTTGCACTATTCTCCCATAGAATGGATATATATTCTGAGCAGCTGAGGTAAAGAGGTCAGAAGAAAAGTACAACATTTAGTTCATCCATACATCATGCTACTATTCTCAAAAAATGGGTCAATCGAGGAATTTGAAAAAACCCATCTCTAACATTTTGTAGAAGATGGTGGCCTAGAACAAGGAAAATTGGTCACAAAATCTACCCAATGCTCTCTAGGCCTATTAGAAGATGACTCGAAATTACACCTAGGTGACCTAATATTCACTAGTGTATGGAACAGAGGAAGTCCTCTACATTGTAATATAGTTTCCATTTCATTGAATAACTATTTATTATTATAAAATGACATTCAAGATAGTTGAGGCCAGTCTAGGTGAAATTGAATCCCTTGATAAAAAAAGTCTCAAATCCTTGCATAATATATAGAGGGACTAGAAAAAAATATAGGAAAAGAGTTTAATAAGAAGGTTCAACTCCAATATTTTCATAAATGTTATATAGTTTTGGATCACTTAATTCCAATTATACTTGGAAGTAAGCCACAAATGTTGGATCCCATGTGGGAAGGACCGTATGTCGTTCATATGGTCTATACCAATAGTGCGTACTATTTTGTCACCATGGATGGGGATCACATCACTCCTCCAACCATTTCAAGGTTTCCAAAGTAGTATATACCATGATTGGGGTTCAATTTCCTAATGATATGATGATAAATATTTTTGAAACCAATGTCCAATGAACATAATGTTAAACTTGGCACTGATGTCCAAAAATCATGACTTTATACTATGTGAATGTTACCCTTTGTAATTTATGATGTGGTAGGGGGATTTGAGGTCCCCATTCATGTTGGGTTATAGTGGACACACCAAGTACATACCTATTAGATCACTTCCTCCTCCCCATCCTTAATGTATGACATTAAACTGCATGTTCTTCATCACATTTACTTGATGTAAAACTACACAACATTGATTTTATGTTTCAAATTAACGTAAAAGTAATATTCCTACGTTCCTAGAACACAACATTAAATTTTGTTCCCATGTACAAAATTTATGTTTTTAAACAGTGTGCAGGTTTTTTCATAGGAATATGTTGTGAAGTGTAGGACCCCATTGGTCCTTATCTATGGTATCGTTTTAATGAAATCATTCCAGATATTTCCTCTTAGAATATTCAACTTCATGTTCCTTCAATATGACTCTATACATTGTGTGAGTAAACTTAGGATCATGCAGTGTGGTGCTAGCCTACGTCTCCCTCATTTACATCGGGTTATTCATTCTGTAACCACATATCTTTTCGGGTTGAGATGTTTTACTTCTCTTCCGAACTATAAAACGATAAACTTTGTAGCATTGATGGCCCTTCATTTCATGACCCTAAAAGGTGTACCCATCATCCTGACCACGTAATGTTAAATTCACAACACCATGATGATCTCTCATGGGAGGAAATCATCCCTAGAATTAGTCACCTATCGTACCATCTCCCTATACTATTTATGGACTGATTCCCATCCTTTTCAGATATATAGGATGGTACATACATTTCATCATGGTCCCATCCATAAACTAAACCATTCAAACCATTGTACTATGTTTCATTTGTGAGTGTTTTGTGTTGCATGAGGGCCTTTCAGGTCCTCATTCATGTCGATTTTCTAGTGGCTATGCCATGAACCTCACTTGGTTACACACATTTCCCATAATGTGCTATCCTCACTATGATAAACATCATAAAAACCAATGTTTATACCACATTATGTTAAACTACATGGACTAGTATTTTCACATGACCCTAAATTACAACATTATTTCCCTCTTCACCAGTCACCTACCTTTCCTTCTTAAAGAACTATTCACGGCATGATTTATATCCATACATGATACGTACCGACACCAAGATTCTATATCCTGGTCTAGTCACTCCAATTACAATACACCCTATATTTTTATAGATCAAACATACAATGGGATATTTCCTTAAATAACTACGTTTGGATTGATTATTATCCTTATGAGATATGTAGTTATAAATTTTTTTTATTATCAATCCCAATAAAGAATTTTCATTTCTTTCACATCGGTTCATTCCTGTCATTATGACATGAAATTCAACTACATGGGATTTCAAGAACTATATGTGGCTTGATTCTCATCCTCAGTGGATACGTAGTGATGTCGGAACTAATTGTCTCTGGACAAGTCATAGTTCTATAGATATTTTTATCCATTTTCATTTGTATAGATCACTATGTATGAATTCAAATTGTATATAGGGTGTTCTCTAAATTTTTTTGTGTGATTACAGTTCTACTGGGAACTCATTCACATCAAATTTATCATATCACCTCTATATGCATGTCTATTTGATACATTCCCTCATCTTAATTCGTGATATACAACCTTAAAATATATGATAAAGTCTTTTGATCATGAATTTTAACTACGTTTTGGCCTCCTATGGTATATTTCATGCATTGTTGGGCCTACTTAGCCTCATTGAAGTTGGGATAGTCATAACACGATGTTATACATTTCCACTTGGGATACCTTCCCCAGTACACCAAACCTAATGAGAAAAAGTTAAGATCCATCATCCTCATTGAATAATGTGAAACTACTATAATACCTTGATCATGTAAATGATTCCCCGTGATGACCATAGGATTCCTCAATCCTTCTCTAAAGAGGATGTTCCCCTACTATTATTTCTCTCCTATCACACTATGGTCAAGAACTATATGTGGCTTGATTTCCATCATCATTGGATACTTAACGATGACCAGATATTTGATCTCTTAGCTCGACTGTAGGCCCCTTCAAATCTTTGACCCCTTAAACATGATTAGGTTCCAATATATATAAGCCTAAACTATATGCAGTCAATATTAAGGTATCTATTTTTTACATGGACCTCCTTAGCCACATTCACATTGGGTTTTGTCTCTTATGATCCACACACCTTCCTTTGAAATGAATGGTTCCCTTGTACTCCTATAAATATGAATTTAGACTATTTTTTATGGTCCACACAACATAACCTTAAACTGTCTGCAAGGGATGGTTTTGAACCCGTTCCCTAATACCATTTAATTTCACATGATTATCCTTTCTTAGTATTGGTCTCCTTCTTATTTCAACTTGAAACTTACCCCATAATGGTGATAATCCCATTCCACCTTTGGATCTCCTCACATTTGAGGAAAATTCCTAAATGGATGTATGGTTAATTATTTAAAATCCTAGGTTTTGAACATGGTAAAAATTGACATAGAATTTTCATTATATGTTTTCGGATGGTTAGGAAAGAATTCCTATGTTTCAAACATGATCAACAGTCTATACTCACTCACAATTCACCGCAATGATCGAATTCTTGACTGTCTTAAATTACATCCATTCCATTCCCTATTCACTCCCACATGTTATAGGATCCCCAATACCATTCCTTGATTACCCACATCGAGCATAGATCATGTGGGATTTAGAGTCATGTACGGTGTGAACTGACATATTTGACTTGGTCTGAACTATGTGACCTTAAACTGTAATTTTATATATAATCATTCATGGCTATTATGTATGCATGAATCCCTAGGAATGTGTGGTGTGGAATATAGGACTCTGTCGGCCTCGTTCACGTTGGGTTATTAATCCTTCACACTATTCATATCCATTTGGGATACCATTTTATTATTTTAAACATTATGACCCTAAACCCAAAGCCTCTCCAATGAAATTTTAAGCAGAAAGGGCCCCACGGCCCTTATGTGAATTGAATTCTATCTGTTTCCTAACTCATATGCGTTACACAAGACTCTTTTTGGTCATTCATGTTGATTTTATTTCTTAAGTGTCACACAATTGTATTGGGAATAAAAATTTATGGTCAATGAAACATGAATTTAATATGCTGGCTAGTGTCCACGCAACATGCCATTAAAATGTGTGTAATTTTCTAGTCACATGACATTAAACTATTTGAATTTTTTTATCATGTGATAGTAAACTGTTCCATGCATCATCCTCACTGTATAATGTTAAACTACATGTTCTTCATCTTCATTTACAAAACCTAAATCTACATATACTCCTTGTTCCTAACCTGAGAGGCCCTCCCAGGAGGATTTGATTGATCTTTTTTTCAGACCAATGATCCTACATGACTTTTCACAAAGACATGGTATTGTAATTTAAGGATTTTTTGAATTCAATTGAGCATTCCATCATTCTACTCCAATTAATTTCATGACACACATTTAGATCCTCATCCAATTTAATGGAGCCTGGATTCAGGAATCATTGACCACCTATTATCCTGGTCCAATGTTACTAATGAATTTAGATGACATGTTGAGTTTGGATCCAGGTTTTGAATATGGCCACCGGTAGAAACATGTTTGTTTTCCCCCTTTCAAGCTGATGATAAAAATAATGTGTTCATAAAAAGGTCTATAGTAATCCTATTACATTATTCCATCCTCCATATGTTATGAATTTTGGTAATTATGATTCAAAATTTTCATTCCACTTTGTTCATGTCAACTCAAAATCCCCTAGAATTATCCCTTTCCTGAAGTAGACCACATTGTGAAAATTAAGTTAGCTTATTCAAGAGACCTATTATAAATGCACATACACTCTCAGTTTCAACACTCTCATTGGTATGACAACAATAATAGACCCCAAATATTTATTGATTATTTGACACTCACATAAAAGTTGTGGAAAAGTTTCATCCCTTGATTCTTACACTAGGAATGACCCATGTGGGCTTAGTGATTGTTAACTATTTGTTCCACAATTATAATTGATGTGAGATAATGTAGAAAAGAAAAAAATGTTTAGAAATAGTAACTATCATAAAATGAGACGTTATTTTCAATTTAGTATGGGACACAAACATGATGGATCATCTCACAAATCATAGAAAAGTGCCCCTAGAGTTCTACTCCATGGAATGAGATCTTCAACTCAGCTGACCATTGGTGTGTGGCCTCTTGAATTTGATGTTGATGCCAGATCACCCTTTCTTCTATCTCTAATTATTGTAGAACCACATCATCCATGATATGTGGCCATATCCACACAACTTGATGATCATCCACCAGACATAATTACTTTCGTATCGTCTCCTCGGCTGCCTGAGATGGGTCCTCATTTAAATGAAGAGAACTGATTTAGTGGTGATGAAGGAGGAACAATTGTATGATTATTCATATATGTATTGATTCTCTTATTTTTCATCATGGTCCTTCCATATGATTCCATACTTCTACCAATTCCATGTGATGTTCAGGTGTATTCTTGTTTCCTGTATCTATTCATCAAGGTAGTCGTTGATCATAACTTGTAGACCAGGAGCACCCCACCCCCCTCTGTGCATACAACCTATGAAACCAGTTTTTTAGTGACCACATTAGGGTCAAAATATTTTGTTCGTGATATTTAAGGAAAAATTAGATTCACTTCCATGCCCAGTTCTAGATGATCTGATTTTCCTCAACCTCATCGAAATCAGACTCATCCCACTACTCATGATATACAGTCTCATACTCTGGAAATGAATCCATGAGATCAATGACTAGATCCACCTATAATATCACATCAGATGGAATGGGATTCATGTTGTGAGGAATCTAATCCTCACTTGACGCCACCATAATAAGGTTTTTCCTATCATCCCCAGGTATATCTCCACCAGTGACACCACCGAAGCCACAAATGATTGTTCACCCTAGGACATGTCCTAGTCTGATCCAACAATCAGCTCTGTCTGAACCCACTACACTATTTGGAAATTGATTCCAAATATTCCAACCATTTCACATTATAAGGCACACGATACTCCTAGGTATCTCAGGTAGGAACTTGTTAGTCCACCGGATCAAGAAAGAAACATATGTGGCTTTATAAAGATAGAAAATTATTGAAGCTGAGATGTCACAGATGATGATATCAGGTTATCATTTTTGGAATATTGGTGCCTGAAAACCCATATATGACTGAGGGCTCTGGGGATTATAGGTTTGTTGTCCAAGCATCAGTAGACCGACCAGTTTCTTTTTCCCCGAGAACATATCTCAGAGCATGTTCCTCTACACCTATTATTGTTCCTTTATCCCCATTAGTATGAGTCCCTTGCACTATATCCAATTATAAGAAAACTGTATTATTTGGGGAACATATATGAAGCATCATGGAAATTATGATCTAAAAATTAGTTAGTTAACACTTACCTAAAGATGTTAAGTGAATTAGGCCAAGGATATTTTGATCTACCCACTCTTTGGGAGACCCTCAAAATTGGATTATTCCTACCAGAATTTATTTGATTACACAGGAAAGGTATAGAACACCACTAGAACATTAGCTAATAGTAGTGGTGGATAATTCAGATCTAGTATTACCTCCACCTGGTACATCATCTAACACACAGTTCCTTGGGAGTGAACTAGGTTTTTAAACTCTACCACTTACCATTTCCTTTATTTCGAGGACATAAGGAAGAAGGTTTTGGAATAAATGATCCATGAATGTTCTATCCCATTCTTTTGGAGTTATTAACACATCCTTTCCTGGTTAAGTTATTTATTATTTATATCCCAATTATCCAAAGCATCGGGGTAAATAGTATCCCTAAGAATGTCCCGACAACACAGTTTCTTAACTGGTGCTTGAGTAGATATCCTTCAGAATCCTATTAAAGGATTACCATCCTCAAAATTCTTCCTAAATGATAGAGGCTAGTTTAGTGATACTTCTCCAAATCCACTTTTATCCATTAGAGGCCCAAGAAACAAAATGTCGACTGTTGCAGATCTACCACCATCGTGTACCCTCATCGTACAACTTGGGTTCTCTTTCACCACAATTTGTCCTTTTCCCCGATGCACTCATTCATTTCCTTTAATGGAAAACTTCCTCAATGTTTCTCTTAGGTAACCTACCTCCCGACATGTAGCATACACATAAACTAGCCCATATATAGAATTTGATGGAGGAAAATCGTTCCACATATTTCTTTCATCATGCATAAATATGATCTAGAGATTCCTCATCACACATTGGTGGTCTTCATGACATACCCCCAATTACACCTTCAGATTAGTCCTCTAGTGATACCTATCAAACCTCACAAATTCTTATGGATTGTATAGTTTTCGTATCATCTCACAGTCCACCCATTATACCAGCACTCCACCTCAAAAATACTAGAGATATGACAAGTGATGTTTAGTTCTTGTGCATTCATCGATTCTGAAGGTAGTTTGTAGAGGAAATGTGTTAAAGGTAAACTGAGTATCCAACACGACATTTCTCAACACCACCATGTTGAACATATTGAATGGGAAACATCTTGTGATATTCAAAATCATTGTCCACAAGTTTATCTTATGATGGTAGATTGAGTTTGGTTATTCATAGCCTCCCACGTGCATAGCCACCAAGCTGTATAGGAAAATAAGTTGAATGCACATGCAGAACAGATTCTTTACCTCGCTAATATGGAAGATATCTTTATACAGAATCTCCAAAAATTTTATCCCAAAATTAATGCGTCGCCACATTTACAACATCACATCCATTATATATGTTCTCAGCCATACCCCCATGTGTTCATCCTTCACCATAAGAATTCACTCGTATATAAGTGCCATAATGAATCCATCCAATCAGATTATGAGATGAGTCTTAGTCTTGATGTTTTACACCAAAATCATCTGTTGGCTCTTCACCATGATCCTTCAGTAGAAACCTTCTTCACCTGACTAGATTCTTCCTAGATAGGTGCAGGGACTTGTTGGTAGTTTCTCAGTTTCATCTTCACCCTCTGCGTGCTCCTCCACCATGATGTTCATGAAATTAATAAACCACTGCTTTAAATGTATGTCCCTCATCAAAATGTTTTCTTTAGTAGTTCCAAAGACTAGATTGAGAATCATATTTTCTAGAAATGGAAGCTTCTCTTGATCTTCCGACACATTCTCCATGGGGGTAAATTCATCAAACATGGACCCCCCAAATCAGGATTCCATAAATTTGATGTTGATAAAAGAATATTATGTCCACCTTCACATAAAAAAATTGAAATTGTTGATCCATGATGACCATATAATTAGCAGATCGGGGATGATATCCCATAGTATTTATATGTGGGACCCAAAATCCCATTCCACATCATATAGGAAACTTCTTTTAAGCTCTTCCCCAAAAATAGGGTAATATGTTCTTTCCTAGTAGGGCCAGGAAAAATAATTAATAAATTTACCCCGCAAGCACAAATCCCATAAATAATTCAATTCATTATTTTAGGTTATGAACTACTCCTTGTTGATTTTATGAAATTTTTGTGGAGATGTATCATAATCTGTCTACCTACTATCAATGTTGTTTAGGTGTCTGTAATGGAATCCAATCATGATGGTTATTTTATCCATTGATATGTTGTTTCTATCATCCCTAATCCACTAGTACTACCCCGGTATACCCCTCAACCTGTATTTTTATTTGTCTCTACTTACCGGTGGGATAAGACATCATCCCTCAGAACAAATCCATGTAGCGACAACTAGTATCAGAGAGTATAGTCCTTAGAATATTCAGATAATATTGAATGTTGTTACTCATGGTTAGAGTGGGTCTGAAAAAAGTCCTCAATCATTAACCAATTCATCATTTCTTCTATTTGTGTAGCATCTACATGGACCTCCAAACCAGCTTCTTGAGATTCCATTGAATTCGAGAATTGAGCGAATTTATGAGTTTGTTCATGAAGTTCTTTATTTAAGGTCATTCATGCAGCACAAGATCACAGAGCCTCTATGTACTCATCATGTTTTTCCGAGAAATAGTGTAACAAGGTTTTTATTTACCTAAAACACATTCAAATAGCATGGTTATTAGTATTTTTGTTAGAAAAGATCATGTTAGTGGAGATCAATCGCAGATGAAGAAAGATTCACAAAGAAGAGAGTGTGGGATAGTGTTCTCATAAATTTAATATACCATTTGAGGGTCCCTATTGATATCTATTGGTAGTTTGTTCCACATCACATCTCACACATTTTTTCATAGAGATCAATCATGATGATAGATCTTCGTTAATGATATTCAGGTTCATAGATTTTTAGCAATTCTTTCTCATAATCTGACCCTCCATTCCCATTAGTTCCCATTCTGAGGGGGTACATTTGTTATCATAGAAATACATACCTCAAAATTTTTATATGGGGACCACAATAATTCGATATGTAATCCAAGATCACGTAGTCCAAAAAATTTATCCTAAGGGCCTGATCCATAATGAACCATCCGGGAGGTCCCTCCCGTTCTGTGAATGCATGAGCGGAAGATATGACTCATGTATGTTTTATGACCTCTTAGACCATGCTAAAGTATTTGATAAATGGATTTTTCAGTCCGATAGAGCCACACCAATTAAAAAATCCAAAATTTTCTACATGTTGCGCCAAATAGAATCATGACTCCTTGTGGCTTTTAAATATTCCCCATTACATCCCGAAGTCAAAGCTACCCCTTCTATTTGAATTCTGATATCCCAATTCACGAAGCACTCCAACACTGAAAACTAGAATAGAAAATGAATTGTCTAAGTTACATGAGCGTCGTGATGCCACTATCCATTTTCTTAAATCCTCCACCTATGTTGGGTGGGCCTTTCATGATAGCCTAAACCCTTCACGGATGAAGAATACCCACTAGGGTTCTTGAGGGTTCATAGAGAATTGGGGCTTCACAAAGAACCCCATTATTAGATCTTGGATTCTTGCCGAGGAAGGGTCAAAATGTATTGTGAATCCCATTCCTTCAAACGAACCTTGTTATTCATGAAGCACCAAAGCATCACAAATTATGTCTCAGCATGGCCCCCATCTTCACAAATCCCCTTTCATGCGCTTTTCAGTGTTTCCTCTCTTCTGCTGACACCCCTTCATGATGATTGAGTGCCCCAAGCCTCTCCATCCATCCAAGACTAGATCATTCACACTCTATATTCTTATATGATCCTCGATATAAATCATGTGTCCCACAACCCTCAAATTGTGGCCCAAGATTCCTATTGACCACTTTCTTTTTAGCATATTTATGCTAATACCTCTTACAACTCAAAATAGTTATGCTCATATGGACCTTGTAAGTGATTATCCTCCCACACTATTACACCTTGGACTCTTTAATGTCATCCCATTCTTAAGTTTTTATTGTGTAAAATTATGTAATCCCAATGGGTGAGGATTGAATCTCCCATATCTGATTTATAGGATGAAAAAATGCCTAGAACAAATATCCTCAAAATACGATATTAAACATTGATATCATAATGTTCCGAGAACCCATGATGTCACCATGAATATGTGAAATGGAATGAGATCCTCCTCAGATGGAGTGACATCCTCCACATCAGATCAGAGAGGGGATAGGAACCGAGAAGCTCTCACAACATTCACTCTCAATCTGTCATCCCTTTACTTTTGGGCTTTGTCACCATGTGAACCTCATGAATTTTCTCCACATAAGATCTAATGCAACATTTATAGGATTCTTTGTTCATGAATGATATCAAACTAACTCATCCTCATTTGAAATGACATTCAATCCCTGAAGAATTACATCCTCCTTTTGAAGCTCTTATTTATAATCCCGACAACATCGATCGTTGTTGAATATTTTGTTACATGACAATCGGGTCTACTGATTCCTCTTATTTCTTACATCAAGATTGAATCACATGGGATTAGAGGTTAGAAACTTCCATGAAACTAAATCTTTATCATTTGGTTTTTTCAATGAGTCATCCCCATAATGTCTAATTGGAAAACCTTCTAGTTTAATCCATATCATTCCCCACACCCATGGGTGGATTCCATGATTATATACCAATAAAATGATCCATATTAATTCGTATACCTCCTTAGGTGTAAGACCCAATGTCCCCCCCAAAACAATGTGGACTTTGATTATAATATAAATATGATTCATATGAGACATCCTAATGGTTTTATCCCAACACCCCTAGTAATCCATCCACTCCATCCCTGTCATCCAATCCATCCATAATCCAACCTGATTCTCTCCTGGACCTCCATGTTCAGGTATAATCATGAAACCCATTTATAACACTACCATATATAAGCCTCATCCTCTCCATCACTACTATTTTCTAAATGCTCGAATCTCCCTATCATATGACCCACACAATCCATCAAAATACAACCAAGAAAAATTTTTATATGATTAAAATCTCACATTTGTAATCCCCACACTGTCTATCGAACTATGTGGATTTTCATCCCTGTCCTCTAAAAAAGGTACGTAGGATTCCTCTATGAGGTTTTATCCAAACCATTGTTAATCATTGGCATCGTCATCCTAGGGGTTCACATCATCGATCCCTCAGTGGTTTCAAGACCAGTCATCATAGAGTTACATATTCCCTTTTTGGGAAAAAATTCATCAGATCTGCTCTCATTGGGAATTATGATCCAACCTTGGTACCTCCCTCATAGGGACGTGCCCCATCTAGATCCACCCCACTAATAATTCTGATCATCCATCCTCTATCTCCAAAATACATTCAAACTCATGATCTGTTACACTATTAACTAGTGATAAACATGGAATTCTTGAGGAAAACATCTTAAGTCATTCCTTCTGCATATGATACCCCATGGTCGACGTGGGATACCATGGGATTAATTCCCTAGATGCCTCTATGAGATTCCATACTACAATGATGAATATAGGTGACTAATGTTCCAGCATATAGAAAGAAAAATGACTCTCAACACAATTACTATCCTTACCAAATGTTGTATCTCTATCAAGACCAATTGGAAATTCTAGAAAGAAGTAGCATAATTAACTGGCACCCACAATGGGATGGAATTGGTAATAGGTTTCACGAACCACATCTTAATCCATGTTGGAAACATGGACTTAGTGACAAATTCTATGGATAAATCCCAGGAAGGAGGACCCAATATCCCATCATCCCAGGTGGATCGAGGAGAAGACTTATCCATGAATGTGATGAATACTTCCCACTTTTGGAAAGATGGAATGAAAGGTAAAATTCAACGTCGGCAAAGAATAACACGCATGGTGGTGTGACCCAATGAAATAATTAGAAATAATCACACTTTTATTTCATTGTGTAGATGGTAAGGATTAACCTAACAATAAAATTGAAATAGAAAAATTAAATTTAAGGTGTAGAGTGAATAAATTTTGTTTAATATTAAAATGATGTTTTTATTTTGGTTAATAGTTTCTTGATGTTGTCATTTTGTGAAACATGATATATTTTATTGAAATTTATGGATAGAAATTTCTAAATGATTTATTACCAATAGTTATTAATTAATTGGTTTTTTGGAATCTATAACTGTGGTGATTATGTTCATGAAAGAGGTGTAAAATAAATTTTATGGGGTATTTTAAAAACTGGAATTCTAAAAGTGTTATGTTACTAAAATTGGACTTTATATGCTAATGGTATGTTATTTTTAACGATGTTATTTGTTTGGATTTGGTATTTGATTGTTTTGGATATTTTTTATGGATATAATGGGTAAATATTATTGTTTATTGTCATCATGGATCAGTTGTTATGTTTTAATGGTAGGATGGGGAGTTGTGTAGAATCGGGATGGTTATGTTGCTGCTTTGGGGTTGGGGTGATGCATGATTTATGGGGGTCATCTATATAGTGTCTAGTTTTTTATTATGGGTTTGTTTTATTTATTCTGAATGGTATTTAATTTGGTTCATAATGAAGAATATAGAAATTGGATTGTAATGAAATTAAATAATAATTAAATATTAATTAAATACTTATGATTGAAAATAATGGGTAATGGATAGGATGAATTTTTTTAATATTTAAGGAATGGTTTTGAGTATAATATTAATGAATTAATGTGTTAAGAAATGTTATAATCTTGAAAAAATAGTGTATATATCAATATATAAAGGAAGATATGAAACTAAAATATAATGTGGTGTTGTTATGGTTGTTTTTCAAGGGAATGTGTGGTAGGCTGTGTTGTAGAGATGGAGTCACTTACGAGTGAACTATAGTGATGATGTGGTGATGTGTTGAGTGTTTATATTAATGTTTCGAATAAACAACTAGGCCATTCTTGCTTGTCACTATATATATGTTATTTTTTACTTATGACTTCTTACGTACCCCAACAAAGTTGGATAACCTTACCAAAAAACAATTATTTTTTGTTCCATGTATTTTTTTTGAAATATGTTGGTCGGTGAGGGGATGTATGGATGACTACCCTCTCTCCCTTTCTCTCCGTTATTGGTATATTATTGGTAGTGATATAAAAATTTTGGAAGAATCACTTGGTTAGTGATGGATTAATGTTGTATTATATATTATACTAGATGACATTATTATATTTTTGTGATGGTTATGTAACAATAATGGTATTATGTTGAGACAAAGGATGTGATAAATTGTGGGGGTTATGCATTGTAGGATGAGGGAATGTGATTTATCTCTTTCATGTTTATAATACCCTACTATTATTAGGAGTTGGAATGTGGTTCTGATTTTGTAAGGTGGTATATGGTTTTGGATATGTGATTATAGATATGTTGGTATACTAAATGTGGTTATGATATGATATATGATGTGTGATTTCTTGTCCAGTGATAAAATAGAGGCAAAAGACATTTTTTCATCGGTGATCGAGTGAAAAAAATCAACAATGATGTTTTTAGGGGTTATTTTTTATATATATTATTTTTATATTATTATATTAAACATCGATGTGATACTGGGTGATTAGGATTTACTGAGGGTAGTTGATAGAACCCCTATTGGAAGAGTGTGTTAGTTCTATTGTTAATTCCTTGAGTAATTGGATCGATTCTTCAACATTTTCATGTGAGGTTTTGAGGAGGATCCTACTTTGTATATATGTAACTCACCCACTTATTTTAATCATTTTTTTAGGATTCGAGAATGTATTATTTGATTGAGATAAACATTACTAACTTGTGGATTCAAGATGTGGTGGTATTTTATACATTATATGTTTTCTTTTAGTATTTTATTTTGTATAATATATTTTTATGAATTTATATGGATTATGGGATATTGATTTTAATTTTATATTATGGCATTTATTTTTGGTGTTCTATATATTTTAATTTGAATAACGAGGTAATGTCTCCCACTAGTATATTTTATACCCTTGGCTCTAGTCACCAAGTCATTAACTGTTGGAGGTGGGGTTTAGGGTTCACTATCATACTCATTATCATGTGAGGTGTTCCCTTATGGGTGGTTCATGATAGGTGTTATTTATTAACACCCAACATTGGCCCTATAGTTGGATCTAGTGCAGATAATATTAAAAAAGACAAAACTTATTATATACATGCATTAACAATCAAACATAATTTATTAGGTTGAACTCGACAATGAGGTCCATGCCACCTTCATAATGTATGCAATGGAGATTGATGACCAGTATGGGAGGACTCTTTGATGAATATATATTCTACTAGGGTGTATTTTTTGAGATCATAAAATCCTCCAAGGTAGATCATGGGGACTTGAGAGATAGATAATTGACCATTATCATCTACTATTTGAGTTAATGTTCTTTTTTTGGGGAATAATAGACTTTTTGTATGGGAGGATGTAATGAACTAAAATTTTCCTATCAAGCCCAATTTTTTATTATTGGATTTTATCATGCTATGAATTTTCATTCTTAAATTTGTTAAGGGAATTTTTACCGGTATGGTGCACATTACAACATGATTCCCCATTGGATTTGAGTTATTTTAACTTCATAAATAAGACTGAAATTTCATGTGGCCTAAATAGGGGTTATTTATGAATATAGATCCAAAAAATCACCTTTAGTTATTATTTTCTCCCTTTCATCTCTCAATTTCTATTAGTGTGACATTGGATCCCTAGGTATTTTAGAGGATCCTTCAATTGGATATGTACATGAGATCATCCTCCAATGCATCGAATGTACGGATTCATTCAACATCATTGAATGAAATATGAAGTAGGGAAATTTGATCATTATTTCTCTATTATATTATGATAAAATATTAATATTACATACCATTTCATTATATTCTCCCTTTGATTTCATTAATGGGATGCCCCAAATATGTATGTTATAATTCCCATTTCTGGATATTATTCCTTATTAATTAGTTTCCTCTATTTGATATCATTGTTTAATATTTATATCAAATACCACATTTTTTATCACATGGTTTTGATGAGTAGAAGTCACTGACTATTATAATTATGGATTTCATTATTTGTTCTCACTATAGGGGGAAAGATGATAGTAATAGATAGAAACAATGTCAACGGTGATATTATTCCTTATGGTGTAACATTGTTGTATGATAATATTTTTCATTCCCAGATTTTTGGGTATCATAAAGTATCTAGACCAAAACACTATGTTTTATTTAGTTACCCCTAGTAGTGTATCATAACATTAGATATAGTTTTTTTCTATATGAAGGCAATGAATTCATAGCAGAATCAAACATGATTTGAGATTTGAATTAATGATTCTCACTATATTGGGAAGGAAAAAATTGTTGAACATTAAAATTATGACCTATGGAGGAGGAAAATAACCAATGGATTCATCATGAAGAGTTTTTATGGAAACATAGTTATAGTGATTCATGTTTTGTGGAATTAAAATACATCTCACATGATGACTATGGTGAACCATAGGGGGAAAGTCCTGGCACAAGCCCTTTTTCGGTGATTTCAAATATTTTCCTCAAAATGTCACAATATAGAGATATTATATCACATCTTGAGATTTTTCTCCACATGGGTCACGATGGAGTGATCATTTAGTTCACATGTGGCTTTCTAAATTTTTTCTTATATAGGTTTTGGATATTTCATTATAGGGTCAACAACTAGGTTCTAGTGAAAATATCAATGCAAAAAAAGGATTATTTACTCTTCATGTATCATGTGATGTTGGTATAAGCTTACCTTTTCTTCATGGATATTAGTACACCGAAAAATATCAATGGTGTGTATCCTACTAATCAATATGGGCTCATTTCTCCCTTCGTACTAATGAGGTTAGGGTCCCCAAAAAACAACTGGTACTGTTTATAACTCATTCACATACTCGGGGTGTAGGTTATATATCTTTCGGGTTTGGTAATCTCTTGTTTGAATCATACTTATTGAAATGGAATGGGTTTTTTTGAGTATTGATAATACTTTGATCATCATAATATCCTTAATTATGCACAGTTACCTTGTCATATATTCAGAGTTGTTTCAAGGTTATGGTTTAGCTGGGTGGATTTGATTTTTTGTTTTATCATGGTGGCATATTTTTTCATGTGAATATGGAATATTGATGGGTGGAACCCAATGTCCATAGTTATCTAAATTGACATAATATATGGTTTTTTATTTCTAATTTATTTTCTTCTTCCCTAGGCCGCACATCCATCAACTTAGTTATTTTAAGATGATGGATCATTTATTCCTTAATTTGTGATTTTTGGGTGCCATATTGGGTATGTTTTTACTCACCAATGCCTGGGTGTTTCAACCACGGGTTTTGTGTTTTATGTAGATAATAGAAAATAAAATTTTGAATCTATTGGACATCGTATTAATGGATTGTGATATTAGTGATTCCAAGAGTTGACAGTCATAGATGGAGGTCTTGTAAAAATTAGATCATTGTATAAGTCCATTACTAGATTTCACATATTTGTTTTATATTGGGTTAGTTGGTGTGTATTTTCTTTATTTACTTCATAGTTTATAATTACATTACTTTTTTGTGGATCATATATTTTTTATTCATTATACATAAAATTTAGTTTAATTTTCCTATTCTACATTATTATATACCTTGATGAGATGTGTGTTATAAGTAGCTAAATATGGATAAAGCCTCCCATATTGTATTATATGACTGAACTTTTAAATTCATCATCCCCTTTCTTATTAAATATGGTCTTGTGGAGGATCTCTCATCTTACAACCACCAAGGATGAGTCCTAGTGGGTTGGGTCATGTCATTAGTAACTTTGGATATGGTTTCATAGTACCATCATCTTTAGAATAATCAATGAACATAGGTAATAATTTTTTAATTAATTATGACATTCTATATTCATTCCAATAATGTTATTGTATGGTTCACAAGGACTAAAACTATTACATACAATTTTTGGTAATTTTAGAAAAAACAAATTGTAATCAGAATGTTGTATTCATTTGTGGAATTAGGATTTCGAAATAATAAAATATAATTATTCAATTAATATTGTGACATATCAATAATATTGATGAATTTATAATAATTACAGATGAAAATTTTATATCAACCTCCAAGAAGTTTTTTATGTGGACATAAAAATTAACATTCCAAAATTAATGGATTAACATGAATATAATGGGATTTTGAGATATTATTTTTATGACTGATGTATAATGAGATAATTTAAATTTTAAAATTTTAAAATAATATTAATGAAAAATGGCGTTGTGATGATAATTGGAATAGTCAATGATGATGATGATTCTTGAAAAATAGATTAATCAATCCTTAAATACTTTCTTTCTTATTTATTATTTAGGACTCTTTATTATGATTAAGGATGCCAAAAAATTAGGCAATCTATTAAGTGGATAACTTTTGGAATATTAAAATGAGGGAACCATATATTAATTGTAGTTTACAATGGACAAAAGAGAGTTGATGTATACTCACCTCCCATGGAAGTAGTGTAACCAAACGTTGTGTATGGGAACAAAAGTGTTTTACATACTAAGTCTCCAAGGGGTGTCAGCATAGATGTGGCAACACCATAAGGTCTCCTAGACATCACCCAAACATACTCATATCATGGCCTATGCCTCATTTGGTTTTGACCTCATATCCAGTAATAGTATTATACTCTAGGACCTAAAGGTAGACAAAGAACCATGAGAACCCACTCTAGGATGTTTTCCTTCCAAGATAGAGGTCATCTGATACATACTCTCCATCATGAACATCTCTCCCATTATAAAATGTATTAATGAGAGAATTTTATGTATCTGGAAAACCAATATGGTCCAACACTAATGCCCAGCAGTATAGTTTCTTCAATTGCTATGTTGCGTCCAATACAATGCTAAATAAACCGAGTGGAGAGGCATGCTTCCCTACACTGCCCTATAGTTGTGGGAGAACTACTCCAGACTATGAACCACAAGAATTATCTCTAGAGATAGAGAATGTAGGGACCTTCAACTTACCCCTACCCCACAGTCAATGGAGTACTAGCATCTTACTAACCTGTGAAACCTGTATCACTCCTATGTTGAGTGGCCCGCACCCCAGTCCATCGAGGGAGTAAAACCATATAACTAGGTGTCATGCATATCAAGTGGAGGGTCCTACTCATAATAACCATGCTCAGAAGCTGAAGGAGCTCGAACTCAAATAGAGGAACCACTCTCTGCTGCAAGTCGATGATGGGGAAGTGCTACTCTGTAGATGAGGACCTACCCCCTTGAACAAATAGGGGAGTATTACTCTGATAAATGATGATCTACACCATGGTATGATAGGGGAGAACAAATCCATAGATTAATGGACCAACACCCTAACCTGGCAGGAGGTACCACTATTTGGATAGAGGACCCACGCCCTAGTATGACAGTGGTGTACATACTCTAATAGGTAGTATATTATGGGAAGCCACACCCTAGTGTGATAGGGTAGTACCGAACAAAAGATATTGGTCTGCTCCATGACATGGAAGGAGAGTACTGACTCTTATATAACATCATGTATGGAGGACCCACACTCTGGAACGATATGTGAGTTCTGAATCCAATGATAGAGGACCCACACCATAGCATGGAAGTGGAGAACCACTCTTCCTATACCACACACATGAATGAAATGTCCCCTAGAATGTCTGAGGAGTGATGACTCCATGGATAGAGGACCTACACCCTAGTATATTAGGGAATTTCACACTCTATTTGGGAAACAAGTATGTAGGGGCCGCAACCTGGCATAGTAGGGGAGAACTGTCAAAATTGACCAATGATATGGGGATCCCATGCCCTAATCCATTAGGCGAACCTACAGTTATGAATGACCATCGACAATGCCTAGCATCTAACATGTCTACTCTAAACACACATGTCTATGGAACTCCATCTCTACACCATGATAATATCTTCTTTGGCCGACCCTAACTCACCCCCACAATTTTTGGTCACATAACAAGGATTCATATCAGTGTGATAAACCACCCTCTTCTTTAGTAGTCCATGTTTATGCAAAACCATAACTAATCCCAAAAAACAACCTAGAAGTAAAATAACTCATTCCCATGTTGTGGGGAGTCTAGCCTCTAAAAATAAAAAGGGTAAGGGAAACCAGCACAATGATGCCACAAGGGTGTACCGGTACCAGTTTTTTGCTTCACGAATCATATTAATCATAACATTCCAGGGGACCCAGATACTAATGTCTAAGGGAATGATACCAAACTTGACGTCAACCTAGTGATTCTCCTTGATCACAACCCAAGATTTTCACTCATAAACAATTTTCCTCATCGAAACTTTCCACATCAATCCTTTCATGTTGAAACGGATGCCTCTATCATGTTCTATGTAGAAAAAACACTCAGAATTGACTGCTCACAATTATGAATCAATATCTAATTTATGTATATAAGGAAAGTACAATATCTCAAGGATATCCCCAATGAGTACTTGACATGCACTAAGAGACACATGGTGTGTGAGCCCACCCAAGCATTTGGATTTATATCTAATTTGTCATTGTATCCAACCCATGTTGGGATACAGAGTCTATACATATGGTACATGATCTGTTCCTTTTTACCAAACCATTGTCCTAGTGGTTTACCCGTGTCTATGTACCAGACCTCATGCACATGAACTTTGGTCATGTGTTAGTACACAACAATGTGATTTTACAAATCATCTGAAACCAAGCCCCATAGAAACAAGGATTGGGGTACTACGTGACATGTTACTTTGGAACACAATGTGTTGTCCCCAAGAATTATCTCCACGAACTAGAAGGGATATAAAACATGTATCTCTGGTCTACACATTTTGTAGATAGTAATTCCATTCCAGAATTACGCACAAAATTCCATATTCTCTCTGATTCCACCTTTGACCCATATATTTTCCTAGTAAGGATCATAAAAAATTGAAATAGGGCTCTATAATTTAATAAAAACCCAAAAATATGGGATTAAAACTAAAAATAAAAAATGCCTCCCTAGAGGGAGAAATAACAAATATCCGATTAAAGAATGGTTCCAAGATTACTTAGGTTCTTGATCAAGTGACAATATTATTAAGAGACAATAGTTCATGACACCTTTCTTCGATGATTTGGATTGTTTTCTTCATCGAAAAAAGAGAGAAGGTGAAGGTAGAATGAGTGGTGCCACCGTCTTTAGTCCTGGCACTCAAACAAGAGAGTGGGAGAGGTAATTAGGTTAGGTTTTTAATTAATATATAAATTATCATTTAATTAAACAAACCACCAATTAATTCTCTTTCATCTCACCTCTATATAAAACTCTTAGAAAAATCATAATTTGTGTCGTTCCTAGTTAAAACAAAATGTTCATGACTCATCATTGGTCTCAAAAATATGAAATAATACTCTACATGGATGTTTTTCCTCCATTAAAGTGAAACTACACATTCTTGAAAAAATATATTATTTTTAAAATCACTATGCCAAGGCTCTTCGGGCCCTATATTCTCTTTTAGTCTCAGCGCTAGGATTTATAAATATTTTTGAAAATTTTCTAAAGGCTTATATGTCAAACTCGGTGTCTCTACATTTACTATTTGTTTATTTACATATTCTTATTATCCTCTTGATTTTTAATATTTATATTTTATATAGACTATTTTAATGTATTTAAAATTCTGTAAATTTATAATACCCATAATTTTATTTTATTATATTGTATTTACACTACAGTAACTTTAAAAAATTCTTTAAAATCATTCATTCTTTCCCTTGATATCTATCAAAAATTGTACCTCATTTATATAATGGTTTCTATTCTTTAAATATTTATACTTGGTGGCATTATTCTCATAGGATACCAAGAGGAATATTGCATCATTTTTATAGTATGTTTATCTACAATTGTTTATATTCCAATTTATGTCTATATATTTATATTAAATAATTTTTTTAATGTATTAACACCATTGTAAATTTTGAGTTTAATGATTCTTTTTATAGTAGAAGCATTTTAAAACATCTATAACTAATTTATCGTCATTTATGGATAACATTGTGAAACAATTTGGTGTTAATAATTGATTTTTATAAACATATGTAATTGTAAAACTTTATAATTGTTAATAATTTATGACACACTATTTACCAATATTTTGTATAAATGATAGTAAATTGTTCATTAAAGATAAATGTTTTATTCAACGGTTTTTATTTTTTTAAATTGTCTCCAATAACCATTCCTTTATCAACTTGTAGAAACCCACATAAGGCCACACTCTTGTCACCACACCAAGAAAATCCCAGCCTCTCCTATATTAATGATGTTTCCTCCCTCTATTAGGATTCCGATGCAGGAAAGGCCGACTCAAATGCTCAACCACTGACCAACTCTCCTAAATGGATTTGGTTAGAAATATATATTATACATAGTTTATAAATATAATTATATATTTTAGTACTATAAAACTTATTATATTATATATATAAATATATACCTTTATAAATATATTATTTATTTTTAAAAATGGATGGTCTGCAAGACATGTTAATAAATAAATAAATAATATATCTACATATATATATATCTTAGTGTGTGTGTGTGTGTTTGTGTATATATATATGATTACAATATATAAATATATGGGTCATTTTATATATATGTGTGTGTGTCTCCATGTTGTTGTGTGTTGATATATATCTGTGTGTGTGTGTGTGTTTATTTTTATATGGGTATGTGTGTGTGTGTGTGTATTGATATTTAAATATATGCAAATGTATTTGTATATAAATAAAATTTTATATTATTAATTATAATTATATTTTCTTTATGTATATGTAAATTAATAGAATTATAAATATATATATAACTAGCAACATTTTAAACACTTTTAAAAATTTCACTAACGTATCCACATTTCATAAAAATATGGATAAATTTAAAATGTATATTATATATATATGACTATATTTTTATTTGTGTGTTTAAATATAGAAATAGAAATAGAAATCTATATATATATTTTTATATTGACATGGGTAATGGGATTAAATCCCCAATTAAAGCATGATGCAAACAAATACAGGGAAGAAATTGGTATTGCTAAAACTCTAAACATTACATAGACCCATAGAGGCAACTAATACTATCTTACAACCCAAGGGCTATACATATAATTATGTTTAAATAAATATGAATATATATTTTATATAAACATATATATATATGCAGATATATATATAATTATAAAATTATATATATCTCTGTGCATGAGTTTCAATTAGTATAATAATACCTTTATATAGTTAGCCATTTTTTGAAATAGTGGTATAAAATATTACTAAAATATACATGTTTTCTAAAAAAAATTTCTATAATAGACGATTTTTCATAAAATCATTGTTAAAATAGCCATATTTTCTGGAAATCGTGATTTTTTTAAAATTTAATGGTGTTTTAAACATGGATTACAAAACATCGCTAAATTATCCATCTTTTCTAGAAAATGTACCTAAATTTTTTAAATTTTATTGTCACAAACATGTCTATTTAAGTGATTATTTTGGAAAACATCTATAATTTTAATATAATCCCTATTTTTAAATGTCGCTAAAAAATGTCATTAAATTACTTATTTTTTATAGTGGAATAATTTATTCATGTTTTGATTAAATGTTCTATATTGATGAAATAAATCAGTATTCATTGTATTAAAGTTGGTTCCCTAGAATGAACATGTTTTTATTAATTTTGATGTCCACATTATAAATAAATAGATTATCATATAATGATGATTTTTATTCAATACATTAATGTCATAATTTCCGTAGATTAATTTTCATATCGAACTGGTAAAACAATTCCACACTATAATGATATCCTATAGATTCTTTGAAAATATTCTTACAAATGTGAGTTATAGTCTTGATAACATCTATTGTATGGGAGATAGATGATGCTTGATAATTGGGTGTTTATGGATCATAAGTTATTGAAAATTATTTTAATGAAATTCAAACTTGTTGATCATTTTGTAGGGTAGTTAAAAGGTCAAACCCACCAATAATAATTCCAAATGTCTTAGTTTTCATTGCATATTCATATATCTGAATTTGTATTGTTTTTCATACTTTAGATTATTATTAATAGACATAATAAATCATGTATTTTGATTTATGAACAAAAAACATGATGACATATTCTCATGGTGCGGTAGTATACATTTTATACATCATAGAGATATGACATTAATTAAATACGAAAAGAATGTATTTTTACCTTCTATTTTTGGGAAGAAGGAATCATTGAAATTTTTATCGAAATAGAAGTTTCCAACCAAATCCATTTCCACAGATGTTTATAGACAAGATTATTTCAAAACCTATAGAACAATTAATTTGTTATATAGTTTGATGGTACAAGTATGCATCATACATGATGAGTTTTTGGATTAAAAAATGACTAAATTTAATATTTTAACTCATAGGAATATTTTATAGTATCAATTTTAGATTCATTCTCTATGGGAGCCTAGAAATGTATCTTGATTTTGATAATGAACTTTAGTTTAGTTCCTGACTTGAATTGACCCACCAGGATTCCTCATGTGCAGGGATAGGACGAGTGTTCCACCCCAACCATTATTTAATAGGCCATGGGCATGTGACATGCATGAAGTAGTCATACCACTCAATATGTGCGGCCATGGACTAATAAACCTATATAAAAACACACCGATAGAAATTCAATGTCAATTCAAGATAACTACCAAATATTTTTAAAGGTAAATAAATGCTTTAACTAGGCATTAAAAACCATAAGTAAGAAATAATACATAACCCATAATAAAAGGAGTAAAAATTCATACCCAACATAAAAAAACACAACCCCACCCAGTAATTCGTTGGGAGAAGGTCACCACACATTCTTTAAAAATTCCAATATCTTACAACCCTAAAATACAGCACTAATCTCTACTAACACTTATTCAACCGAGGTCCCCACCGAATAGTATATCATCTGCATAAGAGAAGATATGTGTTGGAAACGTTTCCCATACAAGGGTGAGTTTTTATATACCCATAAGGATTTCTAAAAAATAATAAATAAAAATAAAAATATCCACCATATTATAATAATAAATTAGGAAGAAATAGATAATGATTTTCGTAGATATACTCAAGGGGTGAACATGAGACTATGGAAGATGTCTCATTCTTCATAGACAATTATAGATGAATCCTATTAAATGATACGTGATTTTAATCCCTTCAAGTTAGAAATCCATGTATCCTCTCTAGATCTGTATTGGGGTACCCATGCATCATCGATTGATGCACAGTAGTCAAGGGATTATCTAACACAGTGGAGGACTCATGCCCCTTATAGTATCTTAACTGGCATAGTAACAACTCTATCGATAAATGAACCTTTTCCATGGTCTGGGGGGGTTGGGGGAGGAGAATAGAATAAATTCGTATAAATTATTTGGGCGAACTACATCCTAAAGAATTCATTCTGTCATTGAAATATCAACCATAATATCACTCTAAATATCATACCCAAAACCCTATCCTAAAAAATATGAAGGAGATGAGTTAAATATGATTGTATTACCTCATTTCTCATCTTTGATATTTAATAAATTACCTCATAATATTATACAAAGAAAAACACTATGTATGGATTATTCAAATGCACAAATACATGTTCTGAGCATGGGGATATGTCATGAATTTAAGAATGGATGAATATCATGGCATGTTAAAAAACATACATGAAGTGTTATTCTAGTTGGTTTACTCAACATGTATATATAGATTCAACCATGTTATGTTCCATTTGTAAAATCCCTATTATTCATAACCACATTGTGTGTGAGGTAAAATATCCACATGGGTGTATAATCCATGTACATTTGATATAGACTCTTGAGATAAGTACATGATGTGCATTATAAATAACATAACATGTGTTATTACGCTCTGTTCAAAACTGTAGATTCCATGATATCCAAGATACATGAAATGTGTTACGCTAAAAAATATTTTTGTAGTTATGTTTTCCTTAAAAATTCTCTGAACATCCATGAAATATTTTTGTATCCACCAACCTTACCAAAAATTGTGAAAAATTCCACCGAAATGTGCTACTCTAGTTCACATGTCCTATTTTGATCAATTTTTGAATGTTATTTCTCATAAACAAAATCCCAGGCTAGAATTATCACTATCTAGGAATACAATTACACAATAAATGAGTCATAAATTTTCAAATACTCTCACATAAACCATTATCAAAAAATTCTTCCACCAATCTCAACCCTTAATCAATATCAATGAATTATAATTGTTCTTGTACATGATTGTCACTTGAACTAGAAAAATTATGTCAAACCACAATATAAATTAGATTATAATGATGATAAAACGAATAATAGTGGGGGAAATCAATGGGATATAAAATTTTATTTTCAATGATGGTCATTTTGAACCCAAACATAGATCATCAGTGTGAAAACTAAATCATAGGTAAGAATTAAACAAATTGTGATAATCAATGCCAAATATAAATTAATAAATTAAAATGTTAATAAACCAATAGAAATTTTAACACAGGTCCTAAATATACACTAAAAAATAATATAAATATAACAAAATTCATCAATAACAAATCCCCACCTCAATAAAAAAATTTCACTATGGAACAATAGATTTGTGGAAGCTTCATTATTGCTTCTCGCTGAGTTTATTCATTTATCTAATGATTCATACTAAATCACATGTCATGGATTATCCTTCGAAATGTCGCTATCTCAACCCCATGGGTTGTTCATTTTTTCAAGGGATTAGTGTTTTGGGAGTTTAAATATGGATTTAACTATGATAAAGGATAAATTATACCATTAATAAAATTTAATCAATCAAATATTTTTAATAAATTATTTTTAATAATTTAATCCATTAATGATGGATAAACCCCATATATTTATTTTGATAAAACTAAAACCAACTATAGGGTAAATTCCTCTTTATAGACTGAATTTAGGTCTTTATTTTCCAACATAATACTCCATTTTGATAAAAACACAATAGTTTTAGTATATAAATTTTGGGGTTATTGACACATGTAACTCTATACCAACTCTAAAACTAACATTGAATATAATATTTTAAATATTCTAAGGGTTTTATATAAAAAACCATAATCATTACAACCTCACCACCTTCAATTCATTCTTATCCCATTAATAACAATCTTCTCGAAAAGGTGAGGGTATAGAAACCACTTCTAGATCTCATTCTCCGATGAGATCCCACTGACGTTCCCATACAAACAATGGGAATAAAAAATATAGTAGAACATTTATAAAGGATAATCTATTCTCAATTCACAATCTACATTGGGTTCTCTATGAATTCAGTTCCACTCTCGATGTCTGTATTTCCCCAATCAATGTTGTGTGACGTGTCATGAACACATTTCAATAAATTAAACAAATTGAAGATGTTGTTCCCACAATCAAAATATAGGGTAGTAATATGTGATAAGTAACCTCATCCAAACTATATTGGATCTTAAATAGTCTAAATAATCTCTTGGATAGCTTACAACCCCAAATTAATATCTTTAAATTTATCCAAATTTAGACATTCAGAAAAAAACATAGCCTCCCACCTCCAACTCCAGAGGTCCATATCGATGGTTTGTTCTTTAATTATAACAGTATTATGTGTTCTTAATCCACTATTGAATCACAAGATCTTTCTCTTTAATTTTCCAAATCATCTCATTTTCCAGGAGCGATGAATCTTCCATCTTCATCTAATAAAATTGTTACCTATACGGTCTCCCATATAGGACATAGAATAGAACCACATCCATAAAGAAGTGATACCTATTTTTTTAGTGAATTACACTAAGGAAAATGATCCTTCAATATTATATCAATTTCTAATAAACAAGCCCTTGGCATATCCTGGAGAACATGAATGTTTTTATTGTTATTACAATCAGTATGATGGTGGAATGTTTTCTTCATCAATAAAGAAGCCATCAATAACTCAAAAAATAATCTCTAAAAAATGGATGTCAATGAATAATCACTTTTATATATGATCCCCGATGACACACAAATAATTTAGACATTATTATTTATAAACAATCCACCATAGATATCCATTAACCACTACTACTAGATGGAGAGGAAGTTGGAGGACTTGATTAGTTGGTTGAAAATCACCCTAAGACTATCATGGTCTCTCCATAAACATGGGGCCATTTATACGAATTAAATTGATATACTATCCCAAATAATCTACTAAATCTCTTGGGGTTGGGATAACCCTGCTCAAAACCACTACTCTGTGTTCACCATCCGATTTTTTAACATCAAGAAAAAAACTCAAAAACACAATTCTGTCTTACGTACAATAAATAATGGTGTGAAGGAATCAATATATCTTTTCTACATTATGGTATACCATTAATGTATAATTATGTAACTTGCAAATAACATCATCATAAAACAGAATTGGTACTTCCAAATATCTATGGAAGATGGTAACATTCTCTCAAATGATAGAAAACCCACCAGGTTCATTACTTGATAATTTCATGTCATGTAAAACCCATAATTGATGTATCTTAACTTGGACTCTCTCACACACAGAATAAGATGAAGTTCAACAAAATCTATCAAAGATAAGACACTCCTTTAATTTCTTCCATGGAGAAATTCATGGATTCCATGTGCTCAAATAGAACTCCCAGTAATTGAAAACAAGGATTAATGCTAAATGAATTAATAACATATTTCCCTCTCTAAGAGTATAGACTAAATGAATGTCATAATAATATTAGAACACCCACCAATTCCTCAACCTCATTTCTATATCTCTTTTATTAAACATATATCTGACACTCTGGTTGTATGAGTACATTTAAAATCAACCATTAAGTCGGTAGTGTATCAAATTCATAGTGAATAAAAGTATTTAGGAAAGACACTATCATTTCCACATCCTAATTGTGGGTCGAATAATTATTCTTATTATTTATCGGGATCCTATACCCATAAGTAATCACCACATGGCTCTACATCAGCAAAAACTATAACAATCCATAGAGGTATCATTGAACGCCATGTACTCATTTCCCTCCATTGAAAGTCATAAAATATTAATTGTGTTCAAACATTGAATGTGATACTCAATGGCCATTTGACATCACTTGTAATGAACCGAATTTTCTTATTATTATATATAGAAGTCATGATGTTCATGATCCTAGATAAGTTTGATAAAAAACACCAGTAACACTTATCCAATCGAAGGAAACTCTACACTTAAAAAATTCATTTGGGTGTCTCTCAATCTATCACAGACGCAACAATTGTTGGGATTGGAACCACTTTAAAATTTTCTAATGTAGTCGTTACCTCTATAAATAAATTTCATAATTAAAAAAACATATCAAACAAAAAATACTAACAACTGAAGTGTATAATAGTGAGTAAATGTGGGAAAACCCTATGAGGAATAGGATATAAATATTAAACAATTTCAATGATTTTTTATAAAGATTTACCTAAAAATAAAATCCACAAGTACATAGATATTTTAATGATACAAACTCAAAAAAATAATGATGAAGATAAGTGAGTAGATATTGAGGATGATTTTCATTAATTCATTGACATTGATAATTCTTGATGTATCTAGATTATCCTCTCAACATTTCCATGAATAACATATGTTTTTTTTGAATCCTCTCTCAAGGTTTCCTATAACCTTATTATGTGAATTTAGATTTATACAAATTTAGAAAGTGATGTTTTTTCTTGATATCACATATCCACTTCCCTTTATCACCTTGGGGATCATCACATAAATTTCATCATTTTATCTTTGTATTTAAGGGATATGATTTGATTATGTTCAAAGTGATTTTAATTCTAAAATAGAGGAACTAAACCTTTTTATCAAAAATAACAATTATTAATACTTATTTTTTTCATGGAAAATATCTCTATTAGCATGAATGACTTATTTATTTTAGGTAGAGGAATATTCAAATTAGTTATAAAAGAAAAGTGGAGTGTAAATTGGTGTACAATTCATTCTTACTCTCATAATTGACCCATGAATTCAGGATTAAAATTGTGAAAAGGTAAAAAAAATATTTATAATAAGACCACTTGACTATGAAAAAATCCTCTACAATGACATTCTATTCTGGATTGGTATCTCCAGATAATTACTTATGATAGTAGTGGAGAACCACTTGTAGTATATAGAAATTATATCCTGCGTCCTCATGTATGGCATATCTCTCATTTTAGATGAAAAAATCATCTCTATTTATATATGATAATATCTGTTGAGTGAAATATCAATCTCTATTTTGAATTGGAATTCAATTTATTCCCTATTTTATTATTAACCTTTTTAAATGTCCATCCTCCTTTAATTTCCTTGGAATTATCATTATTATTTATTCCCTCTCTCTCTTGGTTAGTTTCTATTTGGAAATATTTTTGAATCATTAGTCTACTGGATTTGTCTCTTTTTTGAGTGGGTGAATGACACGTTATTTGGAGGTAAAGGCCAATATATCAATTTTTTCCATTACATATTATAATGGTTGATGTGAATACCATGGATAAACTATAAAACATAGGTATTTGATACTGGATGTAACTCCTCCACTACAAATTGGGATTGTTCTTTATGGAACGTCTTGTGAAGGGACATTCATTGTCTAGGGATAATCATAAATCTAGGATAATAGATTCCCATACATTTCTAGAAACCGATTCCAAATGACCACCCTCCTCATCATAGTGGATATGCTATTGTTCAGCCTCTTTTTCTCATTCTCAGACTATATGGGATGACGTATAGCTTTTGAAGTAATTGTTTATCACTATGGATAACATCAAAATGATATCTTTAACACTCATTTTAATATAGTGGAAAATTCCAAAATCATTATGTCCAAAGTGCCTCCTAAATGATTTGATTGATAATATTGCAGGATTATTTCATAATGGCATATCCTATGATGTAGTGATGACTGATTTGGATGTGGATAGTGTGATCCTCCCAATCAAGCTATGTGTATCTTATATTAATTTTGTTAGGTCTTCATGGTTGTTTCCCAAAGTCCCTATAGATGATCCATGGTGGTTTGGGACTTATCAATGGCTCAACCTCAAAATCATATGCTTTCTAGGTATCTTACCGGGAATTTTCATGTGGCCTCTGCAATGATCCAATGATGTCTAGGGAAACATAGGTAGTGAGGGTGTGTCTGAGGTAGTTGATGTGTGATGTGGAATCACGTGACAATGATTATGTTAATATTAATTGTACTAAGAAAATCATGCATCCCACATCAATAGGGTCTATGGATACGCCCCTCTTAATAACTAACGTGTTTCACACTGATGGACTAAAACATCATGTTTGTGGGGGATTGGTGTCCACACACACTACACACACAAACATATGGCCAATGCCACTAGAATAGAAACTTTAAGGGATTTCAATATTACAAATTCTCCAAATGTAAGATCATGAACATCCTTAGATTCTCCACATGATCAAGTTTATATTCCTAATAAATAAGTATGTTTTCGAGGAAGACAACTACCAAAAGAATATAAAAATGAAAAAATATCAAATTCTAAGTCTCTTGGAAACAACTGTGGTGTTAATAATGCTAAAGGGAATACAAAATAACTATTAATGACCATATTTCTACAAAAATTCAATCATTAAAATATCCTCCTCGCAAACACACTATTAATAATTCTTACATCTATGATCAATTTTTGAGAGCCAGTTCATTTCATTCCCTTCAACTGATCAAAGATCCTTCTGATACTCCATAGAGGGTATTGGTTCTTGACTATCACCAGATTTAGGGAGTGAATACTAACTCAAATAATCAGGATCATAATATCTTTCAAAGATAACAACACCAATGCAACATAGTGGGATACATTTGACCTGAAAAAGCTTTCTCTCAAAAGTCCCCTAACTGCACCCTTAATTCATGGATCTAAGAGGGGGCCTTCTGATAATATACAGAGTATATAATGGTGGTCCCAAGGTGGAAATTGATAATAAATTTGTCTTCCCATTAAGGGATAAATCCTGATACATTCTTTGGAAAAACATCCATGTACTCCTATGATACTGATGGGAGTTAAACAGCTGTAGCATCTTCTACAATATGTGTAAAACATGATAATTTGTTAGTGGTCAGAAATAGCATACAATTCACAATTCCAACATATCTATATATAATATAACTCTCCCCTCTGATGTAAAATCAAAATCCATTAGATTGATGGGACACTTACCTCTTATAGTAAAAACAAAATATCTGATCTTGAATGGTATATATCTTGTCCATAAAAAGGATTATTTCATATAAAATCATAACAAACCTTGTGGTTATATGAAATAAACCCATTTCAACTAAGTGATTGTTAAAACAACTAGAATATGTGTGTAATAGTGGTGTATCTCCTAGTATGAGTATCGAACTACATGGGCTGGGTTAGTGGATCTACTAAAATGTCACGTTCTCAATGAAGGGACATAATAATAAATGAATTGATAATAGTATAACTCCATATTCCTCAACCACTCAATAGTTTCTGGTCTGAGGTCACTGCATTCCCTCAAGTATGCATCCATATTCTTCAAATGTTATAAAATATCAATGAAATCCTAATCTATACAATGGGGAAACAATACTCGTTAATCAGAATCATACAACAATGAAAATATAACAAATAAATCGAAAAAATAATGTACAAAGTATCAAAAAAAATGTATAGAAAATGTAATATAGTATAAAGATCCAAGATAATAATAACATACATTAATTTCCCACTATGAAGATCTCATATAAAATAATGAAAACACAATACATGGACATCCCTACTATTATTTCCAAACTGTAACACGCCCTATTTCCAAAACCTATCAACCCCCCTAAGCATGTTATTCTAAAAAGCATGTGTTATGACATAAAATGATACATAAGGTCAACATGTCAACTGGAGTTCCCTTGTCGGGTGTGAGAAATGAATCTTAGTAGTGTATTGATAAGATATTATAGTACACACCATCATATAAATTCATGCACAAGGGAAATAAACATTTCACATAAGCACATCTTACATTTTGTGATAACCAGGACACCAAGACTCCCCATGCATTAGGTCACATTGTGACAAGTAGTTCACAAAAACACCCAACCAAAACTTCTCTAGTATCAAGCCAGAATACACCTCACAATCTTATTCCACATGTAACATCCTGTGCCCAAATTTTCATGGTATGGTGCCATAAAATTCCTTGACTTCTTCCCACCATATTCTAGTGTATTATACCAAGAGCAAAACCAACGAATCTCACTCCGATAGTAACAAATACAAGGAACAACCACTACCTTGTCACTCAATTCATTATCCTTACATTGAGTCCCAACAAAAAATGAAATTGTAGACCACAACTCACCCTTGGTAGTCCCATATTCCAAACTCATTTTTGACCACATTATTGACTCCATATAACTCATGGGAGTCACTTCATCCGATTTTTTACAATCATGCTAATATCATGGATGAAATATTAGTCATGTTTGACCCTACAATGCTATATCACACAAATAAGGCATTTAACAGTGTAACAAGCCACACCATCTCACTCATGGATGGATTGGAGTTCCCAAACATAGTAAAGAACCACCTCGCCAAGATATTATCAACCATATTAAGTCTCTCATTTAGATAAATTCCACATGAACCTCTCTCCCACCATATTCTATCCCCTATCAAAATCATGATAGAAAAACACATGAAATAACACAATAGGATTTAAATTCATCACACAACTTGACCGTTGATCATATGCACCATAGGCAAACATGGACTATCCACAACTCAATGGAAATCTATCCTTCCCAAAAGGGACTCCACTAGGTCCTCTATACCGGAAACATTGTCTACTCATCTGTACTATTTGAATCACACCACTCTTAATTGAAACTACTACCCTCAGGGATATCTCATATCAGAACATAAGGATTGATATAACATTACTGAGCCCCTAATCACACTTTCTCCCACCATACAATAATTGTCCCGATTCTTCCCACTCTAATCCTCTTCGAAATCTATTTACATGTCCTAAAAACACTAATGTACCATGATGGGTCCCCTCTCAAATATCATAATGGAAATATCTCAATTACTTACATATTTTTCCCATATATATTGCACCCCATTTCATCCTGAAGGGAACATATTAATCAGCATGATCACTGAGACATAATCCACCCATAGGAGTATGTCACCCATGAAGTGTGTGACGAATTATTCCCTCACCTATTTCCACTAAGACAATTTTTCTCTTATATTCTTAACTAACCCTTGGGACCTCTCAGAAAATACCCATTTATTACATTTCATCCTGAAAACCCTAAGGTATATCATTAAATAATATCAAATCCTCTCCACATAGTGATATTTTTATTGAGAAATCCCTATTACCAAAATATAAAAGGGGAACTTAACCCTATATTATAAGACTTAATGTCATCCATTCACTTCTCATCAGTCACATCTTCTCCCTATTCATTGTACTCAAACCCATGTATCATAAATGAAATAATAAATCATGAATATCATACACATGAGATTCTATTAATGGGACAACCTACCTCAAACACAATGTTTCCATCTTCTCCAGGATCTCTCGAGCCTCCAATAATCTATTCCATGCGTCATCTAAGATCATTCTAGAAATTGAGATCATATCCCAGGCTACCTGATGTATACAATTAATTACAATCATATATATTTTATTATATAATTTATTACAAAGAGGTATAATCACTAGAAAATCCATTGAGAATCATCGTCACATATAATTCTTGACCAACCTCCTAGGAAGTGTCCATAGAACATACCTATTACCATTTTATGAAAAATTCTTATCACCAAACTCCTTGATAATCCATAATTTCATCCAATTTTGTGAAAAACTTAAATAATCTTCGGTAGTGTCTTAACAATGATGATATATGAAATATTATGTGCTCTCAACTTTCTAGATCATCCTCTTTCCATCACACATGAAGGTACCTTTATCCTCGGTCGATTCATCCATGATATGGGGGAACATTTGTTGAATACTATTCCATTTCACAAAAAATCAATGTGAAATAATGGAAATTATAAATAGTGATAAAATATTTTAAATTAACACATTGAATCTTTAAAAAACAACAAGGTCCATCCCATCTCAAGGAAAATTAAATGAATGGTGTCGGATGGGAGGACTGATTGAAAATGGCCTCTCCCAATATACCCTCTCAGCAGAATCATGAGTAACATTGACCTAGAAAATATATCATTTCCATGAATAAAAAAACTATCCTCTAGTGAATTAGTGGAACGAGTATTAGGGTTTCAGTCATTAATAACAATAAATCTTACATTTTACAACTTAAACAGTTGTTGGCATCCTGAAATGCTCAATCTAGAGGAACAACCAACACATCATAGATAGATTCAAGGCATGAAACCCAGTGTGACACTGTGAATGATGATAAGTAAAGGGATTATCTCCTATATATCACCATTAATGGAATGAAAGGCCCTCACAAAGTCTATTAAAAGTATGAATGAAACCTATTATACTATGAAGGGAATGATGATAAATTTTTAATAGACCTACCACCCAACAACTACCCTGATGCATCACAAATCACTCGATTCACCAACCCATTATCATTAGACATCCCTAAACATCTAGAAGTGATGTTGAAACTCCAAGAATTCCATTTTCAATCCTAGTACTATAATGAAACTAGTCTCCAATGAAAACAATCATGTTCCACAATGGAATGACTACTCAGAAATAAACGGGTTA
Source organism: Viscum album (assembly GCA_963277665.1). Lineage (NCBI taxonomy): Eukaryota > Viridiplantae > Streptophyta > Magnoliopsida > Santalales > Viscaceae > Viscum > Viscum album. The sequence continues at coordinate 1,787,932,819 of OY728142.1, forward strand.
TTATAAACACGCCAAAAAAATGAATCTCATCCACTAGAATATATGATAGTCATCAAACTATTATAGTCGACTAACCTCAGTCTCCAATTCACTAAGGAATCATCACTATGCCTCTACAAATTCAAAATGCTTCCACTACAAAACTCCAAATGTGATATGAATTATTTAAAAGATTTCATCCATATTTTCATTAAAAATACAAATAATAAGATAATAGTCACCACACCAATCTCATTAGAGATACCATGGTTCCATTGGACGAATTATCCTGAGGATTATGGTGCTACCCTATTAAAAAAATTTACATAAACATTACAATTCCATGGCATGGTTCACTCATTTATAGGAATTTCCTTGCAAAAATATTATTCCAGTGGTCCACTGGCCCACATACAGTGTCCGAGACAACAATCCCAATGCACTTTCCACCTTACAACTTCAACCCTCACATAAGAAAATCAGTCAAGACTTCACCAGTCAACCTATGCTGAAAAAAAATTCCCACACAAATTGACATTCCATGAGACATCCTGATTATGAAGCCTAAATTCTTTGATGAATAAATTGATCTATTGAAAAAATATATCGATTCTCAACTCAACTCTTGGAATAATTACAAGGCTGGGTCACTAACCACCTCACTAGCCATAATGATCTCACCCTAAGAACTCACACACCACTGATCCAAAAAACCTCATATCAACTCTACACTAACCCAAGATTGATGTTTATGAACTGACTCTAACCAACATGAAATTTTATTTTCAATCATCGTATTTTACAAGTAAAAATATCCTATTTAATAAACTCATTGAACGATATCACCAGGACATTTCGACAATCTATATAATCGGTCTCGCTGCACACACAACCAATAAAACATGAGGGTCATTCACCAATGACTGATATGATACATCCCCTCTATAAGAGTATAGTTTTCCTCTCACTCTAAATTAAACACCCAGGATCCATGGACCATAGTCCATTAAAATCTCTTCCTAAGAATATATATGGATTACATGATAACACCTGAGTGTTAATATAAATGGGGCTCAATAACACTATCATATTTCCTATCTACAACTATCAAAGATAAAGACCCCCATGTCATCGTGCTTACAAAAATATCGTTACCACATAATGACTACAACATTCCTCTGGTTTATTCTCAACCTAGACAATTGTAAATGGACATACAAAAATACCATTCACTAATTCCAATGTAAACTGAGATAGTTCATACCGCACATGAAATCATCATTCATAAAACGAGACTTGAAAATTGAAAATCCATTAAAACACTCACTCTCCTCACTAATGTCAACTGATCCAATGATAACCCTCTTATAGATTCCATATTTTTATCCTACCTTGGCCCAACCTGAGCTCAATAATTGCACTCTATTTTACAACATGATCGCATACCCAGAATCATTATTCCACGAGTCACTTCTGATAATTCCGATGACCACACATCTAGATAACATACCAGGCTCCCCACACATTCAAGTATCATCCAATAACCTAAGTCTTGTAAGTCATTCCATGGCTAACAGTATAGTCACTTAACAAAAATGAATCATTCATGAACAACAAGCATTCATGCATGGTCTCACACCATCATATATGATGGGTCCATGTATCTCATTGACCATGTCATTGAAACCCAAACCAAATACTAGAATCAGTTTTTCGGATTAGCACCACACATTCCCAAGGAATTTCACATAACATTCCTCAACCATATCAGGATTCTCACCCAACCACCCAGTTTGGTTAAGAATAGTTCTACCAAGAAGAAATATGTGGAAAATTCATATAGTTTTTCTTTGAAAATTAAATAATATGAACCAAAGTACTCCTGAAAAGTTGTTCCTGTCCTTATATCATTCCATAGACACTCAATTAATGTATAAATGGTGTTTGGATCACGCTAATCAGATGCTTATTACAAGCTTTGACACATTCCAAATCCACATGTACACAATCTCAAAAAATCAAAAAATAAAAAATCTTGTATACCATTTTATAACACCCCAACACTAGTCTGATATACCATGGTTGGACAAGTTTGAACCATATCCTCAAGAATGCTTCCCCATATAATATAGGTTACCGACTAGTGGTGAGAGCCTAATTCATATAATTGGGATACTATTACCTCAAATTAGATCCAAAAAATGGAAAATAACCAAAAAACAAAAAACAAAATAAAAAAACAAAATTTTAATAATAACAATGATATAATAAATTAGATTCAATATATAAACACACAGTCATATATACATACAAGGATCACCAAGTAGGCTAATTATATATATGAGAAAGGAAATATAACTCAAGGAGGGAGCTAATATTATCCCCATGTATCAATAAAACCTTCATCCAAAACCATTCGAGCTACCTCAATCCAATCCACAACATGTCCTATTCCGAAGCATGAATGTAGTCCTAATGCCTATACACTCGTTAGAGTTCTATTGAAGGTTGTGATAAATACATCCACGGAGGGTCACAATATGATTTCCCATTATATACAATAGTATACATTAATATATATAGAAGATAAATAGGTTTTCGAATCACATAACCCATTGTGTGATAACTAGGGCAACACAAATAATGACACATCAGTTCACCATGGGATAACTTGGCCACCATTACACCTGACCAAACCTTATTTTCTGCAATGCAAGATTCCACCACAAAACCTCATACCACATGAACCTTTTGGTGTTTAAAAAACTAGGGTAGATTTTCACCCAAATTTTTCACCACCACCCACCTCAGGGTATGGTCATTTAATATGAACTAGAAAACACCCCTAGTTTGGAAGATGTCTTGTATAAGGATGAACCACTAAATTCACACTATATGAAGGGTAATTTTATTCATTCATAAAATCCATGATGAACTCAACCCCATATCAGACATAGTGGACCCATTATCACAGCACAAATATTATCACATCCTATACTCCATGTCACTCATGGAAATACCATCATCTAATGTCATGTTATCATGCCCATTCTAGGGTATCCATATCACTCATGGTAGCTCAATAAACACTACGTCACTGATAGTGTATCCCCAAACCAATTTCAATCCTCACCATCATACTCATGGTATTCTAGAAAATTTACTATTTATTAATGAAACTTCTTCAACATAATAGTCCTACCAATATTCTCTCACTAATAGTAGGGAAAAGCATTGTGATCCACTCACCCACTATAATCTATCACTTATAACAATCATAATCACACACATATAGAGAAAAATATATATATGGACCACAACCCATAGCACAAATTTCTTGATGATCCTATGGATTTTTCCACTCAAGGATGAGGCCATCCTTAAATCATGCCTCACCCTACTTGTTTATCCATCCACATGTAGTATCCAGATAGGGATATAATTGCATGGAAACCACTTATTATGTCCATTTCCATAATTGAAGGACATTATACTATAATAAAAATCATCCTTATAATTATCTCTAGATAAACCACAAGACATATCCTTAGAAATATACCATGTTATTTCACTACGTTTTTATAATCCTAGATTCCATGGGCTAAATAAATATTTCTGCATATACTAACAATGAAATCCTAGAATTTTATACATAAATATCACATATTTTAATACTAGTAATCACTAAATTTCATAAACACATGCTCCAAGATTGAAATTGTTTATTTTTGTTGAAGAGTAGATACAAAATTGTCATATTTCAGGAATAACACTTATGATCTCCCATAATTATCTTCTTAAATAGTAATCAATTTAATAATTCCATATTGAAGCCATTATTTATAACCTAGGGAGGGAAACCTAAGAATGGTTGATCTTAGATTCTCAATTAGGGTAACATAGGATTTATAAATATTTTCATATGATGTCATAAGATAAGAATATGGTTATTTGATCCAGAACATAACATAGGATCTCCATACCAAACCTATCATATATCATAAACATGATTCATGTATTAAAACAATATCATTTAATAAAAAAATGTCCCATAAGTGTGATAAATCATGATAAATCAATAATTAACCATAATATCATTTCATGAAATTGAAGAAGAATCCTAGATATATGAAACCATCTCATATGTCAAGTTTAACTACCATGACCACAAATATAGAAGATCAGGGTTTATCGCATGTTTCAAATTCTGTATTAGGATAGAATTTTTCTCCTATAGATGACCAGGACTCAAATATTCCATATAGAGGATCAATGACATTAACATGATTTCCATTGTCATATAATTAGATATAATGCTTTAACTAATTAATTAGAGGGACATATTGTTGTAATGTCCTGTCTCAGGTGGTACAAGCCAGTGTGTTGAGCCGGTTCGCCACAGGATCTCTAGTAACCCTTCTTATAGGCTAGAGGCAACAAACTAGTAGTAAGGGTCTGATAGATGTATCATGAATAGACTATAACCTCTTTATCATAATAGAAGTACAAAATAATTAATTAAACAAATAACTAAATGGGAATAAATGAAATCTAGATATCATACCATAATAATAAATGAAAACATCAAATGATGAACCAAAACATGAAACAATACCCAAACCGAATTTGTAAACAAGTCATATGATATAAGTGTAATGTGATCAATAAAAAACCAAAAATAATGAAAGTAACAATTCCTAAGAGGGTCTGGATGCCATTTATTGTTCACGCAACCATTATCCATCCCAATAAGGCCATCTAACATAGGGCTCTATTCCTTATCATGTATTGAAAACATGATTTAATTTCAGGTACCAATTAGGTATCTGGATAAATGTGTGAGTAAATATAACCCCCCGACCACAGTGACATAGAGTCGTTGCATTATTTTAATAAATTGGCATGATTACAAGGAATCATGTCCCGATGAACCGATCATTTTAGCAGTCTTGGAAAATAGATTACATACATGAATGTTATATTACACTTCATAACATACAAAAAAACATAAATAATATTTTATGAATTCAATTATTCCCTTGTATTAACCCTTCATATCAATCACAATACACTTCTTGGAATCCTGGGAAAAATAAAACATAGAAAGGGGTGAGCTCAAACGCTCAGAAAGGGTAAGCAATACAACATAATCTTTCAGAAATAAGCATAAACATTTGAGGAAATGTATAACTAACACAAAATCCTTTAAAACATGAACATCAACATTGTATGGAAAAAATAAAATGAAATAAATCCATTTACATATTCACATGGATATTCTACTACTCGAATAATCACATGCAATATCAATAACCACTTTCATAATGATGGAATGCATAACACCAGACTATCATAACCACATAGCCATGGCCTCGTGCCAAGACTACAAATAAGATTTTGTCAAGGCATTGTCCTAAGACACTAGTTCGTATCCTGAGACCTACCGATGCATCGAGGAGCTATAGCTGGCTCCACCCATCACTTACTAATTCCAATTCATTCCCATATGAAAATGTTTAAGCGTAACATAAACATTCGAATTAAAACTAGCATATGAAATGTCAATACTTTCTCCATAAACCATGAATGGTATAAAAATAACACATCCACAGTAAAACTTATCACAAAACCTTCAATATAATACAAACGTTTTTTTATAATAAATCAACATCAAATAAGCTTAAAATCCATCAAAGGATGTTGACATAGATGAAATCAAAACTATTTGAGAGAAATATCTCTTTTCTCGAAATCATTGAAAAGTCACACATTTATAAAGGAAGTAATTTAAAAGAGATTTTGAATCCAAGTGTCCCATACCACTCTGAAACATTTGAAAAGAAATATCATTTCAAAACATTCATGTCCATAAAAATAAATCCTTAAAATAATTATGAAAACATGGTCATTAATTAAAATATTTAGAAAGATAAATCTTTAATACATTTAAAATTATGATCTTGATAAAGAGTACCTTTCACAAGTTCTTATAATATTCATTTTGAAATCATTTAAAGTCACATAATTATAAAATAAAACATTTACTTTGAAAATATTCTTATAATCTTGTAAGGGTAGCTTAAACGATTTTATAATGGCAGAGAATAGATGCACCCGCTGTATAAGGAAAAAAAACATTCTTACCATAATTTTGTTGAAAAGGTTAAAAGCAGCTTGTTTGGAAAACGACGGAAAGATTCCTTTATAAACCTCTTATAAAAATTCAACCATGGGTATAAATGACTTTAACCCATATTCTTTTTAAATAGTAAAAATGTTTTGAAATACATTTCGAAAAAACATGGATGTGAATGATAAAGAAATCCCATTAGATTATTACCTATAAACAACCTCGGATAATGAAGAGATTGCGAAATAAACCCTTACCTTGTACTTTTACTTTGATGGGGGTAGGTTAACCTCCTTTATAATGGTGAAATAATTGTTATTAAATTATAAAAGAATCATATACATTCATATGATATCATATATGATCTTTTAACATTGCATTGTTAATAAGATCTTAGAATTATCGTTGTTTCGGGTGTTAACTTACTCGTTTTCCTTTACAATTTTTGTTAAGTAAGCCATGGTTATCATTGATTGGTTGTATCTTATTCATATCCAGAATGATAAAAAGTCCTTAAAAATTATTTTTAAATAATCAAATGATAATTATACTTGAATGGATATGATAGAGAATGAATCTCATCGTGTTCGTGGAGACGGTAGTCCGTACGTACGCACGAGAGACAATATCATTATTTTGATATTAAAATAATATATAATTGCATGGTATATCATATATACAGAATAATTATCATGTTATATTTATTATTTACATGAATTACACATCATTATTATACCCATCCAAATAATACTGTTTTGAATAACAATTACACCACGATGTGGAGACGGTAAGCCGTACGTACGCACGTATTGTGACATGTCATTTAAAGGATGGATAGAATACTGAAATATTGTTGTAAATTGTTTATAATAACATCAAAGTATATATAATATACTGGAGTTATTATTTTTTAATGGTAATAACAAATAATGAAGAAGTGGAAGAAGAAAGGAACTTGAAAAAGGGTGGTGAAATCATTACCTCTTCTTCTGGTTCTTCCTTTTGATTAGATCAAAAGGCCTCTTTAGGATGGCTTTCTGACTAAAGGAAGGCCTCCAAGATGAAGTGAGGGAAGTTGAGAGAGTATTTAGGAAGTGGTTGGCCGAACAAAATGGCTTTGAATGTGTGAATTAGTGAGAAGGGGGAGTGCCCTTTTATAAGAGGGATGAGGGGAACCTTTGGAAAAGCTATAAATATTATTTTATAATAAATTCATATTCGGTTTCTAATGGCCCAAAGTTGATTATTTAAAGATTAAGGTGGGGATGGGTCTAAAATAACTCATCAAATATAATTTATACAGGTTTTGGTCACTATATTAACCTTATCTTTAAGTATTAACTCTTAGTTAATTAGTTTCACTTTTACAAGGTCTCATTGTATTTTTATATTATATGGTTAATAAACATACTATATACATCCAAGAGACCCCCAAGTGGTACATTAATGATAAAAAAATCATGATATAAGTCTCTTGGACGATCCTTAGATTTTTAGGAATTTAATATCAAATAATAATATAATATTTGTTTTAAAAACTCTTTTTTGTCAATTTTGACACTATTCAATAATAGATTTTTGTAAAACTGATAACAGAATTATTACTTCGAAAAACGTTAATTAAGTTAATACTAGAATGTAATAGTAACCTAGAAAATTAGTGTAAATCATTTAAAGTCCCAAATTATATTTATTTGGGTATTTATAATATCAATTATTTTAATTTTTTCACTATTATGGTAATTACTACATCATCATTGTGTCATAAATAAATTAAATTATTTAATGTCTAAAAATTATAAATAAAATATCATTATGTAGGAAATTTTTTTATATTTCTAATTATATTTATAGTCGAAAATAAAACATATATAACCCTATGTTAAAATTATTTTTCTAAGAGATATATGCTTATGCCATTTTTGTATTTATTTTAACTTAATTAATATAAAGTGTCATTATCACTTACAAGTGGCTCCATGGAGTCCAGAAATAGACCCAATGATGCCCATGGTTGGACATGTATCATAAAATAAGGTTAGGACACGTTTTAGGGTAATTTTGTATTATTATACTATTGTTTTTAACCCTTATTTACTGGATTTACCCTTTAACCATGGTAAATAAAATATTTACCGAAGTAATTATTCAAAGTGTCTAAAAATTAAAGTTATCTATTTACAAAATATTAACATCCTAATTCCAAATATCGAATCCATTTTTCCAAATTCAAAATACAGAAGTGGAAGAAATTAATTTAAAATTAATTCCCGTTGTTAAAACAAAAAGCGTGTTTTTAAGAGACAATAACTATCAAAAGATTGGCACTTGTTTATGTCTAGTTTTATTGTAAAATTATGTCCAATGACAAACATTTAATTTAATGGAAAAAATATATTCTAAATATAGTTTAAAAACACTCAAATTCACAATTTATCAATATTAATTATTTCGATTAAAAAGTAGTTTTTAATTAAAATTTAGTAATTTTCACAATTAATCAAAATATGAAAGTTATCCGAAAAGTACAAAAATTTCACCCTAGGCTAATTTCGATATTCTGAATCCAAAAATGAAGTCCATTTTGAGAGATAGAATATATAAAATTTTAAAAATTAGGTATTACTATTCACAACAGCTAGTTTAATTGGTTGTGGTGTGTTAGAACTCGATGTTCCATACCACACACGCTGTCACATTATTCAAAGAGAAGTCTACCGTAGAAGCCTAAGGTGTTACATTGTAAATTTTTATTATGTCTCCATTATAGAAAATAAATTTATTTAGCCAAATTGAATATACAAAAGTTTAAAATATTCAATTTAAAAAGGAATCACTTTTAAAGTTGGTAAAAGTCCATTTTTGGAAAATACTTCTTTTTTCTGAAAAAAGGATTTTGTTCTTACATTATTTCTAAGAAACTAATAATATGGATTATAAAATTATAAGGATTACATAAAGATTAAAATTTAGTTAATACTATTCATAACCGCTTTTGAACGGTTTGTTTGGTAAGTCATGGTGCGCTTTAACTCGGTGTTGCGTGTAGTGCATGTTATTGAATTATTTTGAAGAAATAACACATTATGAAATCTTGGGGTGTTACATTCTCCCCTCCATCAATAAATTGTGTCCTCACAATTTGAAATTGTTCTTTGAAAATAAAAGGTTGAAAATAGAAAATATCTTTGTGGGAAAACCCACATCGGAAATTGGGTTACTAAAATTTAGTCTTAATATGAGGAAAAGAGAAATGAAAGGGTCGCCACCAAATTATGATCTTGATAAGGAGAACATTGGTGGAAATTAGAGACATATAATTATAGTAAAAATGTAAATATTTATAGGTAGTGATTGAGGTCATCAATCACAAACAAGTGTAAAATTGAGGTCCTTAAATACATCAATCTATGATGTTTTGAAATACCATCGGTTCAACCAAATATAGGGTATTAGGATAACACATTTTTGGTTTTAGGATTCTTTAAATAAAGTATAATAATTAATTTCTTCATAGAATAAGAGAAGATGAAAAATATATTCTTGACAAGTAGAGTTCCATCCTTTAACTAATTTCTACCACAAACTCATATTTCACTCTTAAAGATAATAGAACGTAAAAAATATTCAATTTATCCTATTCGTATAGGGTTCACTAGTGCAGAAAACATTTTTTACGTCGGTTATTTTTCATTATTTACGTCGGTTTTTAGGCGACGTTAATACGGACGACGTTATAAATAACGTTTTTTACGTCGGTTATTTAAAACCCGACGTAACATCCCTAACATCACGGTGTTTATCACGTCGGTTCATTAATAACCGACGTGATAAATATGCGCGAGGGGGGGGGGGGTTTATCACGTCGGTTATTTTCTAAACCGACATGATAAAACGCCTGGGATATCGTTTATCACGTCGGTTATGACATAACCGATGTGATTAACCCTTCCCCGGGCCTATTATCACGTTGTTTCTTAAATAACCGACGTGATAAAAATGCCTGGGAAACGTTTTAGCACGTCGGTTATCCAATAACCGACGTGGTAAATCGATTCCAAGGTCTTTTATCAAGTCGGTTATATTAAGAACCGACGTGATAAAAGGCCCGGGAACGGTTTATCACGTCGGTTCTCGAAAAAACCGACGTGATAAACCCCTACCGATTTATTTACCACGTCGGTTATAAAATAACCGATGTGAAAGAGATATTTTTTTTAAATAATTGCACTGATCTCACCAAAAGGCAACCAGAAACCAAACAAAAATAACCATGCCATCCCTCCCCCAAGCCCCAACTGAACCCCACCCTCATCTATACCCACCTAACAACCTGGCCAGCCCTCCCCCACCACATTGGAGCCCCACCACAACCCTTGGACACCCCCCCACCCCTTGGACAGCCCCCCCACCCTCATTTACAACCCCACGACCCCTAGTATAGCCTCAAACACCCATTGGACACCCCTCCCATATCCCTTGGACACCCCCACCCCTTGGACACCCCCACCCCTTGGAAAGCCCCCCCCCCCCACCCTCATTTACACCCCCAAGACCCCTAGTACAGCCTCAAACACCCATTGGACACCCCCCCACACCTTGACAGCCCTCCCAGACCCCTTGGACACCCCCCGACCCCTGGACACCCCCCCAGCCCTTGGACAGCCCCAAACACCCCTTGGACACCCCTCCCATATCCCTTGGACACCCCCACCCCTTGGACACCCCCACCCCTTGGACACCCCCCCACCCTCATTTACACCCAACCAGCCCCTTGGACAGAACTCCCAGACACCTTGGACACCACTACCATATCCCTTGGACCCCCCACCCCTTGGACACCCCCCACCCCTTCGACAGCCCCCCACCCTCATTTACACCCCCTGAACACTAGGACACCCCCCACCCCTTGGACCCCCCCCACCCCTTGGACAGCCCCCCCCACCCCCTGGACACCCCCCGACCCCTTGGAAACCCCCCTACCCCTTGGAAACCCACCATCCCCTTGGACAGCCCCAAACACCCCTTGTACACCCCTCCTATATCCCTTGGACACCCCCCCCCACCACTTGGACACCCCCCACCCCTTGGACAGCCCCCCCCCCCACCCTCATTTACACCCAACCGACTCCTTGGACAGCCCCAAACACACCTTGGACACCCCCCACCCCTTGGACACCCCCACCCTCATTTACACCCCCCGACCCCTAGGACAGCCCCAAACACACCTTGGACACCCCTCCCATATCCCTTGGACACCCCCCAAACACCCACCCACCCCCTTGGAACCTCTCCCCCCATACCAAAATCCAGACCAGAAAAACCATCAACAATAGACCAAAACAAGAAGTAGAGAAAAATTAAACATTCACTTATATAACATTCAAAACTTACACTATCAACTTCAAAAAAAACTAAATCCAACCTAAACGACTACGAAATACACAATTACATTGACAATATTCAAAATTACATTTTACATTACAAACAACTAAAAGTCAATCAAACCTGTAAAATAATTTGACCACTCCACTTGTAAGTGTTTGATATCTTCAGCAGTAAAGGGTTGAGGGTCATCAAAAAGCTACAAAGGAAAAGGATAGTAGTCAACGTGTATAATGAATAAATCAAATTGAAATATTATGAGAAAGAGGAAATCTTACCAGGTCAAAACTCAGAACTGTCCCAGTTGTTATTATTTCATACATAAATCTTAACATGTAATATCCGGATTCGATGATGCCTTGTGGCTCATGACATTTCTGTTTGAATGAGTGTAAATTCAATATATTATTTTTATGTAATAAATCAAAATTTACAAATTATAAATGGATATTTACCTTCGCATGTACATATTTGATCTTGAAATTCCTTTTCTTTGCGCTTTTTTGAAAGTGGACCCATGCCCTATTAGAAAATAATACGAATGGAGTAAATTTAAAATTCATTATAATATATAAAACTATTGTGAAATTGAAACTTACGTTTCCAATATATTCTTAAAACTTTCTCGCACATCATCATGGAGAGAGAATATCCAATAAAGTGTTTTCTCCCTATGGCAAAAAACCCCTAACATCCAATGATCCCTGATAAAAGGAAATTTAACGTTAGTGGTTTTTTATGTTAAAAGATAATTAACTCTTTGAGAGGGATGTGTTTCATACCTCTCACAAAAAGGCATCATCCAACACTGTGTGATTACATTCTTTTCAAATCTATCAGCAATATAAAGCATTCTTTGTTCCTCATCCAATGCACATGCTTCAGGGGAAATCAATTGTGGGTCCACGAATCCATATACATCTGTCAGCTCATTCCTCTCACAAATTTTATACAGATACATAATACAAAGCAGACATAAGTATACATTTTTAATAAATATAACGCAAGGAAAAGGTGTTAAGACTTACATGATAAAAATTTGCACCACGTTGATGCCCAACTTATCTCCAGTGACAAACTCCATGATATCAGTTTTCATAATCCCCACACTTAGTTCACGTCCACAGACATGAGCTTCCATTGTAAAGTCATAATGATCCGCCAACAAATTTGAATATCTTGACAATTTGTCAAGACTGCTAGTATCTGCATCTGATGTCATAGCTATCTGTCTTTGTTGTTGTCTATACAGTATTTCTTTACCTTTGAAGTATTCATGTAAAAATAAATTGAAAAATATATTAGTTTCCAAATGATAAAACATTAATAAAAATATAAAATAAAAGATATAACATCCAGACCTCTATGGTAATGAGTCGAAGAAGTCTGGATGGCCAAAGTAAAAAATGGCCGATACTATGTCCAACTGTCGTCACCTCATCTGTAGGTAATGGTATCCGAGCTGATCTATCTATAATATCCTGTACAGTGACCCTCTAATTCTCTACCTCTAACTGTTGATGATGAACTGTATCTCCTATACAATATACCATCCCATATGAAACTATATGATGTTGAGGACCATCAATATACAACTCACAATAAGTAGGTAGCTGCGGCGGAGGAGGAGGATCAAAAATGGGGTCCGCAGGCTGAGGTGGGGGAGTGGGAGCTACTGGGAGAGGTGGAGTGGGAGCTGCACCCTGAAATTGTCTTTGCAAGTCTGCAAACATAAACTGCACCGATGCTCTAATCTTGTCCTCCATTGTCGCATTAATATTATGGACTTCAGCCTCCAAGGATTCTATTTTTTTTATAAACTCCCTCAACGTTAGAAGTTGAGGAATGTGGCAACACTTTTCTTACCGATACACCTGCCGAATATCCTCTTACACGGCCAGGATGTTCGGGCTTTCCCAATGCCACAGATAAAATATCTTCCCTCCCAGATGGTGTAAATGTCCCCTGTGAACTCTGCTCCTCAAGAGAGTCCTGTAATAATTAATTGAACATTTCTATAATGATTGGAAATATATGACGAAAATAGTAAACTTAAATAAATAAAATAGATATCTTACAATCCTCTCAACTACGAGTCTCGATTCTTCCGAAAGATAATGTCCTTTTTTGCCCTTCCGAGCTCTTTTCCATTTCTCATGTCTAGATGGAGGGGATGGAGGGGCCACCTCTCCAGAGCTTGAAGACTCAGCTCTTAGTTGTTGAAATTTTTCTTCCATCATTTGTTCTTCCAATAATGCATATCCTCCCCGAGATAAACTATGAGGGTATACATTTTTAGATTGGATCTCTTGATGAGATTTCCTTGTTTGCTGTAAATTAAGAATAAGTAATCATTAACAAAACAATAATAAGATCATTTATATAAGAAAGCTTATAAAAGTTTACATTGCCCTTACCAAAAATGATTCTTTTCTTCTACTTTCAAAAAATTGTCTCCATGTGTCTTCATCTATAAAAGGATATATACGACATGGATTCTCACGACTCCTATGACCATAAATGAAATCAGATGAGAGGGTTGATTTGAAATCCCTCCATCTCCTAGCATCCAACGATAAGCATTTCTTCCTGACTCCTCTAGTGTCAGGAATATCAAATGTCATCTGATAAAAAAGAGGTTAAAAATATTATATATACTAGAAACATTTAAAGAACAGTCAAAAAATAGCAAAAGATCTTACCAAAATGGTCTCCCACAGCTGAGAAATTATCGCCTTATCCACACTTCTCCAATCATCATAGAGAATGCTTACTTTGATCTTAGCCTGAGTTGCTACAAAACCCTTAAAATCTTTAGCATTTGGACCTCTAGGAAGATCATCATCATCAAACTCCACGACTATCCTCTCCTCCTTCGTACAGGCAAGTGATAATTTTGGTAAACGTGTGCACCCACGATTACCAACCTTTGAACTCTTTTTCGTAATAGGAGCAAGTGAATGTTCCTCCCCAGATGTATGACCAATATGCTCATCTCTAGAATCATGTGGCTGATCAACTGATTGATCTGTCATTTTCCTTCGAATCGAAAAAACAAACATTAGTTCACAAATATACAAATTCAAATATTGTATTACTACTTAATCAGAAAATAGAAAAGTGTACTAAATTACATAATAGTAAACATTGGTAATATGGTAATCATGTTAAACAATGATAAACATGGTAAACAAAGGCAAAAGATTGCCAAGGAGTTGGCCCAAGAAAGCTGAAAAATGGACTCACTGAGCCACCGGTCAGCCGGTGTGAGCTCACCGGCCAGCCGGAGGACCCAGGTAGTAGACTTTCCCACTGCCTGGTGCCACCGGCCGGCTGCTGGCTCACCACCGGCCGGCCGGTGGACCAGATAGAGCCTTCCTGTCTGGACCACCGGCCGGCCGCTGGATCACCACCAGTCGGCCGATGGACCAGACAGAGAGCCTTCCTCTCTGTCTGGACCACCGGCTGGCCGCTGGATCACCACCGGCCGGCCGATGGACCAGACAGAGATCCCTCCTCTCTGTCTGGACCACTGGCTGGCCGCTGGATCACTACCGGCCGGCCAGTGGACCAGACAGAGAGCCTTCCTCTCTGTCTGGACCACCGACCGGCTGCTGGATCACCACCGGCCGGCCGGTGGACCAGACAGAGAGCCTTCCTCTCTGTCTGGACCACCGGCCGGCCGCTGGCTCATCACCGGCCGGCCGGTGGACCAGACAGAGCTTTGCTCTGGACCACCGGCCAACCGGTGATCCACCACCGGCCAGCCAGTGCGCCCATGACTTATCCTCTTTACGGTTTTTATTGTTTTATCATTTTGGTTTGATACATGTTTTAATAAGTAAAAAATTTACAATATCTAACATTATATGAAAAAACTAAATGTAAAAAGAAATAAACATGTGTTACCTGTAATTTTAGGAATGTACAGTTGGATTGTTTTCCCAAATTCCTTCGTTGTGATCGTTCCTTATGGCACAAACCATGTCTTCAACATACTCATCATTATGTTCTGTTAATCTTTCCATGGAAGTAGGGATCTCAGATAAATCAGCATCTTCATCAAATTCATCCTCACCAACATATTGTTTTTTCCCTTGTAAAACAACAGCCCACTGCATATCTGATTGATCTACTACATAGAAAATTTGTTTGGCATGTGTTGCCATTATAAAAGAATCAGTTGTGTCTTCCAATCTATTCAGATTAATAAGTGTCATTCCAAATTCATCATGTCTGACACTGTTGTTACCGATAAACCATTTACAGTTAAAAACAAGAACTTCAATTTTAAAGTAATCAGCCTCCCATATGTCTTCAATCACTCCATAATATGCACTTGATGCCGAAATTGGGTTTCTGTCCTTAGCACTCGAAAAATGCATTGCTTCTGCAAACACCAATACACCACCGACAAAACCGTAAAATCTGTACAACCAGGATATAATGGTTTTTCGGCATCACCATATAGACGTGAAACTGTCGGTTCTATCTCAATTTGTTCTGCTACAATATCGCGAATCATTTCTTTAATTCCATCGGAGTTACCATCTTGCGATTCATTATCATCAGTGACATTCTGTCCAGTTTCGCCATGCCAAATCCAAGGGTTGTAACTCTGATTGAAACCATGAAAAATCAGATGATCTTTTATCTCTCTACTTTTCAACTTCTTCATATTCAGACATTTCAGGCATGGACAGAAAAAAATGTCACTACTTGGAACATTTCGTTTAGCAAATTCCAAAAAGGCATCAACACCTTCCTCATATTCATTTCTCATTTGATGTGCCGTAATCCAACTTCGACTCATTATTACCTATAACAAATAGAAAAAATATATATATATTTTAGATAAGACAAATATATGTTTATATGAAAAAAATTATAATTTGAATGTAAAAAATTTTGAAATATAAAACAAATCGATGTGTATTTAAAAAAATATGCTTGAATATTATTTTTTAAACAAAATATAGTAAGATATAACACCCCCCCTGGACACCCCCTGACCCCTCTGGACAGCCCCCCGCCCCTCCTGGACACCACCCCCCACCCCCTACCCCCTTGGACACCCCCTGGACATCCCCCAACCCTCTGGACAGCCCCCCCCCCCCACCCACTCAGACAACCCCAAATACCCTTTGGAGAGGCCGCCACCCACTTGGACAGCCCCCCACACCCATCCACCCCCTTGGACACCCCCTGGACACCCCACCAACCCCTCTGGACAGGCCGCCACCCCCTTGGACAACCCCCCACACCCACCCATCCCCTTGGACACCACTCTGGACACCCCCCAACCCCTCTGGACAGCCCCCGACCCCTCTAGAATGCACCCCCACCCCTCCTGGACACAACCCCCACCCCCGACCTGCTTGGACACCCCCCTGGACACCCCCCAACCCTCTGGACAGCCCCCCCCCCCCACACCTCCTAAACACCACCCCCCACCCCCTACCCCCTTGGACACCCCCCATGGACACCCCCAACACCCACCCACACCCTTGGACAGCCCCCCACACCCACCCACCCCCTTGTAAGCCCCCCCTGGACACCCCCCGACCCCTCTGGACAGCCCCCCGCCCCTCCTAGACACCACCCCCCACCCCCTACCCACTTGGACACCCCCCTGGACATCCCCCAACCCTCTGGACAGCCCCCCCACCCACCCGGACAACCCCAAATACCCTCTGGAGAGGCCTCCACCCACTTGGACAGCCCCCCACACCCATCCAACCCCTTGGACACCCCCCTGGACACCCCACCGACCCCTCTGGGCAGGCTGCCACCCCCTTGGACAGCCCCCCACACCCACCCATCCCCTTGGACACCACCTTGGACACCCCCCGACCCCTCTGGACAGCCCCCGACCCCTCTAGAAAGCACCCCACCCCTCCTGGACACAACCCCCCACCCCCGACCTGCTTGGACACCCCCCAACCCTCTGGACAGCCCCCCCCCCACCCCTCCTAAACACCACCCCCACCCCCTACCCCCTTGGACACCCCCCTGGACACCCCCCAACACCCACCCACACCCTTGGACAACCCCCCACACCCACCCACCCCCTTGTAAACCCCCCTGGACACCCCACGACCCCTCTGGACAGCCCCCCGCTCCTCCTGGACACCACCCCCCACCCCCTACCCCCTTGGACACCCCACTGGACATCCCCCAACCCTCTGGACAACCCCCCACCCACCCGGACAACCCCAAATACCCTCTAGAGAGGCCGCCACCCACTTGGACAGCCCCCACACCCATCCAACCCCTTGGACACCCCCTTGGACACCCCACCGACCCCTCTGGACAGGCCACCACCCCCTTGGACAGCCCCCCACACCCACCCATCCCCTTGGACACCACCCTGGACACCCCCCGACCCCTCTGGATAGCCCCTGACCCCTCTAGAAAGCACCCCCACCCCTCCTGGACACAACCCCCCACCCCCGACCTGCTTGGACACCCCCCTGGACACCCCCCCAACCCTCTAGACAGCCCCCCACCCCTCCTAAACACCACCCCCACCCCCTACCCCCTTGGACACCCCCCTGGACACCCCCCAACACCCACCCACACCCTTGGACAGCCCCCCACACCCACCCACCCCCTTGTAAACCCCCCTGGACACCCCCCGACCCCTCTGGACACCCCCCCCCTCCTGGACACCACCCCCACACCCTACCCCCTTGGACACCCCCCTGGACACCCCCAACCCTCTTGATAGCCCTCCCACCCCCCTGTAATCACTGAATAAAGTAGTAACAACTGTAAAAGGGAAACCCATCCAAATGGACACGCCCCATCCCTCTCGGGGATTTATAGAAAACGATGAAAAATTAGTGAAATCATAAAATTAGTCAATATTGCAAGTCGAACTAATAGATCTAGGGATGATAAATAAGATTATTGTGCCAAAACGAGTTAAAATGGTTCGCATTCGAAGAATCTTAGCTAGTTTCAACAAAAAAATCACAACAAATATATATATACTATCCGCGAAAAAAAAAACGAACGAGTGGGAGGATTACCTGAGTGCTGCGAGTTTAGATGATTGATCCCAGGAGATTAAATATGAGAAACGATGATCGCAAAACGAATCTAAACCAACGAAATGGACGAGCCGATTCGGGTTTACGCGCGAGAGAGTCGAGTCGCGACTGTCGAAGGTAAACTCGCGAATGACAATCCACGGGTCTGGGTAAATTTTTAAATGAGTTATCACGTTGGTTATTCAATAACCGACTTTATAATTTTTTTAAAAACATTTATAACGTCGGTTATAGAATAACCGACGTAAAAACCTTCCTCCGATTCTTTTTTTACGTCCGTTATAGAATAACCGACATTATAAAGGGCTCAAAATCCGCGTTTTATTAGGTCGGTTATTCCATAACCGATGTCAAAAACATCTTCGGATTCTTTATTTACGTCGGTTATAAAATAACCGGCGTAAAAAGGCCTTCAAAAACTGCGTTTTTTACTTCGGTTATTGAATAACCGACGTAACAAACGCCCCCCGCTTCTGTTTTTTACGGCGGTTAATGTATAACCGATGTAAAAAACGAAGCCGCACGATTAATAACGTCGGTTATCAAAATAACCGACGTTAAAGGTGTACTAAACACTGGTTTTTACGTCGGTTATTTAATAACCGACGTAAAAAACCTCATTTTACATATTATGACGTCAGTTTTATATAACCGACGTAAAAAACGGTGACGTAAAAAACGTTTTCTGCACTAGTGGTTCCACAATAAACTAATTTATAATTCATCTACCAGATCTTTTAAAAAAAACTACATAATTTAATCCCAGACATTACGTGGGTCAGTGGTAGGTGATACACCCTTGTGACCCTTCAGTTGTGGGTTCAAGTCTCGTGGCCTTGCCAGATGCGATGGGTTGCCGCCCAACCTCCGGGTTGTCCTTTTATGGAAATCCAAAAACAATCCAAACTAGAACTATCCAAAATGCTTTAGTCCAAAAATGAAGATCGTTTTTTCTTCATAATAACATTTGAACACCTTCATCATGTATTATTTTAAAACACTTCAACATCCTGAATTTCCATAAAATCTTATTGATTACATTCATGATCCCTTATTTCTTAAATAATAATGGATATACTCTTCCAATTCAAAAATGTTGTAAACCCAAAAAATGATGGAATATACAAATCATTAATCAGTTTCAAGGTAGTCAGGAATATCCAATATAATTTATCCAAATCAATCATGTATTATTCCAAAATCAGTACCTCGGTATCAAAACTATATTATGGTTTATCATTCTCTCAACCATATATTTTCCAAAAATTTATCCTATTATTTAGTCACTTTTCATTATTCCACACAATCTCAAGTCCTTAATGAAATAGTACTACAATACAATCCTTATATACTCCATAATTATTATAACAAGTACATTGTTGATACAACACATAAATGACATAATCAACATACGAACTCTAATCATTCCTCTTCATCTGTGGTAGTATCATAACTTGATTATTATCCAATAGCATCATTTGCGGCATAGTCTGATGACTAGGACATAGGTTCGCGTAGTGTACAAACTATTTGCAAATGAGGAATTGTACATTTGAAACCATTTTCTTACCCTTGCAGTCACGTACTTTGTGCCCCTTTTCTCCACACTTATAACAAACTCCAATTCCATTCAGGAAATTTCAACGGTGTTTCATCCCACAGTTATCACAGATGGGGAAATTCATCTTTTCCCTCTTCCCTTTATCCATCTTTCTCACTTCCATCCTTTTCTTCTCTTGCTTCCCTTCAAATCCATAGGACATAGTAAACTCTTTAGTTATCTTATCCACACATGATACTATTTCGTCGTATGATGATAATATGTGGGAGACTATTTCCCCTCTAAATGATGTCTTAATACCATGAATGATACGATCCTTCTTACTCTTTGGATCATACATATTATTAGAGTTTACATTCCTTCTACTAGGCGCCATTTCTATACAATAGCATAATCTAGGTCAGTTTATGAATTGCAATAAATAAATCCTAATGAAAATTGAACAGTTTATGGATATAATCAATAATCATAAAAAAAATTTCATTGAGTACGTATATACTCATGAGCCCTTCATAATGGTTTGTAAATAAAATGAGAATTATCCTAAGCATATCCCCTAGGAGTTTCGTAACCAAGAGTGCAGCAAGGACCGTTGTCGTGCACCAGTTCCCATTCGAGTCTAGCTCAAAGCGGTGTTTTTGGGTTTTAACCCTATGTACATCTGTTCCAGAGTTGCCTCTACCTACTCGTATCTAGATAGGGATTTATTTCTCGGAAAACTCACAAATTTTCTACAATACCAAAATTCTAGGAAGTTCTTCTATACTAATCCTAAAAGTCTATTTAGGGCTATGTGATGTAATCATAGTTTATCTAAATATTGTTTCCAAGGTTATTGCTAAACTTTCTCTGATACCAACTATAACGCCCCGATCCCAGTGACCCAGAGTCGTTGCATTATTTTAATAAATTGGCATGAATACATGGAATCAAGTCCCGAAGAACCGAACAGTTTATCAGTCTTGGAAAATAGATTACATACAAGAATGTTACATTACACTTCATAACATGCAAAACAACATAAATAATCCTTTATGAATTCCATTATTCCCTTCTCTTAACCCTGCATATCAATCACAATACACTTTTTGGAATCATGGGAAAAATAAAACATAGAAAGGGGTGATCTCAAACGCTCAGTAAGGGTACGAAATACTGTATAAACTTTTAGAAATAAGCATAAACATTTGAGGCACTGTATAACTAACACAAAATCCTTTAAAACTTGAACTTCAACATAGTATGGAAAAAATAAAATGAAATATTTCCATTTAATTATTCACATGGATATTATACTAGTCGAATAATCACATGAAATATCAATAAAAACTTTCATAATGATGGAATTCATAATGAAAAACTATCATAACCACATAGCCAAGGCCTGTGCCAAGACAACAAATAAGATTTTGTCAAGGCCTTGTGCCAAGACACTAGTTTATCTAATGAGACCTACCGATGCATCGAGGAGCGATTGCGGGCTCAACCCATCACTTACTAAGTCCAATGCATTCCCATATGAAAAGGTTTAAACATAACATAAACATTCGTATTAAAACTAGCATACTAAATGTCAATACATTCTCCATAAACCATGAATGGTATAAAAATAACACATCCACAATAAAACATATCACAAAACCTTCAATATAATACAAAATTTTTCTATAATAAATCAACGTCAAATAAGCTTAAAATCCATCAATGAATGTTCACATAGATGAAATCAAAACTATTTGAGAGAAATATCTCTTTTTTCGAAATCATTGAAAAGCCACACATTTATAAAGGAAGTAATTTAAATGATATTTTTGAATCCATGTGTCCCATACTACTTTTAAACATTTGAAAAGATATATCATTTCAAATCATTCATGTCCATATAAATAAATCCTAAAAATCATTTTAAAAACATGGACATTAATTAAAATATTTAGAACAATAAACCATTAAAACATTTAAAATTATGATCTTGATAAAGAGTACCTTTCACAAATTCTTAAAATATTCATTTTGAAATCATTTAAAGTCACATAATTATAAAATAAAACATTTACTTTGAAAATATTCTTATAATATTGTAAGGTTATCTTCAACGATTTTATAACGGCAGAGAATAGCCGCACCCGCCGTATAAGTTAAAAAAAACATTCTTACCTTAATTTTGTCGAAAAGGTTAAAAGCACCTTGTTTGGAAAACAACGGAAAGATTCCTTTATAAACCTCTTATAAAAATTCAAAAAAGGGTGTAAATGACTTTAACCCATATTCTATGTAAATAGTATAAATGTTTTGAAATACATTTCGAAAAACATGGATGTAGATGATAAAGAAATCTCATTTGATTATTACGTATAAACAACCTCAGATAATGAAGAGATTGAGAAATAAACCCTTACCTTGTACTTTTCATTGGATGGGGGTAGGTTAACCACCTGTATAATGGTGAAATAATTGTTATTAAATTATACAAGAATCATATACATTCATATGATATCATATATGATCTTTTAACATTTCTTTGTTAATAATATCATAGAATTATCACTGTTTCGGGTGTTAACTTACTCGTTTTCTTTTATATGTTTTGTTACGTACGCCGTAGTTGTCATGGATTGGGGGTATCTTATTCATATCAAGAATGATATCACATCCGTAAAACATTATTTTTAAATCATCAAATGATAATTATACTTTAATGGATATGATAGAGAACGAATTGCATCGCGTTCGTGGAGACAGTAGTCCGTACGTACGCACAAGAGACAATATCATTCTTTTGATATTAAAATAATATATAATTGGATGGTATATCATATATACATAATTATTATAATGTTATATTTATTATTTACATGAATTACACATCATTATTATACCCATCCAAATAATACTGTTTTGAATAACAATTACACCACAACGTGGAGACGGTAAGCCGTACGTACGCACGTATTGTGACATGTCATTTAAAGGATGGATAGAATACTGAAATATTGTTGTAAATTGTTTATAATAACATCAAAGTATATATAATATACTGGAGTTATTATTTTGTAATGGTAATAACAAATAAAGAAGAAGTGGAAGAAGAAAGGAACTTGAAAAAGGGTGGTGAAATCATTACCTCTTCTTCGGGTTCTTCCTTTTGATTAGATCAAAAGGCCTCCTTAGGATGGCTTTCTGACTAAAGTAAGGCCTCCAGGATGAAGTGAGGGAAGTTGAGAGAGTATTTAGGAAGTGGTTGGCCGAACAAAAAGGCTTTTAATGTGTGAATTAGTGAGAAGGGGGAGTGCCCTTTTATAAGAGG
This sequence comes from Viscum album, assembly GCA_963277665.1. Classification (NCBI taxonomy): domain Eukaryota; kingdom Viridiplantae; phylum Streptophyta; class Magnoliopsida; order Santalales; family Viscaceae; genus Viscum; species Viscum album. The sequence continues at coordinate 1,787,956,236 of OY728142.1, forward strand.
GATGAGGGGAACCTTTGGAAAAGCTATAAATATTATTTTATAATAAATTCATATTCGGTTTCTAATGGCCCAAAGTTGATTATTTAAAGATTAAGGTGGGTATGGGTCTAAAATAACTCATCAAATATAATTTATACAGGTTTTGGTCACTATATTAACCTTATCTTTAAGTATTAACTCTTAGTTAATTAGTTTCACTTTTACAAGGTCTCTTTGTATTTTTATATTATATGGTTAATAAACATACTATATACATCCAAGAGACCCCCAAGTGGTACATTAATGATAAAAAAATCATGATATAAGTCTCTTGGACGATCCTTATATTTTTAGGAATTTAATATCAAATAATAATATAATATTTGTTTTAAAAACTCTTTTTTGTCAATTTTGACACTATTCAATAATAGATTTTTGTAAAAATGATAACAGAATTATTACTTCGAAAAATGTTAATTAAGTTAATACTAGAATGTAATAGTAACCTAGAAAATTAGTTTAAATCATTTAAAGTCCCAAATTATATTTATTTGGGTATTTATAATATCAATTATTTTAATTGTTTCACTATTATGGTAATTACTACATCATCATTGTGTCATAAATAAATTAAATTATTTAATGTCTAAAAATTATAAATAAAATATCATTATGTAGGAAATATTTTTATATTTCTAATCATATTTATAGTCGAAAATAAAAAATATATAACCATATGTTAAAATTATTTTGCTAAGAGATATATGCTTATGCCATTTTTGTATTTATTTTAACTTAATTAATATAAAGTGTCATTATCACTTAAAAGTGGCTCCATGGAGTCCATAAATAGACCCAATGATTCCCATGGTTGGACATGTATCATAAAATAAGGTTAGGACACGTTTTAGGGTAATTTTGTATTATTATACTATTGTTTTTCACCCTTATTTACTGGATTTACCCTTTAACCATGGTAAATAAAATATTTACCGAAGTAATTATTCAAAGTGTCTAAAAATTAAAGTTATCTATTTACAAAATATTAACATCCTAATTCCAAATATCGAATCCATTTTTCGAAATTCAAAATACAGAAGTGGAAGAAATTAATTTAAAATTAATTCCCGTTGTTAAAACAAAAAACGTGTTTTTAAGAGACAATAACTATCAAAAGATTGGCACTTGTTTATGTCTAGTTTTATTGTAAAATTATGTCCAATGACAAACATTTAAGTTAATGGTAAAAATATATTCTAAATATAGTTTAAAAACACTTAAATTCACAATTTATCAATATTAATTATTTCGATTAAAAAGTAGTTTTTAATTAAAATTTAGTAATTTTCACAATTAATCAAAATATGAAAGTTATCCGAAAAGTACAAAAATTTCACCCTAGGCTAATTTTGATATTCTGAATCCAAAAATGAAGTCCATTTTGAGAGATAGAATATATAAAATTTTAAAAATTATGTATTACTATTCACAATGGCTAGTTTAATTGGTTGTGGTGTGTTAGAACTCGATGTTGCATACCACACACGCTGTCACATTATTCAAAGAGAAGTCTACCGTAGAAGCCTGAGGTGTTACATTGTAAATTTTTATTATGTCTCCATTATAGAAAATAAATTTATTTAGCCAAATTGAATATATAAAAGTTTAAAATATTCAATTTAAAAAGGAATCACTTTTAAAGTTGGTAAAAATCCATTTTTGGAAAATACTTCTTTTTTCTGAAAAAAGGATTTTTTTCTTACATTATTTCTAAGAAACTAATAATATGGATTATAAAATTATAAGGATTACATAAAGATTAAAATTTAGTTAATACTATTCATAACCTCTTTTGTACGGCTTGTTTGGTATGTCATGGTGCGCTTTAACTCGGTGATGCGTGTAGTGAAAGTTATTGAATTATTTTGAAGAAATAACACACTATAAAATCCTGGGGTGTTACATTATCCCCTCCTTCAATAAATTGTGTCCTCTCAATTTGAAATTGTTCATTGAAAATAAAAGGTTGAAAATAGAAAATATCTTTGTGGGGAAACCCACATCGGAAATTGGGTTACTAAAATTTAGTCTTAATATGAGGAAAAAAGAAATGAAAGGGTCACCACCAAATTATGATCTCAATTAGGAGAACATTGGTGGAAATTAGAGACATATAATTGGAAGAAAAATGTAAATATTTATAGGTAGTGATTGATGTCATCAATCACAAACAAGTGTAAAATTGAGGTCCTTAAATTCAACAAATTATGATGATTTCAAATACCATCGGTTCAACAAAACATAGGGTCTTAGGATAACATATTTTTGGGTTTAGGATTCCTTAAATAAAGTATAAGAATTAATTTCTTCATAGAATAAGAGAAGAATAAAAATATATTCTTGACAATTAGTGTTCCATCCTTTAACTAATTTCTACCACAAACTCATATTTCACTCTTGATGATAATAGAACGTAAAAAAAATATTCTATTTATCCTATTCATATAGGGTTAAAAAAAACTAATTTATAATTAATCTACCAAATCTTTTAAAAAAACTACATTATTTAACCTCGGACGTTACGTGGGCCAGTGGTAGGTGATACACCCTTGTCGCCCTTCGGTTATGGGTCCAAGTCTCACGGCCTTGCCAGATGCGACAGGTTGCCGCCCAACCTCCGGGTTGTCCTTTTTTGGAAATCCAAAAATAATCCAAACTAGAACTATCCAAAATGATTTAGTCCAAAAATGAAGATCCTTTTTTCTGCTTAATAACATTTTAACACCTTCATCATGTATTCTTTTAAAACACTGCAACATCCTGAATTTCCATAAAAAATTATTGATTACATTCATGATCCCATATTCCTTAAATAATAATGGATATACTCCTTCAATCCAAAAATGTTGTAAACCCCAACAATGATGAAAGATATAAATAATTAATCAGTTTCACGGTAGTAAAGAATATCCAAAATAATTTTTCCAAATCAATCATGTATTATTCCAAAATCACTACCTCGGTATCAGAACTATATTATGGTTTATCATTCTCTCAACCATATATTTTCCAAAAATTTATCCTGATATTTATTCACTTTTCTTTGTTCCACACAATCTCAAGTCCTTCAAGATATAGTACTACAGTACAATCCTTATATACTCCATAATTATTATAACAAGTACATTGTTGATACAACACTTAAATGACATAAACAACATAAGAACTCTAACCATTTCTCTTCATCTGTGGTAGTATCATAACTTGATTATTATCCAATAGAATCATTTGCGGCATAGTCTGATGACTGGGACATAGGTTCGCGTAGTGTCCAAACTCCTTGCAAATGAAGCATTCTACATTTGAAACCATTTTCTTACCCTTGCAGTCACGTACTTTGTGCCCTTTTTCTCCACACTTATAACAAACTCTCATTCCTTTCAGGCAAGTTCTAGGGTGTTTCTTCCCACAGTTATCACAAATGGGGAAATTCTTCTTTTCCCTCTTCCCTTTACCCATCTTGCTCTCTTCCATCCTTTTCTTCCCTTGCATACCTTCAAAGCCATAGGACTCAGTAAAATCATTAGTTATCTTATTCACACATGATACAATTTCTTCATATGATTATAATACGTGGGAGACTATTTCCATTCTAAATGATGTCTTAATTCCATGAAAGATACGATCCTTCTTACTCTTTGGATCATACGTATTACTGGAGTTCACATTCCTTCTACTGGGTGCCATTTATATACAATAGCATAAACTAGGTGAGTTTAAGAATAGCAATAAATAATTCCTAATGCAAATTGAACAATTTATGGATATAATCAATAATCATAAAAAATGTTTTATTTGAGTAAGTATATACTCATGAGCCCTTAATAATGGTTTGAAAATAAAATGATAATTATCCTAAGAATATCCATCGGGAGTGTCGTAACCAAGAGTGCAGCAAGGACCGTTGTCATGAACTAGTTCCCATTCGAGTTTAGCTCAGAGCGGTGTTTTCAGGTTTTAACCCTAGGCACATTTGTGCCAGAGCCGCCTCTACCTGCTCGTATCCAGACAGGGATGTATTACTCGGAAAACTCACAAATTATATACAATACCAAAATTCTAAGAAGTTATTCTATACTAATCCTCAAAGTCTATTTTAGGGGTATGTGCTATAATCATAGTTTATCTAAATCTAGTTTCCATGGTTATTGCAAAACTTCCTCTGATACCAACTATAACACCCTGACCCCAGTGACCCAATGTTAGTGCATTATTTTAATACATTGGCATGATTATAAGGAATCAATTCCCGAAGAACAGAATAGTTTATAGGTCTTGTAAAATAGATTACATACAGGAATGATATATTACACTTCATAACATACAAAACAACATAAATAATCCTTTATGAATGCCATTATTACCTTTTCTTAACCCTGCATATCAATCACAATACACTTCTTGGAATCTTGGGAAAAATAAAACATAGAAATGGGTGATCTCAAATGCTCAGTAAGGGTAATCAATACAGCATAATCTTTCAGATATATTCATAAACATTTGAGGAAATTTATAACTAACACAATATCTTTTAAAACATGAACATCAACATAGTATGGAAAAAATAAAATGAAATAATTCCATTTACTTATTCACATTGATATTCTACTAGTCGAATAACCACATGCAATATCAATAACCACTTTCATAATGATGGAATGCATAATGGCAAACTATCATATTCACATATCCAAGGCCTCGTGCCACGACTAAAAATAAGATTTTGTCAAGGTCGTGTTCCAAGACACTAGTTTGTCTCATGTGACCTACCGATGCATCGAGGAGCGATATCAGGCTCCACCCGTCACTTACTAAGTCCAATGCATTCCCATATGAAATGGTTTAAACATAACATAAACATTCGTATTAAAACTAGCATACAAAATTTCAATACTTTCTCCATAAACCATGAATGGTATAAAAATAACACATCCATAGTAAAACATATCACAAAAACTTCAAAATAATACAAAAGTTTTCTATAATAAGTCAATGTACATAAACTTATTTTTAAATCATCAAATGATAATTTTACTTTAATGGGTACGATAGAGAATGAATCTCATCACATTCGTGGAGACGGTAGTCCATACGTATGCACGAGAGACAATATCATTATTTTGATATTAAAATAATATATAATTGGATGGTATATATTATATAAATAATAATTATCATGTTATATTTATTATTTAAATGAATTTCACATAATTATTACACCCATACAAATAATAATGTTTTGAATAACAATTACACCACGACGTGGAGACGGTAAGCCGTACGTACGCACGTATGGTGACATGCCATTAAAAGGATGGATATAATACAGAAATATGGTTGTACCATGTTTATATTAACATAAATATATATATAATATATTGGAGTTATTATTTTAGAATTGTTATAACAAAAAAAGAATATGTGGAAGAAGAAAGGAACTTGAAAAAGGGTTGTGAAATCATTACCTCTTCTTCGGGTTCTTCCTTTTGATTTGATCAAAAGGCCTCCTTAGGTTGGATTTCTAACTAAAGGAAGGCCTCTAGGATAAAGTGAGGGAAGTTGTGAGAGTATTTTGGCAGGGGTTGGCCGAACCAAAAGGCTTTGAATGTGTGAATTAGTGAGAAGGGGTGTTCTGTTTTATAAGAGGGGTGAGGGGCACCTTTGGAAAAGCTAGAAATATTATTTTATAATAAATTCATATTCGGTTTAATGGCTCCAAAGTGGATTATTTAAAGTTTAATATGGTGATGGGTCTAAAATCACTCAACCAATAGAATTTAGATAGGTTTGGTTCACTATATTAACCTTATCTTTAAGTATTAACTCTTAGTTAATTAGTTTCACTTTTACAATGTCTCATTTTATTTTTATATTATATGGTTAATAAACATACTATATACATCCAATCGACCCCCAAGTGGTCCATTAATGATACACCTATCATGATATAAGTCTTGTGGCTGATCCTTATATTTTTAGGAATTTAATATAAATTAATAATTTAATATTTGTTTTAAATACTCTTTTATGTCAATTTTGACACTATTCAATAAATGATTTTTATATAAATCATAACAGAATGATTATTTCGAAAAAAGTTAATTACGTCAATTATAACATGTCAAAGTAACCCAGAAAATTAGTCTAATTAATAAAAGATCCCAAATTATATTTATTTGGATATTTATAATATCAATTATTTTATTTTTTTCACTATTATGGTAATTACTGCATCATCATTGTGTCACAAATAAATTATATTATTTAATGTCTAAAAATTATAAATAAAATATCATTATGTAGTAAATATTTTTATCTTTATAAATAATATTTATAGTCGAAAATCCAACATATATTACCCTATGTAAAAATTGTTTTGCTAAACGATATATGCTTATGTCATTTTTGTATTTATTTTAAATTAATTAATATAAAGTGTCATTATCACTTACAAGTGGCTCCATGGGGTCCGAAAATAGACCCACATATTCCCATGGTCGGACATGTATCAAAAAATAAGGTTAGGACACGTTTTAGGGTAATTTGTTTTTATTATAATATTATTTTTTAACCCTTATTTACCGGATTTACCCTTTAAACATGTTAAATAAAATATTTACCGAAATAATTATTCAAAATGTCTAAAAAGAAAAGTTATCTATTTACACAATTTGAACATCCTGATTCCAAATATGGAATCCATTTTTCCAAATTAAAAACACATAAGTGGCATAAATTAATTTAAAATTAATTCCCGGTGTTAAAACAAAATGCGTGTTTTTAAGAGATAATAACTATCCAAAGATTAGCACTTGTTTATGTTTGGTTTAATTGTGAAATTATGTCCAATGAAAAAAATTGAATTTAATGGTAAAAATATATTCTAAACATACTTTAAAAATACTGAAATTCATAATTTATCAATACAAATTATTTCTATTAAAAAGTATTTTTTAATTAAAATTTACTAATTTACACTATTCATCAAAATATGAAAGTTATCCGAAAAGTACTAAAATTTCACCCTAGGTTAATTTCGATAAACTGAATCCAAAAATGAAGTCTATTTTGAGAGATAGAATTTATAAAATTTAAAAAAGTGGGTATTACTATTCATAACGGCTAGTTTGATTTGTTGTGGTGTGTTAGAACTCGATGTTGCGTACAACACACGCTATTGCATTATTCAAAAAGAAGCGTACTATAAAAGATTGGGGTGTTAAATTGTAAATTTTTTTATGTCGCCATTCTAAAGAATAAATTTATTTAGTAAAATTGAATATATAAAAGTTTAAAATATTGGATTTAAAAAGGAATCAGTATTAAAGGTGGTAAAAGTGCATTTTTGAAAATTACTTCTTTTATATAAAAAAAGGAATTTGTTCTTACATTATGTCTAAGAATATCATAATATAGATTATAAAATTAAAAGGATTATATAAAGATTAAAATTTAGTTAATACTATTCATAACCTCTTTTTAACAACTAGTTCGGTAAGTCATGGTGCGCTTTAACTCGGTGTTGCGTGTAGTGAAAGTTATTGAATTATTTTGAAGAAATAACACACTATGAAATTTTGGGGTGTTACAGTAAAAATCATTAGGCCATAACCAATGGTCCCTGAAATAGCATACAATCTATAATAGTCTGTGATATTGTTTAAAAATAATGCTTAATAAAATAATGAAATATTTTATGAAATAAATTATTCTTTTATTGAACATATAATTACCCATGTGCCTAATGAAAATAAACCATTATATACCTACATTGTCCCATGCTAGATTCAGATCCATATCTCATAGGACATCACAATTTATTATAACATGGAATTCCATTTTCCATTTACTTTTAATTCATATGATGACTACATTTAATGTAAATGAAATTCCAGTATTTTGGGCCTAGAATGTCATGTATAACATCCAATGGACTATTGATGTATCATTACCAATCACGCACCACATTGTTGTCAGATATGGGATTTTGAAGCTTCAATCCTTGCCCCACAGATGAAGTTATCACATATTTGATTATGAAGCATAATTCCATGTCCCACACACATCATAACATATATCCTAATATCCAATATATCATATATTTTACATATATCACATTTATTAATACATGTAATCATTAATCCATTCCCATTATTCACATCATGTTTAACCACATCATTTTATCAAAACAATATAATTTAATCACTTTTATCACATGGTATAATATAGAGAATTCACCACTAAACCATTTACTCGACATTTAATCACATAAACCATTATCCATTCAATATTAATCCAATAATACCTTAATTCCCATTATCAATCAACTCATAATCTCTCAAATTTAATGAATCATAATTCCATATTCCATAAATTCCATAATACCAAAAAATCCTCAATTTTCTTAATTACATTAATTAATTTATCAATTAATTAATAAAATAAAATATTCAATTTCAGAATGCAGAAATTGAAATTAAAAAATTACATACAGACAATGTAGTACATTACTCAGGGATTGAAATTTAGACCACTTACGTTAAGATCATTGATGAACTCTCACCAAAAAACAACCCTAAAATTATGTATAACAGTATGATTAACAATGGAAAAAAATATCTCGGACCGTAACCAAAAATAAACCACAAGTCGATGTGTATTAGAGATGAATAAATTGATCCAAGACCAATGAAACACTCCCTAAGGTAAAGATAAAGAATGATTCATAAAGGAATGAATAGAAAATGAACTAGATAAAGCCTTTTAATTTTCTACTTAGGGAATTACAAGGATTCTTTTTTATTTTAATTTTTTATGAAAAAACCCATAATCATAGGTTTTTTTATACCAATTAAAATTACATATCAAGTAAAAATATTACACAATGTGTAAATTTTCTAAAAAATTATTTTCAGCCCAAAAATTATTTCTAAATGGTTTGAACTATGTCCAAATCATCAAAAACCAAATCAACCCCTATTCAATCCTATAACATAAGAAAACTGAAAATGGGATGTCATTTGAAACAGAATAGGACCATATAATATCCCCACCTTATAATAGAACATCATCGACCAGTAATCCCAAACATCTCTATGATTCAACAGTGAAAAGTTTCGGCTTCTGGTCCATCATATCTGCATCCATCTATTATGATTCCTTATGAACATTACCATGAATGATTTCAAAATAATCAAAATGTTGGCATGGTATTTATCCAGAACACTTTTTCACATCAAAACATAACATGAATTGAATGATCTGTAATGAAATCATAAATCTCAAGCTCAAAATAATCAACATCAGTCATGTGAGAAGGGTCAGTGTGATACTTCTAAAGTCGTGACACATGAAAACCATAATGCATATCATTGAACCACTATTGAAGAGCTAATCAGTGTGCCATTGGACGAATTCACTATACAATATCAAAATTTTGAAAAACTCGCAGGGATCATTACCTATCTTTGATTTCTATAGTGACCCAATCTAGTTGAAACCTAAATGAAAACATAACATCCAATTATAAGGTCTAGGGATCATTGATGTCTGTCATCGTATTACTTCTACCAACTCTAACACAATTCTATAGGTTTTATAATTATATTAGCCTACTCAGACATAAATACTGTGAGACTTGGTTCCATCATCTCTGACTCACCTACCACCATCCAACATAGAGGTGATCTAAATATATTACCATAAATATCCTCAAATGATTCAATCTGGATAGCTATTGATAACTGTTTTTATAATATAACTAAATGAGTGCTAATTGATTATCCAATGACCCACCAATGTCTAAGAGACACAATAATATCATATCCCCCAAAACATTTATAGTTCATTATCAATGCCCATTTTTTTGTAGGTGGAAATATGTGCTCCGAAATACCTATGTACCAAGCGCTTTATGAAAACCTTTCTAGAATAAAAAAGTGAAAAAAACTTCATGTTCTATAAATATTATCGACAACACCCCATGAATATGAACTATATATTATTCATTCATGTCTCACAGATGATCCACTGATAATGTCTCTTTTATAGGTAAAAAATGTGCCATTTTCATCATTCGATCCACAATCAGCCAAATGTCATCATTATTCCAATGAGTCCGTCAAAGACCCACCACAAATTCAAAGGTAAAAACACCCCCACTTTAATTATGGAATGGTCAATGACTATAGTAAACTACCATTTCATTGATTCTCAACCATAATCTATTGAACGATGTAGAATCATGTCACAAATCTTGAAATACATTATTTTATACATATCCACCAATATATCCATAATTATTTATAGTACATTTTATTCAAACTCATCTGAACATTTTACTTCATGAGGTAGAATTCAAACTCCATCAATTACCATATACATATATGAAAAATACCTTGGTTCATACAATAGATGATATCATCCTCATTTATGGTCCCATCGAATGGTGAATCCCCACCATCATGGTTTCCCTCATTTCCACACACTCTAGATCCATAGATTTCTATCCTTAATGTGGATCAAAGTCATGGATTCTAATGTTCCTAATATGAGTCACTTATTCTAATTTACCTCATGAAAAACAACATGTATAATGTCTATAAAATTCATCATCTTACAATCATATCAATAATCCTGAACATCCTTTGTCTTTTATCTCTCATAAAGGCATCAACAAATTTGTTCCCATTCTCGGGTGTGTCTTATAGCTCAAAATAAAATGGCAACATATACTCAACCCACATCCAATTTCGTAGATTTAAATTTTATGGTCTAATGATATACCTTATAGATTTGTGTTCAGTATAAAAACTTGACATTTCTCTCTACAAATAATGCTACCAACACTTCAATGAATAAACCATTGAAACTAACTCATGATGATTCATAGGGTAATCCCATTCACATGGCCTCAAATTACATAACTGATACACCAAAAATAGATCTCCCTACATCAACCCTACTTCCATACCGATCCCATATATATCACAAATAAAAGTATACACCTCACATGGATCAGGTAGGATGAAGATTTCTGTGGTAGTGAACAGGTTCTTAAACTCTTGGGAACCATTCTCAAATGTTTTAGACCTCTAAAATTTAAATTCATTATTGATCAAGATCAAATTTTGTTCTTTCATATAAGAGATGACATGGATGAACCTCTGGTAATATTATTCTGATCCTACATATCTACAGATATCAAAAAAAAATGGATGCTTCAATAAAACAAAGGACATTTCCATTAATTAGTCCATTGAAACAACTTCTCATGAGATGAAGTTACCCATGAAATATACCTTATCAATCGAAAAACGGAACATAGAAAGATTTTTATATATATGACTCTCACTCATTATACTAAAGATGATGTCAAGATGTTGGGAATGATCATCATGAGTCATGGAGTAAACAAATATTTTATCCAAAAAAACCCCAAAATAGGTGTAGGTATGGGTGGAAGATTATGTTCATCAACTCCATAAAAAATATAAGATCATTCATAATACCAATTAGAATTAAAATGAATTCATTTAGGCCATACATGATTCTGAAATCTATATGTTGTATATAAGAATGCATAACTCTCAACTAATGATACATCAACCTCAATTCAATTCTAGAGAAAACACAAGACCCTCTCAACTGGTAAATGATATCACTAATATGCAGAAGAGGATCCAGTTCTTCACTATCTTCTGGATCAACATCTGATAATCTACTATTAAGCATGTGTTTTAATTATAATTTTTAGAACAAAATACTAGAGAACACCAATGTGGCATATTGGGATAGAAACATTCTTTATAAATCAATTTTCCTAGTTGATTCGTATGAATAAGAAATTATACTAGTCCAATTATATAATGTTTAATGGAAACTAGCTCAGTTCTAGGGATGATATCAATCATAAACTCTACATATATCTCAGTGGTATGGCCTAAAAAATATTTAGGAAAAACATACTAGAACCAATCTACCATGAGTGTAAATACATTATTCTCTACACCCCAATAAACTTGTAATAAATTATCATCATTAGTGAAGAGGTCCCCCAATTGTTGTAGATCTAACATTTCATGACCCTCCTTGATTCTTGACTATCCATGATGAACATAATCTCCACCCTCAGTAGATGAAAAGGTAATTCTCATGGGACATCAATCTATGTGGGATAGATATTCTACTAACCACTCCATACCCAAAATCATGTAATACCCAAACATGAAAAGGATTTAACGATCCCATAGAGAATGATACCCCCCCTACTCAAGAGAAAACCCCTATATAAATAGATTTGCCTCAACCGTACTCCTAAAGGTGTAACAATCATCATAACCCTTCTCCCAAACCCCACAGTGAGTATCAAACCATTAAAAAGTTTTACATATATTAAATAATGATATTTAATAAAATATCAATAAGGGGAAATAGCAAGCATTGAGTCAATGTCAATAGTACCTCTAATTATTGTTGGCCCCACCTCAATATTCATTAGTGTAGGGTGAACTTCATTGAACTATCCTTATAGTTTTTCTTATGATTCAATATGAGTCCCATGAACTGTAACACTATATTGGAATCGGTTCTCTTACCCAGAATAACCACAATAGCTACCTCAATTACCCCAGCCAGTACAACTCAAAATGATAGCCAGATATGGGGTAGAAGACCACCTTCCATTATAAAGATACTACCTAGATCCTCCATCACTACCCATATTCTAGGGGTATCTATAGAATTATTTTATACGTCACATCCATCCGAGATCTCATCATTTTACTAGTGATTTGGGAAAATATCAATAAATGTGATCCATTATACCGTACTGGTGGAAGAGAACATTAGGAATGTCTTGATAACTGACTCTTCCCCTGGGGAACATTGTGTTCCACTGCTCTAGTTAACACTATCATTGAGACACTTCATACTCTCAGAAGATGTACCACCTAGTTGTCCAGAAGAAACCACATATCCTTCACTATAACCTCATTCAGGTTCCCCTCAAATATGAGTTCATGTTTCAGGACTTATAAAAACATTTTCAATCAAAAGATATTAACCTGGGACTTAATCGCACATTTAATACCATGTTTAAAACACATCATTGTAGTATCCTCATCCCCTAAAAATGCTATAAAAAATTCTACAAATTATTGAATTGTCTATCATAGTCTATCATGGGCATTATCCCCTTGGTCAACCTTATAAACTCAGATACCCTCACATATTTATGTATATAAGGGGAAATTTTATCCATGAGCTGTTATTGAAGTTAAATGCAGAAAATATTTTTTGGAAGTCTATCCCAATTCTAGATGTCTCAACAACAATTTACATGACCCTATAACATATAATCTTTTAGTTTCAAAATAATCTTAGTAGGATTATGCAATTGGTAAATAATTTTCTAGATTGGATCAATTAAAAAACCCATCTACCTTATATCCACCCTCTGCAGTTAATTTCCAAGGGTGATGTGACTATAACTCCCATTTCAAATCAGACATTCTCAATTCAAACCACCCTAGGTATCTTTACATAAATAATATAAATTATGATATGTTCTTATGGAACTTATCTCCATCTTCCTCAACCAGAAATATTAGATCCTCTAGTTCTAGTATTAGAGGCAAATTTCCAGCACTTTCCTCATATCATCCAATAAATAATTATCATCATGGAGGGATATATATAAAAAACACATATCATCGTACACATAACACAACATCAAGACATTTATGTAAGAGGGATTCACATGGTCCATAATAATTCATCCCCCAAACCCTGCGACACACTGAAAACCAGGGTGTTGTCACACCACTCAACCAACCATCATCTAGTTCACATATAACATAGGGTAAAAATTATATATATATAATTATTCTCTTAATCCACCCATATATTCATTTCCATTTTCAACATTTAGCATCATTTTAAATTATCAAAATCATATTACACACATTTTTATTTAATGTTCCCAAATATATAAATGTTTTATCATTTAAACAACTCACCAAAACCCATCTTTTCTATGTGTGCCTAAAAATAATGCACGTCACAGTGAGTTATGAGTTCTTAGAATGAAGAATATTTACTCAAACTTCATTCCATATCGGGTTGTGAATAAAATCCCAGAAATCGTTAAAATAAATAAAAAAGAGAGTCACCTAAGGAGAAATAACATCCAATTGTAACAACAAACATCAATAAAAATAACCCCACATTAGGTAAATGGGTTTTCCCATATACATGGGTTAGTTACTCACATGCATGAGCACTTAATAATGACCTGATTAAACCTAGTATCTAGTATATATTTCAAAAATTGTATGATAAAATATTATAAAATAGTTTGTCTTTGATACCACTTTGTATCATCCCGACCCATGTGACACAAGACTGGGCCCTGAGATAATTTGATTCATATCCTACAGAACAACTCTCTATATTCTTGAAGCTTCCGATAAGTAGCTAGTGTCTAGTAGATTTATAATGGGGAGCCTATACCCTCTTTATCATAGTAACACTATGGTGGAATTATTTAAATACTACAGAAATGGAATAAATTAAACCAGGATATCATACCATTAAAACAAATACCAATATCACATGATGAACCCAAACATGTAAGAATACCCAAAATAAATCTATAAACCATTAATTCCATATAAGTGTCTAGATTCAATTGAAAACCCCTAATATAATACAATAATAACTCCCATGTGTTCCAAACACCATGTCTAGTTCGCTCATACATGATCCATCCCAACTCATCCATCTAACATATTATATTTTCCCTTATCTTGTTATGTACAACATGAATTATAATGGGCTATTGATTAGGCAGCCCCAAATATACTATGAGTATAAATCATTAGGCCACCACAAACTATGTATAAAAAAATATCCAGTCTATAATAGTGTATTTAGTAGATTAAAATATAATGTTATATAAAACAAGTAAAAACTTTACATAATTCTTTATTTATTAATTATCCACTTAATTTACTGGGTTCATGGTAACACAAAAACAATCAACACTTACTTCGGACAATGTCAGATTCTGATCCATATCATATAGGGTTTCACAATTTATTATAACATGATATTCCACTATACATTTATTTTGAATATATATCACAACTAGTTGGAATTATTGTATAATTCCAACATTTTATACCTAGTACGTCATGACTAACACACTATGGGATTTAAAAGAATCAATCTATATCCCACACCATATTTTTATCATATATTGGATTTTGAAGCATCAATACATGTCCCAGAAACATAGTTATCACATTTGGAATTTTTAAGAATCATTCCATGTAATGTAAACTTCATTACATATATC
The DNA here is from genome assembly GCA_963277665.1 of Viscum album. Lineage (NCBI taxonomy): Eukaryota > Viridiplantae > Streptophyta > Magnoliopsida > Santalales > Viscaceae > Viscum > Viscum album. The sequence goes on from OY728142.1 coordinate 1,787,971,633, forward strand.
ACATATTTTATATATATCACATTTATCAAGAATAATCATCATCACTCATTTTTAATTATTCATATCTTGGTTCACCACATCAATTTATCAAAAAAACATGGTTAATCACTTCAATCACATGTAATAATATGAAGAATTTCCCATTAATGTTTTTACCCAAAATTTATTCATATAAATCATTAACCATTCATTTTTAATCAAACCACCCCTTAATTATAATTATCAATCAATTCATAAACCTATAAATTGATTGTTTCAGAATTTCCAGTTACCCTAATTCCACAATATCAATAACCCAAAATAATTATAATTCCATTAATTAAATTTTCATAAAATAATTAAACTAACAATTCAACTGAAAAATGAGGAAATTGAAAAAAAAACACAGTTACATACACGCAAAACGAATCAAGATTAAGTGATTTCCTTTTGACCACAAACCTCACGATTTTTGATGATATATCACTCAACCACAACCCTGAACTGATGTAGAATGTTCAGATCAAAAATAGATGAAGATATCTATGAATATAATTAAGAATCATGTACCTATTTGTGGTGATCAAAGATGAATAAATTGCTCTAAAACTATATAGAGATACCATAGTGTTGAGAGAAATACGTTTATGTGAATGAATGAAACCGATAAGATACGCAAGGAAAATTTAAATTTTATTCATAAGGAATGACACGATGTCTAATTCCATTACATCTCATATAATTATTTTAGTGGTTTACATAAAAAAACACATCCCCTCAGGTTGTCTTATCTTAATTCAAATTGCATGTTGTGCGAATTCCTTGAAGTCTATTTTTCAGCCAAAAAAATATGATTTAAAGAGTAGAACCACTTCAAAAGCCTCCCAAACCAGAATAAAACCCTACAAAACAATATAATAATAGATAAAATAATATTGGAATGTACATAGAAGAAAACTAGTATCTTATAATAGGTTCTGCCAATCTCGTAATAAAAAATATACTTACGTGTGACACAATATCATTATACATTCTTAATATCATCACATCAGAAATGATGAAATGAAGATGGTTTTCACAAACATTTCATAGATTCACAATAACATAACCCAAGAAAAATAAATGGGATTATTAAAAATTTGATTAACATAAAAATTAAATACCCAAGGAATGAATTAAGATGGTATTATTAAATCTTATTCCCAATAATTTTTATGTAACATTAAAGGATGTCATTATAGATGAAAAATGATTTTCAATGGTCCCTTGGAACATTTCATTAGGAATATATCATTTCCAATTTGAAAAACACTTTTAAAAATATAATATATTTTCAAAATTATTTTCTTTATAAATAAATTATAAACCTTATAATATAATCTTTAAAATTCATTTAAAACATTTCATGATAAAAATAACTATTCCATTTTGGAAAAAAAGTTGTAAAACAAAAATTTAGTAACACAATTGGGTCTAAATTATTTTAAAATAAAATTTCAAACTTATAAATAAATACTTAAATTAATGATTTGGTCATGATGGTGTAAAATTCCACTCATTTCGTTCAAATTAAAACTAATATTCCTTTCAGATTTTCAATAAAAGACGAATGTGAATTACATGGAAAATGAGATGATGATTCTGTTAATTTTTTTTGTAAAACATTAAACATGCATAAAAATAATTATTAAATAATTTGATGAATTTTAAAAATATTTTTGAAAATATTATTTTAAAATAAGATTTTAGGAAAAAAATATTTTCAACCGAAGAAATTAATAAAGATTATTTTTTCAAAAAACAATATTTTGAACTCTTGAGTTTATAATGAAAGGAAAATGAGGGAAAGAATATATTCTCATGGAAAATCCATAGTATAAAAAATTAATTAGTTTCTTGAGATATAGATCAAAATATTTCTTCATTGATTGTATATTCATAAAAAATCTGGAGAAATATTATGATTCTAACATATTACCCATACCATATTGGTAACATTGAATCATAATCCACCAAAAATAATGATATGATATTAAACATATAATATCCATAATAAAATTATATTCACGATATTACTTGTCAAATGGTTACTTTAGATACATCATAGAAGAATATAGGTTCATAATATAACTTATATCCCAAAAAAGGAAATTTAAGCTAACAAATTCAGTAACACTCTGGAAGCTTTTGAACCATAAACACAGTGAATGGTAGATAACAAAATAGATATGCGACTACTCATTTATTTAGAGAAATTAATCATAAAATACATTCATAAAAATTATATACTCCACATAAAATAAACTCGTGTTGAATATGGCATGTCTCATTGAAAATTAAATGTGAGATTAAAATCCCTTACCATAAGTTTCAACTTCCTTAAACCATGTTCAAATATCATGTATAATAAATATATGTTTATTATAAATATATCAAAAAACAATAAACACTAATATATATATATATATAATACCATATATGATTTAATTTTTACATTTTATAACATATTTATAAAAAATTCCTTGCCAAATTCATATTTTGGGTAATAATTGATTTGTTTTTTGTGTATGTTTTGATTTTTAATTTTATTCCTCTAAAATTGTATCATGGATACATCATATAAATATTTTTATCAATGATATAAATATCATATAGATTTATTATTCTTTTACTTTTATTGATACATAATATAAAGATATCAAAAATTAAATACATCATTCATCGAGTAGATAAGATGTGCGTACGCATGACAGTTGTTTAAATTACTCAAAAAAAGTTAAAAAAATAAAGATATTTAATATCATACCATTAAATAATTATTATTGTTAAATATATATCCAATATTTTCATTAAACCGACCCATATTACTGTCCATGTATAGCATGGAAGAATCACATCTCTTCATGAGGTGATAGTATGTCGTACAAATGATCAATGACTTAATATTCCCATGAAATAGAAAGTAAGAAAGAAATTGTGATATAATTATTCATGAATAATAATAATATCATAAATATATTATATAAATAATAAATTTATATTTTTATAAAAATGTGATAGGTGGTGATGGAAAATGAATAACATTAGTTCACGAGGTGGTAGTCCACCACACACCCAAATATTATATTCATAACCCAATTGATGGATGTTGTAAATGATTTAGGTTATTTAACTATCATAAAAATATATAATTATGTGTAATATACTTATGTTATTATATCACCATGTGTTAATAATTATTCAAGGAGGTGGAAGAATAAATTATATACAAAACTTGATTAGGTATGTTACCTCTTCTTAGAACAACTTCTTCTAGTTGGCATAGAAGGGAATATAATGTATGATTTATAACTAAAATAAGGAATATGGTAAAATATTAGTAAATTAAGAAAGTTATTTATTTTTTTATTGGATGAAACAAAGGGGTTTTCTAGTGTAAGTATTAGAGGAGAGGGGAAGTCATTTATAATTGTTATAAGTGGTACACTTATAATTTTTCAACAGAAAAGGTTGTACCCACATTTTTTTATGAAAATAGAATCCAAAATGAGTTATTTTAAAAAACAATTAATATATAATGTTTCCAAATGTCTATCTAATGGTTTTGTACACATTTTTGGTCATTTTATACCCTTATATTTTTAGATTAACACTAGACAATCTTATTTTTACCATAATGATGGTAAATTTTTTTTTTACAATTAATTATGGTCTAAAAATATATTGAAATTATTAGATAATATAAATTATTATTATTTAAAATATAATATTTTTTTCTAAATCCCATTTATAGAAGTGGAAAATTTTTATTAAAAATTAATCCCATAGATGCATTGAGAAATTGAATTTTCGAAGAGGAAATTTTCAAAATATTAATATATTTTATAAAAATATTAATTAGGAACATTATTCCATTGAAATAAATTATATTACTATATATATATATATATTAACTAAAATTTATTTGAAATTAACTTATATAAATTGGATGGTTTTAATGTTTAAAATAAATTCAAATTTTTAATAAAAATCAGTAGTTTTATCTACTCATCGAAATATTAATCTTCATTAAAAATACACATAATTTCACTGAAAAATAATTTAAAAATATTATTTAAAATATTAATAATATTATGTCTTATAATTGTTCTAAAATTATCAAATTTAATTTTAAAACATGGTCACAAAAGGTGGAATAATTATATTATTTCAAAAATATAGTTTTTTTGTTGAAAATTTATTTTATTCTTAATAAATATATAGAAAACACTTAAAATTAATTTTAATCTTTTAATTGAATATTTAATAAATTATTTTCAATAAATTTATCCACTGAAATTGGTTTTTTGATTTAATGATGTAAAATAATTTCTTAAATATATAGTTTTCAAAAAAATATTTCCATTATTTTCAAGTAGTTTTTATTTCCATTTATAATTAATTAGTCCACAAGAATTCATTTTATATACATGTTCAGAAATTTAATTTTCATAATTTATGAATTCCTATTCATACTCTCCATTCCAATAGCTATGTGATAAGTATCATCTAATATCATTTAAATAGTGTGTCGTGTTTCTTTCAAACACTGTTATTCAAGTTAAAGAACATACACTTAGTATTTTATGTAATGGAAATAATATATAAGAATAAATTTATTTGAATTAAATTCATAAAATCTCAGGTTGTTTCATTGGCCACTCATGGTACTTATCTATTTTATGAAATACCATTCAACATGAATTCAATAGGAAAAGATTCATTTCATCCATATGAGTTTTTATTGGAGGTAACAAATTCCTTTAACATTGAGTTTTCGTCCTCACTGAGGACCTATAAGCCACAAACAAGTCATGCATACATTGTTTCAAGATTATACTACCAACCAATCAATAATTTCATTCTCGAAAACATAACTAATTAATTATATGCATTTATCATTAAATTTTTACTTTAATTGAAATATTAATAATAAATGTAAAAATAAATAGACATCATAGTCTTATGGAAACCTCAAATGCAATAATAACAAAGGTCTATAGATTGTCCTTAATGAAATATATAGAAAAGTAACTAACAACCAGAACCTAGTAAAACATAAATTTCAACAAGTTCAACCAACAAAAATAAATAAGTTATTGAATTATCATACCACTGATGAAATGATGAAATAGAATATATAATCATATTTATATATCCACATATATATACAACACATGAAATCCAAAAAATCAAATGTTGATTATACAATGCTATATTTTAATTGACACTAAAACCTAAGCTGGTTTTCATAAAATCTACGATCGATAATTTAAATAATAGAGGAAGGAGGGAATGAAACTAATTTAAACCACCATAAAAATACACCTTGTACAATTTCATGTCAAGGTGAATCTAGGTACGTACATTAGAGGGGAGGATAACCCAAAAGGGATTTCATAAACTCCCATGTCCACTAAATCACGAGGCACCCCGATCCAAAAAAATATGATATCCCCAAACTAAAAATACACACCCAAAAACCATTTATGATTTGACTAGTAGGACTCATCCCATGAATATCTATTGCTGGAAAATTTCATCGCCTAAACTGTTGTTTATGGCCTAATAACCCAATGTTTCGGTACCCTTTCTCCACCTCAACACCTTCATGGTATTCACCATAGGGTAAAATAAAAAAATCCTCAAGGCAGTGATACCATATCTCTTTTATCCCATATTATGGTGTTAACATCCCTCGTGAAGTTCATTAACAATTTGGATGAAACCTATCATGTTTTGAATGAAATTATGTGGCGAATTTCTTTAGATCGGCCACCCAGCCACTACCCTCATGGTTTCACATGCACTGAAACCATCAACAGGGTCTTTCAATATAGAAAAAACATATCCCATAGAATTTATAACTCTATGAATTAAATTATGAAACTGGATTCATGTTCTATGATAAAAATTTATATTCCTTATCTTAATAATTACCAATTAATACATTTGTTATTTCTTTTTCATGAATTTAATATTAATAGAGAGAATGTATAGTATAAAAAGATCACACAATTAATATTTTCAAAAACAGGAATACAATATCCCTCCAACACCTGAATCTATCTGAGACCCTGACAAAAAAATAATTTTACCTTGGTCTAGACCACTTTGGGGTGGAGGTGGTGAAGTTAGTCATTATACTATCCACCTCTATCCCATCTTAGAGCATATCCTATTCCCCTATTGAAGTGCCCAGAATTTTTTCCACCTGGACTATATCTGAGATTCGTCTAATTGCATTTATACCTATAACATTGATCTCCAGATGATATATTATTACCCTATACTATAATATGGGTCATGTAGTCACATACACAGTGAACTAGGCCATCAAAGGTTTAGAAACATCCATCTATTTTCTAGCTAGACCCCCTGTTTGATCCATGCATTGATGATCCAAAATTGTAAGTCTATATATGTGAATTCCTACTATGTATTAAATCTGATTCATGATTCCTACTAGGTACATATGATGACTCTTCCCTTGGGTGTTAATGGACAATACTAATCTAGCTACAAGTCCTTAAAAATAATCTCTCTCACTTAAGGCCACTCTAACCCTCATGTGTAAGAGGTAATGGAAACGTGGAACATACATTCCCATATCTCCCTATGAAGGATAAGATATATCTTATTTTCTCATAAGAATCCCTCATGGACTATATAATGGGACTATAATATAAGGAACCGACCTTAAATCTTACATAATCTTTAGTAAAATCGAGAATTCACATTGAGGATCCTTTCAGGTTTAGACTTTTAGATAATTGATCCATGACTATTACATATCAACTTCAATATTACATGTAGACACAAATACTCAATATCCATTTTTTCATAGAAAAAACATTTAAAAACAAACATGTCTACTTCCATGTTTTAGATAACATGAATTTTTTTTGATCCCATCCTTGACCCTATTCCATTTTTTGTCTTGTGAATTTTTTTTTAAAAGATGAGATGTGAAAAAAAATCTTAGCAAGGGAAACACTAAGAAGGGAAACTATTAATTTTTTTTTGAAAATAACAAGTAAACCATTAATACATTATCATAAGAAATATTCTTCACCATTATGAAGAAGTAAATACTCTTAATTTAATAAAAGATCATTGCTTACCATTTTGTAACCAAAAGATTACTATAAAACACATAGAAATAACACATAACATAGATAGGTAACTTTGGACATAAACATACTTAAATGGAATAACTATAAGGTAAACTACCACACATATCACTAAATGAAATAGCCATAAGGTAGACTTCCATACCTAATGCATTGGAGATTATAATGTTAACTGTCATCCCAGTTTATCAGGACACCACCCGTCATTTGGTTTATCACCTAACAACCCAAAAAATGTCCATGTACCATTATAGAATCATAACACATAAAATATTACAAATATAAACATTTCACTGTTAACATTTCATTTTCAATCACAGTATATCATTTCAAGATATCAACAAAATCAATTCTTTATCAAACCATTATCAAAACAATTTAACAATTAGATTTTTGAATCAAAGTGTCCCATACCACTTTGAGCTTTTAGAAGAATTATCATTCTAAAACATTATAGTCCATAAAAATAAATCCTGAAAACCATTTTTAAAACATGGACATTAAAGGTAAATATTTATATGAATAGATATTTACAACATTTAAAATGATATTTTAGTTAAATATTTTTTAACGAAATGAGAGACGCTTGAATACAAATAATTGAGGAATAACATTTAATAAAATCATTATAACAGCACGAGAAAAAAAGGGATTAATGATATAATATGAGAAATGACAGTATATACACCATATAATATTGAATTAGTGCATGACAACACTGATGTCTAAATGGAATGTATATTGAGGCGAAATCCCTTATGAAGACGGTTTCCTTAAATTAAGGATAAATCAATTACCATTTTTTGTGTGAAAAATATAAATACACCTAATATTAGTGGATATTATGTGTAAAAATATCTTATGTTATTCAAAAATATTCATAGTACGACAAAATCATGAAGTATATGTTTAACTCAAAGAATTGAAATTGGGTAAAGATGTTCTCATACAGATATTAGACAGCCTAACTGTGTCAATTTAAAATTCAGAAAATGAGTTGATGAGAGAGAAAATGGTATCTCAATACATAGACATAAAATTTAAAGTAATAACGATATATAAGAACATATCCCAACAAAATAAGATCTAAATTAACAGACATATCCAAAAGAAGTATTTTAAAAAAAGGAGGGTGATAGGTTCCTTTATCGATTTTGTAACTTATGAAACATACACCACATGAAATAAAGATCATTCAATGAAGATTTAATTACCCATAAATTAAATTATATTACAAAAATAATACAATCATTGGATGTATATACACCAAAAAATAAAGATAGTGGAAAATATAGCATGAATCTCACGAGAATAAAATGTGAGATGAAAACCCCTTAACATTTTTAAATTAATCGAGTCATATGACCCAAAGTTAACACCCACCAAATGAATCACAAAATACTATGACTATAAATAAAATCCTGATAATATATATCTATTGTATGAACACAAAACACCACATAAAATAAATATGTGGTGAACACTAGAAATATCACAGAATTGAATGTGAGTGAAGAAACCCCTTACCTCAAGTCCAACTTGTCTTGAATGTTCCTTGTTCATCTTGAATAATAAACATAATTTATTTTATATTTTCTTAAGAATATTTTTTAATTTTTTATTATTAATTTAATATCACTTATTATACTTCTATTGAAAATTGATAATTATTAGAGTTGTTATCGGATATTTTGTCGATGTTCAGAACATGAGTCAAAAATGATCTTGTTTTAATTAGAAATTGTCCATGTGGTCCAAAATCTATTCTATCCAGAATGATATTCATGCTTTAGATATCATATATATCATATGTATATATATAGTATATATATGTATTTATAATAGTACATAACATTTTGTGGTAAAAATGAAATGCACCGTTCTAGGAGACTGTAAGTCGTACGTACGCATGAACACTGCTTCCTTTTCTATGTCATATTTTAATGTAATGAAAACATAAAGATAAATAGGTATATTATAATTCCAGTATAATATCATATATAATTTAATTTCTTCTATCCTTTATACATTCCACGTATGGTATGAACAAGTTATATCACTTTGAGGGGGCGGTAGTCCGCAATTCCTCAAATGAAATTATCGGGTTTACCCATAATGGAAACCATAATGGTTTGATATAAATGAAAAATATAGAAGCATAAATATAATATATATCAAATATATATATTTTTCCATCATAATGGCCACCATGAGAGGCGTTTGGATATAATTGATCAATCATTGTTTCGTGAGGAAGTAGTTTGCCGTCCATAGAAACAATATGTTCTTTACCCATTAGACGGAGCTATGTATAAGTGTAGTTTGAATCCATATCATAAAAAAATCTAGTATATTGTGGATACTGGTGTTGTTATAATTTAAAGGAAAAAAATACTTTATGTGGTTGGAGAAGTAAAATAATATAAAAAAACTAAAGAGAAAACGTAACATTTAAATCAGGTAACTCCCATTGGTTTGAATCAAAATGTATTCTTGAAGTTCACTATCCGTAAGATACGGCTTATAGGTGGACGAGAGGGATTCAGGGACTGTAATTGGGCAGAGGTTGGACTGGCCAAGGGGCTTGAGATGTGTGAGTGATGGGTTAGAGGTTGTGGTTTTTTTAATGGGGAGGAGTGGATCTTCAAGAAAGATTGAAAATATGATTTTAATATATAATGATTTTCAGTTTATAAAGATCAAAAACCAATTAAATGTCAAATATAATATGACTCATGTTTGAAATAAAATCATTAAATAATAATAGGACATGTTTTGATTTTTTTTAATATTTATAATCTTATTTGTTTAAATCATTCATTAATGAGGTAAACACTACATCATTATTGTGTAATAAATAATTTTTTTTTATTTGATGTCTTAAAATTTTAAATAAAATACCAGGATATAAGAAATTGTTTTATATTTTTAATTAATATTTATAGTTGAATAGATAAATTATATAACCCCATGTAAAACTTAATTTACTAAAAGATATGTGTTTATGTAAATTTTGTCATTACATTAAATTACTTAATAAAAAGTGTCATTATCACTCTTAAGTGGCTCCATGGGTTCCTAGAATCAACCCAAGGATTCCCATGGTCGGAAATGTGTCAACCAATATGATTATAAATGATATTAGGGTCATTTAATATTATTATAATATTATTTTTACCTTGAATTACCCTATTTACCGTTAACAGTGGTATATAAAAGTCAAAAGTTACTATTCATAAAAAAAATCTTTTAATCTTATTGAACCACATTTTACTCACAGATAAAAAAAATATATTTTTTTATTTTCAAAATTCAATTCATAGAAGCTGTTAAATTTCATTTAAGTGAATGAGTCAGTTTTTTAACTATAACTCAGTGTTTTCACTACTCATAAAAAATTTAATGTTTTCAGAAAAATACAAAAAATTAGGACTTAGTTATGATTGATAATCAGAATTAAAAAATTATGTCTATTTTACCAAATTAAAAACATAAAATATTTTTTAAATAATTTAAAATTAATTCCCATTGTCAAAACAAAAAAGCGTGTTTTTAAGAAATAAAAACATTCAAAAGATTGACACTTGTTTATATCCAATTTCAATGTTATAATACTTCCGATGACCAAAATTAGATTAAATTGTAAAAATATAATCTAATCAATCTATAAATAAATTAAAAAGGTAATATAATTATATAAATATATTATATTAAAAGTTTTTTTTAATTAAAATACAATTATTTTTCACTATTCATTAAAAAATAAATTATTACAAAAAAATACCAAAGATTTACCCGAAGTAAATTTTTATTTCACAATTTTAAAGAAAATATTATTTTTTGAAATATAACATATAAAAATAAAAAATATATATTTAAAAATGGGTTTCCATCAAAAGTAGGTAAATCGACCGTTTAATGAATATTGGAGTATTTATGCTTAAAATCAGATTAAATCACATTTTATGCCTCTATAATTTATTGTATAAATGTAAAAACATTTAACAAAAATGTATAATCATATTATAGTAATTATATTAATTCATTCCATTACAATGGATAAGAGTTAACTACCATTTAAAATAATTTTATATGATAATTTTTCAGTATGACCCAGCATTGTGTGCAACCTACGATTTCAATGAAACATGTTGTTGCGTATCAGGTACACCATCGAACATAAAATTCTATTTAAAGTAAAATAAATATTTAATTTATAATTATTAGTAAATATAGAAATGTCTTATTCATTATTTTCCTAGGATGGTACATCCTTCCCCCAATTTGGAAATTGTATCCTCGCAATTCTAGAATTGGGCTTGGAAACGTCATTAAAACAATGAAATTTTTAAATAGTCGATAAATCTATCACATTAAAAAAACTAAAGTGAAGTAAAAATGTCCACCTGCGATTAAACATAATAGGATTCCATTAAAACATATATACTGAAGAGAATCTAAGTGTCATGTTCTAATGGACATTTATAAAAAACATGATCAGGAGAATGTTAACCACCACAAAACCACAAACATGTGATAAGTTAAAAGGTCTCAGATTCCCCTGTAAGAAATTTAAATGGACGAATTTTTTTGTTTTAGGTTCCCTTTTATAAATTTGGGGAATTTATTTATGATACTGACTAAAGACAAAAGGAATCTTACTTACGTGACATATAGACTTTCACCATTTAAAAAATATCTACCACAAACTCATCTTCTATCCGAACGACGACTATTCATGATGTCTTGGCCAAACCAGAAGCACTAGAATAAAATTGTAGATTATCAAATAATATAAATAATATTTACTATATATTTCACATGTATTTAGACATTAATAAAAACAAAATTGGTTAGTACGATATCAGATAATCCCCAAAAGGATAATCCTTTATAAAAAGAAATACTACTTTTAATCTCCAAAAATCATCACAAAAAACCCAATGATCAAGAAATGAAATTCAACATGAAATTTTCCTTAAAATTATTCAAAATAATCCAAGATAATATTGAAACCCAAAACTCATAATGATTTAATCACATAGTCTTCCACAGTAAATCATAAAAATTATCTACAAAAACATCAACTACTGTTAATGTATCAAACTGAAAATTAATTATCCTAATCACATATTCTCTATGATAGGTTAAACATTTCCATATGGAACCCAAATAACCTTGCATCCACAATAAAAAATATATTCTTCCAAAATAAAATTTTAATCATTATTCCACAAAAGAAAATATATTTATTCCTTGAATAAATTTTTTATATACCAAACTTCAGGGTTTCACATACTATAAAAAGTCTTCCAATGTAATCCCATCATCTAAAAAACATAATACTTATATGAATTTCATCATCCTAAAATATAACATAACTCTGGAATCCCTTATATTTTGACTTATTACTCATTCAACATTCTTCGGGATCCATTAATAATTCTTTTCCAACTTCTTCTAAAATACATATTTCCTAAAAACAAAATCACGAATCAGATCCTTAGATTCATTAATGTCAAAACATCAGCTAATAAATAAATCATACATTTCATTGGTCATTTTCAGTTTCCTCATCTTCAATTGGAATTACAAAAGAAATTGGTAAACATATATTTGTAAAATCCTTCTAATACGGTCCCCAAACATTTATTGTATTACATCTATTTTTATAATGACCATGAGAACCCCCTTTGAAAATTTCAATTTATCCTTCAGAAAGAAATTCATTCCCATTCCTAGATTCAACTGTATGCTTCATTTTTTCATGGGATTTCCTTGATTTATAACCTTCATTTCCACATCTATTTGCTCTTCCCATCCCATTGAAGCATTTTAATAGGTATTTCTATCCACATCATTGACACCTTGGATTTTGAATATATGTTCCTTTTTTGTTATTACCTATCCATTTGTTGGGATTTGTTTCTTTCATATACGATTCCTTAAAAATATCAATGGTTCAGGTTGTCGATCATGACTCCAGATAGTTGGTTGAGAATAACCACAAGAGTTCTCATTGGAGAATCCATTTCATTCAGTTTCTTATTCATGAAAACATCACTGTTCCCATCAAATCCATTGTGACATTAATTCCTGCTAGATCCATCCATTGACTACAACCAAAAAGGTTAGTGTGAGAATATTATTAAAATCCTCATATACTATCTTATGAGGAGGGTAAACACTAAAACATACTTTTTCATGTTATCTTACAGTTATTCGATTTATCTAAAAAATCTATGACTCCTTATAATATGAAAACCATTATGGTTATATCAATTATGCATAAATAACAACATAACATATAATGTTATCTAAACTGAACTATGATACCAACTATAAGGACCCGGTCTTAAACATTACAAAATCTTGAGTTAAATCTAGAATTCACATTGAGGATCTTTTCAGGATTATATTTTAAGAGGATTAGGACATAACTATTACATAACATCTTTAATAATACATGTAGACACTACTAATCAATATCCATTTTTCAAAAAATAAAAACGCTTAAAAAGAAACATGTATAGTTCCATGTTTTAGATAACATGACTTTTCCATGATCCCATCCTTGACCCTATTCCACTTTATGTCCTAGGAAAAACATTTAAAAAACATGGGATGAGGACAAAACCTCAGTAAGTGATTCACAATGAAGAGAAACTATTAGTTTTTTAAAACCACAAGTAAACCATGAATACATTATTAGGATAAATACTTTTCACCATTATTAGTAGTAAACACACCTTACTAAATAAAAGACCATTGCTTAACATTTTGTAACAAAAATATTACCATAAAACCCATAGAAAGAACACATAACATAGACATGTAACTTGAGATATCAACATACATAAATGGAATAACCATTTGGTTGACTTCCAAACATATAACTAAATGGAATAGTCATATGACCAATATCAATACCCAATTATTTAGAGGTTATAATGTAATCACCAGTCTTGGTTTATCATGGCACCACCGATCATTTGTTTTATAATGTAACCACTCATAAAATTTCCATGTTCCATTTTAAAAACATATCATATAAGATATTGAAAATATAAACATTTTAATGGTAACATTTCATTTGTAATCCCAAAATACCATTTCAAGATATTGAAAAAATAAATACTTTATCAAACCATTTTCAAAACCATTTAATAAGGATTTTTTTAATCAATGTTTCCCATACCACTTTGTTGATTTTAATGGAATTATCATTGATACAAACTATAAGTACCTAGGATTAAACATTAAATAATCTTGAGTTAAATCAAGAATTACCATTGAGGGTCATTTCAGGTTTGGAGTTCTAGAGAATTAGGCCATAACTATTAAATATCAACATGAATATAACATATAGACACTACTACTCATTATCCATTTTTTCATAAAATAATAACTCTTTAAAAGAAACTTGTCTATTTCCAAGTTTTAGACGACATGACTTTTCCTTGATCCCATCCTTGACCCTATTAGACCTTATGTCATTTAAAAAACATAACAAAAACATGGGATGACGAAAAAAGTTCAGTAAGGGATACATAAATAAGATAAATTGTTAGTTTTTTAAAACAATAAGTAAACCATGAATACTTAATCATAAGTAATACTTTTCACCTTTATGAAGTATTAAATACTCTACAATATATAAAATATCATTGCTTGCCATTTTGTAACCAAAATATTACCATAAAACCCATAGAAAGAACACATAACATAGATAGTTAACTTGGGGCAAAAACACACATAAATTGAATAACCATACAGTCTAATTCCACACATATCACTAAATGGAATATCCATACAGCTGACATCCAAACCCATGGAATTGGATGTTATGATGTAACCACACGTTCTCATTTATCACGACACCCCCCGTCATTGGGTTTATCACGAAACCACCCATAAAATGTCCAAGTTCCATTATAAAATAATTACACATAAAATATGGAAAATATAAAAATTTCACTATTATCATTTCACTTGGAATGACAATATATTATTTCAATATATTGACAAAATAAATTCATTATCAAACCATTTTCAAAACCATTTAATAAATTGATTTCTAAATCAAAGCGTCCCATAACACTTTGAAGATATTTAAAGAATTATAATTTTAAAACATTAATGTCCATATAAATAAATCCTTAATACCATTTTTATAAATTGAAATTAATTAGAAATATTTATAATAATAAATTGTTAAAACATTTAAAATGATATTTTTGTTAAAGTGTCTTTAACAAAATGAGAGACGCTTGAATACATATAATTGAGGAATAACATTTAATGAAAAATTTATAATATCATGTGAATAAGTGGATTCATGATATAATATGATGAAGGATAGTATATACACCATATAATAGTGAATTGTATCATAAGAACAATGATGTCACAATAAAATGTAAATTTAGATGAAATCCCTTATAAAGACGTTATCTTTAGATTAAAGATAAATAAATGACTACATTATGTTTGAAAAATATAAATACAAACAATATGAGTGTGTTTTAATTTAAAATAAATCATATATTATTCACATATATTCATATCATGATATAATCACGAAGTATAAGTTTAACCCAAAGAATTGAAATTGTGTAAAAAAGTTCTGTCACAGAAATTCGATAGCCTAACGGTGTCACATTTAATTTCAAAAAAAGTTGATGAGAAAGAAAAGGGTATCTATTCACATGGAAATAAAATATACATCAATAATGATATATGAGAACATATCCCAATATAAGATGATGTAAATTTAAATACACAACAAAAAAGGTCTTTTAAAAAGAGGAGTGGGATAGGTTCCCGTTCCAATTTGGGAACTAATGAAACATACACAACATGAAATAAGTATCATAAAATGTAGATATAATTATCCATAAATTAAATTATATTATAATAGTAGTAAAATTATCTGTAGCATATACACCACACAAAAGGAGATAGTGGCAAATATAGCATGAATCTCACGAGAATAACACGTGATATGAAAACCCCTTACCACAGTGTGATCAATCGAGTCACATGACCAAGAGTTTATAATCACCAAATTAATCACATAATAATTTTTATATAAATATATTCCTGATAATATTAATCAAATTTTTGTACAAAATACACCATAAGCAATAAATAAGTGGTGAACAATGGAAATCTCACAGAATTAAAAGTGAGATAAGAATCCCCTTACCTGAAGTCCTACTTGTCTTGTATGTTTCTTGTTCTTCCTGAATAATAAACGTAAGTGAATTTATAAGTTCTTAAGAACATTTTTAATATATTATAATTCTTCTTATATCAATTATTATCTCATAATAGAAATTAGTTAATTATTAGAGTTCATATCAGACATTTTATCGATGTTTGAAACTGGAGTAAAAAATGAACTTGTTATAATTACAAATTGTCCATGTTGTAAAAATTATGTTATCTAATGAATAATATTTGTGATTTAGATATCATATATATCAAATATATCTAGTATATATATGTATTTATAATTTTACATAACATTTGGAGGTAAGAATTGAAATGCCCCGTTCATGGAGACGGTAAGCCATAAGTACGCATGAACGCTACTTTCATTTCTATTTCGTATTTTAATGGAAAGAAAATATAAAGATACATTAGAATATTATAATTCCATTATAATATCAAATATAATTTAATTAACTCTTTCATTTATATGTCCAATTTTTGTTATGAACAAGTCAAATCACTTTGATGGGAAGGTAGTCTGCACTTCCTCAAATGAAATTATCACATATACCAATAATGTAAACCCTATATGTATGATATATGTGAAAAATAGAGATGAAAAGAGACAATATAAGTATAATATATATCAAATATAAATATTTTTCCATCATAATGGCCACCATGAGAGGCGGTTGGAGATAATTGAACAATTATCGTTTCATGAGGCAGTAGTTCATTGTCCAGAGAAATAGTATGATCATTACCCATTAGATGAAGGTGTGTGTAAGTCCAGTTTGAATACATATCATAACATCAACCTAGTATATTTTGGTTACCAGATTTTTTATAAATTAATTGAATAAAAATAGTTCATGGGGTTGGAGAAATATAATAATAGAAAACACTTATGACAAAATGTTAATTTTAAATTAGGTAACTACCTTTGGTTTGAATCAAAGGGATTTCTGGAAGTTCCTTTTTCCTAAGGTAAGGCTTCTAGGGGGAAGATATGGATGTATGGAAAATAAGTGGGAAGAGTTTGGACTATACAAGGGGCTTGACAAGTGTGAGTAATGGGTAAGAGGTGGTTGATTTTTATAAGGATGAGGATGTGCACTTTTGGAATGATTTAAAATACTATTTTTTTATAAAATGATTTTCTGTTTCTAAAGATCGGGAAATAATTAAAGTTGAAAATTAAATGACTCATATTAAAAATAGAATCATACCATAATAATTGGACTGGTTTTGGATAATATTTTAATATTTATAATCTTATTTATTTAAATCAGTCATTAATGAGGTAAACGATGCATCATTATTATGTCATAAATAATATAATTTATTTAATGTCTAAAAATTATAAATAAAATACCATGATGTAGGAAATATTATTACCTTTTTAATGTATATTTATTTTCATATAGATAAATTATATAACACCATGAAAAAATTGACTTAATAAATGATATATGTTTAAGTCATTTTTGTCTTTACATTAAATGAATTAATATAAAGTGTCATTATCACTCTTATGTGGCTCCATAGAGTCCCAAAATTGACCCAAGGATGCCCATGGTGAGAAATGCATCAAAATATAGTATTAGTACACATTGTAGGGTCTTTTTATATTATTATAATATTCGTTTACCATAAATTATCCTACTTAACTTTAACCGCAGTGAAAAGAAGTCAAAAGTTACAAATCACAAAAAAAATTCATCATATTAAACGAAATTTTGCATACTGATAACAACCATTTATGTCATATTTTTGAAATTCAATTCACAGAATCTGTTATATTTCAATTAATTGAAAAATTCGTGTTTTTAACGATCGCTCATTGTTTTCACTATTCATCAAAAAATGATGGTATTCAGAAAAATAGAAAAAACTCAGCATAAGATATATTTGATAATAGGAATTCAAAATTGATGTCTATTATACCAAATTTTAAACAAATAATTTTCATTATTTAAATTAATATTAATTCATGGTGTCAAAACAAAAAGACAGTTTTTAAGAAATAATAACTATCAAAAGATTGACACCTTTTTATGTCCAATTTCAATTTAAAATTATAACCAATGACTAACATTAAATTAAATGGTAAAATATATATTCTAATAACACATTAAAAATAATTTAAGACATAATCTAACCATATATTTAAATTATATTAAATGGAAGATTTGAATTAAAATTCAATTACTTTTCACTATTTATAAAATGAATTTTATCAGAAAATTACCAAAAAAATTCCCAAAGTAAATTTTGTTGTGCTAATTATAAAGAGGAATTAAAATTTGACATATAGAACATGTAATAGTTAAAAAACTAGATCTAAAAAGGTTTTTCTAAAAAATGTAAATAAATCGACCCATTAATGACTATTAGAGTATATATGATTAATATCAGATTTATTAACTTTTTATGCCTCAAACAATGATTGGATAAATGTAAAAAACTATTAACAAACATGTATAATCATATTTTAGTTAGTTATATTTATTCAATCCATTACAACAGCTAGTCATTAACTAAAATTTATAATAATATTATATTATTATTAATCATAATGACCCCACATTGTGTGAAACAAATGATTTCAATGAAACCTGTTGTTGCATATTAGTTACACCATCAAACATGGAATCCCCTATAAAGTAAAATTAATATTTAATTCACATATATTTATAAATATGATTTTTTTTTGTTTTTTTATTACCTTGGATGTTACATATCACATTATGTTGCATAATCTAAACTCATACATGACATCATTAATTTTTTACAAATGAAATTATTGATGTTCCTTAATATTTATAGATCTCAAAGTATTTGTTTAGTAATCCACACATAAGAGGCACTCTAAATCATCCCAAGGAATTTTCACCTAATAATGAGTCTTGGTGATCAATGAAAATAAAAAAAAATCAAAATTCAATGTAAAATACTATCCTACATCACTACCATCTAATCATGAGGTATTTGAATAAAATAGTTCCCCAGAACCATTGAATCAAGTGAAACCTCGATCACATACAGTCCATGATCATCTTAAAACAAAGGTGGTCTTTGACATTCAAACTCAAGAAAATCACATTAATTGAAAACAACTATTCCCAATATGTATGGATAATTAGTTTCTTAATGTAAAGATAAAATTTTTTCTATACTATGGGTGGTGATTTTGTTTGTCTTTCAATAGGTAGGGGTCTCTCTCTCTACCCACCTGATGGAAATAAATCATGACTATTCCCTTGAACTGAACCCTCATCATTGAAATTTTTATCATAATGAACATTACCTATAATATTGGATTGTTTTTTTGATGTTACTTCATATAATTAAAAAGGATGAACAAATTTTAAAAGGGAATATTTTGGGATTCAAATTAATGAAGTGGAAAATAAATAACCCATTCATATATGATTCAAGTATTGATCCTTCATAGATTTAGTGTCATAATAAACTACATAAACAAGTGGGTTATGTGAGTCTATTTGAATGGATACCCCTGTCATCACAACATCACTAGGTTCCTCGAAATAAGAACCCCAATCGATATGCTTGAAACAATTTCCCTAAATCCTAAAATTTATCCTCAATTTATATCAATCTCTAAAATCATTTACAAGGAAATCCTTTAGTTGATACCACATTGACTTGACCTAACCTAGAATAGTGCCTCCAAGGTGGACATATGCTAAGCGTGCCACCCTATAACCACCAATAATAAGTTAAGTGATGGAAAAAACATTTAATAGTCAAAAACCATGATATGTGAGGACATAACCAAATTTCATTTTATTCAACACAATCCTCCATACATTACATGTTGATGTAGGATTAAAACTAAATCAGTTCGTAGGTAAATAAATGCTTAAATCATCCAATTAAAAGTAAAAAATGAAAAAAAGATGATTAACAATAAGGAAAAGTATAAAAAGGCATGCCCAAAATAAAAAAACCCCACAGAACAACTTCTTTGAATATGACCCCCACTCAAATTATAAATACTAACACCATCATCTAACACCACCACCATGTACCAGAATGCTCCATCAACACTAGTTTTACCAAGATTCTTACCAAAATACCATTCATCAACAAAAAAATATGATTTAAATGAAAATATTCCCATTAATGGTTTAGTATTCATATATATATATATTGTAGGACACCACAAAAACCATAATGCTATATCAAAAGATAAATTTAATGATAATCATAATTTATTTCGAAAAATAAATGATAAACCCATATATTCTTTAGGATATAACATGAGACTAAGGAATAGGTATTCATCTACATAGAAAACTATAGTGTATTCCCGGTAAAATATTGATGAATCAAAACAATTTAATTCAAAAACCCATGTAATGTCTATGGATCTATAGTGATTTATTCATAAATTTTCAGTTGATATGTAATAATTGAGGTAGTACTAACCAAATTAGAAGATTTATACCTATCCTGATCTCTTATTTAAGGTAATACTTAATTTAGGTATGATTTGAGTAAATTGGACAGTGGGGGGAGTGAATTCCAATTTATAAAATTAAAGGAAATAAATCAAATTAATAAAAATTAACTTTAAAATATTATATAAATTAATATAATAAACCAACAAGAAATCATAATGATATAATGATATATAATAATAGATGTGGAAGAATAAGAAAATTAATATTAAAAGTAAAATGATTAAATGATTTGAATATAAGAATAATTAATTGATCATGTATTAATTGATGTATTAAACTATTTGAATAAATGAACAATTGAAATCAATAAATAATTGAAATTTATAAAATAAATGATAGATTATTGTAGGTAAGGATGTTTGGAAATATTTATACAATACCCCCAAAGTCTACCACCCCAATCTATTTTGGATTTAATATATTAGTCTCTTGGACTTATTGGTAGCTGACATACCTATAATATCCCATTATTTATAGGTTATATAAATAAACAAGGAGAAATAGTCACAAGATCATTAATGATAAATATATAAAGATAAAAATAAATATCCCATATTTTTTTTATGGAAATGAAAAAAAACGATGCCCCTTGCATTATTGGTTGTATGAACCAAATATTTATGAAAGATGAAGAATAAGATCTTTTTTTATTTATATCCAATATCCCAGATAAATTTACAAAACACTAGGATATATCAATAATAATATGAAACTGAGTAAGATATACCATTTTAGCTCACAAATCATTGACAAGAAACAATATATGGAAAGAGAGATCTTTAGTGAATGTTAGAGAAATTGAGCATGTTGGAATTGTAGATTAGATGAACAAGTAAGTTTTAGTTTGTTAATAGGCCTCCCAAGTTCTCTATTCATAGCCTCAAAACCTTTTAGTAAAGTTTTTAAATTCCAAAGGAGCTATTAAGTCTCATACATCTAGATCGACTATATTTTTACCACTATAAATGTTTTCCTCAAGGCTACTAAACTGAAAAGACCGATTTTTCAATATACCTCCACTAGGTTGCTAATGGGCTTCCTAAAACATATTTTACACTGCCTGCTTCCACCATCATTTCATTGGAATATATTTCCTAAGGTTTATACTTCCCATTAGATATTATGGTGAAAAATTCCTTAAATACTTTGATATTACTTAAAAATTGTATAATATCATTTAAAAAATATTTTAATTACATGATTGAACCATATATGTATAGTATCTTTAGAAACTGGGAAACAAAAATAGATGGTTCATAAGACATATTATTTATCTCCCACTTATTTGGATATAACTAAACTCCCATTTAACACATATTACTTAATACCCTTTTTCCTGACATGGGGAAAAGAATCATTTGAATGGGTGATCTCAGATGCCCAATAATGTTAAACATTAGAGATATGAATCATATCAAAATCATAAAATATAAAAACCAAAAATTTAAAACCCATATACTTTATATGAATGATCATGATATCATGCCATGGGCTAAATCATAAACGTTCATAAGAATCAATGAACGCAACCTCAAAATTCAAAACATAGATAATAAAATATTGTGTCATGCACATAAGAATAGAAAATCATTTCATATTAGTCATGGACCAATTCCAATACAATCGCAGTAGACAAAGTATATTACTGAAGCGAGTTCACTCTTCATTCTAGACTTATACTACTAATGATAGAACATTTCCAATTCCATCCAAGAATATCTCATGAGATAAAAATATTAACCCAATGCATTAGAAGGAGATTATATGTCCCTTCCATCTCATAATAAAATCATTATTATGTGTTCCATAATAAAATAAATCATTCATCATAACCTAAGGAATAAAATGAGTTTCATTAATCATCGTTCCACCATACCATAATTCATGTAAAGATAATGGATTTCATAAATTGAATTAAACCATAAACATAATAAAACCATATGAGCAATAAGGATATTATACTTGAACCATAAACCTATTAAATAATTACATCATTTAAGAAAAATAATTTTTATATAACACTAGAAAATAATTTTTGATTAAAGTATATTTTCTTCCTAAAAAATGATTCCTTTTATCAAAACGATGTTCAATTTTAAAAGAAAAAAATTTATTTTAAAATATAATTTAAATCTTGTAGTGGAATATTCTTAGAAACAAGTCATTATAAAAATGTAAAAATATATTAATCTCATATAAGTTAAAAATATATTCTCTTCATACATTTGCTGGAATAGTAAAAAAGTACCACATATCATAAATGATTAAAAATTTCAATCATGACGTTTCCTAAGAATTAAAAAATGGATAAAATTAACTCAAAACAAATTTATAGGAATAAAAATAATATTACATTTTTAGAAAACATGTATGTTGATGATAAATATATTCTGGTAAATACTTACCTTCAAAAACTCTCATATAATAACGAGATTAAAAAATTGTCCCTTTCCTTAGTTATGATTTCCTTTATATTTATAAAAACCTCTAAAAATATATTTAAATAAATAAATTGGATTATTTTAAAATCAAAGTCATTTTTTTGATATCATAGTTGATAATATTATTATCTATTTTTTAGAAACATTATAACTCGTCTATCGGGTGTTAACTTCTTTATTTTGTTACACATTTCTTTTAGTTAAGATAATGTTACTAATATTATGTAATATTTATATTATTTAAATAATTATATTAGTATAATATATATCATATTTATTCATTCAATTAATTTATATTATCGTTCTTTAATGAAGATTATGTAGAAGGAATCACATCACATTATGGAGATGGTAGGTCTTACGTACGAACATGCGACAATATCATTCTCATAATTGTTGAATGTTAATGATGTCGATTATTTATAATATTTCAGAATAAATATAAATTTATAATAATCATATATAGTTATTATTTCTATCATTATACTCATCCATGTTTGTTGGTGTTGAAAAATATATTACACCACGGTGTGGATATGGTATGTTGTATGTACGCACGTGGGGTGATTATGTTTTTTAAAGGATAGATAGAACATAAAGTATGTTGGTTTCATACATATAATTACATCTTAGTATATAAGTGATACATTATTTATTACATTATAATGAAAAAACTCATGAATAGGATGTAGACGATGAATGATGTTCGAATGAATCAGAAGAGGAGATTACCCTTACTTCAATTTTAACCCTCTAAATATCCACTTAAATCACTAGAGATGGTATTTTAAGAATTAAAATACTATATAATGTTTCTAGGAAATCTGAAAATGTAACATAAAAGGGTATGTAAGATCTTGAATACTCAATGTGATATGAAGAGGTGAGGGAGTAGGTTCCCTTTTATAATTGAGGTGAGGTGTACTTTTGGGATCTCTAAAAATATTAATTCATAATAAATTAATACCCATCCAAAACCCTCCAAAATGTCCAAATATATCAGATGATAAGAGATATGGTTTTTATCTTATCAAATAATAAATTTTATAAATGTTTTTATTTCGATTTAAATATTAATATTTTAATTAACACATTGTTATTCAATTTATTTTTTAACTACGGTAACAATTATTTCAATAGTAAAAGGGTAAAATATTTAGTTATTTTATGTAAAATAGAACATAAATAAATAACTTAAAATAGTTTGGATAATATAATAATTAATAAATATTTTAAAAAATGATTAATTATATTTAAATAGATAATTGAAATGTTATTTTTATAAACAATCAATAGTGTCAATTTTGAAACAATTCAATTCATTGATTTAAAAAATATAAACATTACAATTAAATTCGAAAACATTATTTCATTATATTCATAAGTGTTCAAGGACATCTAGACCAATCATTTTATATATTAATTATACAAAATATTACCTATTTTAATAATTTAATAATATTTATTTGATATTTACCTTAATAAAATAATTATATTACATTTTTTTGGTAATTATATAATATTCTTATTTGTGAATTAAAAGTAAGAATAAAATAATATGAAAAGGACAAATACACTAAATTTGATAAAAACACTTATAATTGAATATATGTTCTATTGAGTGCATCATTAGAAATGAAAAAATTATTAAAACATGAATGTAACAAGTTTATCATCACTATAACTAAAATAAGATAAGTGTAATAATCTCTTCTATAAGGAACCAAATGGTCAATAACTCATCCGATGGATGTTTATAGTAGATATATACAAAAAATAATTATATTTTTTCAGTAGTTTTGATCTTTTAATGGTTATTATCTCTTTAATAATTATTATTTTATTTCTTTCTCATCAATTAAATGTTTTATGTATCATTAAAGTATAAGTCTTTATGGTAATTATTTAAATAAAAATAAAAATAACATATCATGATAATTAAAAACATTTTAATTTTCAAATGATTTTTTATAATCTAATTTATATTTTGTATAACCTTATATTTATAGTGATATAGTTATTAAATTTTGAGTAAGAGGTATTTAACATTTCTTTAAATAAAATAAAGTAAATGTCCTAATGTCATCCATGTTGCTTCCAAAGAACATAATTTTTTCACCCAAGGAAAATTTTTGTTGAAAATCACTCAACAAATGATATTAGGATATATTTTAAGGAAATTTATTAATAGTATTTTTACCCTTAGTTACTGGATTTACCCTTTTATCGTATTTATAAAAATTACTAAATTTACTACTCATAGTGACCAAAAAAATAAAAGTATTATTTTTAATCAATTTTGACTTAGTAATTTTAAATAAGGAATAAATTTTTCAATATTAAAATAATATATGAATAAATAATTGATTAATAATTAATTCCTTTCTTAGACAAAGAGGACAAGTTTAAAAATATCGAACATTGCAAAAAATTGAAATGTTTTTGCATCTGAATTAAATTTAAAATTAAAATTAATTACCTCAATTATTAATAATTATAAAAATATATTATATTTATACTTTAAAAAATAATTATATTTTAAAAATATGAATTATTTTTATGAAAAAAGTTATTTTCAACTAAAATTTTGTGTATTTTTTATGTTCATTAAAACATGGAGCATATCAGAAAATAAGAAACATTAATCCAAAGTTAATTTTTATATATTTATTTCAAATAACATGATTACTTTACTATATTATACATTTTAACATGTCAACATCTTAACTTAAAATGGGATACTCATTAAAAGGGGGAAAATTACCCTTTTGAGAAATATAGGTTTTCATACATAATAAAGTGTTTATTAATACCCTATGACAAAAATATTTGTTGTATTCATATAAAAATTATATTATTTAGTATATAACACATATATTTCATTTATTTCATATACTAATAGTAATTCACTGACTTTATTAATTAAAAAATAAATATATAATAACTCTATATTTTTTTATAAATAATTGTCAGCCAATTAATTCACTATACATATTTGTAAGATAGTTATATGTATTCATGTTAACCTAATGGCTAGGTAATATGGTCATTTTATAATAAGGGAATCTCCAGATTATTTTACTAATGATTGTGGTCAATGAATGCTATTGAAGAATTAAAATTATTTTACATATTTTATAAAAACATCCATGTGTTAAATTCTACCCCTTAAACTGAAATTCACACTCAAAACTCAACATTTGGAAACAAATATATGGGGATAATAGTACCTCATCAAAACCTCATGTTCTCACATAGCTTCATCATATTGGTGGTTCCTCTATAGAATATTATCCAAGTGATTGGTGTTATTTTTTAGAATTTTTTTTATTTTGATACAAAATCTATACAGATTAAGAGTTTTATACATCTACAAGATTGGGTATATACTTTCATAGGAGAGATACACGAAAGACATCATGAACATTAGAGAGATTCAATGGAAGTGCCAATCAGGGATCTACTTTCTTAGCACAATCCAAAATTTCATAAGGATCAATATACCTAGTTCTCAACTTTCCCTTCTTTCACAACATAATTACTCTCTTATCTAGAGGTATTCATAGAAACAACTTTTCACCCACTTAAAACTCTAGTTATTTCAATCGGTTATTAGAATACAATTATTTTTTGACTCTAGGATACTATTATGTGTTTTTGAATAGACCAAACATTTTATACCATTTCATCTAACTGATCAGGTATTAATAGCTTTCTTTATTCAACTTCATCCCAAGGAGTTTGAGTTCATCACTTATTTCCATAGAGAAATTTACAATGATCCATCTAAATACCAGAGTAAAATCTGTTTTAGTAAGAAAAACCCACCAATGGTCAGTGTTTATCTCAACAAACTTTTTAATCTATAGAACATGGACTCAATATGTCTTTTTGATTTTGAATTTCCTCTTATACTAGCTTCTTATTTAAGGATGATCTGCTATGTTGAAACATAATTCTACATATAGAGTTTGTTAAAGAATATTCAGGAACATCGAGGTAATCCTCAGATCCCAATTAGATGTAATGAAATGTTTTACACTAAGAAATATTACAAATTCCGTTACATATATCATGGAAATATGGTTAAGATAGAAATACTCTCTAATATAATTGAAGTGTGGTGACTTCATAATGTTTTCAACTATAATCTATATAGCATTATGGCCATTATATGTTTTGGGAAGTCCAAAAAAAATTACATAGTGATTCTTTTCTATTTCCATTTTGGTATGGGTAATGGTTGTAACATCCCCTCATACTTATGTCTCTAAACCTTGGATTTAAGTTATACTATACACTAGGAGAAATATTCGGTAAAATATATTTTCATTCCATCCCAAATGAAATACTATTTTAGGTCTCCAAACATCTTTGTGCTTCCCATATGAATAGATAATTAAGACATATGAGCCTCACACAATATATCCTTCTTTAATTCTAGTTTTCAAGCAATTCTAACCATTTTCTTAAGCCATATTATTCCATCAAAATCATGTTTGAATTCAAAAACAATTCTGACATTAATTTTTAGCTCTACCTATTACATAATTTCCTCCATAATATTCACTTATATATATGGTTGAAAATTAATTTGAAAAATATAATATTTCTATGCTTCCATTAAAATTTATAGATCAATACATTCTAAATCCATTAATATTTGATTTTTTATCCATGTTATGGATAGTATAGCATGGTCCTTGCGACTAAAATCATCAGCCAACTTGTTCGGTATCCTATGGTGGTAATGTATTGAGCAGTCGTAATTTTTAATAAAT
The DNA here is from genome assembly GCA_963277665.1 of Viscum album. NCBI lineage: Eukaryota > Viridiplantae > Streptophyta > Magnoliopsida > Santalales > Viscaceae > Viscum > Viscum album. The sequence goes on from OY728142.1 coordinate 1,787,999,712, forward strand.
AATATCCATCTTCATGGACTCATATCCCACTCCGTTTGTGAGAAAAAATAAATTAAAATTTTATGATCGATATAAATATCACACCTTTCACCATAAAGATAATGCCTCTATATCTTTATTTCAAGTATTAACACAACTAACTCCAAATCATGAGTTGAGTAATTATGCTCATGGATTTTAAATTTTCAAGTGTCATAAGCTGTCATTGTATCATTATTCATGAGATAGTAAATTGTACCCTTCTTGGATGCATCAGTGTTGATGAAAAACAATTATCCAATACAAGGCAGTGTAAGAACAGGTGCAATGGCTAAAATTGTTTTTATATCTTTTAAATTATATTCGTATTCCTCCTTCCACATGATATTAAATTCTTTTCGAGTAAAATTGGTGAGTATATTAGATAAGTATGGAAAAACGTTCATAAAACATCGATAATATAAAAAAAATCAATAAAATTTCAATCTTCATTACCATTGTTGGTCTCATAAATCATTTTAAAAACCTCTTTTTATGCTATATTTACATATATCCCCTATCTTAATATTATATGACCCAAATAACAAAACTTTCTGGAGCCAAAAATTACACTTGGTAAAATTTTCAAATATCTTAACCCTTATTAGAGTATTAAATACAATTATCAATTGATCTATATTATATTTATTTCTCTTAGAATAGACAACAATATATTCTATAAATGCTACCACAAACTTATGAATATATCTCTAAAGACTCTATTCATTAGATTCATGAAGAAAGGAGGGACAATATTGCGACCAAAATTCATCACTATCAATTCATAGTGTCCATACCTTGTTATGAATGAATTATTAGTAATATCCTCCTCATTAACCCTTTTGTTGATGATATATTCACTATAAATAAATCTTAAAAAAGTATTGAACCTCAAGTAGTTGTTCAACTAAGTCATCAATGCATAGAAGATGACATTTTTTCCTAATAGTGATCTTGTTTTGTTATCAATAACCAATACAGAGTCTCATTAATATATCATTCTTCATATCAAATAGAATAGGTTCACCCCAATGTGGTGAACTAGAGCGCATGAATACATTGTTAAGATTCACATGTAGTTTCCTTTTTAATGCCTACAACTCAATTTGGTCCATTCTATATGGTGTCTTTTAAATTGGCATGAACCCATTATGATTCTATTGAAAACTCGACCTCAAGATTCAACGAAAGACCTAAAAATGTTTCCATAATGACATCATCAAAATCTCTTACAATGTACGTATTATTATCTTTGAGTTTCTCCCAAGACATTTGAGAAAAATAAACATCATTTATAGGAATAAATTCCCATAGCATGGAAGACAATCCTACTAGAGGTTCATATTCAAAGATTCATCGGTAAATGATCATAGATTGATCCTAAATATGAAATTTGACTTACCTTCCTTGGAAATTTATATGAGTTATATATAGATAAATCCATTCCTTTCCAGGAATCACAAAAATTTACACTATAGTAAGGATCAAAATATATTTATGGAGAAATTTCCAAAAAAATTCAATCTGAGAAGAATTGAACACTACTAATGCCACAGTTGTGCCACTAGAAGTTGTCACAGATAACTCAACATCTAATATTCAAGGTACTATAGAGATACCCTTATAAAAGTAATCATAAATAAAATATTGGTTTGATCCAGAATCAAATAAAACATTTTTTACATTAGATTTAATGATATGTGTACCATTCACCACATCACTATCGTACTCCACATCATTGATAGTGATCATATGTGACATTCCATTGTCTTTGGAAAAAATATTTTTCATACATCGATCATCATTAATTACCCTTGGATTATGTAATTGATTAGTGAACTTCTCTATTTACTTTACCTTTCAACATTGAAGTGTAAGAGCTGCATTCTCTGTATACTATTCTTTATTCACATCATTAGACATATTGTTTTTCCATCACATCAGCTTTCATATTCCTGATGACCTTTCTTTGGAACATTGAAATCATTTTGTAGCCCCATTAAGATAATTTCTTCTATATTTATTTCCACACTTTGAGAATAAGGTAAAAATCATCTTCATTTCAGTGTGTTCTTTAGATTATCCCTTAAATTCCATTTTTCTCTTCTTACCAAACCCATAGGATTGATGGGTTACTCCAATATCATTATCAAATTTATGATCACATTGAATGATTTTCTCTTAGCAATTTATTTCCCTTATGGATTCTTCTATTTAGAGACATGGTTTATGACACTAAAGAATCGATTAATATTAACCTCATGTTGGATAATAATTATAGAATTGTACCTTGCAAGTCTTGTAAATTTTTCACCATTTGTACCAACGGATTAATCATCCGTTTTCTTAAGCTCAAGGGAATCCTTATACATCTTTGTTCAACGAATATTTGGAATATACATATTGAAAATCATATTCTTGAACTCATCCCAATACAAGTATTCAATTTCATGTAACACCCCCAAATGATAAAGGGTTAAATGACTAATTGATATGACTCATGTCAACAAGGTGAACCATCATTTTCAAGAGCCTACCTAATTATAAGACCACAATTATGTGTGCTTGGCCTATAGTAGTGATCAGGATTGGTGACCTTTTGGCATCTTTCCCAGAGTGTGTTCTAGTGAGGACAAAACACACTGAAAAAGACATGGGTTGTCCTATGTGGACTATCATTAGTCAGATGACCCATTCGGGAACGTGGGTGGGCCCCAGGGTGGGACCACATGTCTACAATGAAACTGGTGGGTGGGGCCCAATTGTCACATTTGGTATTCGAGGTCATACCTACCCTTAAGTGTGGTGCATTGCCTGCTTTGATATGTAGGGACCACAATGAGGATGTTGTTCTATAAAGGGGGAGGGTGATTGTAACACCCAATAATGATAAATGGTTATATGACTAATTGATATGACTTGTGTCAACAAGGGAAACTGTTCTTTTTAAGAGCCTACCTAACTATCTAACAACCCGACCAAATTTACCTAATGATGGTGCATTATTTTAATACATTTTCATGATTACATGGATCATATCTCGAAGAACAGATCAGTTTAGTAGTCTAGAAAATAGATTACATAAATGAATGTTACATTACACTTCATAAGATACAAAACAACATTAATAATACTTCAGGAATGCCATTATCCCTTGGATTAACCCTGTATATCAAAAAGAATACACTTATTGGAATCCTGTGAAAAATGAGACATAGGAACGGGTGAGCTCAGATTCTTAGTAAGGATAACAATATAGCAGAAACTTTAATAAATAAGCATAAACATGTAAGGAAATTTATAACTAAAACAAAAGTCTTTTAAACTTAATCCTCAACATAATATGGAAAAAATAAAATGAAGTTATTCCATTTAAATATTCACATGGATATTCTACTAGTCGAATAATCACATGAAATATCACTAAACACTTTCATAATGATGGGATGCATAATGCTAGACTATCATAACCACATAGTCAAGGCCTTGTTCCAAGACTACAAAGAAGATTTTGTCAAAGCCTTGTTCCAAGACACTAGTTTGTCTCATGAGACCTACCGATGCATCGAGGAGCTATTGCGGGCTCCACCCGTTACTTACTAATTCAACTTCATTCCTCATAGGTGTAACGCCCCGACCCCAGTTACCCAGAGTCGGTGCATTATTACATAACATTGGCATGATCACAAGAAAGATCAAATCTCGAAAGACCGATTGGTTTAGTAGCCTTAGAAACACTAGATATATTCATATGTTTTGCATTACATCATAAAATGAAAAACTACTACAACAACATAATGTTCCACAATCCACACTATTAACCCCTCATAAAATCCCTGCAGGTCATTCATAACTTACTTCTTCACATCCTGGGAAAAATAAAACATAGAAAAGGGGTGAGCTCAAATGCCCAGTAAGGATAACAATATAGCGGAAACTTTCATAAATAAGAATAAACATTTAAGGCAATGTATAACTAAAACAAAAGCCTTTTAAATATGAACTTTCAACATGGTATGGCATAAATAAAATGAAATAATTCCATTTACTTATTCACATGGATACTCTACTAATCGAATAATCACATGCAAAAATCAATAACCACTTTCATAATGTTGGAATGCATAATGCCAGACTATCATAACCACATAGCCAAGGCCTCATGCCAAGACTACAAATAAGATTTTGTCAAGGCCTTGTGCCAAGACACTAGTTTGTCTCATGAGACCTACCGATGCATCAAGGAGCTATAGCGGGCTCCACCCGTCACTTATTAAGTCCAATGCATTCCCATATGAAAAGGTTTAAACATAACATAAACATTCGTATTAAAACTAGCATACGAAATGTCAATAATTTCACCATAAACTATGAATGGTATAAAAATAGCACATCCATAGTCAAACATATCACAAAACCTTCAATACAATATACAAGTTTTGTATCATAATAAATCAACTTCAAATAATCTTAAAATCCATCAAAGGATGTTGACGTAGATGAAATCAAAATTCTTTTTAAAGAAATATCTCCTTTTATTTTGAAATCATTTAAGATCCATATAAAATAAAACATTTTCTTTGAAAATATTCTTATAAGATTGTAAGGAAATCTTTGAAGATTTTATAACGGCATAAAATAACCGCACCCGCCGTATAAGTTAAAAAAAACATTCTTATCTCAATTCTGTCGAAAAGGTTAAAAAGGACCTTGTTTTGAAAACGACGGAAAGATTCCTTTATAAACCTCTTATAAAAAGTCAAACAAGGGTATAAATGACTTTAACCCATATTCTTGTAAATAGTAAAAATGTTTTGAAATACATTTTTAAGAAACATGGATGTGGATGATAAAGATATCCCAGTAGATTATTACGTATAAACAACCTCGGATAATGAAGAGATTGTGAAATAACCCTTACCTTGTACTTTTCCTTGGTTGGGGTAGGTTAACCTCCTGTATAATAGTGAAATAATTGTTACTAAATTATACAAGAATCATATACATTAATATGATATCATATATGATCTTTTAATATTGATTTGATAATAATATCTTAGTATTATCGTCGTTTCGGGTGTTAACTTACTCATTTTCTTTATATGTTTTGTTACATAAGTCATGTTTGTTGTATCTTATTCATATCCAGAATGATATCAAGTCCTTAAACCTCATTTTTAAATCATTAAATGATAATTATACTTGAATGGATACGATGGAGAATGAATCTCATCGCGTTCGTGGAGACGGTAGTCCGTACGTACGCACGAATGCTATTTCCATTTAATTTTTATTTTAAAAGAATCGAATCCAAATGATACATAGGTATATTACTATTCCAGTATAATATAATATTTTATATATGTTACTTAAGTTCATTAACACCATCCTTTATACGTTCCATGTGTGGTATGAACGAGTCATATCATTTTAAGGGAGCGGTAGTCCGCACTTCCTCAAATGAAATTATCGTATGTATATACAACATGAAACGAAAAATGGTATGAAATAAAATGGAATTACAGAAGCTTATATATAAAATATATATCATTAATATCATATTTAATTACAGTGCCATCATAATGGCCACCATGAGAGGCGGTAAGATGTATTTGAACAATCATCGTTTCGTGAGGCGTTAGTTTGCCATCCACAAAAACATTATGTTCATCATCCATTAGATGGAGTTGTGTGTATGTGTAGTTTGAATCCTTCTTATAACAACATCCTAGTATATTGAGGATACTGGTGTGGTTACAAAAGAATGGAAATAAAAAGAGTTTGGGGGTTGAAGAAGAAAAATAAATGAAAATAATTTAAGAGAAATCATTACCTTTAATTTAGGTAACTCACTTTGGTTGGAACTAAATGATTTCTTGAAATGATTTCTGCCTAAGGGGAAGATTCGAGGAGGAGGAGAGGGATGTGGGGAGCTTAGTTGGGAAGAGTTTGGACGAGCCAAGTGGCTTGAGAGGTGTGAGGAATGAGTAGAAGTGGTCTCCTTTTATAAGGGAGAGGAGGGGCTCTTTAGGAAAGAGTGAAAGTATTACTTTATAATATAATTATATTCGGATTATAATGGTCCAAAAATCATTGAGGTCGAAGATAAGATGACTAATATTCTAAATAATATCAACCAATAAGAATTGGACAGGTTTTAGATAATATTTTAATCATTATAATATTATTTATTTCAATGATTTATTAATGAGGTAAACATTGCATCATTATTGTTTCATTAATAATTTAACTTATTTGATGTCTAAAAATTATAAATAAAATATCATCATGTAGGAACTTTTTTTAGCTTTCTAATAAATATTTATAATCGAAAATCCAACATTTATAACCCTATGTAAAAATTGTTCTTCTAAAAGATGTAAGCTTATGCCATTTTTATTTTTATTTTAACTTTATTAATATAATGTGTCCCTACCACATACAAGTGGCTCCAAGGGGTCCCCAAATTGACCCAAGGATGCCCATGGTCGGGTATGTGTCCACCAATAAGGTTAGGACACGTTTTAGGGTAATTTTGTATTATTATAATATTACTTTTTTTACCCCTTATTTACCGGATTTACCCTTTAACCATGGTAAATAAAATATTTACCACAGTAACTATTCAAAATGTCTAAAAATAAAAGTTACCTATTTACACAATTTGAACATCCTGATTCAAAATATGGAATCCATTTTCCTAAATTCAAAACAAAGAAGTGGCAGAAATTAATTTAAAATTAATTCCCACTGTCAAAACAAAAAGCGTGTTTTTAAGAGATAATAACTATAAAAAGATTGACACTTGTTTATGTTCGGTTTAATTGTAAAATTATGTCCAATGACCAAAATTATATTAAATGGTAAAAATATATTATAAATATACTTTAAAACCACTCAAATTCATAATTTATCACTATTAATTATTTTGGTTAAAAAAGTTGTTTTTAATTAAAATTTAGTAATTTTCACTATTCATCAAAATATGAAAGTTATCCGAAATGTACCAAAATTTCACCTTAGGCTAAATTCGATATTCCGAATCCAAAAATGAAGTCCATTTTCAAATATAAAATATATATAATTTCAAAAAGTAGGTGTTACTTTTCATAAAGGCTAGTTTGATTAGTTATGGTGTGTTAGAACTCGGTGTTGCGTACAACACACGCTATCACATTATTCAAAGAGAAGCGTACCGTAGAAGCTTGGGGTGTTACAATAGGAATAGTTGAAACATAACATAAACACTTGTATTAAAACTAGAATATGACATGTCAATACATTATAAATAAACCATGAATGGTATAGAAATAGAACATCCAAAATCAAAAATATCATAACTCATTTAATACAATATGGATTATTTTATTATAATAAATAAACCTCAATCAAAAATAATATCCAGTAAAGGTTGCTAACAAAGTTGAAGATGACTAGTAAAAAGTTTTAAGGGAAATAAAATTTTTGTAAAATCATTTAAAAGTCAAACATTTATAAAGGAAGTAATTTAAAAGAGTTTTTTTAATCAAAGTGTCCCATACCACATTGAAACTTTTGAAAATAATTATCATTTCAAAACATTCATGTCCATATAAATAAATCCTCAAATTCAATTTAAAAACATGGACATTAAATAAAAATATTTAGAAATATAAATCTTTAAAACATTTAAAATTATGATCTTGATAAATATTAACATTCAAAAATACTTAAAATATTCATTTTGAAATCATTTTTATGAAAAATGGACATGGATGATAAAAATGTCCCAGTAATTACTTACACATAAACAAGATCGGATAATAATGAGATTAAGGAATTAACCCTTCCCAATTTGGTAACATACAAAACATACGCCCCATGAAAGACGTATCATGCAATGAATATGTAAATACACATAAATTAATGTGTATTACACAAATAATATAATTATGCGCAGTATATACACCACACAAAAGGTAATAGTGGCAATATGGATTGAATCTCACCGGAATAAGGAGTGAGATGAAAACCCCTTACCTTTCACTTTCCTTTAGTCGAGGGTACGTTTAACCTCTTGTATGAAGACTGTAGCATGTTATTAAATTATACCAAACCCATATAAATATTTATGATATCATGCATTATTAATTTTTTACTTTTTACTACCCATTTAATAATAATTTCCATGTTAAACTAACATTTCGGAAAATAATCGCTTTCTTTATCGTATCTGTTTTGACTTGTTACTCTTGATTGTTTCCCATAGATCAAGATTTAAATAAATCCAGAATATAAAACATGATTTATATATCAAATATATTTATAATATAATTATTTATAATAGATATATACTTGAAATGGAAAACACCGTTTATGGACACGGTAGTCCGTACGTACGCGTAAACACTGTTTCCGTTTTCATAATGTATTGAACAGAACATAGTGAATTAAATATATGTAAGTATATATATATATATATATATATCTCCCGTAGCATTATTATGTAATATATTACAAACATATTAGTAATATATATTTTTATAATCATCGATGAATGGTGAAAGATGAAATTAATCTCATCGCATCGTGGAGACGGTAATCCGTACGTCGCACGAGCGACAATATCATTTCCGTAAAGGTGTTAATTGGATGGTATATTAATTTACAGAGACATTATCATGTTATTTTAATTATTTATATATATATTACTCATCATTAAATCCATCCAAATAACATAGTGTAGAATAAAAAATTACAATAGGGCGTGGAGACGGTAAGCTGTACGCACGCACACATGGGGACATTATCATTCATAAGATGGATTGAATAATGAATATAGTAGTTCAATATTTATAATAACATAACAGTATATAGAAGATACTAGATTTAAAATTTTATAATGGAAAAAATCATTAAATAAAAAGTGGAAGAAGGAAGGAACTTGAAAGAGGGTGGTGAAAACATTACCTCTTCGTCGGGTTCTTCCTTTTGATTTGATCAAACGGGATCCTTAGGATGGATTTTTGATCAAAACAAGGAATCTAGGTTGAATTGAGGAAAGTTCAGAGAATATTTGGGCGGGGTTGGCTGAGCCAAAAAGATTCGATGGTGTGAATTAGAGGGAATGGGGAGTTCCCTTTAATAAAAGGGGTGAGGGGAACCTTAGGAAAAGCTGGAAATATTATTTTGTAAAAAATCATATTTGGTTTCTAATGACTCTAATGTGTATTATTTAATGTTTAAGGTGGGTAATGTTAAAAACACTGAACCTATATGTTTTAGATAGGTTTGAGTCACTATATTACCTTTATCTTATTTATTTAACTCTTAGTTAAATAGTATGACATTTACCATGTCTCTTCGTATTTTTATATTATATAGTTAATAAACATACTATATACATCCAGGTGACCCCCAAGTGGTACATTGATGATACACCTATCATTATATAATTCCCTTTTGCAAAAAAATATATTTTTAGGAATATAATATCAATTAATAATATAATATTTTTTTTTCAAAAACTCATTTTTGTCAAATTTTATAGTATTTAATAATTGATTTTTGTAAAAGACTTAACAAATTTATTAATTTGAACCATATTATTTTAAGCTTTAATTATTCAATGTCTAAAAATTATAAATAAAATAACATTATTTATAAAATATTTTAATCTTTCTAAGGAACACTTATAGTCTAAAATATAACATATATAACCCTATGTAAAAATTGTTTTTCTAAAAGATATATGCTTAAGTCATTTTTGTATTTACTTTAACTTAATTAATATAATGTTTCAGTATCAATAACATGTGGATCCATGGGGTCCCAAAATTGACCCAAAGATGCCCATAATCGGATATGTATCAACCAATAGGGTAAGGACATGTTTTAGGGTAATTTATTATTATTATAATATTATTTTTACACTTATTTACCGGATTTACCCTTTAACCATGGTAAATAAAATATTTACCGAAATATTTATTCAAAATACCTAAAAAAAGTTACCTATTTACAAAATTTGTACTTCATGATTCTTAATATGGAATCCATTTTTCTAAATTCAATATACAAAAGTGGCAGAAATTAATTTAAAATTAATTCCCGCGGTCAAAACAAAAAGCGTGTTTTTTATAAATAATAAATATCAAAAGATTGACACTTTTTTTTGTCCAGTTTAAATGTGAAATTAAGTCCAATGACAAAAATATTATTAAATGGTAAAAATGTATTATAAATATTCTTTAAAATCATTCAAATTCATAATTTATCACTATTAGTTATTTCGATTAAGAAAATTGTTTTTAATTAAAATTGAGTAGTTTTCACGATTCATCAAAATATGAAAGTTATTAGAAAAGTACTAACAGTTAACCCTAAGATAGTTTTGATATTCCTAATCCAAAAATCAACAACTTTTTTAATGATAAAATGTATAAAATTTCAAAAAATGGGAATTACTATTCATAACGGCTAGTTTGATTGGTTGTGGTGTGTATTAGAACTCGAAGTTGCGTACAACACACGCTATTATATTATTCAAAGAGAAACGTACCGCGGAATCTTGGTGTGTTACATTCTCCTATACTTCAAAAAATTGATTCCTTGCATTTTGAAAATGTTCTTTGAAAATAAATGATTTAAAAAAGAAAATACCATTGTGGGAAAACCCACAATGGAAATTGGGTTAATAAAATTTAGTCTTAATAAGAGGAAAAAAGAAATGAAAGGGTCACCACCGAATTATGATATCGATTAGGAGAACATTGGTGGAAATTAGAGACATATAATTGGATGAAAACGTAAATATTTATAGGTAGTGATTGAGGTCATCAATCACAAACAAGTGTACAATTGAGGACCTTAAATTAATCAATATATGATGATTTAAAATACCATCGGTGCAACAAAACATATGGTATTAGAATAAAACATTTTTGGTTTTAAGATCCTTTCAACAATGTATACGAATTAATTATTTCATTGAATAAGAGAAGAAGAAAAATATATACTTGACAAGAATAGCTCAAACCTTTAACTAATTTCTACCACAAACTCATCATTCACTCTAAAAGCTAATAGATCTTAAAAAATATATTCTATTTATCCTATTAATATGGGGTTAAAAATGAATTTATAATTAATCTACCAGAACTTTTTTAAAAAACAACTTTATTCAATCAAGGACATCAAGTGGGCCAGTGATAGGTGGTACGCCTTTGTCTTTATTCAGTTGCGGGTTCAAGTCTCGCGGCTTTGCCAGGCATGATGGGTTGCCGCCCAACCTCCAGGTTTTTCTTTTTATGGAAATCCAAAAATAACCATAAAAATAGTATCCAATTTCAAACATAATCCATTCCAACCATTATAATTTTCCAAAATACTAATATCCAAACTCTCAGTACAAAGTTTATAAGGATGTTAAACATAATGAGGATCCTTTTTTCCATGTAATAACATGTGAACACCTTCATCGGGTATTCTTTTTCAACACTGCAACATCATGAATTACCAAAATCAACCATATCTAATTCCAATATTACTAACTTAATATCAGTACCATATAATCTCAAATTCTCAATTAAATAGTACTACAGTACAATCCTTATTTACCTCCATAATTCATGTAACCAGTATACTATTGATAAAAAACTCAAATGAAATAATTCTATAATAACAACATAAGAACACTGGCCATTCTACTTCATCTGAAGTAGTATCATAACTCAATTATTATCCAATTAAATCATATGTGGTATACTCTTATGAATGGGACATTGATTCACGTAGTGTCTCAATGCCTTGTAGATGAAGCATTTTACATTTGAATTTTTTTTCTTACCCTTGAAATCATGTAATTAGTGTCCTTTTTCTCCACACTTATAAAAAACACCCATTACATTCAAGCATTTACCACGGTGATTCATCCCACATTTATCACATATTGGAAAATCCTTCTTTTCCCTCTTCCCTTTATCCATTTTTCTCTCTTCCATCCTTTTCTTAACTCTCTTCCCTTCGAAGCCATAGGACTCATATATTTCATTACTTATCTTATTAACACAAGATAATATTTCTTCATATGTTGAGAATAAATGGTAGACTATTTCCCTTCTAAAAATTTTCATAATACTATGAAAGATATGATCCTTCTTACTCATTGGATCATACATATTTCCGGAGTTCACATTACATCTACTAGGCACCATTTCTATACAATGGAATACACTAGGTCAGTTTTTGAATTGCAATGAAAAATTCCAAACTTGTAAAATACCTAACATAAATTGAAAAGTTCATGGATATAATCTCTAATCATTATAAATTTTTCATAGAGGAATTATATACTCATACACCCTTCATAATGGTTTGTAATGAAATTGAGAATTATCCTAAGCATATCCCTTGAGAGTATCATAAACAAGACTGCAGCAAGGCCTATTGTCGTGCACCAGTTCCCATTTGAGTCTAGCTCAAAGCATTGTTTTCAGGTTTTACCCCTGGGTACATTTGTGGCAGATCCACCTTTACCTGCTCGTATCATGACAGGGATGTATTTCTCGGAAAACTCACAAAATTTATACAATAACAAAATTCTAGAAAGTTCATCTATACTAATCCTCAAAGTCTATCTTTGGGGTACATGCTCAAATTAGAGTTTATCTTAATCTAGCTTCCACAGTTTTTTCTAAACTTCCTCTGACACCAACTGTAATGCCACGACCCCAGTTACCCAGATTCGGTGCATTATTTTAATACATTGGAATGATTACAAGGAATCAATTCCCGAAGGACTGATCGGTTTAGCAGTCTTGGAAAATAGATTACATACATGAATGTTACATTACACTTATTAACATATAAAACAACTTAAATCATCCTTCCTGAACGCCATTATCTCTTGACAGAACCCTGCATATCAATCACAATACAGTTCTTGGAACCTGGAAAAAATAAACCATAGAATGGGGGGAGCTCAAATGCTCAGTAAGGATAACAATACAGTAGAATCATTCATAAATAATCATAAACATATAAGGCAATGTATAACTACAAAATCCTTTTAAACTTGAATGTCAACATAATATGGAAAAAATAAAATGAAGTAATACCATTTACTTATTCACATGGATAATATACTAGTCTAATAATCACATGAAATATCAATAACCACATTCATAATGATAGAATTCATAATTCCAGACTATCATAACCACATAGTCAAGGCCTTGTTCCAAGAATAAAAATAAAATTCTATCAAGGCCTTGTACCAAGACACTAGTTTGTCTCATGAGACCTACCGATGTATCGAGGAGCTACAGTGGAATCCACCTGTCACTTTCTATGTCCACTACATTCCTCATATTAATAGTTGAAACATAACATCAGAATTCATATTAAAACTAGTATACGACATGTCAATACATGAACCATAAACCATGAATGGTATAAATATAGAACATCAAAAGTCAAACATATCATAACTAATTCAATACAATATGGAAGATTTTATTATAATAAATCAACCTCAATAAAAAATAATATCCAGTAAAGGATGATAACAAAGTTTGAAAATAATGAGTATAAAATTTTATGATAAATAACATTTTTGTAAAATCATTTCAAAGTCACACATTTATAAAGGAAGTAATATAAAAGATATTTTGGAATCAAATTTTCCCGTACCATGTTGAAAATTTTGAAATGATTTATCATTTCAAAACATTCATGTCCATATAAATAAATCCATAAAATCATTTTGAAAACGTGGACATTAATTAAAATAATTTAGAATGATATATCTTTAAAAAATTGAAAATTATGATCTTGATAAATAGTACCTTTCACAAATCCTTACCATATTTATCTTGAAGGCATTTTTATGAAAAATGGGCATGGATGATAAAAATTTCCTAGTAAATACTTAAACATAAACAATCTCAGATAATAATTAGATTGAGGAATTAACTCTTACCAATTTGGTAACATACGAAACATACACCCCATGAAAGATGTATCATTATATGAATATGTAAATACACATAAATTAAAGTGTATTACACAAATAATACAATTATGGGCAGTATATACACCACACAAAAGTTAATATTGGCTATATGGAAGAAATCTCACGGGAATAAGGAGTGAGGTGAAAACCCCTTACCATGCACTTTCATTTAGTCAAGGGTACGTTTAACCTCCTGTATGAGGACCATAGTATGTTATTAAATTATACCAGACCCATATTAATATTTATGATATCATACATTATTCATCTTTGTATTTTTACTACCCATTTAATAATAATTTCTATGTTAAATTAACATTTCGGGTAATAATAGCTTTCTTTATTGTATGTGGTTTAACTTGTTACTCTTGAATGAATAAAATAGATCATGATTTGAATACTTCAAAAATATAAAACATTATTTATATATCATATATATATAGAATATAATTATGTATTATATAAATATAGGTGAAATGGAAAACACTATTTATGGAGATGGTAGTCTGTATGTACGCATAAATGATGTTTCTGTTTTCATAATGTATTGAACGAAAATAAGTGAATAAAATATAAGTAAGTAAATATATATATATATATATATCTAGTAGCATTCTTATGTCATATATTACAATCATATTAGTAATATAAATTTTTACAATCGTCGATGAAGGTTGAATGTGGAAATGAATCTCATCGCGTCGTGGAGACGGTAATCCTTACGTACCTACGCACAACAATATCATTTCCTTAAATGTGTCAAATTGGTTGGTATATTAAATTTAAAGAGACATTATAATGTTATTTTCATTATTTATATACATATTAGTCATCATTATAACCATCCACATAACATAGTGTTGAATAACAAATTACACCACGACGTGGAGATGGTAAGCCGTACGTACGCACGCATGGTGACATTATCATTGGTAAGATGGATAGAATAATGAATATAGTTGTGAAATACTTAAAATAACATCACATTATATAGAAGATCTTGGAGTTATTATTTTAGAATGGAAATATCAAATAAAAAAGAATTGGAAGAAGAAAGGATCTTGAAAGAGGGTGGTGAAAACATTACCTATTCTTCGTGTTCATCCTTTTGATTTGATCAAAATGGCTCATTAGGTTAGATTTATGATAAAACTAGGGACTCTAGGATAAATTGAGGTAAGTTTACAGAATATTTGGGTAGGTTTTGGCCATGCCAAAAGTCTTTGATGGTGTGAATTATAGGGAAGGTGGAGTGCCCTTTTATAAGAGGGGTGAGGGGTACCATAGAAAAAACTAGATATTTTATTTTATAATAAATTCATATTTGGATTCTAATGGATCCAAAGTGGATTATTCATAGGTTAAGGTGGGGATCGGTCGAAAACCACTCAACCAATTGGTTTTATACAGTTTTGGGTCACTATATTAAATTTATCATTTTTATTTAACTCTTAGTTAAATAGTTTGACATTTACCGAATCTCTTTGTATTTTTAAATTATATAGTTAATAACCATACTATATACATCCAAGATACCCAAAAGTGGTCCATTAATTATACACCTATCATGATATAAGTCTTTTAGCCGAAACATATATTTTTATGAATAGAATATCAATTAAAAATATAATATTCGTTTTAAAAACTCAATTTGGTCAAATTTGACAATATTTAATAATTGTTTTAAGTCATAAAATCTTTATTAATTCGAAAATTTTCATTTAAGAAATACTAAAATGTCATATTAACCAATAAAATTAGTAGATGGAATCAAAACGATAAAATTATAATTATTTTAACATTTATAATACAAATTATTCGATTCATTCATTAATAAAGAAAATATTGCATAATTATTCTATCATAAATAAATTTAATTATTCAATGTCTAAATATTATAAATAAAATACCATTATGTGTGAAATAATTTAATCGTTATAATTATTATTTATAGTTTAAAATATAACAAATATAACCTTATGTAAAAAGTGTTTTTCTAATAGATATATGCTTAAGTCATTTTTGTATTTACTTTAACTTAATAAATATAAAGTTTCATTATCACTTACAAGTAGATCCATGGCATCCCAAAATCGACCCAAAGATACCCATGGTCAGAAATGTATCATCTAATAGGGTTAGGACACGTTTTAGGGTAATTTATTATTATTATAATATTATCTTTTACACTTATTTACCAGATTTATCTTTTAACCATGGTAAATAAAATATTTAACGAAATATTTAATCAAAATGTCTAAAAATAAAATTTACCTATTTAAACAATTTGAACCGTGTGAATCTAAATATGGAATACATTTTTCTAAATTCAAAACACAAATGTGGAAAAAATTAATTTAAAATTAACTCCTGTGGTCAAAACAAAAAAGCGCGTTTTTAAGAAATAATAACTATCAAAAGATTGACACTTATTTATGTCCGGTTTAAATATGAAATTATGTCCAATGAACAACATTGTATTAAATAGTAAAAATATATTCAATATATACTTTAAAATCATTCAAATTCATAATTTATCACTATTAATCATTTCTATTAAAAAAGTTGTTTTAAATAAAATTTAGTAATTTTCACTATTCATCAAAATATGAAATTTATCAAAAAAGTACAAAATATTCACGGTAATATAATTTCGATATTAAAAATTAAAAACCGAAGTCCATTTTTAAAGATAAAATGTATAAAATTTAAAAAATTCGGTATTAATATTCATAACGGTTAGTTTGATTGGTTGTGGTGTGTATTAGAACTCGATGTTGCGTACAACACACGCTATTGTATTATTAAAAGTGAAACCTACTGTGGATGCTTGGGGGGTTACATTATCCCCTCATTCAATAAATTCATCCTTCAAATTTGAAATTTTTCTTTGAAAATAAAAGGTTTAGAAAAGAAAATACCTTTGTGGGAAAACCCACATCGGAAATTGGGTTAATAAAATTTAGTCTTAATAAGTGGAAAAGAAAAATGAAAGGGTCACCACAAAATTATGATCTCGATTAAGAGAACATTGGTGGAAATTAGAGACAAATAATTTGATGAAAAATGTAAATATTAATAGGTAGTTATTGAGGTCATCAATCACCAAAAAGTGTAAAATTGAGGGCCTTAAATTCATCAATCTATGATGATTTGAAATACCATCGGTTCAATATAACCTAAGGTATTTAGATAACACATTTTTGGTTTTGAGATCCTTTCAATAAAGTATAAGAATTAATCTCTTCATCGAATAAGAGAAGAAAACAAAATATACTTGTCAAATATAGTTCCATCCTTTAACTAATTTATACCACAAACTCATCATTCACTCTAAAAGATAATAGATCTTAAAAATTAAATTCTATTTATCCTATTCGTATGGGGTTACAAAAAATGGATTTATAATTCATCTAACAAAACTTTTTAAAAAAACTACATTATTCAATCCGGGACATCATGTGGGCCAGTGATAGGTGATACACCTTTGTCTCCATTCAGTTGTGGGTTCAAGTCTCGTGGCCTATCCAAACGTGACGGGTTTCCGCCCAACCTCTGGGTTGTCCTTTTTATGGAAATCCAAAAATATACATATCAATAGTATCCAATTTCAATAATATTCCATTCCAACAATTAGAATTATCCAAAATACTCATATCCAAACTCTAATTCCAAAGTTTATAAGGAAGTTAAACATAATGAGGATCCATTTTTTCAGGTAATATCATGTGAACTCCTTCATCGTGTATTATTTTACAACATTGCAACATCCTGAATTACCAAAATCAACCCTCTATTATTCCAAAATTACTACCTTAGTATCAGGACCATATAATCTCAAATTGTCAATGAAATAGTACAGTAGTACAATCCTTATATATCTCCATAAATCATATAACAAATATATTGTTGATACAACACTCAAATGAAATAATTCTATAATAACAACATAAGAACATTAGTCATTCTTATTCATCTGAGGTATTTTCATAACTTTATTTTTATCCAATTACATCATTTGTGGTATACTCTTATGAATGGGATAATGATTTGCGTAGTGTCTCAATGCCTTCCAGAAAAAGCATTTTACATTCGAAAACATTTTCTTACCCTTGAAATCACGTACTTGGTAGCCTTTTTCTCCATGCTTATAAAAAACTCCCATTCCCTTAAAGAATTTACAAAGTTGATTCATTCCACATTTATTAAATATTGGAAAATCCTTCTTTTCCCTCTTCCCTTTATCAATATTTCTCTCTTCCATCCTTTTTTTCTCTTTCTTCCCTTTAAACATAGGACTCAAGGATTTCATTACTTATTTTATTAACAGAAGTTATTATTTCTTCATATGTTGAGAATACATGGTAGACTATTTCCCTTCTAAATTTTGGCTTAATAGTATGAAAGATATGATCCTTCTTACTCTTAAGATCATAGGTATTACTGGAGTCCACATTACTTTTACTGGAAGCCATTTCTATAAAATGGCATACACTAGGCCGATTTATGAATTGCAATGAATAATTCCAAATGTGTAAAATACCTAACATTTTTTGAAATGTTCATGGATATAATCCCTAATCATAAAAAGTCATTCTTTGAGAATGTATATACTCATAAACCCTTCATAATGGTTTGTAATGAAAATGAGAATTATCCTAAGCATATCTCCCGGGAGTGTCGTAACCAAGAGTGCAGCAAGGCCCATTGTTGTGAAACAGTTCCCTTTTGAGTCTAACTAAGAGTGGTGTTTTTGGGTTTTGCCCCTAGGAAAATTTGTGCCAGATCCTCCTTTACCTACTCATATCTAGACAGGGATGTATTCCTCTGAAAACTCACTAAATCTCTACAATACCAAAATTCTAGAAAGTTCTTCTATACTAATCCTCAAAGTATATCTTAGTGCTTTGTGCTCGAATTTGAGTTTATCTAAATCTAGCTTCCAATTATATTGATAATCTTATTCTAACACCAAATATAAAACCCCAACCCCAATTACCAAGATTCGGGGTGTTATTTTAATACATTGGCATGATTACAAGGAATCGAGTCTTGAAGGACCGATCAGTTTAGGAGTATTGGAAAATAGATTACATACATGAATGTTACATTACACTTATTAACATACAAAACAACATAAATCATACATCACAAACGCCATTATCCCTTGAATTAACTTTGGATATCAATCACAATACAGTTCTTGGAATCCTTGGAAACATAAAACATAGAAAGGTGTGAGCTTAGATGCTCAGTAAGGATAATAATACAGAGGAAACATTCATAAATAAGCAAAAACATATAAGGCAATGTATAACTAAAACAAAAGCCTTTTAAACTTGAACTGCAACATAATATGGAAAAAATAAAATGAAGTAATGCCATTTACTTATTCACATGTATATTCTACTAGTAGAATAATCACATGAAATATCACTAACCACATTTATAATGATGGAATTAATAATGCTAGACAACCATAAACACATAGTCACGGCCTTGCGCCAAGACTACAAATAAGATTTTGTCAAGGTCTTGTTCCAGGAAACTAGTTTGTCTCATGAGACCTACCAATGCATCGAGGAGCTATAATGGGATCCGCCCGTCACTTACGATGTCCACTGCATTCCTCATATTAATAGTCGATAAATAACATAAACATTCATATTAAAACTAGAATACGACATGTCAATACAGTAACCATAAACCATGAATGGTATAAAATTAAAACATCCAAAGTAAAACATATCATAACTCATTCAATAAAATTTGGAATATTGTTTTAAAATAAATAAACCTCAATCAAAAATAATATCCAGTAAAGGATGCTACCAAAGTTGAAAATGACGAGTAAAACTTTTTAGGAGAAAAAACCTTTTTGTAAAATCATTTAAAAGTCGCAAAATTGTAAAGGAAGTAATTTAAAAGAGATTTTTGAATCAAATTGTCCCATACCACATTGAAACTTTTGAAAAGAATTATCATTTCAAAAAATTCATGTCAATATAAATAAATCATTAAAATCATTTTGAAAACCTGGACATTAATTAAAATGATTTAAAAAGATAAATCTTTAAAAAAATTAAAATTCTGACCTTGATAAATATTACCTTTCACAAATCCCTAAAATAATAATTTTGAAATCATTTTTATGAAAAATGTGCATCGATGAAAAAAATGTCCCAGTAAATACTTAAACATAAACAATCTCGGATAATAATGAGATTGAGGAAATAAGCCTTAGCAATTTGGTAACTTACGATACATAAACCCCGTGAAATATGTATCATTAAATGAATATGTAAATACACATAAATTAATGTGTATTACACAAATAATAAAATTATGGGCATTAAATACACCACACAAGATATAATAGTGGCTATATGGCATAAATCTCACGAGAATAAGGAGTGAGATTAAAACCCCTTACCTTGCACGTTCCTTTAGTCGAGGGTACGTTTAACCTCCTCTATGAAGATCGTAGTATGTTATTAAATTATACTAGACCCATATTAAAATTTATGATATCATACATTATGCATCTTTGTCTTTTCACAACCCATTTAATAATGATTTCCTTGTTAAATTAATATTTCAGATAATAATCGCTTTCTTTATCGTATGTGTTTTAAATAGTTACTCTTGATTGAATCACATAGATCAAGATTTAAATAATTAAAAAATATAAAATATGATATATATATATATATATAATATAGATTTTGAATATAATTATGAATAATAGAAATATATGTGAAATGGAAAACACTGTTTATGGAGACGGTAGTCTGTGCGTATGCATAAACATTGAATCCGGTTTACTAACATATTGAACGGAACTAAGTGAATAAAATACATGTAAGTATATATATATATATCTCTCTCTCCAATAGCATTATTATTTTATATATTAAAATCATATTTTTTATATAAATTTTTATAATCACCGATGAATGGTGAATGTGGAAATGAATCTCATCGCGTCATAGAGATGGTAATCCTTACGTACGCGCGAGCGACAATATCATTTCCTTAAAAGTGTGTCATTGGATTGTATATTAATTTTACAGAGACATTATCATGTTATTTTGAATTATTTTTATACATATTACTCATCATTATTTCAATCCAAATAATATATTGTTGAATAACAAATTACACCATGGAAAGGAGACGGTAAGCCATACGTATGCACGCATGGTGACATTATCATTGATAAGATGGATAGAATAATGAATACAGTTTTGAAATATTTATAATAACATCACAGTATATAGAAGATATTGGAGTTATTATTTTATAATGTAAATATCAAATAAAGAAGATGTGGAAGAAGAAAGGATCTTGAAAGGGGGTGGTAAAAACTTTACCTCTTCTTCAGGTTCTTCCTTTTGATTTGATCAAAAGGGATCCTTAGGTTGGATTTATGACAAAACTATGGAATCTTGTATAATTTGATGTAAATTGAGAGAATATTTGGGCACTGTTTGAATGATCCAAAAGGCTTTTAAGGTGTGAATTTGAGGGAAGGGGGAGTGCCCTTTTCTAAGAGGGGTGAGGGACACCATACGAAAATCTAGAAATATTATTTTATAATAAATTCATATTCAATTTCTAATGGATAAATAGTAAATTATTCATAGTTTAAGGTATTGATAGGTAGAAAACCACTCAACCAATAGGTTGTAGACTGTTTTGGGTAACTATATTAACTTTATCTTTTTTATTTGACTATTAGTTAAATAGTTTAACCTTTGGCATGTCTACCTATATTTGTTTATTATATAGTTAATAAACATTCTATATACATCCAAGAGACCCCCATGTGGTCCATTAATGATAAAAATATCATGATATAAGTCTTTTTTCCGACCCTTATATTTTTAAGAATACCATATCAATTAAAAATATAATATTTGTTATAAAAACTCATTTTGGTCAATTTTGACAATATTTAATAATTGTTTTTTGATAAATTCATAAAAAATTTATTAATTAGAACGAAATTAATTTAATAAATCCTATCATATCATATTAACTAATAAAATTCGTGTATGGCATCAAAAAATTCAAATTATATTTATTTTTACATTTATAATAATAATTATTCGATTCATTCATTAATAAAGAAAATACTACATCATTATTCTGTCATAAATATGTTTAATCATTCAAGGTCTAAAAATTACAAATAAAATAAAACTATGTAGGAAAATTTTTAGTCATTCTAATGAATATTTATAGTCTAAAATATAACATATATAACCCTATTTAAAAATTCTTTTTCTAAAAGATATATTCAAAAATCATTTTTTTATTTACTTTAACATAATTAATATAAAGTGTCATTATAAATTAAAAGTGGATCCATGGGGTCCAAAAATCGACCCAAAGATGCCCATGGTTGGACATGTACCAACCAATAGGTTTAGGACACGTTTTAGGGTAATTTATTATTATTATAATATTATTTTTACCCTTATTTACCAGATTTACACTTTAATAATGGTAAATAAAATATTTAACGCAATATTTATTCAAAATGTATAAAAATAAAAGTTACCTATTTACAAAAGTTGTGACTTATTATTCTAAATATAGAATACATTTTTTTAAATTAAAAACACAAAATTGGTAGAAATTAATTTAAAATTAATTACTGTGGTCAAAACAAAAAAGCTTGTTTTTAAGAAATAATAAGTATCAAAATATTGACACATTTTTATGTCCGGTTTAAATGTAAAATTACATCTAATGACCAAAATTGTATTAAATGGTAAACATAGATTCTAAAAATACTTTAAAACAATTCAAATTCATAATATATCACTATTAATTATTTTTAATAAAAAGGTTGTTTTTAATTAAAATTTAGTTATTTTCACTGTTCATCAAAATATGAATGTTATCAGAAAAGTACCAAAAAATCACCTTAAGCTAATTTCGGTTTTCTAAATCCAAATATGAAGCCCATTTTTAATGATAAAATGTATAAAATTTCAAAAAGTGGCAATTACTATTCACGATGGCTAGTTTGATTGGTTGTGGTGTGTATTTGAACTCAAAGTTGCGTACAACACACACTATTGTATTATACAGTGAGAAGCATACCTTGGAATCATGGGGTGTTACAAATTATATGTCCATAGTTAAGTGTTCTTGTATTGGAGTAGTGACCAGGATGGGTGACCTTCTGAGATGTTTTCCATGGTGTGTGTGAGTGAGGACAAAGCACACTAGAAAGGACATGTGTTGGCATGTGGGGACTATCATTATTTAGATGACCTATTCTGGCATGTGGGTGGGCCCCAAGTTGGGGACCACATGTCTACGGGGAAATTGATGGGCAGGGACCTATTATCACATTTCATTTCATTGATTTATATTAATGATAAGGTTCTACCATTGATCATCTTCACATTCCAAATGATACACATTTATGATGAGTTTATCATGTTTTGATCATTAGGGAACTAAAAATATTTTTCTAGTGGTACTGATCCATTTTTCATCCACTAATGGATCAAAAGACTCATTTAAAGATGGTGTCCATTTCCTCATTAAGGGATCAATAGAATTATGGTCCCTCCGTTTCTCATTTGAGGGTACATTATGATTCTTAGCTTGATTAATTTGTTCTGTTATAACTAAACGGTTTTTCATTCCATCTCCGAGAAAATTTCTTTTCATAGGATGACAATCATTTCATATCCTACCGCATTCATCATTAACAAAACTCTTCTGGGTTCCAACAACATACTAAAACTAAAAAACATAGTGTGAGAAAGAATAATCATAATTGTATAACAACATAATCAAGAATAAAATTTCAATTTAAGACACTTTAGTTTTTATCATATGTTATTCATGATCATTTCTAGAACATAATGATTGTTACCTATAATTTGAGATATCCTTTTAGATTTTACAAATGTTTTCTCATCCGAGTTTCCAAAGGTTATATATAGCCTCCATTTGATACCAACTATAATGACCCATACATTACATACATTTATATTGCTTCAAAATTTAAAAATATTCAGTACAAAATATAATAAATCATTGATAGTCATGTATAGGTATAGTCTCCATAGAAACTAGGAAACCCAAAAAATTGTTCATAAGATATCATCAATATCTTCTACTTATTTTGTCAGATCTAGTCGTTGAGACAATAAGGTTTTCCTTATGGTTTTTCCATTCATTCTTGTTTTGAAAATCACAAACACCGAATACATAAGCAAATCTATATTTTACTGCTCTAAGGAAAATTTCCTTCCTTAAGAAAATTTACCCTAATATAGTTTTCCTTATACTTGTCAGTATTTTTCATAAGTATAAAAATCTAATTCATTCATGAAACCTCAGAATCATATAATACATAGATATGAAGCATTCTGTTTTAGGATATGAATTCTGGATAAAAACTATAATAAAGTTCCACTCCGAATTCTGGATACGAAATCTAATAATGTTCCATTCCGAATTGTAGATTTTAACTCTAATAAAGTTCCACTCTGAATTCTGGATACGAACTCTAAGAATGTTCCGCTCCAAATTCTAGACTTTGAAGTTCTTGGAGTTTTACATTGATCTTCTATGAGTTTGACTCCGAACTTCTATGAGTTCGACTACGAAATTTTACTAGTTCGACTCTGAACTTCTTTGAGTTTGACTCCAAACTTCTATGAGTTAGACTCCGAACTAATATGAGTAATCTCTGAAATTTTACTAGTTCGACTCCAAACTCTGTTAGTCCAGATTCTGAATTCTAGTGAATCCAGACTCCAAGATTCCTTAGAAATTCAGACTCCGGATATCTACAGAATTCAGGTTCCAAATTCCTATAAAGCAGAATCTGAATATCTCTTTATTATAGACTCCGAATTTTATTTTGGTTAGACTCTGAACTATTATTTTCTTACATTCCAATCTTCAGTTTTGCTTATACTTATACTTGATTCATCACAAAATGATTTGGTGCTTTCATTTACAAAGGTTTTTTTATTAAACGATGTCGTCCATTCTGTTTCTAACTAACCATTTTTTAATTGACATGTGTACAGGTACCTCTGAAATTTATGGAAAATATAACCATTGGAGGAGGGAGCCAACCGCTGCTACCAAGCCTATAAATAGGATCTCATTTGAAAGATCCCAACAAGAAGCTGATCACTCTACAGACCACATTCTGTTAAGGTGATTTCTAGAGAGAGAAGCTTTCCATGCCTTTTGTGAACTGAACTGCTCGTTAAAATTGTGTCGTGAGACTATGAATGTTGGTGATTACATTTGAGGGATTCCGAGGATAGAGAGATAGAGGTGACAACTACTTTGAAGTTTGATGTCTTCCTTGTTGAGGAATACAGAGGTTCCAACAACATTGAATTTGAGGGCTTGTGGGGATAGCATGTCAAAGACTCCGATCTTCGTATCGAGGGATTACCTAGGTGTGGGTAAGACAGAATTTCATGAAATTATAAATCAAGAGACCTTTATCCAAGGTTGTTGGATACCCTTCTATTTGGGTTAAATGATTTTTATCTTGTTAGTTGTTTTTGTTACAAGTTTATCTTTCCCGCTGCATTTTGTTTGTGTAAGAAAGTATAACCATCTTATACTTCCTTACACTTGTGTACTCTGATTCAGTTAGATTCTATACCCATTAAGGTAGAATCTCATAATTGTAAACTTTGATTAAGTTTCATTTTCTAGATCCATATTTCCGGAACCGGTTTTTCGGAATCACCTTCCCGATTTAAGCAAGTGTGTAGAGTTAGAAGTTTGTAACTTCATACTTTGTTCCAATCTTTAAATTTGTGTTAGAGGTGTTGTGAGTTTACTTATTTTAACTTTGTTAAAAATAGATCTTTCCTTTCTTAAGGAAATTTCTAAAGTGTAAAATTCACCCCCTCTTGTATATTGAGCATTTACATCACTATTTCGATCATATAATTTGTATCAGAAGAGGTCTCTGAAATACTTATACTCACATATAAGTTTTTCTTACATAGTTTTACATTGTTCTATATTTTTTTTCTTAGTTCCTTGAATCCGAAATTTTGTTGTTAACAAGTTTTTGTGTAGAAATATTTTCTTTAAGATGTAAGGATTCAATGTTGGTTCCATCGACAAATTAAATCCTACCACACCACCTATTTTTGATGGCAATGATTATGAGTATTGGAGAGATCGTATAAAGACTTTCTCTATCAATACTAGGGTAGATAATTTTGTTATTCTTACTGGAGGTTATCACATTCCTGATAAAGAATTTATTACTTTCACAAACCAAGAGAATGATGATTATCAATTAAACTATAAGGTGCACAATACTCTACTATGTTCAATGACTAAGAACATATATAGCCAAATATCTTCTTCTGAAATATCTATCAGTATATGGAAGAAACGTGAAGTTACACATTTTGGAACATCAAACGTGATTGATACTAGAAGACCCATGCTTTGAGTTTAGTATCACTGTTATAATTCTCCTTTTGGAGAACCCATTTGTATGGTGCGTCAAAGATTTATGACTATCATGAAGAGCTTACAATTTCTGGGAGAGAAAGGTCTGAATGATGAAGCTCTTGTTGATAAGATCATTTATATTATTCCTAATGAGTGGGAATCGAAGAGAAAAACTATTGATGAGAATAGGATGGTCACTCAAATTTCCTTAGATGAGCTGTTTGGAACTCTTCTCCAACATAAAACAAGGATGAAGAGAGATACTGAAAACATCAAAAACAAGAATGGGAATGGTACTAATGATTTTACTAAAACATTAAATCACATTAAGGATATGACTCTAGGGAGAGTAACTAGATCCAAGTCTAATAAGGTTACTATCCAATCCGAATCCAGTGAGAGTGAATTATCAGAAAACAAGTTATCTAATCTTGCTCGAAGAATGAACAAGATATCTAGTCAAAGAAATTTCCAATCCAAGTATAAGAAGAAGGGAAAAAAGATAAGAAATATTCATATGTCACATGATATGAATGCAAGAGAAGTGGAAGCAAAAGACCAGATTGTCTTATGCTTAAAAAGAAAGAAAGAAAAGAGAGGCATTCTTAAAATAATAGGACGATGTTTTACAAAGCTAATGATAAGAAAAGTCTGAAATCTAATACAACTTGGAGTTCTAGATGTAGACACCCTTCAGAAATAGAATCTTCAGAATATGATTCTTCAGCTCAGAAGAATATGGGATCATTGATAATACATCTTTCCACATACATGTCTTATGTCCAAGGTATGCTCTTTTAAGGCTTTAATGACTTTATCTCTAGATAAGAATTAATATTCCAAAAATAATACTTCTAATGAAGATACATCATATTCAAAAAATGAAGATCATTCATATGAACAAGTATCTATATTTTCCATGTTACTTGAAGAAAATAAATTAAAATTTCTAAGAAATTAGACAAGGAAAATACTATGGAATAAATTATTAAAAAAGAGATTTCAAATCTTACTTCAAATCATAGAGATAAAGAAGATATTTTAGTAAAACATTCTAAATACCTTGAGAAAGAAAATTATGATAAGTAAGAACGTTCTAAAGATATTAAGATTGCTATTTTAGAGATGAAAAAATCTAACTCTAAAGAAATTATTTCTAAGGATTGGAATTTAGTCATTAGACTAAAATCTGAAATATTTTCTCTTAAGAAGCTTCTTGCAAAATTTACCCCGGGGAAGGAAAATTTTGACAAGATGTATTCTCAAATTAAAACTCATGGAAACACTTCTGGAGTTGGTTATTCTCACCAAAAACCAGTTTTCAAAATCAACTATTTGTTCCTTCTAGAGCCCCATTTTGTACTAAGTGTCAAAGTGGTGGGGATTAGAAGAAAAACTATTCTTTGAATAGAGTTCAATCTATTGGGTTTCATAAAGCATATTTTTCTAAACAAATGTGGATACCAAAAATTTTATTGTCTAACAATTTTGGATCGAAGAAAGTTTGGATTTTGAAAAATGTACATGTTTTTTATTTTCAGGAAAATAGGAAAAGTACCAACAAAAATACATGGTACATGGATAGTGTATGTTCCCGACATATGACTGGTAACAAAAGAAATTTAAAAAATATTATCAAGATGAAATGTGGAAAAGTAAAATTTGGAGATAATGCTCAGGGAGAAATTATTGGTATAGGTAACATTGTTCTTCTTGGAAAAACTTTGATTTCAAATGTATTGTTTGTTAAGGGTCTTAAGAACTACCTCACTAGCATATGTCAAATATGTGATGCAGGATACCTTGTGAATTTTATGGATAATAAGTTCTTAGTACACAATTACAAGGATGAATTTATTCTTTCTTCCCATTGGTTAGAGAATGTTTACACATTGAACATAGAAGACCTTAGGAGCAAAGATATACCTTGCCTTACTGTAATGGAAGATCATTCTTGGTTATGGCATTGAAGTCTAGGTCATTTTAACCTTAGAAACATATGTAAATTCTCTATGAAGATACTAGTTAAGGATCTACCGGAGCATATATTTGATTCTTCTAAAGTTTGAGATCCTTGTGAATATGGAAAGAAACATAAATCTAGTTTTAAATCAATTGGTGAAGTCTCAACAACTGATGTGTTACAGTTAGTGCACATGGATCTTTTTGGTCCAACACAAACTGGAAGCATTAGAGAAAAATACTATGTGTTTGTTCTAGATGATGATTACACTAGATTTACTTGGATCTATTTTCTTGAAAATAAGTCTAAAGATTTATATTATTTCAAAAGTTTTAAATCCCAGGTTAAAAATGATAAAAACCATCCATTGAACACTATTCATAGTGATCATGGAGGAGAATTTCAAAATCCCGATTTTGAAACTTTTTGTAGTAGAAAAGGTATTACAAAAAACTTTTCAGCACCTAGAAATTTTCAACAAAATAGTGTAGATGAATGAAGAAATAGAATTATTCAAGAGGTAACTAGAACCATGTTGAGTGAGTATTCGGTTGCCAAACATTTTTGGACTGAAGCTATAAGTACTTGTTTTTATACTATAAATCTATTTTTGATTAGACCTTTTCTTAATAAAACTATTTATGAGTTATGGAATGGTATAAAACCTATACTTTTCTCATTCATGGTTTTTGGTTGCAAGAAATTCATCCTGAATACTAATGATAATCTACATAAATTCGCACCAAGATTTGATGAACAAATTTTCTTAGGCTTCTCCAAAACTTCTAAGGCTTATAGAGTTTTCATTAAAAACACTTGTTCTATTGAGGAAACAATACATGTAAAATTTGATGAGTCTGATCCTTTTGTTTTTAATCCATCCCAACATACATCCTCAGATATGTTTTCAAAAACTGATTATCATGCTTTGTTAGAAGATCCTTCTGATAAGGAAAAATTCCAAGAAAATAACTTTTAATCATTTACCCTAGAAGACTTTATACCCTATGTTGATGAACAGGTTTTAAAAAACCCAAGTTAGGTGTTACATAAGAATCATCCCAGTGATTGTATCATTGCTGATGTAAATCAACCTATAAGAACTAGAAGTTTCTTGAGGAATGAAGTAGAACATCTATCATTTCATTCCCAATTCGAACCAAAAATCACTGATGAAGATTTAGTTGATGATGATTGGATTAAATCCATGAAAGATAAACTAAATGAATATGAAAGGAATAATGTCTAGACCATGGTTGAAAGACTTAAGGAAAAATCTTTTTTTGAAGTAAAATGGGTCTTCAGAAATACGTGTGATAAAAATGGATTCATTGTTAGAAATAAATATATACTAGTTGCTAAAAGATATAATAAACAAGAGTGAATAGGTTATGAAGAAACCTATGCTCTAGTAGCTAGACATGAATCTTTTTGTATTCTACTTACCTTTGAAGCATTCTTCAATTTTAAGCTTTTTCAAACGGATCTGAAATGTTCTTTCCATAATGGTTATGTTCAAGAGGACGTTTTTGTTGAAAAAAATGCTAGCTTTGAAGATGCATAACATCCTCATCATGTTTTTAGACTTACCAATGCTTTATATGGCCTTAAACAAGCCCCACGAGCTTGGTATGGTAGACTTACAAGATTTTTGCTTCAAAATAACTATGTTAAGGGAAATGCAGATCCAACCTTTTTAAAAAGAAATAAAAGATAAATGTTTTGATTGTTCCAATTTATGTTGATGATATTATATTTGGTTCAACTCATCAATATTTAACTGATTCTTTTGCAGATCTAATGAAATCTGAGTTTGAAATGAGTATGATGGGTGAGTTAACAATTTTCCTTGGTTTTAAAATTTCTCAAAAACTAGAAGGAATCTACATATCCCAACATAATTACATTAAATATCTTCATAAAAAGTATGGGTATGACAACACTAAGTGTATAAATACTCCTATTGGTACCTCAAACACACTTGATCATGATGAAGCTGGGAAACCAAAAGATCAAACATCTTTTAGAGGTGTGATAGGAAGTCTACATTACTTGATATCTAGTCAACCAGACTTGATGTTTTCAGTATGTTTATGTGAAAGATATCAATCCAATACTAAGGAATCTTATTTAAAGGAAGTGAAAATAATTTTTCGCTATATAAAGGGAACCATGGAGCTAGGACTATTTTATACTTCTAGAAATCATTTTGTTTTAAAAATAATTTCAGATGGTGACTTTAGTTGATGTAGAATAGATAGAAAGAGTACATCTAGAACTTGTAATTTCTTAGGAGATTCATTAGTTTCTTGGTCATGCAAGAAGAAACATTCTGTAGCACTATCCATTTCTGAAGTTGAATATATTCCAGCTAGAAGTTATTGTGCTCAAATGTTGTGGATGCAACACACACTCACCGATTATGGCTTTAGTTTCACTAATTCTCAAATTCTGTGAGATAACACAAGTGCCATTTACCTTAGAAAAAACCATTCACATCACTCCTGTTCAAAGCACATAGATATTAAGAATCAATTTGTTATGTATAACACACTAAATGGAGATATCATTCTTCATTTTATCCGAACTCAAGATCAACTTGGTGATATTTTTACAAATTCATTACCATATGATAGATTTGAATACATTAAACAGAAGTTAGGAATGATAACAATAAGGCAATATTTATTTCTTAACATCTTGTTGATCCATTCTAATTACACTAATTAACTCTTTTTCACAGGAGGAGTACATTTATGTGTTAGTTTTTCAAAACTTTTCATAATGAGTTTTTCAAAACATTTCATACTGGGTTTTTCAAAATTTTAGTACTGAGTTTTTCAAAATTTCTCGTATTATGTCTTTTGGAAAATTTTCATACTAGATATTTTTTAATGAAATTTTTGTACTGGAAATTTTAGTAATGAAATTTTCGCACTGGATATTTTTGTAATGAAATTTTTGTACTGGAAATTTTCGTAATGAAATTTTCGTACTGGAAATTTTCGTTATGAATTTTTAATAATGGAAATTTTTTTAATGAAGTTTTCGTACTCGAAATTTTCTTAATGAGGTTTTCGTACTGAGAATTTTCATAATGAAATATTCTTTCTGAGAATTTTCATAATGAGAATTTTCGTAATGACAATTTTCATAATGGGAATTTTTGTACTCATTTTTTTTATATAGTAAGATTTTTGTAAAGAAGTTATTCATAGTCAAATTTTCTTCAAGAAGAATATAATCTATTAAGTATGAACTTCCTAGCCAATCAGAAATGTATGACTCCCTTAAAAATGTTTTCATAGTCATTTTTAGTTGATGGTAGTTTCTTTTTCATATAAAATTTCTTGGATTCGTTTCTTCTCAAATCCGAATGATTTTGTTAAAAACTCAAAATATCGGATTCAAGATTTCATTGCGGGAATGATTTCAACCGTCAGATCAGATTAGAGAATTTCTCAACTGTTAGATTTCTTTTGGAAGGTGAAAGTTCACCTCCATTTCCTATATAAAGTGCACCCCCATTTATGTCTAAGATCATTTTTCAAGCTCTCACGTGTTAAAGCCCTACCTCTGCTCTTAATGGTCATTCTGAATCTTTATGTGCTCCTCCATTATGAATGTCTGTTGAAGCTACTTCCAAAGATATTTCTTCGATGAAACCAATATCAAAGTGGTTAGTCTACAAGGATATGTTTTTTCATCCGGATTTCATCAGTGAGTATGATTCTCTAATTTCAAATAATATCAAACTCAATGGTTGGGATGATTTTTGCATATCAAAACCAGGGGGTCAGGATGTTGTCTATACAAGTTTTCTTGTAGAGTTCTGTGAGTCTTTTTCCTTCTATGAAGAAGATGACAAAGAAAGATTTTCTTTAAAATATTATCGTAAGACTTAAATGTTATCTTACACCAAGGAAACAATCTAGGTGGGGTTGGCATATGATGGTGAAGCAGAATTTTGTTTACATAAGCTTCCAGATTTGCAAGGAAGTTTCAGAAAAGTGATATGAATGAACTGCCTTGGGCTCAAAGATGACAAGACAACAAAGAATTCTCATACTTCCACCAACAACCAGATTTTCCAGTTGTGGGATCAAGGTTTTTTTGTTCCATGAAGAGGAGATAAAGATAACCTAATGAAAAGTGTTATCTACATCTTAAATTTTTTTGAAAATCTATGGAAGATAAATTTAATGAGGCATGTTCTTATTACAGTTCAGAATATTAAGAATGGAACCTTGAAGGCTCAAATCATAATGTATACTACTCTTATCTCCAAGCTTATTATTTTTTTCCTTGATTCGTTCAAAGATGATTGCACCACCAAGCCGAGAATTTGTAAGGTGATGCTGATAAGTTATGACACCTTAAAGAGGATCAAAGCTAGTTTTTCAAAAGAATCAACTGAGTTCTATGATCTTCTATAAGAGTAGGCAGAAGTTGCTCTAGAAAATATAGAGAAGATTGATCCAATGAAGAAGGTTACTAAGAAGGGGAAATTTAATGAAGTGGTTGCTGAAGACAAGACTCCCAAAGCAAAGGAAACCCAGTCCTCACCTCCCAATCCGAAAAAACAGAAATCATATCCAGATGAGGTAGCTACTAAATAGAGGGAAGATAAGGACAAAAGGAAAGAAGGGGATCCACAGTTCGTATTTTACCCTACTAAGTCTAAGGCCTTAAGAGAAAAAGTTGTGGATGAGTTAGAGAAACATGTCAAAGAGAAGGAGATGAAGAAGATGATGTCTGAGACTGAAATCATTGAATCTCTTTTGAAATCCATAGAGGTAGCCTCTGATAATATTCCCATTCCGGAAACTTTTGATGTCCAACTATTACCAGAGACCCCTGGGAAGAAGTAATTCACTCCGAAAATGTCTAAAGGGAAAGTGGTTGTTGAATAAGTAGAGAAATAAGCTAGTGGAAAAGTACAAGAAGAATTTGTTGAAGAATAATAAGAACTAGAAGAAGAAAGTGATGATCTCGATGAATTGATCAAACATGTTAAGGATTATCAAGAAAATGAGGAATCCTAAAAAAACGTCACTCAGGGAAAGTGAGTTGATTAATATCATAAAAGAGATGATGTCGAGGAAGAAGAAAAGGAAAATGAATAATCTGATGAGGCAGTAAGCTGTGGGAAGCATTTTCTTGAAGAAGGAGCTAAGATGGAGAAACCAGATGAAGAAAATATTGTTCATGTATCTGAAAGCGATGAATAATATCCTGATGAAGCAGTTCAGAAAGTTGATAAGGGGAAGCAAGTTCTTATGGACACCCCATCAAAATATCATATATGAAAGAAGGAGGTTGGTGGTTCTTCAAAAATAATGTTGGTGGATATTGAAGAAGATCAATCCCCAAGAAAGTAATTTGATTTGGATTCATCATCATTGGGTCATGACTTTGTTGTTGAATCTTTGAAGAAGTTGGTGGACACCATTCCGATCATTCCCACCATAGACTCGAGATGCCAGATGATACAACAAATTCTGAATCAGAACTCAGAATCCTTATCTATGGTGATGGATAAGTGTGTGATGATTGAAGCATATTATATAAATTTCCATTTCAATTATGATGTTCACAGGAAATCATGAAACAAAATCACTTTGTGGTCTAAGAAAGTTGATGAAGACTTGGCTGAGTTTGATCATTTTCAGAATGATGTAAAAGATTCTTTTGATACCGAGGATTCCAAGATTAAGAACATTCAGGATAAGCTGAACCTTGGAGAAAATTCTCAGAATCAACAAGTTAATGTCTTGAATGGGAAGGTTAACTCCCTTTCTCAAAATTTTAAAAGGGATAAAGATCTCTCGATTGAGCTCAAAGAAAAGATTGTAAGGTAAGATGATGTCCTTAAGGAACAATAAGAGGCCTTGAATGCCCAATATGAAAGGATAAATGCTTTGGAGATGAAATTTGAGGAGGATCAGAATGATATGAAGAATCTAAAACCCCTTTTGAAGAAGTTGATCCCAAAGAAAAATTAAAACAAGTAGACTCAATCCGATCTTTTGTTGAATTTGATTTTCCTTGATAATGTTTTTTCTCATTCAAATCTAATGAAATTTTTGGTTAGTCGTATCTTTTGTTTTTATGTACTAATGTTTCAAGTACTTTATTTCTATTCCATTCCCTTAAATTCTTTTTGAAAATCACAAAGGGGGAGAAGGAAAAATAACTACTCAAAAGGGAGAGAAGGAAGAATTTATAAGTTAAGAACTATCCTTAAGTAAGGGGGAGTTTCTCATTTTGAATTCTTTTATTCCCATGATAATGAAAACTCCATTCCATAAATCCAGAATACAATCCTTAGAGTTTCAATGACTAAGGGGGAGTTAGTTGTATTCACTATCATCCATGAACAAAGGGAGATAAGTTTTAATTTCAATGTCTAATGAGATTTTTCAAAGTCCTTATATTCTTTTTTAAGGTCTTTTTTCCTTTCCAAAAAGGCGGATATTGTTAAGCCAATAAGGTTTTCCTTATGAATTTTCCATTTCTTCTTCTTTTGAAAATTAGAAACATCATATACTTAAGAAATCTATATTTTACCTCTCTAAGGAAAATTTCATTTCTTAAAGAAATTTACCCTTAACTAGTTTTGCTTATACTTATCAATATTTTTCTTAAGTATAAAAATATGATTCATACCTAAATCCTCAGAATTATATAATACATAGATATGAAGCATTATGTTTTAGGATTCAGATTCTAGATACAAACTCTAATGAAGTTATACTTTGAATTTTGGATAGAAACACTAATAAAGATCCACTCCAAATTCTGGATACGAACTCTAAAAAAGTTCCACTCAGAATTCTAGATACAAACTCTAAGAATGTTCCACTCTGAATTCTAGACTCCGAACATCTATGAGTTCGACTCCAAGATTTTATGAGATCAACTCCGAACTTCTATAAGATCGACTCCGAACTTTTACTAGTTCGACTCCGAACTTCTATGAGTTCGGCTCTAAACTTCTATGATTTCGAATTCGAACTACTATGTGTTCAACTATGAAGTTTTACTTGTTTGACTCCGAACATCTACAAGATCGACTCTGAACTCTGTTACTTCAGATTCTAAATTCTGTTGAAACCAGACTCCGAGTTTCCATAGAAATTCAGACTCCGGATTTCTACAGAATTCAGGTTCCGAATTCATATAAAACAAAATCCAAATATATCTTTATTATAGACTCCAATTTTTATTTTGGTTAGACTCCGAACTGTTATTTTATTACATTCATAACATCAGTTTTTCTTATACATATACTTGTTTCATTACAAAACGATGTCATGATTTCAGTTACACATGTTTTGTTATAAAAAAATTTCGTCTATTCTGTTTCTAACTAAATGTTGGATGAGTGAAACTTGTACAGGTCCGTGAGAAATTTAAGGAAAATATGACCATTGGAGGAGGGATCTGACCATTGCTATAGAGCCTATAAATAGGAGCTCATTTGAAAGATCTCAACAAGAAGTTGATCACTCTAGAGACCACATGTTGTTAAAGTGATTTCTAGAGAGGGAATCTTTTCATGCCTTGTGCGTACTGAACTGCTCTTTTAGATTGTTTCATGTGACTTTGAATGTTGGTGATTACATTTGAGGGATTCTGGGGATATGAAGACAGAGGTTCTGACTACCCTGAAGTTCGAGGGCTTCCTTGTTGAGGAAGAAAGAGGTTCTAACTACCTTGAAGTTGAGGGCTTGTGGGAATATCAAGATAGAGACTCTGATCTTCGTATCGAGGGCTTACCCAGGTGTGGTTTCGACAGACATTCTTGAACATATAAATCAAGCTACCTTTATCCAAGTTTGTTGGATACCCTTCTATTTGGTTTGAAAGATTTATATCTTGTTACTTGTTTTTGTTAAAGATTTATGTTTTCTGATGCATTTTGTATGTTTAAGAAAAAATAACCATCTTATACTTCCTTACAATTGTGTACTCTAATTCAGTTATATTCTATACGCTTTAAGATAGAATCTCATAATTGTAAACATTGGTTATGTTTCATTTTTCTGGGTCCATATTTCCAGAACCGGTTTTTCGGAATCACTTTCTAGATTTAAGCAAGGGTATAGAGCTAGAAGTTTGCAACTTTAATCTTTGTTCCAATCATTCAATTTGTGTTATACGTGTTGTGAATTTTCTTATTTTCAATTTTTTACACGTAGATCATTCCTTGTTTATGGAATTTTTTTAAGTGTACATTTCACCCCCCTCATGTATATTGAGCATATACATCAATATTTCGATCCAACACTAGACTTCTTTTTTACATATTTTACTAAATACCCTTCTTGATGACTTTGTAAAAAGAAACATAATAAGGGTGAGATCAAATGCTCAGTTAGGGTAAACAATATAAATATAAATCATATCATAATCATAAAATATAATAACATAATTTTTTAAAATCATATCATGTATATGAATGATCGTGATATCATGATATGGATAAATCATAAAAGATTATAACATTCAATGAACGTAACCCCAAAAGTCATAACATAAGACATCAAATTTTTTGTCAATCACATAAGCATAGAAATAAATTTCATATTATTCCGGGATTATTTCCAAGACCATTATAGTGAACAAATTTCATTATTGATCTCTGTTCACTCCTCGTTCCAGCCATGTACAACTAAACTAAGATCATTTCTCATCCAACAATGTCTATATCATGAGAAATAAATCTTTATCCAATGTATTTTAGGGAGATATATGTCTCACCAATCTCAGTATTAAATCAATTTTACATGTTTCACAATAACATAAATCATTATTCTTAACCTAGTAAATAAAATGGGTTTCCTTAAGCATCAATACACCATAACATATTCCATGTAAAAAAATAGACTTCATAAATATAATTCCTTAATAAACATAATAATAAACATGAAAATTATGGATATTATTCTAGGAACATCACCCTATTAAATAATTCCATCTTTTATGGAAAATAATTTTGATATAAAACCTGAAATTAATTCTTGAATACAATATTACTCCTTCTTCAAATATGTTTTCTTTTCTCATAATTATACAAAATAAAAAATACTAATTTATTTGAATGTTAAATTGAAATAATATAAAACATGAAATTAATTCTTGAAGAAAATATTATTTCTTCTTCAAAAATGTTTTTTTCACAAAATTATATATAATTTTAAAAAACTAATTCGTTTGAAAGGTAAATTGAAATCATGTAGTGTATGGTTCATGTAAATATGGTTTTATAATGGCATAAAAATCCATTCATGCTGTATAAGTTAAAATAAATTCTTCTCATACTTTTTTTGGGTAATTCAAAAAGAACCTCATATCGAAAATGACATTGGATTACATTAATACCATTTAATAAAAAAAACAATTGGAAAAAATGACTCTAAAAAAATTATAATAATATAAAAAATATTAAATTTTTAATAAAAAAGTTTGGGGATGATAAATATACTCCATTAAATACTTATGTATAATCAATCTCAGATAATAATGTGATTGAAAAATTATCCCTTGCCTTTGGTTCGATTTCCATTGAATATAATTGAACCACATTTAAATTGATTTCAATATATCCATTGAATTATTTCAGAATCGTAGTCAATTATATGTTATCATATATGATCATATTACCATTCACATGTTAGTAACATTTTTACTTGTCCATTAGGTGTTAACTTCATTATTTTCTTATGCATGTTTTTTCAGATATGTTCTTCTTCCTATTACTAGGTTGTAGTTATATCATTTACTGAAAAATATTAGTATAATATGTATCATATTTATTGATTCCATTTATTTATATAATCATTCTTTAATGCAGATCATGTATAATAAATCACATCGCATTATGGAGATCGTAGGTTGTACTTATGAACTAGTGACGATATCATTCCCATAATTGTTGAATGGTATTGAATTGGATGGTGTATAATATTTAAGAATCAATATATAGTTACAATTATCTTATATAGTTATTATTTCCATCATTATACCCTTCTAATTAAGGTGGTGGTGAAGAGAATATTACACCATAGCATGGAGATTCTATATTGTACGTACGCATGTTTGGTGATTTGTTTTTTCATAGGATGGATAGAAGATACAATATTGTTGTTTCATAAAAATAATAATAAAATCCAAGTCTGTATTTTTTACTGGAGTTATTAATTTATAATGAAACATCTCATGAGGATTAATTTTATGAAAAATATGTTTTAATGATTCTGGAGAGGAGATTACCTCTTCTTTGATGCGCTCCCTCAAAATCTACTCTTAAAGAACTAGAGTTAGTCATTTAAAAATCCAAAATCCTATATAACATAACTAGGCTTGTTTATAATGGAAATGGGTAGGGTATGACCAATAATGGAGGATAAGAAAAAAGAGAAGATGTGAGGGAGGATGTTCCCTTTTAGAATTGAGTTTATGGGTGCTTTTGGGATCTCCAAAAATATAAATTGAAAATAAAAACAAACTCAATCAAAAAACCTCCAGAATATAAAATGTTTGAATATAGGATGATGTAGATTTTTAATCTCATAAAAAATAATAGACATGTTTTTCTATCAATTTAAACTTTATCATTTTATTAAACACTTTGTTATTCGGTTTAATTTTTAACTAGGGTATCAAATATTTCAATATTAAAAGTGTTCAATATTTTCTTATCTGATGTTAATTAGGACATAAATAAATAAATATAAGAATTTAAAACCACATAATAATTATTATATATTTTTAAAAAATATAAGTATTATTTAATAATTTAATAAAACATTATTTTTATAAAAAATTAATAGTGTGAATTTTGAAACTATAAAATTAATTGATTTATAAAAATATAAAGATAACAAGTTAACTACGAAAAAATTATTTTATTATATTCCTAATATTTCATTGTAACCTAAAAAATTAGATGGACATATTATTTATCCCAAATTATATTTATTTTAATATTTTTAATATTATTTATTTGATATTTCTCTTAATAAAATAATTACAACAACAATTTTTTTAACTATATAATATTATTTTTTGATGAATAAAAATTTAAAATAAAATACTATGAAAAATATATATCTTATATATTTTATATGAATACTTATAATTTAATATATCTTATATATAATCCATCACTAACAATGTTATAATTATTAAAACATGAATGTGACAAGTTTATCATCACTTTAAATAAAATAATATAAGTGTCATAATCACTTATATAAGAATCCAAATTGTCAATAACTATACCAAAAGATGGTGATGGTCGATATATACTCTACCAATAATTTTTTTCAATTGGTTAAGTCATTTAATGGTTTTTATCACTTTAATAATAATTATTATATTTATTTGTATGAATTAAATAATTTATGTATCATTAAATTAGAAGTCTTTATAGAAATTATTTTTTTCATAAAAATTACTAAAAAATATCATTATAATGAAAAATATTTTATCATTAAAATGATTATTTATAATCAAATTTAACTTCTGTATAAGCTTATATTAAGGTTGATATAGTTATTGTAATTTGAGTAAGATATACTTAAGTGTTATTTAAATAAAATAAATTAAATGTCCTAATCTCATCATAGTGTCTTCTAAAGGACAATATTTCTACTCAAGTATAATTTTGGTCCAAGAAAACTCATAAAATTATATGAGGAAAAGTGTTATATAAATTTCATAATATTATTTTTTCCTGTATTTACCTGATTTACCCTTTTACTTTTTTAATAAAAATTACTAAAATTAAAATTCATAATTCTCAAAAATAAAATTAAGATATTTAAGTAATTTGGAATTACTATTTCCAAATATGGAATTGATTTTTCATAATTCAAATTATATAATTATCTATAATTAATTTAAATTTACCCTCATTGTCGGAAAGAGAGAACGAGTTTTAAAAGTTAAAACATTGCAAAATATTGAAATGTTTTTACATCTTTGTTAAATGTAACATTAATGAAAATAAAATACATTAAATGGAATGATAAAAATATTTTATATTTATACTTAAAAATAATCCAATATTATAATATGACCCTATTAATTATTTTGATGAATGAATTTGTCTTAATTAAAATTTCATTTATTTTTATCATTCATAAAAGCAGGAAAGTTGTAACAATATATCAAAAATTCATCCAATGTAAATTTTTTGTCCTTCATCCAAAAAACATGTTTATTTTATCATAGTAAAATTATTAATTTTCAAAATTCCTAATTTAAAAGGGGTTAAAGATTAAAATGAAGAAAAATTTTCATTTGAAAAATAACGGTTTTTATATATAAGATTGGTTGTATTCATAACCTATGTAAAAAATATATTTGATGAATAACAAAAAGATTGTATTTAGTTTCTAAGATATATATATTTTTTAATTTTATTTGTTGATTTTAAATACTTCAATTTATTAATAAAAACTAGATATATATTTGGTTTCAATTTTTTTCATAAATTATTGGTAGCCAATGAATTCACAATACATTTTCAAAAGTTAGTTATATTTATTACCACTAACCTAACACCTAGGTGAAATGGTAATTTTATAATAATGGAATGTTGTGGGTCATTTAAACTCATGATTGTGTTAAATGAAAGCTACTGAAGAATTAAAAGTATTTAAAATATTTTGTAAAAACATCTACGTGATACAATAATGGCTTACCAATGCTCATACACTAGATAGTATGTTTGGTTCTACTATACATGGATAATGTTGTACATGATGCTATTTTTTTGGTGTCACTACACTATGATGATAATGATATATGTGCCCATGAAATTTTCAATTTGGCTTCTCCACTTCTTCCAATGTACATCAATGGTTCTTCTAGATTCATTTTAAGGATTAATAAAAACTATTATTATTTTTTATGTATCTTTCATAGGTTTAAATAATGTTATCATAAATTAATATTAACATCACTAAAATTAAAGCATTAAACACTTTAAAAGTTTTTATGATCAGTAAAATTCAAAAACAGTGGGGAATTTACGATATATAATTTTTAGATAGGTATGTATTCTTTAATTGAATATTTAAACATTTTAATTTATTCAAAATAAAATATCCTAAGAGAATATGGAAGGTGTTAGAGGCTTTTATACTCATTCATAGCCCAATGTTATGAAATTTGGAAGGACATGGTGTGGTTCACTATTAGTGAAAATCGTGCCCCTAAATCATGTGGTCTATAAGGGGTTACACATTTTTAGTTTAAGCATATGAGGGAATCTAAACAAACATGTGAGAATTGAAATAAATTATTTCTGTAGTGTGAACGGCTATCACACATTTTTTTTCAACCATTCCATTAACAATGTGAGGGTGGTTTTTCTTAGAGGAGGTGAGCACACGTGAGTTGAACATGGTTTTTCAAACCCTTCTATGAGGCTTTGTGGAGGGGTGTGAAACTTTTATTATGGTTTCCCATGTTTGGGTAATAGTATGACAAGTCACGCAGACAAACCTTCCATCCATTATGAATATCAGAAATTACATTCCCCTATAACTAATAAATTATAACCCTTATTATCCATTCCCAATTTCATAATAACTACCTTGAATTGATCTCTCCTTTCTATATCATAATGGATTCGTGATATATAATCAACATGATATCAGATTCTAAATTAATTTATCTCATTTGATCCCCCTTAGTGTGACTACGAGCTCTCTTGCATATTTTCTTTGTTTTGATCAATGTATGAAATTATAATCATAGGTAGTTCGTTTATTCCCCAAATTTATTCCATTCTATCCCAAATTAGAGTCAAATAACATATTGGGAGTTGACTATCTATATTCTATTACTTGTATTTCTCTTTTCACAAATGGTTTTATGTTATCATCAAAGACTATTTTTTACAATCTATAATTTCTATATGACAACCTCTTAAATGACCAATTAAATTATTAAATTTTTGAAACCTTTTTTAGGTTGGTCCTTGAAACACAATATCATCTTTAAAGGTCATCTACCTTGACATGGGACACCCTTTATTGTGTGTTGCTTTAAATTCATATGAAGTTCAAATATTATTGTGAAATTTAGCCATAAATTGAGTTTTAATGAATTGGATTTATAAATAAAATTCATTAACAGAATTAAATGTACTTTTGTAAGGCCATTCTAGTCCCCTAAAGATAGTATATGGAATAAAACCACCTTCTAAGGTGTATTTATTTTCCTGTATAAATAAAATCGCTAAATTATTTAAATGACTGGTGGATGTTATTATCATATAACCTAGACCATGTTAGATTTTTAAATGAAAATTCATTGATTAATTTTCCATGAGAAAAACCCAGTTCGTATTGGGTATTTGATTTAGTTTGTGAGTTATGTAACCTTGGGTTGATGGTTCACATATAATTCATTAAATTAAAATTCAATGCCATAGATAATTGTGGTTGGATTCT
The DNA here is from genome assembly GCA_963277665.1 of Viscum album. Lineage (NCBI taxonomy): Eukaryota > Viridiplantae > Streptophyta > Magnoliopsida > Santalales > Viscaceae > Viscum > Viscum album. Next base: position 1,788,042,637 of record OY728142.1, read on the forward strand.
TTTTTACAGTCCATACAATCCTTGTTATTACCTTGAGAACTATATTGATATATCACTGAGGCTATATAAGACATGTTCTAGGGAATGGGATAATTTCCCCCTATAGAGTGAATTTCCATTGGTATTCCCCTGTAAAAATTACCTAGTTTATAAAATAAGAATTCCCTGGATATTATAAAGGTTCATATGTGTAACAGCCCGAGATTTTATGAAAAATATTCTTTTTTATTTTATTAATGTCTTGTGTTGTACGCTACACCAAAAGGAGCTTGCACAACACGCATCCTTGACTTGCCTTGCATTACACGCAATCACGACCTTCCTCGATAGCGTGTGTAATACGCAATACCGAGTTTCACTAAACACCGATATACTATTAAAATATTATTAAAACTAGCCGTTATGAATAGTAATAACCACTTTCTAAAACTCTGTAAATCTTATTTTTCAAAATGAACATCATTTTTGGATTCGGAGTATCGAATTTAGCCTAAGGTGAAATTTTGGTACTTTTCGGATAACTTTCATATTCTGATGAATAGTGAAAATTACTAAATTATAATTAAAAACAACTTTTTTAATCGAAATAATTAATAGTGATAAATTATTAATTTGAGTGGTTTTAAAGTATATTTAGAATATATTTTTACAATTTAATACAATGTTGGTCATTGGATGTAATTTCACATTTAAACCAGACATAATCAATTGTCAATCTTTTGATAGATATTGTTTCTTAAAAACACGCTATTTGTTTTAACAACGGGATTTAATTATAAAATTAATTAATGCAAATTCTATGATATGAATTTGGTAAAATAGACTTAATTTTTGAATTCGGAATATGAAATATAGCTTAGGATGAAATTTTGGCATTGTTCTGAAAAACATCAATTTTTGATGAATAGTGAAACTACTAAGTGGTAGTTAAAAAAACTGAATTTTTCATAAAACTTAATTTTACCGCTTTTGTGAATGGAATTTCAAAAATCTGAAAGACACGGTTGATGTCAGTAAGTAAAATGTGGTTCAATGAGATGAAAATAATTTTTTGGTGAATAGTAACTTTTTACTTTTTTTTACAGCGGTTAATAGTAAATAGGGTAACTAAGGGTAAATATGATATTACTATTACCCCAACACATGTCCTAATTCTATTGGATAAGTGTAATTCGACCAAAAACAACCTTATGAATAAAATATGACCATTTAGCCCCACTTGGATTAGATTAGGACATTTATTATTTAAAGAAGGGTTAAAATAGTTAAAATCTAAGTTTATTAAGTAAATCATTTTTAATATGGGGTTATACATAAGATAAATTCGACTATAAATATTCATTAGAAATATAAAAAGATTTCCTACATAATGGTATTTTATTTGTAATTTTTAGACATCAAATAAGTTAATTTATTTATGACACAAAGATGATGCAGTAATTATCTTATTTATGAAAAATTGACATAATTGATGTTATAAACACCAAAATAAATGTAATTTGAGAATTTTTATGAATTACACTAATTTTCTAGGTTACTATGATATATTAGTGTTGATTTAATCAACTTGGTTCGAACATATAATTCTGTTATGACTTTCACAAAAATCATATATCAAATAGTGTCAAAATTGACACAAAATAGTTTTTAAATCAAATATTATATTATTAATTGTTATTTTATTCCTAAAAATCTAAGGTTCGGAAAAATGACTTAGATAAGGATATATATACTAATAATAAACAATTTGGGGTTCGTTTGGCATGTTATAGTAAGTGTATTAACCATATAGGGAAAGAAAACAAAAAGACACGGTAAAAGTTAAATTATTTAACTTAGAGTTAAATCTAATTGATAAGGTTAAAATAAGAACCTAAACTTGTCTAAATCCTATTTGTTGATAGGATTTCGACCCATCCCCACTTTAGCTTCGAAATAAGACCCTTTGGAACCATTATAAACCGATTTTTACTTTAATATAATATAATATTTTGAGATATTCCTAAGGTGCCCCTCTCCTCCCCTATAAAAGGACACCTCCTCCCCCTCCTCCTCACACCAATTTGAGCACTCAAGCTCGGCCAACCCCTGCCAATTTCTCCTCTCCACTTCCCTAGAAACATCCTAGAGGTTCTGGTCTTCCTCAAAGACCAATTTTAGTGCCCTAAGAGGAGGTCTCAAAGAGGCACTTCAAAGAAGAGGTAATTACCGTTACCAATTCTTTCATCTTTATTTCTTCTTCCACTTCTTCTTATTAGGTTGTTTCATTATGAAGTAATAACATCAGTATCACTCATATACTGATATGTTATTATAAGTATGAAACAACCCTATTTCACCTTCTATCCATCCTACGGAAAAAGGAAATCACCGCGCGTGCGTACGTACGGAATACCGTCTCCACGCCTGGTGTAATCTATTTTTCCACCATCACCTTACAAGGATGGGTATAATGGTGTAATGAGTAACTATATATGATTATTATGAAGTAATATTGATACTTAAATAATATATATATATACTCCAATACAATTCCACGCTCATAGGAACGATATCATCACTCGTGCGTACGTACGGAATACCGTCTCCACGATGTGATGCGACTCGTTCTACATGATCTTCATTTCATAATGATTATATAAATGATTTGAATCAATGAATATGGTATATACTACACTAATACCATTCTGTAAATTAATTATCTATAACCTAAAGATATGAATAAGAATTTATTCGACAAAACACGCATAAGAACAAAAAGTTATAAAGACCCGAGTAACAAGTAACAATGAAATATTACAAACAAGAAGCTAATAATATGACCATATATGATATCATATCAATATGTATGATTCTGGAATAAGTCAATAACATTATTTAAACCATTATACAGGAGCTTCGGACACGAACAAAGCAAATCGGACCTAAGGTAAGGGAAATATCACAATCTCATTTTTATCCGAGATTGTTTATACTTTAGTATTTACTAGGGTGTATTTTATCATCCACATCCATGTTTCATAAATATGTAATATTATTTCCATCCACCTAAAATTGTTTAAATCCATTTTTACCCTTCGGTGAGTTTTTAGTAAAATAAATGAAAGGAATCTTTTGTCGTTTTTCGTACGAGGTACATTTTGACTTTTCCGACAAAAGTACGAAGAATGTTTTTTAACTTATATGGCATGAATGGATTTTTAAAAAATTATTTACAAGAAACTTCCTTTAAAAGTTTTCAAGTTTATTTTTAATCAACTTCTTTTATTTTAAAGTTGTATGACATGTTATGAAAGGAAAAATGTTTTTGAAGAAGAAAGGATATTTTCCTCAAGAAAGGAGTTCAAGTGTTTTATCAAAATTATTTTCCATCTAAGATAATAAAGGGTTCTGTTTTTATCCCTATTATTAAATTGATTTGTTCATGTTGTGATGGAATTATTTTTATGAATTCCTTTATCTTATATGAATTGATTTATGATGTCATGATGTTTCAAGAATCCCATTTTTGTTACATGTGTTATGCGATGATGTATGTTTTATGATTATGTGGCACACATAAGAAAGGATTCATTATAAGATGGGTGGGACCTATATCTCCCTCCAATGCATTGGGTAAAGACTTTATATCTCATGAGATAGTCATGGCTGAAATGGTAGGTTATACCGGTTCAGTGAAACAGGACTGAAACGAGGGTTACTCGATTCAAAAAGGGACTTTGTCCACTAAGATAGTCTTGGCAATGAGTCATGACTAACAAGAAATGATTTTCTATGATTATGTGTGCATGCCACAATGTTTCAAGTTTTATGTTATGATTATGGGGATCTCATTTTCAATTCTATGATTTATCCCATGTTATGATATTATGAGCTCTTTTGCAGGTCAAGATTTCCAAAAGCTATGTTCTTATGTATATGATGTGATTGATATTTCTTTTATTTACCCTTACTGAGCATTTGAGCTCACCCTTTTTTGTTTTTCTTTCCCCAGGATATAAAGAAAGGTTTTAGGTAAAAAAAAAGGAGAAGATCTTTATGGGAGATATTGAAGATCTTTCACCACGTTTAGAAGATTACGTTCCGAGTTTCCAAAGACACTAAACTATTATGATCCTTGTGTGTGTTTTTTTGTTATGTACTAAGTATTCCGCAAAATTAATGTAATGTCCATGTACGTCAAGATACAGGTCTCTAAAGTTGGTATCAGAGGAAAGGTATAGTCAACCTTTGGAAACTAGGATGTGAAAGCCTTAGTAAGAACCCTAAGTATAAGTCTAAGCATAGAACACAATCTTAGAAATGGCCTTGAATAACCTAGGATAAGACCTTAAGCATGAAAATTTTATTCTTGAATTATGTGGTTTCCTATTATAATTAGTGTTTCTCACACTATTCTTCTTGGTTTTAGTCAATGGCTGGAACCCGAAGGAACCGTGTTAATGCGGAATGCGATGGGCAATGCAATGATTGTCCCCCTGAGAAACCAAACGATATGGGAGATGGAATGCAAAATCTTGTATCCATGCTCACACTACTTTCTCAAGCTATGAATCATGCAGGATTTCCAAACGAACAAAGGGGGGAGCAACATTCTGTTGAATCCTTCATGAGGCAGCGTCCACCATCTTTCAGCGGGTCTACTGATCCATTAGTTGCTGAACAATGGATTAGTACTACTGAAAATATATTTTCAGTTCTTCAATGTTCTGAGCATGATAAAGTCAGCCTAGCAGTGTATCGTTTGGAAGGAGATGCGGATCAATGGTGGAATCTTGTTAAGAATACGAGGCAAAGGGATGAAATTGAGTCTATGGAATGGGACGAGTTCAAGAACTTATTTTTCAATAAGTATTTCCCTCGTATTCTCCGAACAAAGATGGAGAAAGAGTTCCTTGAACTGAAGCAAAGGGATGATGAATCTGTTTGTACCTATGAAGCAAATTTTACAAGACTTGCAAGGTACGCTTCTGGTATTATTATCCAACCTGAGAGTAAGATCGATCGATTCTTTAGTGGCTTAAAACCAAGTCTTCGAAGGGCATTAGCTATAAGATACTTCAGTAGCTATGAAGAAATTGTGCGTTGTGCTATCAAGGTAGAAATGGAAGTTGGTGTTACATATCCATCTCATGGTTTTTACAAGAAACGAAAGATGGAGTTCAAGGAGAAATCTCAGAATAATGGTGAAAAGAAGATGAATGTTTCCTTATGCACAAAGTGTGGAAAGAAGCATGGTGGAGATTGTCTTAAAGGGACTAGAAAATGTTTTAAGTGTGGAAAAGAAGGTCATCGAGCAGCTGAGTGTCGAAGTAATGGAAAAACGGATTCTAATGAAGTGAATAAAGCAAACACTGCAGAGAACGCACAACCAACACTTCAATGCTTCAAGTGCAATGAAATGGGGCATTATGCTAATAAATGCCCTAATCCAAGGGTTAGTGATGATCGACATGAGAAACCGCTTAAGGCAAAGGACAAAGGGAAGTCACATGCGATCACTATTGGCAATGTTGAATATGACAACGATGTGGTGGAATGATTAAGTGTTTATGTAATGGGATTCCAAAATAATGTTGTATCATTGAGTATTGAAATAATTATTGATGCGGTATTCAAACTGATTGAGATATTTTTTTGGAAATAAGATGATATGCGCATAATGACGACGAGAAAATGAAATGTTTAATAGTATTCATGAGCTCATGATTGATATAAGGACTAAGTGATATCATGGTTTGAGTATATAGAATTTTGAGGATTTTGGTATGTGGAGAGTGTTAACTTTTAACTGCATTCATGTTTTCACTAAGGTATTCAAGCGAATACATGATTAAGGACTTTGAATGTTTGGAATGTGACCAACAAAACATATCTTATGATATATGGGGATCAACGATGGTATTAAATCTCTGGTAATCGTTTTCACTATGTTATGAAAGTGGACTACAGTATTATGGGTAAGCCTAAAGATTGGAATGGATTATGTTGATATTATTGATGGGATGTTATAGTAATATAGTTTTAGAAAAAGGACAACCTGCAGGACGGGCGATAGCCCATCGCTTCGGACAAGGTTGTGGGAATCGAACCCACAACCGAAGTGCGACTGGCCTTTATCGCCTACCACTAGCCTACAGGAAGTTCCTGTTTAGTAGAAACTAGTTTTATTATATTAAGCAGTATGATATATGAAGTATAAGTCCATTTTAGGAACCATATATGATTAATCTCACTATAGATCGACTTATGTATATAAGTTTTGCTAACCTTTTGTTTGAGACAGATGGAATGACCTGTCATTCTATCACATGATCTGCTAACACTTCACGAATAACAAATTCAACTTCATTTATTTAAGAGATGAAGTGGAAATTGTTCAAAGCACGAACAACAGTGAGATTGTACCAAAATAAAGTAAGTATTTATTCTAATTCAAATTTTCAACTTTAGGGGAAATGATCTTGAAAACCAAAAATGTTGTCCTAGTGATCTTATACCTGATGAATCAGATGGTACCTTATATCATCACAAATCTATGGATTTGTGATTACTGGCTTTTCCATAGCCATGTTCTCTACCACTCTCCATCAGAACATGATAGTTAGATTTCTCTTCCATATCCATATTTTCACCTATGTGGAAACCCAGTGATTAGTTTATTTGGGTAACCGTTACGTTTCATACTTTCATTTTTAAAGATTGGTTTTGGTATTCCTTTTTACGATGTGGGTTTCTATTAAAGAAACTTTCGAATAGTAAACAATTTATAACCCCGATGAATTACGAGGGCGAAATTCATTTTAAGGGGGGTAGAATGTAACAGCCCGAGATTTTATGAGAAATATTCTTTTTTATTTTATTAATGTCTTGTGTTGTACGCTACACCAAAAGGAGCTTGCACAACACGCATCCTTGACTTGCCTTGCATTACACGCAATCACGACCTTCCTCGATAGCGTGTGTAATACGCAATACCGAGTTTCACTAAACAACGATATGCTATTAAAATATTATTAAAACTAGCCATTATGAATAGTAATAACCACTTTTTAAAACTCTGTAAATCTTATTTTTCAAAATGAACTTCATTTTTGGATTCGGAGTATCGAATTTAGCCTATGGTGAAATTTTGGTACTTTTCGGATAACTTTCATATTCTGATGAATAGTGAAAATTACTAAATTATAATTAAAAACAACTTTTTTAATCGAAATAATTAATAGTGATAAATTATTAATTTGAGTGGTTTTAAAGTATATTTAGAATATATTTTTACAATTTAATACAATGTTGGTCATTGGATGTAATTTCACATTTAAACCAGACATAATCAAGTGTCAATCTTTTGATAGATACTGTTTCTTAAAAACACGCTATTTGTTTTAACAGCGGGATTTAATTATAAAATTAATTAATGCAAATTCTATGATATGAATTTGGTAAAATAGACTTCATTTTTGAATTCGGAATATGAAATATAGCTTAGGATGAAATTTTGGCATTGTTCTGAAAAACATCAATTTTTGATGAATAGTGAAACTACTAAGTGGTAGTTAAAAAAACTGAATTTTTCATAAAACATAATTTTACCACCTCTGTGAATGGAATTTCAAAAATCCGAATGACACGGTTGATGTCAGTAAGTAAAATGTGGTTCAATGTTATGAAAATAAATTTTTTGTGAATAGTAACTTTTTACTTTTTTTTACAGTGGTGAATAGTAAATAGGGTAACTAAGGGTAAATATGATATTACTATTACCCTAACACATGTCCTAATTCTATTGGATAAGTGTAATTCGACCAAAAACAACCTTATTAATAAAATATGACCATTTAGCCCCACTTGGATTAGATTAGGACATTTATTATTTAAAGAAGGGTTAAAATAGTTAAAATCTAAGTTTAATAAGTAAATCATTTTTAATATGGGGTTATACATAAGATAAATTAGACTATAAATATTCATTAGAAAGCTAAAAAGATTTCCTACATAATGGTATTTTATTTGTAATTTTCAGACATCAAATAAGTTAATTTATTTATGACACAAAGATGATGCAGTAATTATCTTATTTATGAAAAATTGACATAATTGATGTTATAAACACAAAAATAAATGTAATTTGATAATTTTTATGAATTCCACTAATTTTCTAGGTTACTATGATATATTATTGTTGATATAATCAACTTGTTTCGAACATATAATTCTATTATGACATTCACAAAAATCATATATCAAATAGTGTCAAAATTGACACAAAATAGTTTTTAAATCAAATATTATATTATTAATTGTTATTTTATTCCTAAAAATCTAAGGTTCGGACAAATGAGTTAGATAAAAATATATATACTAATAATAAACAATTTGGGGTTCGTTTGGCATGTTATAGTAAGTTTATTAACCATATAGTGAAAGAAAACAAAAAGACACGGTAAAAGTTAAATTATTTAACTTAGAGTTAAATCTAATTGATAAGGTTAAAATAAGAACCTAAACTTGTCTAAATCCTATTTGTTGATAGGATTTCGACCCATCCCCACTTTAGCTTCTAAATAAGACCCTTTGGAACCATTATAAACCGATTTTTACTTTAATATAAAATAATATTTTGAGATATTCCTAAGGTGCCCCTCTCCTCCCCTATAAAAGGACACCTCCTCCCCCTCCTCCTCACACCAATTTGAGCACTCAAGCTCGGCCAACCCCTGCCAATTTCTCCTCTCCACTTCCCTAGAAACATCCTAGAGGTTCTGGTCTTCCGCAAAGACCAATTTTAGTGCCCTAAGAGGAGGTCTCAAAGAGGCACTTCAAAGAAGAGGTAATTACCGTTACCAATTCTTTCATCTTTATTTCTTCTTCCACTTCTTCTTCTTAGGTTGTTTCATTATGAAGTAATAACATCAGTATCACTCATATACTGATATGTTATTATAAGTATGAAACAACCCTATTTCACCTTCTATCCATCCTACGGAAAAAGGAAATCACCGCGCGTGCGTACGTACGGAATACCGTCTCCACGCCGTGGTGTAATCTATTTTTCCACCACCACCTTACAAGGATGGGTATAATGGTGTAATGAGTAACTATATATGATTATTATGAAGTAATATTGATACTGAAATAATATATATATATACTCCAATACAATTCCACGATCATAGGAACGATATCATCACTCGTGCGTACGTACGGAATACCGTCTCCACGATGTGATGCGACTCGTTCTACATGATCTTCATTTCATAATGATTATATAAATGAATTGAGTGAATGAATATGGTATATACTACACTAATACCATTCTGTAAATGAATTATCTATAACCTAAAGATAAGAATAAGAATTTATTCGACAAAACACGCATAAGAACAAAAAGTTATAAAGACCCGAGTTACAAGTAACAATGAAATATTACAAACAAGAAGCTAATAATATGACCATATATGATATCATATCAATATGTATGATTCTGGAATAAGTCAATAACATTATTTAAACCATTATACAGGAGCTTCGGACACGAACAAAGCAAATCAGACCTAAGGTAAGGGAAATATCACAATCTCATTTTTATCCGAGATTGTTTATACTTTAGTATTTACTGGGGTGTATTTTATCATCCACATCCATGTTTCATAAATATGTAATATTATTTACATCCACCTAAAATTGTTTAAATCCATTTTTACCCTTCGGTGAGTTTTTAGTAAAAGAAATGAAAGGAATCTTTTGTCGTTTTTCGTACGAGGTACTTTTTGACTTTTCTGACAAAAGTACGAAGAATGTTTTTTTAACTTATACGGCATGAATGGATTTTTAAAACATTATTTACAAGAAACTTCCTTTAAAAGTTTTCAAGTTTATTTTTAATCAACTTCTTTTATTTTAAAGTTGTATGACATGTTATGAAAGTAAAAATGTTTTTGAAGAATAAAGGATATTTTCCTCAAGAAAGGAGTTCAAGTGTTTTATCAAAATTATTTTCCATCTAAGATAATAAAGGGTTATGTTTTTATCCCTATTATTAAATTGATTTGTTCATGTTGTGATGGAATTATTTTTATGAATTCATTTATCTTATATGAATTGATTTATGATGTCATGATGTTTCAAGAATCCCATTTTTTTTACATGGGTTATGCGATGATGTATGTTTTATGATTATGTGGCACACATAAGAAAGGATTCATTATAAGATGGGTGGGACCTATATCTCCCTCCAATGCATTGGGTAAAGACTTTATATCTCATGAGATAGACATGGCTGAAATGGTAGGTTATACCGGTTCAGTGAAACAGGACTGAAACGAGGGTTACTCGATTCAGAAAGGGACTTTGTCCACTAAGATAGTCTTGGCAATGAGTCATGACTAACAAGAAATGATTTTCTATGATTATGTGTGCATGCCACAAAGTTTCAAGTTTTATGTTATGATTATGGGGATCTCATTTTCAATTCTATGATTTATCCCATGTTATGATATTATGAGCTCTTTTGCAGGTCAAGATTTCCAAAAGCTACGTTCTTATGTATATGATGTGATTGATATTTCTTTTGTTTACCCTTACTGAGCATTTGACCTCACCCTTTTTTGTTTTTCTTTCCCCAGGATATAAAGAAAGGTTTTAGGTAAAAAAGGGGAAGATCTTTATGGGAGATATTGAAGATCTTTCACCACGTTTAGAAGAATACGTTCCGAGTTTCCAAAGACACTAAACTATTACGATCCTTGTGTGTGTTTTTTTGTTATGTACTAAGTATTCCGCAAAATTAATGTAATGTCCATGTACGTCAAGATACGGGTCTCTACAATATGACTGTCACTTTGTATGGAAACTGTGGTAGTATTCCACAGGTCTAAACATTATAAATATATGTAAAAACATAATAATGACCACATTGATTTTTATTTTTGGTTGAATCATGTTGTATCATATGAGTGGTCCATGGGGACCCGATCCACAATGTTTTATTTATATGTATATTTTCCTTATTGATTGTACCAACACACTACTTTTTGTATATTCAAAATCTAAATAGTTCTCAAAATTAATGGTGGTGGAATACTATGTTTAACTCAAAACATATTCATTCCAGAAATTAGTATCTAGATGGATCTCATGGATACATGTAGTGAAAAAGGGAATTTGTAAACTATAGACACATTATTTTCATTACTAGGATGGAGTATAAGAGAAGATGATCGATTTTGTACTTCGGATAAGTTTAGAGTTGGAAGTTATAGTTTTTGTTTATTTTTTATTTAATGTACTATATATTACTGCTTCTTTGTTCCCCTAATTTTCCCCGATATTTTATAATATCTTGACATCATCTTTTTTGTTTGATACATCGTAGTATTAATTTTAATTTACACTTATCTTGATGTTTAATTTTTTTTTCAATTTTAAATTCATTTTCGAATTTATTCATTTAACTCATTATTTTTTCCCACACAAACCATGAGTATATAGTATGCACATAATAAAATTATTGACCTTCATTACTAATCAGTTGCCCCAAGCATGCAGGGTGGTGAGCTTGAAGACATGTGACAAACTCTATCATGTTACTTATGAGTGTACCGAGTGTAGGGAGTCACAATGTCATATGAAATACCTTTTCCTTTTTCTAACATTTTATGCAGGTATATATAAAAGTATTATGTGTTATAATATGGTAATGAACCTTTAAATTCAATTACACAACCCATGTACTAGGAAAATCCAAGATTCCTGATATGGGAACTATTGTTATGGATTTTGACTATTAGAGTTGTACTAATTTAAATAATGGGTGCTTCACATGATTTTTAGAATGTAATATTATCACTATGGATTATATTTACCATTTTCCTAGTATGGAAAGGAAGTATTTGTCTTATACATCAGTGAAGGAAACTGTGGATTTATTTGTCATTCATATTCCATTCCATGTATATTTTATTTTGTTCATTTAAATTAGTATATAATAGTGATTGGTATCACATATATAATATTTTAATAATTATTCTACATGATAAATGAGATAAATAATTGGTTAAATAATGTGTTTTGATCAACCTAAATGGTGTTTTACCACATAGATTGATAAAGTCACATTAACTTCTTAATTTTTTCATATTGGATCAATGAACGCTTGGATACAAGGTCTAAAATGTTAGTGGTTGAAATTAAATAGATTCCAATTTTAATTTACAATTTTTTGGTACTCTATATATTGGTAACAGTTATCTATATAATGAAACTATTGTAAAATTCTAGTTGAATATATATGAAGTACCAATTGGAACTTTTAAAGTGTTGGCAGTGGGTGTTAGGAGTGTCTTCTATGTTCCATAATGATCTTCTAAATTACCTATCCCAAGATATAAGAGAAGGATGATGGGTATTTAATCTGGTATAAGAAGTGTTATACCTATCTTATTTTTTATAAAATATCTTTCTGTTATTAAATAATGTTTTGATTCATGATTTTGGGACTGTAGAAATAAAACACAATGACACCCATGAATGATGAACCAATAAGTCTGTGTCAATCACGATCCAAAAGAGGTGGGTCCAAAACCACCAATATTACATCTTATTATTCCCCCTACAAATCCTTGTTTTATTCATGATCTGGTTTATGATCTTTAGTTTTCAATTGGTTTCTATATCTATTAAAATATATACATGGAGCCCATGACTTTCCTAATATATGAAATAGGTTACCAGGAAGTTCCAGCAGCAGTATAGTTTTTCCATTTTAGGGGATGGTGATCCCTTGGAAACTAATTTATTGATAGAGTCCATTATATTTTTATTTGATAACTTAGAGACACTTTTTTAAAGTAAATTAATGTTATCAACATATATTATTAGATGATTGACCATGGGATAGTTGGATTTTTTTGACCCAGGTTGTTCAACATCGGGATGTGGTTGGGTGGGACATTAATAATTCCATCTACGAATACTACTTTCTTAAGACATTGAAGACTGACCGATCTATAGATTTTATATACATTTAGAATTAGAACATTATATTTTATAAACAATTCTTCTCATTTCACGGATCATTATAAATTCATCCCTATACTCCTATGTTATGAATTCTCCAAGGCTATGAATGTTGAGGCTAGACCCATGTATGTCATCCAATCAAAAGTCGGCATTTTTTATTTTTCTATTATCATATATATATTTAACTAGGATTGAATTTTATATCATAACTTTGGGTAAGCTAAAGATGCAAGGAATTGGAGTTCAGTATCTATACCCGGAAGTAGTTGTTTAATGTATAGACGTGTCTTTTAGATCATTCTCATAGAGGGAACAATATTTTGAGTGTGCACTAAAGTTTTTATGTGATATGTAACCAATATGGGACACAAAAAGTCCCACTATAGTAAGGTCCCATTATAGTGTATAACCTATAATAATATGTGTCATATTAAGTGGTTTTTTAAATCCATTCTTCCAGTGGCTAGTGAGAGTGTGTTGTAATAGACTCTAGGTTCTAAATTTGGTTAAATAACTCCATTTTAAATACAGTGTTGTAGTACCACTAATTGAGATGGTGAATGATGATAGAGGACTAAAAATTTAATTATATAATGATAGTAGGTTTGACGTACACATGGTATTGATGTGTTAGCTTTGGGAAGCAAATCATTCCAGATTTATAGAGTACAACATACTCTTAATGAGAATGGTGTCGGGGATTCTATAGTAAGAGATATTATTTTAGTAGAATCTATATTAGTATATAATCATTATTAAACAATTGAGTAACTCTTGTTTATATCTATTTTTATAGTTAATTACTTGGGAATGATATTCAGTACTTCTATAGAGTGATGATTCATGATACACTATTATGAGTGAGGTAACAATTTGTATGGAAATGAATGGAGTTTCGTATTAAATTAACAAGCATCATTTCTTGTGGAATATTTTCAACCTCAAAATGATGGGAGTTTATATCATTATTTTTATGTAATAGTCAATACCTTATCATAATCTTGTTGATTGTTATTATATAAGGGTATCTATAACATCACATATTATAAGAAACTATATTCATTTAGAATAATTGGATTTACATGAAAGTCATGTTGGATCAGAAAATCATGGGATTGTTAGAGTGATATCCCATATTTATAGTAATTTTTTTGAGTGATTAGGGAACATGTAAAAAAGTTTTTCCTCTAATGGTGGATAATTTTATGGATTTATTTTCTAATTAATCTTTCATAATAACTTCTGAGAGAGAGGTGGAGTTTACTTTTGAGCTGAATCTTAGTGCATCACAGGTAGTAATTCTTTACTACATGATGGTACCTACAGACCATAATTAACTAATGATATAGTTGAAGGAAATAAAAGATATGGGTTCTATATGACCATGTACTTCACCTTGGGGTTCACCCCTTATTTTCCCCAAGAAGTATGATGATATACTGTGGTTATATATTGATTTCCATAAATTGAATCAGTTATATTTATAGACATGTATCCTTTAACACACTTAGAAGACCTTTTTATCATCTTGGAAGAGTTTGGGCCTTCTCAATGATATACATGACCTCAAAAAACCATCACATACAAGTTATAAATTTCGATATACCTCATACAACCATTTATAGTAGGTATAGTCCTTATGATTATTTGAAAATATTGTTTATTTTCAGTAATGAACTTGCTCTTTTCATAGATGTGATGAATTTTATTTTCCACCTGTATGTGGTTTTTTTGTATATGCGTTAATGGATGAAATATTAGTGTATTATCAAACTCAAAATGTATATTCCAAACAGATTGGTATCAAATTGAATTCATAGATATATAAATGGTTGTATGGAATGATCATATATTGACACTTATTGATTAATAAGGTTCACTTCCTCGGGAAGATCGTATTAGAATCATGGGTATTTATAGATCTGGAGACTATGAGAGCTATAATATCATGACAAAAGAATAAGGAAAACATTGATATATAGTTTTTCTTATGGATATCTTGTTCTATAATATATTAATTTAAAACTATTAATTCATTACAACACCTCTATTGTATTATCTAAAAAGGTTATAAATTTCATATGGTTTGAATCTTCTGAAAAATCCTTTCATAAGATGAAAGGATGATTGAATTATGCACCTAAACTAATTTTTATTAAGCCTAGAAAAATATGGCTTGTTTGTTTTAATCCATAATGCATCATACTGGGAGAATATTTTATGCTTGGAGACCAAGTCATGGTGTATGGGTCTCATCATTTGTGGCCTCATGAGTAAAATTACTTGACACATGATCTTGTGCTTGTAGTAGTTGTTCATGCCTTGAATTATTGGATAGATTATTTTCTAGGATAATAATGCATAGTATACATTGACCATTAATGTCTCACATAAATATTATATCATATCTAATTGAATGTTATATAATGATGGTGGGTTGATTACCATCAATCATTTGATTTTTACCTTTATTATACTTCTATTGAAAACAATGTAGTAGCCGATGTCTAAGTAGGAATAAATTGGAACAAATAGTTCATGAGTCTTGAATAGAGTTCAATTAGTGGGATCTATTTTCTGTGAAGAATTTAGAGATATAGAAAAATATTATGCATCTTGTACTCAAATCAATAACTGTAACTTCATCACTATTTGATAAATTTTACATGAGTAAGATTTTAACTCTCAGAGGATGGGTTCTAAGGGAGTGTGTTCTAGGATAGTTCCCACCAGTACGTTAGGTTCATTCACAATGATGATGTATTGTACATTCATGGGTGTGTTGTGGTTCTAGAAAACTTATTATTATAGTTTTTCTAGAATTTCATGCCTCCAAATGGAAAGTACATCCCATAAATATAACATTACAAATGCATCCGGTATTGGTGGTTACATATGAAAATGTAGAACATATGTTTTCTTGAATTGTCATTCCACATATCAATAGGTGAAAAAATAACACTAGAAAACTACTATTATCTTATAATCATTACCCATTATTGAGTTGAAATGGGATAAAATTTGTATGAATTTTGTGAATGAAATACCATGATCCCATCTTAGAAGTTTCATCGTATAGGTTTGTAACACCCGATATTTTTATGAGAAATATTTTTTTTATACATCATCAAAAGAATATATCACTACACACAACACTAGATTGGCTTTCTTTACACGCAATCATGGCATTCCTTGATATCTTTCGTTGTACGAAATACCGAGTTTCACTAAACAACGATATGATATTAAAATATTATTAAAACTAGCCGTTATGAATATTAATAACAACTATTTGAAATTTTATAAATTTTATTTTTTAAAATGGAATTCATTTTTGGATTCGGAATATCGAAATTATTCTAGGGTGAAATTTTTGTATTTTTCTGAAAACATTCAATTTTTGATGAATGGTGAAAACACTGGGTTACTATTTAAAAACAGAATTTTTATTTAAATAATTATTTATTTTATTTAAATTTATTTTATGTTAGAATTGATACATAATACCTATATACGTTCAATGTAATTCATTGGAGTCATTTTATAATTATTTTAGATATATAAAAATTTTATTGAACTTTTTACCATCTTTTACCCACCTCCAAGAAGAATTTGCAAATTTACATAAAACATAATTTTACCGCTTTTGTGAATGGAATTTCCAAAATACGAGAGACACGGTTGATGTCAGTAAGTAAAATATGGTTTGAAGGGATGAAAATAATTTTTGGTGAATAGTAACTGTTTTTTTATTTACAACGGTTAAAAGTAAATAGGGTTATTAAGGGTAAAAATGATATTATTATTAACTTAACGCATGTCCTAATTCTATTGGATAAGTGTAATTCGACCAAAAACAACATTAAGGATAAAATATTACCCATTAGGTCCACTTGGATTAGATTTAGACATTTAATATTATTTTATTTAAAGAATCATTAAAATAGTTAAAATCAATGTTTAATAACTAAAACATTTTTAATATAGTGATATACATATGATCAATTCGACTATAAAAATTCATTATAAAGATAAAAATATTTCCTATGTAATGGTATTTTATTTTTAAATTTTAGACATTAAATAATTCAATTTATTTATGATAAAATGGTGATGTAGTAATAATCTTATTAATGAAATATTTATATAATTGATGATATAAATACTCAAATATATGTAATTTGAGACTTTTTATGAATTAAAATAATTTTATACGTTAATATGACATGTTATTATGATTTAATTAACTTTTTTCAAACTAATAATGCTGTTTGGATTTTCACAAAAATCAATTACAAAATTGTGAAAAAATTGACATAAAATAGTTTTTAAAACAAATATTATATTATTAATTGTTATTTTATTACTAAAAATATAAGGTTCTTAAATATGACATAGATAAGGTTATAAATATTAATAATAAACAAATTCAGGTTATTTTGGCTTGTTATAGTAAGTTTATTAACCTTATAGTGTAAGAAAACAAGAAGATGCGGTAAAAGTAAAATTATTGAACTTAAAGTTAAATCTAAATGATAAGGTTAAAATATTAACCTAAACTTGACAAAATTATATTGGATGAGATGATTTCGACCCATCCCACCCTTATCTTATAAATAAATTAATTTTGAGCTATTGAAATCCAAATATGACTTTATAATAAAATAATATTTTTAGTTTTTCCAAAGGTTCCCTTATCCTCCCTTATAAAAGGGCACCTCCTCCCTCTCATCCTCACACCACATTGAGCCATAAAGCTCCACGAAACCAGACAATATATGTTCTACAATTCTCTAGAAATATCCTATAGGTCCTGATCTTCTTAAAAGACCATCCCTAGTGCCCTAAGAGGAGGTTAAGAAGATGCGCGCCAAAGAAGAGGTAATATCTATTTCCGATCCTTTCAAATTTCTTTCTTCTTCAACTTCTTCTTACTTAGTTGTTTCATTATGAAGTAATAAAATCAGTATCACTCATATACTGATATGTTATTATAAATATAAAACAACCATATTTTACCTTCTATCCATCCTACAGAAAATGAAATCACCGCGCGTGCATACGTATGGAATACCATCTCCACGCCGTGGTGTAATCTGTTTTCCAGCACCACCATACTTGGATGGGTATAATGGTGAAAATAATAAGTATACATGATTATTTTAAAGTGATATTTATTATTAAATAGTAAACATACACTTTAATAAAATTCCACGATAATGGGAACGATATCATCACTCGTGCGTACGTATGGAATACCGTCTCCACGATGTGATGCGACTCGTTCTACCTGATCTTCATTGCATAATTATTATATAAATGAATTTAATGAATAAATATGATATATATTATACTAATATGATTCTGGAAATGTGGTATCTATAATCTATAAAGAAAAATAAGAATTTATTTGACAAAACACGTATAAGAACATAAAAGTAATAAACACCCGAATAACAAGTAGCAATGAAATATTACAAATATGAAGCTAAGAATATGACCATATATGATATCATAATAATGATTAAACTACTGGAATAAGTAAATAACATTATTTAAATCATTATACAGGAGGTTCGGCCATGTAGGAAGTAAATCAGACCTAAGGTAAGGGAAAATATCACAATCTCATTTTTATTCGAGATTGATTATACTTTGGTATTTACTAGAGTGTATTTGACATCCACATCCGTGTTTCCTCAATATGTCATATTATCTCTATCTTCCTAAAATTTTTTAAGACCAGTTTTAACCTTCATAGAGTCTTTAGTAAAAGATATGAAAGGAATCTTTTTTTTGTTTTTAGTACGAGGTACTTGTTGACTTTTCCGTCCAAAGTACGAGAAAAATGTTTTTTAACTTATACGGTGTGAATGGATTTTTAGAAAATTATTTACATGAATATTTGTTTACAAGTTTTAAAGTTTATTTTTAATCATCCTCTTTTGGATTAAAATTGAATGACATTTTAGGAAAGGAAAAATGTTTTTGATGTAGAAAGGATATTTTCCTCAAGAATAAAGTTAAAGTGATTTATCAAAATTATTTTCCATATATGATAATATAGGGTTCTGTTTCTATCCATATATTTACATTGATTTGATTAAGTTATAATGGAATTATTTTTATGTTTTCCTTTTATCATATATGGATTATGTTATGATGGCATGATGTTTATGAATCCCATTTTTATTACATGGGTTACGTTATGATGTATGATTTCTGATCTTGTGTCACACATAATAATGGTATCATTATGAGATGGGTGGGACCAATATCTCCCTCCAATGAATTGGGTAATGGTTTATATCTCATGAGATAGACATGGATGGAATGGAAGGTCAAACCGGTTCAGTGACACAGAACTGAAATGAGGAGTGAACTCATTTCAGAAATGGACATTGTCTGCTGAGATAGTCTTGGCAATGAGTCTTGAATAATAAGAAATGATTTTCTATGATAATATGTGTATGCCACAAATTTTCATGTTTTACATTATGATTTTTTGGGATTACATTTCACCACTATGATATATCCCATGTTATGATATTATGGTCTCTTTTGTAGGTTAAGTTTTCAAAAATGTTTTGTTATTATGAATATGATTTGATTTATATTTCTTTTGTTTACCCTTACTGAGAATTTGAGCTCACCCCTTAGTATGTTTTCTTTCCCAGCTCAGGAATAAGGGTATTAAGTAGAATATGCCAAAAGGGACTCTAGATATGTTGAAATAAATAGGAGACACCGTAGATGATTTATGAACCAGTTGTTTATGTTTCCCAGTTTCTAAAGACACTATACCTATACGATCCTTTCATGGTTTTGTTATAAGTTTTCATAAGTGTGCTTCAATTATGAAGTAATAACAATGAATGTAAAGTATGGGTCCTTATAGTTGGTATCAAAGGCCAAAGATGTAGGAATGAATCCGATCCTTGGGAACCCTCACATGTGAGCGTTGGATGAAGCATGGCTCTCCGCCCAAGGGCATCATGAGGAAATGGTTGCCACTGGGGATGGTGGTGCGTCCTGCCCAGGGGGTGTAGCCACCCATGGAGTGCCCTGATAGGTATCAGTTATAGTCCACTGAATGTAATTCAAGACTGTTATAGTAGGTATCAGTGGAAAGGTATAGTAAACCTTTGGAAACTAGGATGTGAATGCCTTAGTAAGAACCCTAAGGATATGTCTAGGCATAGAACACGATCTTAGTGTTCTATAAATGGCCATGAATAACCAATTATAAGATCTTATGTGTGAAATTTATTCTTGATTATGTGGTTTTCCTATTATAATTAGTGTTTCACACAATATTCTTCTTGGTTTTAGTCAACGGCTGGAACCAGAAGGAACCGTGTTAATGCAGAATACAACGTGCAATGCAATGATTGTCCCCCTAAGAAACCAAACATTATGGGAGCTGGAATGAAAAATCTTATAGCCATGCTCACACAACTTTCTCAAGCTATGAATCTTACATGACTTCCAAATGAGCAAAGGAAAGAGCAACGTTTTGTGGAATCCTTCACGAGGTAGCGTCCACCTTCTTTCAGTGGGTCTAATGATCCATTAGTTACTGAACAATGGATCAGTACCAATGAAATTATATTTTCAGTTCTTCAATGTTCTGTGCATGATAAAGTCATGTAAGCAGTATATCGTTTGGAAGGTGAAGCTGATCAATGGTGGAATCTTATCAAGAATAAGAGGCAAAGGGATGAAATTGAATCCATGTAATGGGAAGAGTTCATGAACTTATTTTTCAATAAGTACATCCCTCGTATTCTTCAAAAAATGATGGAGAAGGAGTTTCTTGAACTGATGAAAAAGGGTGATGAATCTGATGGTACCTACTTAGCAAATTTTACAAGACTTTCAAAGTACACTTATGGGATTATTATCCATCCTGAGAGTAAGATTGATCGATTATTTAGTGGATTAAAACCAGGTCTTCGAAGGGAGTTATCCTTAAGGGACTTCAATAGCTACGAGGAAATCATTCGATGTGCTCTCAAAGTTGAGATGGTGATTGGAGTAACCCATCAATCATTTGGGTTTGATAAGAAGAGAAAAATGGAATTCAAAGGAAAATCCAAAGAGCACAATGAAAAGAAGATGAGTTTTCCCTTATGCTCAAAGTGTGTAAAGAATCATGGAGAAAGATGTCTTAAAGGGACAAGTAAATGTTTCAAATGTGGAAAAGAAGGTCATCGGGCATTTGAATGTCTCAATAATGGGATGAAGATGTCTAGTGATGTGAACAAAGAAAAGGCTACACAAAGTGAACCACCTACACATCAATGTTAAAAGTGCAAGGAAATGGGGAATTATTATAATCAATTCCCTAATCCATGGGTTGTTGATGATGATCGATGTCAAAAAACTCTTAAGGCTAAAGACAAAGGAAAGTCACATGAAATTTCTATCAGTGATGTGGACTACGATAACGAAGTGGTGAAAGGTACACTTACCATCCACTCTAAAGTGGAAAATGTTTTATTTGATTCTAGATCCACCCAATCATTTATTTCTGATGGATTTTCTAAGGGTATCACCATATTACCTCCATAATTATATGTTCAGTTAGCTGTGACAACCCCTAATGGAACAACAGTCGTATCAAAAGTTTATAATTCTTCTCCGATTGAAGTTTGTGGGAAAGTGCTTCCTGTAAATCTTGTGATCCTTCCTATAGTGGAATTTGATGTGATTCTTGGAATTTATTGGCTTTCTTTATAAGGAGCTCATATCAATTGCCAAATAAGGGAAGTCACATTTCATATTCTAGATCAATCTATGATAATCTATCGATGCAAGGATGAACATAACCTTCCAGTGGAAATTTCTCCCATCTTATGGGTCATTATTACACTAAATGATGGTTGTTTATCTCAAATGGTTGGAGAGAAACTAACTATTAAGAATATTCCTATTGTATGAGAGTTTTATGATGTCATTCCGGAGTAATTACCCGGTCTTCCACCAAATCATGAAGTTGAGTTTTCAATAGAACTCGTACTGGGTGCTTTGCCTATTTCAAAGACACCTTATAGAATGTCCCCAATTTAGATGCATGAATTGAAGAAGAAACTTCAAGATAATCTTGATAAGGGATTCATATGCCCTAGTGCATCACCTTGGGGAGCACCTATTCTGTTTTTTAAGAAGAAAGATGGATCAATGAGACTCTGCATTGATTATCGAGAACATAACAATCTCACTATCAAGAACAAATATCCTCTCCAATGCATTGATGACTTATTTGATCAACTACGCGGAACTAAATACTTTTCCAAGATTGATCTTTGTTCAGGGTATCATCAATTAGGGGTCAAAAGGGAGGATATACAAAAAACGGCATTCCTTACAAGGTATGGACACTATGAATTTATAGTGATGTCATTTGGTCTTACTAATGCCCCCGCTATCTTCATGGATCTGATGAATAGGGTCTTTAGAGACTATCTTGATCAGTTTGTGGTTGTCTTTATAGACAATATTCTTGTCTATTCAAAGAGCAAGAAAGAACATGAAGATCACTTGAGAATTGTATTGAAGACCCTGATAAAGGAGAAGCTTTATGCTAAATTTACCAAGTGTGAATTTTGGCTTCAAAAAGATACATTTTTGGTTTACATAATCTCAAAAGAAAGGATATCTGTGGATCCAGTAAAAACAGAGGTTATAGAATGATGGTCGAGACCAACAACAGTTACTGAGATCTGAAGTTTTCTTGGTTTGGCTGGATATTATCGACATTTTGTGAATGATTTTTCATGATTATCTAATCCACTCACTAGGTTGACTCGAAAAGGAGTTAAGTTCGTGTGGATGGAGGAATGTGAAGAGAATTTCAAGGATTTGAAAAGAATTTTATCTAGTGTACCAGTACTCACACTTCCTTGTAGTGGAGAAAGGATTGTGATCTACAGTGATGAATCCAAGAAGGGGATGGGGTGTGTTCTTATGAAAAATGATATGGTGATAGCTTATGCCTCAAGACAATTGAAAATTCATGAGAAAAATTACCCAACTCATGATTTGGAGTTAGCTGTGGTAGTATTTTCATTAAATATTTGGAGACATTATATTTATGGTGAAAGGTGTGATATTTATATTGATCATGAAAGTTTAAAGTATATTTTCACACAAAAGAAGCTGAATATGTGCCAATGAAGATGGTTGGAGTTGATTAAGGATTACTACTGCTCAATTCATTACCACCCTGGGAAAGCAAACAAGGTTGAAAATGCATTAAGTCGACAGGACCATGCTTGCTTATCCATGATGAGGATCACAAAAGATCCAATATTTATGGATTTACAATGGATGGATCTTGTAATTATAATGGAAGGGGAAAAACTTATATTTCTCAAATGAATGTCCATCCATCTATACACGTGAAGATTGTAGGGGAACAGAAAGAACATGTAGAGTTACAAAAGAAGGTTAGAAATGTTCCTGAATTCAACCTTTTTTGTGATGTGATAATAAGGATCAGGAAGCGAGTTTGTGTTCCTACCATACTAGAATTAATGAAGGAGCTTCTAGATGAGGCTCATAGTTCTTCATTCTATATTCATCCTGGAAGCACGAAGATGTATAGGGACCTGAAAGAGTACTTCTGGTGGGATGGCATGAAAAGAGATGTTGTTGAATATGTCTCTTGATGCTTGGTTTTTCAGCAAGTTAATGCTGAGAGACCGAAGTCTAAGGGGATGTTACAACCATTACCCATACCCGAATGGAAATGGGAAAACATCACTATGGACTTTGTCACTGGACTTCCTAAAACATCCAAAGGCAATGATGCTATCTAGGTTATAGTTGATCGTCTTACGAAGTTGGCACACTTCAATACTATTATAGAGGATTCCTCTCTTGATCACATTTCTAGGATATATGTAAAGGAAGTGGTAAGATTGCATGGAGAACCACTATCCATTATATCTGATCGGGATCCGAGGATTACCTCGATGTTTTGGCGAAGTCTTTAGCATACTCTGGATATAGTGTTGAGCTTCAGCATTGCTTATCATCCTTAGACAGAAGCTCAGTGTGAGAGAAAAATTCAAACTCTAGAAGACATGTTAAGAGCTTGCTCTATGGACTTCAAAGGTGATTTGGATCAACACATACCTTTAGTGGAATTTTCTTATAATAATAGCATTTACTCTAGAATTCAAAGGGCTCCTTGTGAAGCTCTCTATGCAATGAAATTTCAAACTCCAACATGCGGGGATGAAGTTGGGGAAATAAAGTTATTAGGACATGATCTTGTTGATGAGATGGCAGAAAAGGTCCGATCTATTCAACAACACATAAGAGTAGCTCAGAGTCGACAAAAAAGTTACGCCGAGAACCGATGAAAAGACATAGAGTTTAAAGTTGGTGATAAAGTGTTCTTACGAATATCTCCTTGGAAGAGAGTAATGAGATTTGGAAAGAAGGGAAAGCCGAGCCCTAGGTACATCGGTCCTTTCAAAATACTGGATCGTGTTGGGAGGGTAGCTTACCGATTGGCTCTTCCACCGAATCTATCTCATGTTCATGATGTGTTCCATGTATCTCTCCTGAGAAATTACATACCTGATCCTTCACATGTACTTAGCTCAGATGTTGTACCACTAGAGAATGATATTTCTTATGAAGAACATCCGATAGAGATTCTGGATCATAGTGAAAAAGTTCTACAAAACAAGAACACTCTCTTGGTGAATGTTTTATGGAGGAACCACCAACTAGAATAAGCTACATGGGAGCTTGAGGATATAATGAGGCAGAGGTATCCTCATCTGTTTGTTACGAAGTGAAGAATTTTGAGGGAGAAATTTACTTTAAGGTGGGTAGAATGTGACACCAGAGATTTTAATGAGAAATATTTTTTTTATACATCATCAAAATAATATTTCACTACACACAACACTATATTGGCTTCCTTTACATGCAATCATGGCCTTCCTTGATAGCTTGTGTTGTACACAATACCGAGTTTCACTAAACAATGATATGCTATTAAATTATTATTAAAACAAGCCTGTATGAATAGTAATAATCTCTTTTTAAAATTTTATAAATTTTATTTTTCAAAATGGAAGTCATTTTTGGATTCGTAATATCGAAATTAGCCTAGGGTGAAATTTTTTTATTTTTATGAAAACATTTAATTTTTGATGAATGGTGGAAACAGTTGATTACTATTTAAGAACTAAATTTTTATTTAAATAATTATTTATTTTATTTAAATTTATTTTAGGTAAAAATTGATACATAATACCTCTATAAGTTCAATGTAATTAATTGGAGCCATTTTATAATAATTTTATATATATATAAATTTTATTGATCTTTTGACCGTCTTTTACCCACCTCCTAGGAGAATTTGCAAATTTACATAAAACTTAATTTTACCGATTTTGTGAATGGAATTTAAAAATTCGGAGAGACACGGTTGATGTCAGTATGTAAAATGTGGTTCAATGAGATGAAAATAATTTATACAGAATAGTAACATTTTACTTTTATTTAGCATGGTTAAAAGTAAATATGGCAATTAAGGGTAAAAATGATATTATTATTACCCTCACACATGCCCTAATTCTATTGGATAAGTGTAATTCGACCAAAAACAAAATTAGGGATAAAATATTACTCTTTTGGTCAAATTGGATTTGATTAAGACATTTAATATTATTTTATTTAAAGAATAGGTAAAATAGTTAAAATCGATGTTTAATAACTAAAACATTTTTAATATAGGGTTATTCGTAAGATAAATTCTACTATAAATATTAATTATAAATATAAAATGATTTTCTACATAATGGTATTTTATTTATAATTTTTAGACATTAAATAATTTAATTTACATATGACACAATGGTGATGCATTAATTATCTTATTAAAGAAATATTAACATAATTTATGTTATAAATACTCAAATAAAAGTAATTTGAGACTTTTTATGAATTCCATTATTTTAATAGGTTAATATGACATGTTTTTATGGATTTAATTAACTTTTTTCGATCTAATAATGTGGTTTTGATTTTCACAAAAATCGATTACCAAACTGTGTCAAAATTGATGAAAAATCGTTTTTAAAACAAATATTATATTATTATTTTTTATTTTATTCATAAAAATATATGGGTCTTCTAAAGGAGTTATATAAGGTTATATATATTAACAATAAACAACTTGGGGTTCGTTAGGCTTGTTATAGTAAGTTTATTTACCTTATAGTGTAAGAAAACAAGAGGACACGGTAAAAGTAAAATTATTGAACTTGAACAAAAATCTAAATGATCAGGTTAAAATAGTAACCTAAAATTGTCCAAATTATATTGGATGAGGGGATTGCGACCCATACCCACCTTTTATTATAAATAAATCAATTTATAACTATTGAAAACTTAATATTACTTTATAATAAAATAATATTTTTTGTTTTTCCAAAGGTGCCCCTCTACGCTCTTATAAAAGGGCACCTCGTCACTCTCCTCCTCACACAACTTTGAGCCATAAATCTCGTCAAAACCCTGCCAAATTATATTCTACACTTCCCTAGAAACATCATAGAGGTCCTGGTCTTCTTTAAATACCATCCCTAGTGCCCTAAGAAGAGGTTAACAAGAGGCGCGTCAAAGAAGAGGTAATATCCATTACCGATCCTTACCAATTTCTTTCTTCTTCAACTTCTTCTTCATTAGATGTTTAATTATGAAGTAATAACATCAGTATCACTCATATAATGATATGTATTTGTAAATATGAAACTACCCTATTTCACCTTCTATCCATCCTAAGGAAAATGTAATCATCGTGCGTGCGTACATACGGAATACCGTCTCCACGCCGTGGTATAATCTGTTTTCCACCACCACCTTACATGGATGGGTATAATGGTGTAAATAATAAGTATAAATGATTATTTAAAAGTGGTATTTATTCTAAAATGGTATACATACACTTGAATACAATTCCACGATCATGGGAATGATATCATCACTCGTGTGTACGTACAGAATACAGTCTCCACGATGTGATGTGACTCATTCTACATGATCTTCATTGCATAATGATTATATAAATGAAATGAATGAATAAATATGATATATATTATACTAATACAATTCTGGAAATTATTTCTCTATAATATAAAAAGAAGAATAACAATTTATTTGACAAAACACGCATAAGAACAAAAAAGCAATAAACACCCGAAAAACAAGTAGCAATGAAATATTACTAATATGAAACTAAGAATATATCCATATATGATATCATAACAATGAGTACAAATCTGGAATAAGACAATAACATTATTTAAATCATTATACATTAGGTTAGGACACGTATGAAGCAAATCGGGCCCAAGGTAAGTGAAAATATCATATTATCATTTTTATCCGAGATTATTTATACTTTGGTATTTAATGGGGTGTATTTATCATCCACATCCTTGTTTTCTCAATATGTAATATTATCTCTATCCTCCAAAAATTGTTTAAAACCAATTTTACCCATCGGTGAGTCTTTAGTAAAATATATGAAAGGAATCTTTTGTCGTTTTTAGTACGAGGTACTTTTTGACTTTTCCATCCAAAGTACGAGAAGAATGTTTTTTAACTTATACATCTTGAATGGATTTTAGAACACTATTTACATGAATATTCTTTACATGTTTTCACGTTTATTTTCAATCAACTTCTTTTTTATTAAAATTGTATGACATTTTATGAATGGAAAAAAATTTTGAAGTAGAAAGGATATTTTCCTCAAGATTAATGTTCAAGTGTTTTATCAAAATTATTTTCCATCTAAGATAATATAGGGTTCTATGTCTATCAATATTCTTACATTGATTTGATTATGTTATTATAGAATTATTTTTATGAGGTCCTTTTATCTTATATGGATTTTGTTATGATTGTGTGATGTTTATGAATCCCATTTTTATTACATGGGTTATGTTATGATGTTTGATTTATGATCTTGTGGAACACATAAGAATGGTATCATTATGAGATGTGTGGGACCTATATCTCCCTCCAATGCATTGGGTAAAGATTTATATCTCATGAGATAGACATGGCTGGAACGGTAGGTTAACCCGGTTCTGTGATACAGGACTGAAACGATGAGTGAACTCGGTTCAGAAAAGGACTTTATCCACTAAGATAGTATTGGCAATGAGTCTGGACTAATAAGAAATGATTCTCTATGATTATGTGTTTATGCCAGAAAGTTTCATTTTTTATGTTCTGATTATTTGGGATTTCATATCAGCATTATGATATATCCCATGTTATGATATTATGATCTCTTTTGCAGGTTATGTTTTCCTAAATGTTATGTTCTTATAAATATGATGTGAATGATATTTCTTTTGTTTACCCTTACTGAGCATTTGAGATCACCCCTTTTTATGTTTTCTTTCCCTAGGTCAGAAATAAGGGTACTAAGTAGAATATTCCAAAAGGGACTCTAGATATGATGAAATAAATGGGAGATAACGTAGATGATTTATTAACCAGTTGTTTATGTTTCCCAGTTTCTAAAGACACTATTCCTATACGGTCCTTTCATGGTTTTGTTATATGTTTTAATAAGTGTGATTCAATTATGAATTAATAAAAATATATGTAAAGTATGGGTAGTTATAAGGTTATTAATGTTTGGTTGATGAGGGGTTTTCATTTCATTCCCATTGTGGTGACAATATTTTTTGATAATCATAGGAGGTTTTACATCAGTGATATTATACACCTTCATTGGCTTACCTATAATATCATATCATATAGAGATGTTCACTTTACATCATGTTCTGATTGTGGTTATGAAAAGATCTGGTATAATAGGTACTCCTGAGCAAGTCCTATCACCCTTAGATCAATGGTCAGTTTTATCATACTATAAAGGTGATATATGAAATTCATTAAGAAAATGTCCATAATGTTTTAGGGTATAATGAGAAAACTTTATTTCATAATGAGTTATCTTATAATCGTATCCTCTAAGAGACTGAGAAAATGGCTAATAATGAGGTCTTATATTTTTGGAAATTCATTCCACCCCTATGCTGGTTAGAGGATAGAGTGGTAGAATCACTATGAAATTGTCTCATTCAAGATACAAAAAAAAATACATTTAATTAGGAAGATTATGGAAAATGCACAGTCTAGGAATAAATATTTTTTCGATCATAATCCAAGACCTGTGGAGATTGAGGTGGAGGATTGGGTTTTATTGGACATCTCTCCGAAAATAGAGAATCAAAAGATTATGTGGTATGGCTAGCTATCACCTTGATTTTTTGTAAATTTTGTCATTTTATAGAAGGTAAGGTATTTTTTAATAGGATATAATTCCCTAAAATATATAGTGGAATTTCTTCCATATATTGAGTATCAGAGTAACATCAATACCATTTAGAATGATCTCATGTCCTTCATACTATTGAGTTTCAGTTAGATATTGATGATTATTTTTAGGAGTACCTAGTTCATATAATTGATTAGATTAGGAAGGATCACTGTGGCATGTCAGTTTCTATGGTTCAGGTGAAATGGAATAATGACCATGTATAGGATGATACTCGAGAGCGAGAGGATAACATATGTGCTTAGTGGATGGAATTATTCTTTGATGACACTCAACTACCCTCAGAATGGAAACTCAAGGATCAGTTTTTTAAATAGAGGAGGATTTAATATCTGAAATTTCAATATATGTATATATTCATTAAATTATAATTTAATCCTATTGTATTATTCTAATTACAAAGCACCATGATCATATAAAATGATTATTAGGAGTTTGGTCTCATTCCAAAACCAAAGTTATGAATTTTTGAAGGAAATGGTGAGGCACAAAGTTAGTACTAAACATTTTCCTCAACCACGTGGTCCATAATGTGTTCCCCATTATTAGTTTAAATTTGTGAGTTAGGCTATATGACCGTGTGAAACTTATAATAAATATAAGGTGTATTGTGAATATTTTATAAATGCTTTGTTGAGCTATGAAAATTACCGTGTGAGGGGGTATGGATATGGGTTGTGAAAAAATATAGTTTGGTAATGGTTTTCAAACCTACCCTCATAGAAATGAAAAGTGGTGTCCCACTAAAATATTGGTGGCATACAGTTTTTCCAAACAATTATATAAACCATGCAGCCTTTACAAATATTTTCAATTACATTTTTACCCTCCTTCCCATTAAATTATAAACCCTCTTATTCTTTCCAATTTTCACCACATCATCCACCACTCTATCTCTCACCTATCTCTATTACAAACTTGGTGATATATACTCCATCTGACATATGATTCCAACATTTTTTCCACATTGGAACCCCCTTAGTAATTCTATTTGTCCTCAGACTTATTTTCAATGTTTTATTAAATTCAACAAATTCTAAAACAATGTGATCTTATATGACCTATTTTTAGGTTTTGTGTCTATTTCACTGATTTCTTCAATTCTATCTCATATTAGAGGATGTTATTGAATGAGGATTAAAAACTCCTTATAATGTAGGTGGTATGTCTATTTGTCCAAAATGTTTAGATGTTCATATTAGGTGTTTTTGTGAAATGGGCCACAATTTCATTCTAATCCCTTTTAAATTTGAAATTAAATTATAAAATTCTTAGTATCTATTTTAGGTTCGTCCATGTAAAATAATTTCACCATTGGGTTATATACCTCAACATTACCAATAACTTATAGAGTATCACATTAAATTTCTTATTAGAATCATTTCATACTATGAAATTAAACCAACCATGGGGTGAATTTAATTTTACTGAAAAATGTAACTGATTGATTGATTTAAATTTAATGGTGTGATACCTTACCAGGCCACTAAGGCTAGGATATGTAATTAAACGACCTTATAAGGTTTCTTTATTTTCCTTTATAAATGTAATGGATAAATTATTTCAACAAATAGTGGATGGTAATACCGTGTAACCTAGAAAATATTATTTATTAAATTTAATCATGGATATCATTATAATTGTTAATATATGTGTAACTATTATAAAATGCTTGATTATGGTAATTGACCTTGAATTACATTAATGTGGAGGAATGGCCTAATAGATACATTCATTCCCATCATCGATTTCCATGGACAAACTAATGGGACACCAAATAATTCATTAATTCATATATCAAGTGAAAGAACACACATTTATTTTTTATTTGATTTTGATTATGAATTTTATATCTTAGTACTGAGGGTTCACCTATATTTAGATATATTTAAAGGTAATGACTTGAATGATTCTTCTTGGATTCTACTTGATGTTATATATTGAATTTATTACTACCACGATCACATATCATGTATAACATTGTGGCTACCTAGTCCATGTTCTTGGGATCATGTATTATTTGACCCCGTCGGGTGAACTTATAAGGGCATACCACTATGGGATTCACCTAGTTTAAAAAACATAAACGACATGGAAATTGGGGTACTTCATAGGACCTTTACCATTTTTTGAAACCTTGGATGTACACGGCGGGCCTCTTAATTAAAAACATAGGTTTAAAATGAAAAGTTATCAAAGAAATTTTTGTCTTATGATGAACCAAGATGTGATGAATGGATGTTCCATGGGGAACTTGTAATGACATGGTTTATTTATTTATCCCCCTTATTAATTATACATATAAACTCCTAATTTTATATTTATCTGTTAGATAATGCTTGAAACCCATGGTGGTGGCCATCTGAGTTTTACTAACAACCTATTTAGGCCTTTTATAGGTACATAGTGATATTTGATGGATGTTTTTAGGGATAATGAGAAGGAACCAACTATGGATGCATGATTTTTTATAGTAGGATTTACTATGAGAGCATAAGACTAGTCTTGTGCTCATGAGTCAATTGGATATTGATTTAGATCACTTCTTATAGATTGTATTGTGTATTCCTACTATCGTGTTACCCTTGTATTAAAAATTAATATACAGTATCTATATATCATGGTTTTTATCTGAAAATAGGTAGTTTTTATGGTATTTTACTCTTATATGGATGTTTACATTATCCTTTTCCATTATTACATATTTCACTAGTTCATTCGTACATTTCATGGTTATATTAATCTTTTATAATAAGGGTATAGTATCCCCACCATATCATCAAAAACCCTCAATGCTAGTTGAAAACCTCTGGAATATAGGGATGCATACATGAGGCCATTTGGACAACTGATTCAGGTTATAGATTAGTGAACTGTGTCTGAGACATCATAACAAGTACAATAATATCCACCTTTTTTACAATAAAAAACACTTGATTAATATTTATATTAAAACAAGAGGATTATCAGATATTTATTTAAATTACCTATATTTTCTATCATAACATGATTTTTTATCATTTTAAATACAAATATAATTATCCATGAAAACCTTCACCGACAATTTTTTTTTTAAAAACACTTTATAACTTCTCATTAAATATTAAAACTCTCTCCCCATTTGAGAGAAAGGAAAAAACATGTCCCATTTTGATATAATAAAAAATAATTCATACATAGTACTATATAATTAATAAAATATAAAATCTAGAACAATATTAATCATTATTAATGGTATTTGGAGAGATATTAAAATAATGTTTTTTAAAACAGTTTGAAATTTTTTATAGTATTTTTTATATTTTTTAACCTAAAATGAAAAACATTTTCACAAATAGAACATTTCAAATGGTGATTGAAAAATATAAATAGACATATTATAAATTTCAAAAATAAATAATGTTTTTTATTTTTTAAATTTATTTTGAAAAAAAGAATTGCTTTTAAGGTCAATATTGTATTAACAAGATTATCTTCATTCTTATTTAATACATCATGTTATTTTAAAGAGATCAAAACTATTAAAAAATAATAAAATAAAATAAAAATTCTTAGTAAATATATATTTTAAAGAATAATTTCATTATTTAGGTTTAGAAGTAATTATATTAATAAACCATAACCAATTCCATAGGAGTTTCAAACCTTGTGTTCATTAAGGGATCGATGACTATGCTTGGGATATGGGAAAGTATAAAAAAATAAAATAAATTTTCATTTGGACAAATTCATAGATGATTCTGTAAGAAAACCACATCCACAAGCTTTTATCTAGACAATAATGTTTTACATGGAGTGTCATATTAACTTTCTATTTCAAAAATTATGATATTTTTTTATATTTTTTTAAACAAAATAAATTCCGTATGGAATTGTTTTTGAAAAAAATAAATTCTCAAGATTTCCATGTGATAATGAGATAAGTATAAAATAATCATACTCAAATCCCCTTTTATGAAGTTAAAGATATGATTTGGAATGATTTCATGAAGATATAATTAATTCAAATTTTCTATCAAAAAAAGAAAAATCAAAATCACCTTTTTGAAAGTGATATTGTAGAAAATTATCAACCAATTCAATGTTTTACTATGAGAGTGTTTAATGGGATTTATAGAAATACTAATTTCACTAGTGTTTTCAAACATGATATGTATAGGAGAATATGTTAGCCCAAAATCCAAGAGTATATGCCTCATCCATATAATTTGGGCACAAAAACTTCTAGATACTATGTATTTCACTTCATCCACATTGAGGGATACAAATTTTACCATATAAATAATCCAAATGATGATGTATTATATTAGTTAATGAAAATTTCCACTAGTACTTTTATTATATAGTTATCATCTTAAAAAATCATCAGCATAGAAACATGAAAATTAAATATATATTTCATAAAAACGTTTTCAGTTTCATTGAAATATATAATACTTTATATAATTAATTTTTAATGTTCTTACATTGAATTGTATTGAAAATTATCACATAGTAGTACAATAAAAATAAGTGTTGGATACGTCATAGTAAGGTAAATTATAATTAGAATAATACTTTGATATATCATGTTATCTATCAATTGAATTACTTTATCCAATGCTACATTCAAGGTAATATAGAAGGGTGTTCTAATTCACATATCTCGATCTATGCCTATCATCTTTAGAACATAGTTAGTGTATTATAATTGGTTTAAAAAAATCATTAGAAATTTGGGAAAATTTAAAACCAAAGAATATTTCAATATCTCCTATAAAAATCATTTCAAACTATTTATTCATTAAATAATAAAAAATTCAATGAAATTATGGCCTATAGTTAGGCCAAAAATAACAATGTCAATAAAAAAAATCAATGATTATTAAATCATTGGATTTTTTTGATCTTAAGGGTGGAATTGGATTTTTCCCATTATTAAATAGTTTGATAAAAAATTAGTTAAAATATTAGAAAAATATATTTTGTCTTAGTTTAAACAAAAAATATCATCAATTAACAAAAAAATGTAATTATGATATTATGTCTTTTTAAAACTATGTAGTTGGTCATGGAAATTTTTTTCTAAAATGTTACTATTTAAAAAAGAAAATTTAATTTTCCTTTGAAAATATTTGAAATTAAATTGATCTGAGAATTACAACAAGATAATAATTAATTCGATTCAATAAATAGGTGTAATGGTTTCACCATATTCAATAAGTTCTTCTTTATTATATCCTTTAGAAATAAATGAAGAATTATTATGAATAAAATTTCCTTGTTTATCATGTTTATTTTAAAAACATAACTTAGTGCCAATAATAGAATGATTATCAAGATATTCCATGAGGGTGAAAACATTGTTCCTTTGAAATTGGATCTACTCTTCTAGTATTGAATGTATCCATTTTTCATCATCAAGGGAATTTGGTTCAATGTGAGAGAAATAATAATGATGTTAAAAATAATTTAAGATTGAACATTTAGTACATATTCCATATTGTTATTAGCCAGTAAAATTGCTAATAGTATGATAGGTATATGGAATTAATGACAAGGGTAAAAGAGTAATTGGAGATTTAAAACCATATTAATTTTTTTTTGTATTTTTTAGTTTATAAATATCAAACTAGGAATGTCAACATCACTATCACATTGCGGACGAGATTTATGAATATTCTCAACAAATTTGATGTAAAGTTTATCTTCTTTGGTATTAGCCCTCTTATTCGAGACATGGAAGTCTTTTCTCATGTAAAATTATAGAAATAATATTCATTCATAATATTTAACACCAAAATTTCCTAGATTAAAATATCTATTATTTAAAATTATTTTAAATGAGAACATTAAAAACTATATTTTGGAATATTTACATTCCAATTTTAATAAAGTCTTTTTCCTATAATATATTTTTTAAGGATTCAGTTAGGGATTATTAATTTCTAATTCACTACATCAAACCTAAAGTTAAAACTAATTTAGGAGAGTCATTGACATTTATCGAATGGTCATATTTTATCTTTTAATAACCCATTTTGTTAAGGTTTTCAATAAGAGAAAAATGATTGATTATAAAATCGAGAAGTGAAAAAATCATCAATGTATTGGACATAAAATTATCAATCATGGTTACTTATGAAAAAAATAATTTAGTAGAATTTTTTATTTTTTAATTTCCCTTAAAAGTTGTCAATGATAATACAAGACTCATTATTGCAAGATAATAAGCTAACCCAATTTAACCTTGTCAATTCATTGAAAATTACAATGATGTAATTTCTTACCACCGATAATAGAAACTCTAGGTGGAAAACAAGATCATGGTGGAATTATTATACTTAATTACAAAAAGAAACACATTTTTTATGTTTTGAAGAAGTCTTTTGTTTCATGCCTAGTTCAAATGGTTAAAAAATAGAGTTATCTTTTAAATAATATTTTATTAAATACTATTCTATTTTTTTAATGATGGACTTGATAAAATATTGAATATTATATTGACCTAAAAACTGATGATAGGGAAAAGAATCATTACGACTTGCACTTAAATAATTATATTTTTCTGACTTAGTAGCGATTTAAAATCTAAAATACACGTATTTCAAAATGGGATGCTATAAATTAATAATTTTTTTAATTAAAAACAAAAAAAATTGTTTTCTAAAGCGATTATAGATGTAATATAATATAATTTACTAATAATAAGTAAATTATGTTTAATTACTTTGATAAATAAAATATAATTTATTAGAGTAGAATTAGAGAAACAAATATCACCGATAAAAATAATTTTTCATTTTGAATTATTTCCAATGGTGAAATAGCATCCAACAAAATCATTAAGATCATATAATTCTAATGGATCTCCATACATATGATTTGAGCACCCACTATCTATCTACCTTATAGCTTTGTGGTATTTTAGATTTTTTCAAATGTTTATGAAATTTCAGAATTAATAACCATATATTGGGTCCAATTATGGTAGATAAAAATTATTTTGGAATCTAAGATTGTTTAAAGAAATGTATATTTTTTGAAACATAATAACAGAAATTAATGATTTTGGGTCTTTTATATCGTTAATTATTTCCATGACATTGATAATAATGGTAAAAAAATTATTTCAATAACTAAAAAATTTATTTTAAGAAATTCCATTTACTAAATTATTCATTTTATAATTTTTTTTTGAAAATAATACTATATGAATAAACCAATCCAATTAAAGATTTTAATATTTTATTGGGAAAATAAATATAAAATTAAATTTATTCCCCTTTGCTAAAATGATAGAATGTTTTTAAATATTTATTTGATATTCCAAAATTTAAACCTATTGGAGTTCTTTTATTTTGAACTCCATAAAAACATTTTCTTTTATAGGATGATATTTTTCTGAAATAACATGATTGTATTCATTTTTAACAACATTTAATTTTGAGAGAAGTTCACAAAGAGAATTTTTTTTCATTTATTGCATTGTGAAGATAAATATAATTAAATATATTTATTGAATAATTAGAAGAGATATTAGAGGAATAAGATGGAGAATGAAAATTTTTGGACATGACCTAAATTTCTTTCTCAAAATGTGTCATGTGATGCATGTGACTTTTGTTACTTGATTAATATGATGAAATTGAGTCAATAGTAGCAGTCCATTTCGTGTTTTTAGAGATTCATTTCCTTTATTATTATCCTTTGGAATTTTATTATTCACAGGAAAATCCATCATGACGCGACCATTATTTTTTAAATAAAAACTGTTTATGTGTAATTATTCTTTTTTATTATTGAATTTATGAGATGAACTTTTATTTTCATGTACTTATAAATCATCTTGGTAATGTGGGAAATATCGGAGTTTCTTTCAGTTGAGTCATTATTTGTTTCATTAAAAGAAGTAGTTTTTTAGTTTCCTTGATATCATTTTCCAATTTTTTATCTTACCTATTATGGTTACTTTATATGTCATGAGGGAAAATAAACATTCCTTAATTAGAATTTTTTTTTCAGTATTAGTTTCCTATGTTATGGTGAATTTGGGGCACAACAACATGGTAAGCATAAAATAATTTATTGAGAAATGTTTTTATATAATTTCTTTTGGAAGATATTTGTGTCCATTAAAAATATAAAAAAAATATAGTTGTAATAGAAGTTGTAGACTCGTTATGATGCATAGAGAAACTTTCGAAGTATTCCCTATAGATGTGGAGAATTATATCTAAACATTATTTGTACCTTTATTCATAATGTCTAATAATATCTATTTTTTCATATTTTATAAAGAAACTGTATTAAAATCATTATCTACGAAATCACAATTTAACACATTCATATCTTTACCATTAAGTTAGAAATATAAAATTCGTCATGGGTACATTTTAAGTATTTTTTGGAAGTAATAGAATTGTCACGAATAAATATATTATAAATAGGAAAAAAAATATATCAATTAAATATAGACATTATATATTTCCAATATGCATAATTTTTACCATTAAAAAATTAGCACTTCTCAATGATTTCCCTTTGGGAAAACCATGGGTGTTTGAAAAATCCATTTCAAAATTTCATTATTTTAAAAAGTGGTTACTAATTTTAGAATATAAAAATGTTGAATGAGTTTTAAAACAAATAAATAAACAATAAAATTAGAACTCCTATAATACTAGGTTGGATTTATGTGAAATTGATATGGGAGAAATTTATATTGGAAAATTAAAAAAAATAATCCAATTTTTCAAAAATTCCCTTTAAATCATTGAATAAATAATAAATGAATCAATTTTGAAATTGAAATGATATAATTCTATATAAAAATAAAAGTATAAAAATAAAAAAATGGTGATTAAAATGAAAATGGTTAACATAATCAAATATAAGAATAGTTATACAATAAATTATTAATTTGTGCATTTAAAAATTAATAAATAATTAAAATAAAGTTGAAAAATAATTATAATTCAAAAAAGTAATTGTGAAAAGTTTCTAATTAATGTTATTATATATATCTAAAATAAATCCTATATCCACTTCCCCAATCAATTGAGGGTTTAATGAATTAGTCCCCAATTTTTATCAACATCCCTGAAACTATTACAATCACTTGTATTTTTATTTTATATTAAGAAATCAAAAAAATAGAAATTTCCTCTTTAATGGTAAATCAGGAAACCTAAAATTATGTAGTGTCTTTCAATTTTGAAGGAATTTATAATAAATACACATTATATTACGTAAATGGTATAAAACAAAAAATATAAAAGATAGATGAATAAAATAGTATTTGTAGATTATTATCTAATATCATAAAAAATATGTTGAATCATTGATAAATATTGAGAAAATTATGAGATTATTTAAGATATAATATTTTTACACACACTTTTTGGAGATGAAAGAATATTTGTAAAGGGGAATATTTGTGTTCAATTTGAGTAATAGAATGCATTGACGTTACATATCAAATGACCAAGAGAGTTGTTATTTTCTAAAAGGTATTCCATGGTCTCTAATTATCGCTTTGAAACCATTTGGTAATGTTATGGAATCCTTCAAGAGTCACTAATTCACATATTTCAAGGTTCCTTGTTTTTTACCACCATAAATAAAGTCCTCAGATATTCATTTATGATGACAACAGCTACGTTATAGCCTCTACTAAGTAGCTAAAGGGAATCCAGGATCATGGTGAAAATGGAAGGTTTCCAATTGCTGGCTAGTGGGATCAGATAATCGAGGATACCACTACTCATCAGCTCGAGCTAACCGGTGCTCCTTAATCATGTATCGATTGGGGTTTTGAAACATGAAAAATGTTCTAGATATTCAAATGGTTGGATGATGACACTAAAATGTAAATTAAGTGTTTCGTGTTTCCATAAACATCAAAAAGTGTCTTCTACAATTTTTATAATGCACTAAAATGGATATTATAACCTTATATTAAAGCATCATAATTCCAATTATGGTAAGAAAAAATTATCCTTAATAGGTTTCTATCACCATTATATTGGAAAATATACACATCAACATAAGGAATTCACTAAAAACTCCCAAAGTGTTTGTGATCATTAAAACTAAACAAAATCTAGAAAAAAAAATGTATCTATTGTTAGAGGACTTTAACTCAAGGTGTGTGTGGGGAAGATTTTCAAAATTTGTTATATAAGGGATGGGTGGGGTACCCATGTCCTAACATATTTATAACACCATGGGATTAAAAACCCCATATCAATATGAAGATCATCCAAAAAATCTCATAATAAGTTATACAATATTAATGAGATCAGTTTTATTTTATTACCTCACTTGCCATATTTTACAACAACATGACAGACACCATCATGTTATATGTTAAAAATTAATCAAGATGGACTCTTCACATTCCCAATATTATGTTCTAGGTAAGGGGATATGTCATGTCACTATGAAAATAAGATATTCATAATATCTGATACAATATACATTGTGTATACAAGATGTTGGGTAACATTATATGTATAATAAGTGGGAAAAAATTAATTTCCTACAAATAAACATCCAATATTATATCCCATTAGTCGTGCCAGTCCAAACGTCCACCTAATAATGTACTAGCTAGTCACACCATGAAGTCAGATAGGAACGATACATGTTGTTTACCAAAATCACATTGTTCATGATATTCAAATTAAGAAAACTCATTAACTTCTACACCAACTAACTTACATGTCATGTGATCTTCTTAACTACATGCCATGTTGTTGTGTTTCCACCAAAATTGTAAAACAATCAAAAAATATATCTATATCCCCCAATCATGCCTCTAATCACACTGAAAATCTAACAAATAACATAGTCCATGATATCAAATCCATTTCATTTGATTTCTAATAATTATATGTAATAAATAAATTCTTCAACTATACAACATAACTTATACATGCCCATTCCTACCATAGATGACTAATAGGACATCACAACTAGTAATATTCTTTCAGATAAAATAATTCTACCATATATATCAACATGTCACTAATATCAATGACTTATCATTTCTTTATTACATTATTGTTAATACAAAATGACAAAAATTAGTAAAACCACCATCTATATCAAAGTTAGGTTATTATAAGGTGAATAATGGTGAGATAATGATTTAGAACATCAAAATTAATTATCAACGATTTGCATTGTGAACCATGAAATCTATTGTTGTTGGGTAAACTGAATCACAGATTAGAAAAAATAGAAGTTAGACAATTTATCCTAAATAAAAAATTTAAATTATTATGTCCAAAATTAAATATGGTGTTTAATGATGAAAATTAATCTATACTTGAAAATTTTAGATTGCAATGAAATTACTTAAATAAAAATTCCCTCCCTCAAAAAAATTTTATCACTGGAGAAGAATGGATCTATGTTGTCATCATTGGTGACTACTATCATGTTCATTCATTAATCTTATTATTCTCATTGATCACACCAAAAAATCCATCACCCTAGATATCTCTCTCTCAATCCTAGGGTAGTGTGGTTAATCATTAGGGTTAGAGTTTGAGTGGTTTAAATAGTGATTTAATTAGGTTTAAGGATTAATTCCCCCATTAATATAATTTGGTAAATTGAATCATTTTAAATTTTTTAATAATTTATTATAACAATGACATATAAACCCCTAGGTCTATTAATAGGTTAAAAAATAAACCCATGAATGGGGTAGACCCATGTTCTACCCATAACCATTGTGTATGTTTTCCTATTTGAGAATATACTTCCATGAAAAATATTTACTCTCAAATATGAAGATGTGGCATATATAAATAATGTATTATTTTTAGGGGTCTTTGAAACTCTTAAATTTATGTCAGATCCATAACTAAACGATAAAATATAATTTACAAATTCAACAGGATTTATTATAAGAAACCAAAATTGTTTCAGACCCATCGGCATGATGGATCTTTCCTCCCAAAAATGATAATATACTCAAAATGTTGAAGGTATTGAGCCTGATTCTGGTTTTCATGATTGCATGAGCTCTCCTGCAGGTTCCAATAAAACTAATGGATTCACAATAATAGAATATATCATCTATAAAAGGAATTTTCATGGTGATCCTCAATCACCACCTGATACCTAGAAAATTTAATTCAAACATCAATGTCTATATTTCCTCAAAAAGTAAAATGTGAGTGGTCTTGAAAATATTTCTTTAACTATGAAGGATTTAAGATTACATTCACTTTGTTTAACTATAGATATAATTCCAAGTGATAAGAAATATTTTCTACTCTAGACAGGATATGGAATAGACTAATGAGTCTCCATGATAGCTTACCACTCTAATCAAATCTCAAAAATCCAAACAAAAGAGAGACCTTTAATAACACAGGGTATACCTCCTAGAACTATAATGACCTCTATGGGATGTTGTAATAGAACAATTGAGATATGTTATTGGTATAAGTCTACTCACCAATCATGTAAACTATATCTATCATTATTTGAACTATCATTTCCACATGAGTGATGACTCACCAATCCTTTTCCTTTAGAGATGTGACCTACAATGTATCTTTTACAATTCATTTCACATAGTCAAGTTAATAGATGAGTAATCATTGTTGTTTTTTGTAATCTTTACTAAGGTTAAATTGTCCTCCTAGCTTCAACTAATGTCTAATATGAAATCCCTATGCATTTCCTCTAAAAATTTAGTAGATCATGTAGTCTAACTAATATAAGAAAGGGGATTCATTCTTTTCATACACAAAAAGGTATTGAAATCATCCTATAAACCTATATAAAACATTTAGATGATTTAATGTTATAGATATTAATTTATGATAGCCAATGTTTACATATATTATCCATTATCTAAAAATTACAAATGTTATCTTCTAAAATATACT
The DNA here is from genome assembly GCA_963277665.1 of Viscum album. NCBI lineage: Eukaryota > Viridiplantae > Streptophyta > Magnoliopsida > Santalales > Viscaceae > Viscum > Viscum album. The sequence goes on from OY728142.1 coordinate 1,788,084,940, forward strand.
CTGAAATGGAATGGATGTGGGATGATTGGTTAGTTGGTTTATAATCACCATGATTAAATCATTGACGCTTATTTATCATGTGTGACCTACCATAAAAACCATTTACATAAATTCAACCTTACACTATGGAGAATATAAGGGTTTAGAAAAACTGACATGGCCTTGTGATTTTCCTTAACCTAAAAAATGGCGAGGCAATACGAAAAGAACTCAACAACAATCTGAATTATTCATGACCACCGAAAAAAGAGTTAAGGTACTGGTATATCTTCAATTGTCATGCACACAACACTAAGAAAGAATAATAAAACATCCCCAGTACCTTCTCATGTGGTTAAATAAGTACTATTTTTCATCCTCAAAAGAGGAAAACATGATCCCCAAATTTAGAAAAAACATTTGATGAATCCCTTGAGAATATATGGTAATGAGGAACTGAAAAATAATGGTCTCCCAATTGTTCCTTATATACACACTGAATAAGTGGAGGTGTCACAACCATTGTTCAATGTTAAGATTATCCTCTCTCATCTAGAATGGTAAAACACAACACATTCAAATATTGTAATGCCTTTCCCAAAATATGAAAACAAGACTATTTTCAAAGGTAATATTCCACCATGTTTCCCATTATTAGTGTATAGAATAAATCATTTTAATAATCCTTTAGAAAATCTAAAAAAATATTGTACCCTAGTTTGAGATATATTCGAGTAAAGTTATAACTAATAATAGGGACATCTATGTTGACAAAAAAATCGTTTTAATGAATTTATTATCCCAAAATATTTAGGGAGAGCATTGATATTGTTTTATCTAAGTCATGGGACCTGTAATTATACTTATGGGGTATCAAATATTAAGTCTCCTATATAATCATCTCCCAACATTGAATTGAAACAAAACAAAGACCATCCATAGAGTAATTATAGAACCTCAAATAATCCAATCATACTCAATTATTCTCCATATCTAAGCACTAATTAATATTTTACATTGATCCTAAAATTTACTCTTCCATAATCTAAAAAAATTAAAGAAAATCCTTTATAGTCATGGATGAAAAAAACTAATCCATCTGCTAATATTCCATTACATTTAAAGGGGAACTCCCTAATATGTAATTAAAACTTTGAGAATGTTCTATATAGCTTATATTCTCAATGTAGGAATATTACCATCCTTAGATATTCCTCATGATCAAACTCTGATACTACAGAAATAAGGATTTCATCAATGGAAATTAATAAAAAACGGTCTAGTAAAGGCTAAAATTTTTGGTTTGTATTTCCCATGAACATAGCTTGGGTGTTCACCATTCCAAAGGTAATAAACAAGAAATCATAAAAACCATATAAATACTAAAATATAATATATTGAGTGTCTTCCATAAATCCACAAATGGTGATATTTGGTGCTACTTTCTATCTTTTATAACCACTTCACTCCCTCTAGATGGTTGAATATGTCATTTATCCATGGAATAGGTTATTTATTCATGACATTCAATAGATTTAGGTAGTCTAATCCAATAAAACACCTAAAACTCCAATATTTGTTATTAGAAAATATTACCTGATCTGTCTAGAGGGATGCATTGGTTTTGATAAAACCTTTTTTTGGGAAGTTCCCCCAATGAAACCCTTAACTCCAGATATTATGAGGGTTACTCTCTATGATAAAATATATATCACGGTGTTTATATGATGATAATAAATTCTAAAGTATAGTACCCATAAAGGGGGTAATCTTATAATGCTATTGGGAAAACATCCATGTAAAACTCCATAATTTCTAGAATCTAAATGTCTATAGATTTTAGTCAACTAAGGGTCAAACTCAATTGCAATTTATTGATATACTATAGCTTCCCACATATGATCTGTTCTCATCAATATTAAAATATCTCTTTCCCAATATGTAATATCTATATCCATATGATCAATTTAACCTTTACCTATGAATATAAAAATCCATCTAATCCTGAATATTGGAAAACCATTACATACCAATGATGTTGTCATACAACTTCATCATAACTGCAAGGTGATCCCACATAAACCCATCTCTACAAAGAGAAATCTCACATCATTAGTATATGTGTTAAATCATGAATAATTTCTTTGTAAGAGTCTTTATTTACATGGGTCAGACTAGTGGATCCACCAAAATCATAATCTTTCAAAAAATTGTCATCAAAATAAATTAATGGTCCACAGACATGTCTACAAGATTTTGTAACAAATTTTATAAGGCACATAATGTACCTTGATTCACATTGTTCATTTTCATAATATATCCCTATATCAGCTTTAGTTGAGCACAACCTTGACCACTATCCTTATAACCCTTGCGTGGACTACATGTATGTATATGTGGTTAATGTTTTCCATACCACATTCCTCCTGCTCCTCGACCCCCTCTAAGATCACCTCTATCCCTTCTACTGAAACATCCACCCATAGAGCCACCTTTACCACCTCTAAGAGGCCCTTGGTCAGGTTACTAATTATAATGTAGAACTATATAAACATTTTAAACACCCACTAATTCATGATGTGTTGTGTAGTAATGTACATTGTGACCCCACCCCCAATAGGGATATCAATGTCCATATAATATCAATTTTTAATCCCTCTGTGATCCTTATGCAAATGATTACAATGTACGAGTATGTTTTATGTGAATTCCTCTTATGCCTATGATTTAATTCCTAATTAATACTTATTATAAATGAAGACTCTTCTATATGATTTCCACTTATAACACATGCTTCCTACCACTCCCTAACTAAAAATAACTCAATCACTAAGTCATACTCATATTCATATTAATAGGTTGTAATGAAGACATTGAGAACTTCTGTCTGGATCACTATGCAAAGGATAGGCTGAAACATCTATACTAAAAATAATCTATCAATGATTATATCAAGGGAGTATCACTTGATATCAGTGAATCTTCAATAGTATCTCAAATCTATAATTTTCCCCTAATGTGGCTCTATAATATATTGAATAAATATAGATCTAAAATTATTTGTGTAATAATCCTCACAGAAGATGTGCTGATACTCAAATAAATGAACTTCCACCTTTTCATGAGTCTTGGTTATGAATGACCTCCCAAAATATATAGTTCCTTTTAGAATAATTTACACATACACCACCATTTGGTTTTTTCAAGTCTAAATAATATGAAATATTATAAAAATGACTTGATCCCATCCTTAAGCACATACAAATCATGATATCCTTAAAACCAGGGAGACATATAATACTATAACTTTTCCAATGTTTTTAACCATTAAACATCATCATTTTGAGCTATTGGTATAATCAGATACTCAAAAAGTCAGGAAACATTCACCTTTATAGGGGGATTTGGGAATATATTCTTCTTAATAGGCAGAGAATCACTCTCTACCATTCCAAAGAAAAAATCACTTGAACATGACCCAATAATAAATCCTCATTTCTCAACTGATAATTGTTATTATCATGCCCCCAAATTCTTGTTTTATATATACTTGTGGGAATCTTAAAATCCAATAATATAGACCTTAGTAAGAGTATCATATCTTTGTAATTGACTCAAGGATGATTTTTAAAATCAAAAAACCCATTCCTTTAAGATTATTGTGACATTTTTTTTCCTAATATCAGTTTTTCAATGCATCAAGTAGAAAAGTATCATATTAGTGTCATAAAGAATGGATATGTAAGTCATTTCACAATCGCTGGGTTACTTGGGCAATGATTCAATCACAATATTATTTAATAACATTTTAATAAATATATAATCTAATTATCATGAAATATATATATAAAAACTCTATTCACATGAAAACCATACTTTAATTGCAATCTAACGTGACCCATCCCAACTCTTGGGAGGTGAAATGCCATGTATTCTACCCCAATTATGCCTTAAATGGGACACATGATGTTGAAAATAATTGATTATTCTAGACAATCAACATGGGATTCCATAACTAAATGTACTTATACACAACACACACCTACATGCATGACATGTTAATGCAATTATTGACAACTACTAAATGACAATTATTGTATTAAAAAAGAAAGGAATACCTAAATATGGTTATTATTTTCCTTTTAAAATGAATTGATAAAGATGATGGTTGAGATATATGAACCACGTGATCCCCCAAGGGGAATAACAATTGGATTACCATCATAAGGTCACTTGATGACTCCACACACAACTCATAACCTGCAACAGACCCCATGGAACCCCTTTTACCAATCATTCCGACTATTATGAAGGCTCTCTAGAAAAATAGGGATCACCAGGAGGTATCTGAATAAGCTACCCCATGCCACATGATTCCTCAATGGAATATTAATTACAGTATATGAAAAACTCCTTCAAAATTGGCCGGTATGATGTCAAAAGGTGGATGCACCATACATTTGTAAAGATCATGTGAGATATCACTAATGGGTATGATAATTGTTCTTGATAAAATCCAAATAAATTTGTATGAACACTGATACTTTTTAGAATAAATCAAATAAAATAAAAGGGGAGTAGGTGGTAGTTACTCACGATTATAAAAAGGCATGCGGTGAACCACTAGGGATCCGCAAGACACCACGAGACCCCGATGACATGTTTGTTTCATATTGTGAAAGGCCATTGTCTTTTCATCCCCACCATGAAAATCACATATGTTATATTTAGGAAACCATGGGATACACCTTTGGTTCCCTAAGGAAAAAAATAGATGGTAATTTCCTTGAAAATATCTTGCATCCCCAAAGGGCCTTTGTTGGCCATGTATCACATCATCAAAAAATAGAATAAATTTCATTGACATTAATCCTATAATCTGACATGAATCAAATAAAATTATAAAATATAAAAAATTAAAAAATGAAGGAGGTGGATGAATCCTCTCGCAGGCATAAAATGATTTTGATTCACTATGGATATCCACAATACAGTCCCACAAGACTCTTGGACAATCCTCCCTAACTCAAAGAGACACTTAGATAAGCCATGATATCCTCACAATGTGACATAGGAAAGGTATTTAGCATCTCACAATGGGATTCAAATATGCGCTTTGATATTTCTATTTACCTTAGACATATCAGCATGAAAATATGGAATTTTTCCATATAACCTCATGATGAATGAAACTCCCCCGTTAATTGATAATGATACAATAATGGAAACATTGATCAGAGGTACTCACATCCACTGAAAATCAGGCTATGTCCTCAGAGGAATCCAATGTAATGGATCCTGAAGATGTGTGGTACCAAACCCCATCGCCAACTCTAGCCTAGACTTATTCCATATATGCCGCACAAAACAAAGAACAACTTATCTAGTAAGGGCTATAAATTCCCCACCCTATCATTAAGAATTCACTTCCACCATATGATCAATATTATAAAACTACTCCCATATGACCAGATGCTTCGGAGGAAGGTTAGATTTTTCACATCCAGTCACATTTGCACAGCCAGAAACTGGTTTTTATTTCATGGAGTCTCCAATCATTCAATAGAAAAGCCTTACCTCTAGTAATATTCTAGTGAATAGCCGGATAGATCATGCACCATGCATAAATAACTTCATGTGATCATTGATAGACTACAATAAGGGATCCATAATAGTGAATCAATCTATGGTATTTACAATACATGGGATGGAAAAAATAATATGGATGAAATAATTAATCAAGAACATGTTTTCTGACCCTCATGAGCTTCCCCTAAGCCATCCAAGTTTTGCGAAAACACTGATATATGGGGCACATATATCTTAACACTCCTTCATTAAGACACCTAGTTCATGAAAAGTCTTCCATAAATGACAAATAATGTAACTTGGCCCCCCTAGGTATACAAAATTAGTCGTGTGAAGCCCTATAGTTAATTCATCAAAGCATCGCTGTGTCCTTTAGATACATTGTATGACCCATATTAAACCACTAGACCATGTCAGTTATGTCCCAGATATGAACCTGTGTATGAAAACTAAGGTCTCATGATATATTACAGGCAAGGCAGTTGTGACTCATGACACCCTCTAAACATGTCTGCTAGGTCTTGTGATGCCTTCTAGGTATTTTATCCAAGACATGTGTAACCCTCTAAGACATGCCATATTGACCCTCATGAATCCCTCCATATAGTTCAAAAAAACTCCTTTGAATAACATCATAGAATGTTAGATGGATCATCCAACACCTTCTAGAAAATCCATCAAAGCCATGTGATGGATTCCCAGATAGAAAACCAAGAACATTTGATATATTATGGACATGTCTCCTTTAATCATGCGACAATATTCAGATATACCACTTTGGTTATGGAAGTCCTTTAGAAAGACCAACTGAATCATTTTTTTGTCTTTAGATATAATATGTAGATAATATCTTACATATCACGAAAATCTGACAATCAAAGCATTATATGTAAGAAAGAATGTGTCAAAGGAATCCACATTATGTAAGCCCTGAAAAAATGGACTATAGAAAATCTAAATCTGTCCATAATTGGGATAAATTGGATGTACCTCCATGACATGATCTGGAACAATTGGTGACTTAGAGAACTTATATAAGTCCTCTCTAAAAGATGATAAACAAAACAGGTCTAACAAAATATAGGGGTTATGGTTCTTGTAACAACTGGGATATTTTGGATGCCTCATATTTGATCAATCCCCTCCATATAATAGTCACATCCTCCATCTATTTAATCATGTTCTTAAGTACTTATTTTTATGGCTTCCACACATAATCGACCAACAATTACTAAAAAATGATGTTGAGCCTCATATAAAAGTAGATAGATTCATGAAAAATCCCCACGTCTTTTGTAATTAAAAGGTAATTAACCCATGATCATTTTGTTAGGGTAGTCGGTCTTGTATTATGATAAGTAAATAATTCACGAACATATATTAAATATATAATAGTTCCCCATAGTTGGAAATAATTCCCCAAAAAAGGGTTTAATGAGGCCGAACACTAATCCTATGGACCAATGAATGTCCCCAAGAATTAATAGGCCTGAAACACGGGTGTTCTCATACATTTGAAAATAAGTTCTATAACCAGGTTTAGATGAGATAATCATTGGGAGATTCTAGTAATATAATGAGCAGTAATTCAATGTTCATGACTATCCACAAAACAAATTCCACAAAATTAAATGGTCAGTTAGATCTCGTCCACATCATTGAATCCTGATTAAATTGAAATCATGAACCCCACATGATTATCTATATTAGAACCTTATTGGTTATAATATGTTTGTTAATTTTTTATCACTCTATATGTAAAAAAACTGACAAGCCAGATGTGAATATCTGAAATTATGGGATGAAAAAATGAACATGTAGTAGAAAACGTTGTTTTTCATACCCTATATAAACAATGTAGTAAGACTAACAAGATCCTATAGATGATCTTCTGTAACTAAGGGTTCTAATGAAACGAGTCCATCCTCTCTTTGCTAAGTCCAAGAGAGTATAATGGACTAGTATTCTATAAAAGAATAATTTTTTTAAACATGTATATCTGATTAATCATATTATATCTACAAAATTGAACTAACCAGTAACTATGTTCTTTTTTTGTCTACACAACTAGAGATACTTCTTTTATCATCACAATTTGAGACAATATCTTCATCATATACAATTCACTCTGATAAATAATCATTGGATGGATCAAAAGTGTGTCACAAAGTGATCTCACCTTCTAGAAAACTCCACCATGAGGTCGAAAAAAGTACTATCTGAGAGTACCTTCATTGGAGTTTGATATTGACCATAGAATCTTCCTAAAAGGTTCACTAATCATAGAAATTTGTGTGACCACATCACATATGGAAATGTTCCACTAATCCAGAAGCACATGTTTCTATAACCAACCACTACATGAGCTTATCCCCAAATATGAAAAATAGCTACTTTAGTCCCTAATAAAGGTGGATTAGGAATCCAAATACACATCCATTTCATTTCAGATACCACAAAGGAGGGAAGTTTTCAACCTTTGTTTCCAACACCATCCCATTGGTACAACCCACTCACCTATTTATGGTACCACCCAACATGTTGCCTCCTCTGATTACCATGAATGTGAAATAGGGAATGCTCATAAGAGGATGAATGTGTTGGATATCCAATAGAGGTTTCATATCCCTACTCTTTGTGACAATTTATAACGACATATTACAGTAGGAACCAATTTGTTAAATTATATCCCTGTAAGCTCGGAATAAGTCAGTGGGCATATTCCTGTAGTAGGTTTGGGGGAGGTGTATATCCCTACCTCGATGCAAGAATCCCATGACCATATTCTGATGGAAAAAGGAGAAAAAAAGCAGGTTCATATTCCCACTTCAATCAAATACATGTTCTAGAATATAATAGATAGGGATAATGAATTAGATTATATTCTTATGCACACATTTCTAAAATGAAAATATATTTTAGAAATAGTTGAAGAGTGTTGTTTTCATATTATAACACTATAACTGATAAATGGAAAAGGGTGTACTCTTATCCCTACATCTATTGAAACTCATCACATTGATCATTATGAATATTTATTTTATAACAGGAAGAACAAATTCTTACTCTGGTCTAGGAAAATTATCAATTAATTCTAATAATAAAGGAGGGATAAGATCGGGCTCATACCCTTATTCTAACGGGGGATCAGTAGGTGAGAGTGGAACAAGCCTAAAGATTGGGAAAATGCCTATTGAAAAAGACTATATAAATATTCCAAAGTATCAGTATTGTGATAATATCGCCATTTTGGCTAGAGATCACCATGTGATAGGGGAACAATCCTCAGGACAGACTTATATTCTTATCGAAGTAGTCCAGCAGCATACTCCAAAGGCATAGAATTAGGAATATATCAGAGTTCTATTAGGGGATGACCAAGTGAGAATCAAACATGACTTAATATATTCTCATATTCATATAAGTGAACATTCCTAGATATTCTAGCAAATCACGGATTCCAGGAACATATTCATACTTCTACTAATAAACGACTGCACCGACATCATTCTAAGGATATACTCGAGGAGGCCCAAACCCCTTCTCCTAATATTGATTTATTTTATCATATTCCATTGTATAATTAATATTAGAAAAATTCTCATATTCTTGTTCTATCCAGGTCTCATCTAGGGAGAGAAGAACATGTGTTATTGTAGGCCCATACTGCTACCGAGAAACACCTCCGGAATATCCCAAAGGCATGGTATTGGGCTCAAACTATTATTTTGACTATGTATCACCAATTGAGAATGGAACACACGTCATTATTCGATCATATTAAATTCAATAATGATACATCTTCTTTTTGTATTCCAACAATTTATAGCACTGGTCGCATACTCCCACAACATGAGACAATTATATGTATGTTCCAATAATCTTCATGAAGTAGGATCATATCCCTTCACAATTCCAAAAGGAAGGTGACCATATTCCATCCACAATGTAGATCATTGTACAAATTCCAAATCAACTCAATACCGGATTCCCAACTGTTTTTCAAGACACATTATAAACATAATGAGGGTCCATTTACAAATCCATTTAAGTAGATGTAGATGAAATTCATTACCATGATATTCCTCCTCATGGTAGTGTAGATATGGATCACATGGACTTTACTAAAAACATACAATGCATTCAAACTCTACACAGATATGTATCCCACATAAAATGAAATTATTCACATTCTTAGAAACCTTTGAATACAGAGGTATTCAAAAATATCACTTCATTGTGTCAAGCAGTTGTCAAAACATCTAGGTCAACTAGATGGTTCCCCATCAACTTCTAGTAGCACTCCACTCCCATCATCCGGTGACCATTAGATCCATCTTCTTTTTTGTGAATAGATGGAGGTTTTTATGTCTGATTAGGAGGAGGATAACATTAAAATATGGAGATAGTTATCAGAAAATATCCTCTACAGTAAGTCCTGTCCCCTAACTACTTCTGATTATGAGATACCAGATGAATTATAAAAGGCATGTATTCATTATAAACACCAAAATATGTGGGATAATCATAAGTTACTGAAGGTTTGACATCTCCCATATCTAGGATACTTTTTTATCCTTTATAAAATCAATATACACTATTGTCATCTATAACTAGCTGCTATCTCTATGGACTAGGATCTAGAATCATAAAATCACAACACAAATCTACATGATTCATTCAACCGTTGCATTATGATAATTCTACAAATGATCTTAAAATCAATTCCATGTATTCATATTCTATCATGGGTATTGTATAAAACATTATACATTTTCAAACACCTATAATAATATATCCCCTCATATTTGGAGTCCCATAATGTTATAGCCTCTAGAGGAATCAAGGGAATGGGTAATACTCGAGATAGATAGTCACTAAAATGGACTTAATCGACTTCAATGATGCACATAAATCATGAAAAGAGGGAGAGGATAGCCAAAAAGTAAACATACTAGGCCCCTCAAAGCAATATGAATTAATTTCGGACATGAAGACCAAATTTTCAATTATTCAAACAAATTCTTGTAAAGAATGATTCACATACTAGGCTATTGTTATACAAATATTATATGGGAGAAAGAATGATATTCATTAAACAAGACACAATAGAATCATCCATAGAATTTGTCTAGGAGCATGCATAGCCCTTGGTTCAAGATAATATCTACCAGTACCTTCACCCATTAGATATTTATTCCCTGAGAGGATTTAAGACATGTCATTGGATGCTGCGAGTAACCCCCAAACCACTAGGCTGGGGGAATTTAAATCTTAGCCATCATATCAATGTTTATCATCCCTTGAGATGGTCCTGGGATAATCATTAGAAATTCCATATCACCCTCATCCCACTGGGATGGGGGCATTTATATCTTCATCACCATCCCTACAATCTTTATATCCACGACTAGAGTAATGGATCCTAAACAACAGGATAAATCTATGTGAATTGGGGCCTCGAATAAACTCTATCCCATAGGGATGGGGAAATTTTCTTCATAATCATCACCATAGAGATAATTAATCTTCATTCAGTAGGGATTAAAATGTCTTGTGTCCCACTTATCACACCCATATCAAGACAAACCTCTAATATTCAATGACTATTCGGTAATCATTACATGAAACATCCTTAAAGTCATTACTCCTAGGACAATACAGGAGGAATGTTTGAAAAAAGAGATCAGACCATACTGGTGTAGCAAGACAAAATAGCTCAACATGTCCACGTGATCAAATAACAACCCTAACGAATGTAGTAAAGAATTATGTTGTTGTGCTGAAATTAATGACATAACCACTGTTTCTTGATATATCTCTATGAATGTTGTCACTATGATGATGTAATACATTGATCAAGAAGAAAATGTAGAGGTCCACAACATAGATAATACATCACTAGAGGAGGGTGATTTTGATACACCAAATGAAGATTCACACACCAAAAATGAAAGGAGGATCTAAAATATGGAACCATTGAATATTGACTGACCACCACCATGTCAGAACATTTCCAAGGGGAATGGTATAGCTACAACTAGATCACCACCTATAAGAATTGAAGTTCCATCCCTTGAGGAACAGTTGTCACAATATGAGAGTGAAAAACAAACTCTATAGAATCTCAATGAGGAGATACTTTTGGGAAGTAGTTATACTCTGTATCGTCTTTATGTAGAGATGAATATTCCCCATCCAATAGTCGATCCACTAGAAATAGAATTATCATTGCATAAGACTATCTCTGGTTCTAGGCATCCAGTCTACATAAATGGGGATGTCATAAATGATAGTGACTTCTCTAAATTATGGTAACAAACTCTTCCACAACAGGGTAATTATTCAGTCCTGATTTGAACTATGAATTAGTGGGATATGAATGCAAGGCCACCTCATCTACCCCCACTCATTCCCTGTTGATGATAGATAGCTCCAAAAGTAGTGGCCGGATATTTAAATTCCACTATTTTTTCTTTAACTACATAAATTTATTGCATGGAAGGGAAATTTTCACTTGTGTAGCCTGATAAGAATCTGTAACCTGAATTGGAGGACATTTCTCCACCTCCCACTAACTTCAACAATCCTACCATCTCCACATTTTATGGTAAAGAAAACCCCAAAAAACCTCTCACACACTTTTTATCCTTGTGGGGTCCAATGATGGGATCTAAAGATCAATATGAAGCAACAAATTGGTGATGTTCCATATAGAATCTATCAAGGCTAGCCATTTTTGGGAACAACAACGTACCAGCAGGATCTGATGCATGATTGGAAGACCTTCATCATCATTTGATTTATCAATTTAGCTCCATGATAAAGATGACAACAATTTTCAACCAAATGAAATTCATATAACATGATAACAACATGGTGTTTTATTTAATTGTGATATAGAATGGATAAACCTATTCTCTTATCATCCTTCTCTAGCAAGAGACACTTCTAGAACACTATGATTAAAATATCATAAATGAGTTAGAGAAACGTATTATATCCTTGATGTTTCTAGTTGGTTTCATTGAGTTATTCTAAACAACACAACATCTGGAGTAAGAAATTTAAAAAACCCGATCCAACACTAGACTCATGTCCACAGCATAGGGAAAATACATGGAAAAGTTGAAACTATGGTTATCACCCTCAAGCCAGCAGTAGTACCCAACCATGTAGCTAGGTAGGCTCTGAACTACCCAACACCTCATCTCAAGTGGAAAAACCACATAATCACCCTCAGTCATAAGAATAGGTAAATTCAGGATGCATGGGATTTCAAGAATGGATGAAAAAGGTATAATCCTTCTAAAATGAACATGTCCATGTTTATTTATTCATGGCCAAGGAAAATGACCTTCTCAGTCATCCATTACCTAGGAAACATGATGAGCTCAACCTCACTGAACAACCAAACGACTACCCATACCAAATAATTCTCAGTCATATAATCTAAGTCATATTATTCTTTAAAGACTTCCATCATGCATGGTTGATTCTTGATAGGTGGAATTATACAACTCTCTAAAGAAGTTGGATTGTTTAACTGTTGTCCATCCAAAAGAAGAAGATAGATGGATGAAATTTTCGGCCATGTGTGTGTGAAAATTCACCAATTCGTTGAATTGAAAAATAGTTGATCATGCTCATGATAACCTTAGAGCACAACTACATAGAACTAAAATAAATCCACCACATAAAGTGTAACATAAAATGTGCCTCCCAAAGATGGGTGGGATAACAAGAAGAAGGAATAAACAAAAGAGTAAGAATCCAATTATTCACCCATCCAATATTCAGACCTTGAATATTTCATCCCAACAACATCCGCATCATGGAAACTACCCACCAAATAGAATTCTCATCAGACTAAGATCCCATATTTCGTTCGTTCCATGTGATACAATTGGAAGAACCCTTCTCTGAGGATGAATATGCCCCTATATATGAATATCCATAACATAACCTTGGAATGATAGGCTACATACATTGAAACTGAGTATACAAGGGAAACATATGTTGTTAGACTCAATATTCAGAAATATACTTGTTGGAGACATATATGTTGTTAAAACATCTAGAAAATCACTACAGTAGGCACTAAGTTGGTAGGGAGGTGGCCCATAATCCTCCATTAGTCACGTACATCTGATTGTCTTGTATGACTAACTAGTAGGGGTTAAATATAATAAATCTTGGAAACTAGAAATTCTAGTGCTACCTGCACTGATGGCACATATGTCCCATCAACATTTAATCTTACACCATGCCCAAGCACATCAGATGCATCATCTCTTCAACAGTAAGCCCATGATAAGGCTCATTTCGAGAATCACTGAAAATATGCATAGATGTATGAAATTATGAATCTAATTTATATTTTCCACACAAATATCTCAATCATTTCTGCACTTCTTCGTTCAAAAAATATATGTAGGCTCTTTTTTGAGCCCTATGGATCCAACAGAAGGATGAGATAGAAGTATCTCTGACCAAGGTCAATTGAGTGGAGACCATTTCATCTGAATGTCATGTCTCCACCTCATTCACTGTCTAGGATTATGAAGAAGGCCATCAGGGGAATATAATTCCCTTATATTTTTTTAGGGGAATCAATAATAACAATTTCCAATGGAATCTGATTTATATTGGTTTTGGGATCAATTTCATCCTAGTTTGAACCCTCTAATGTTTGGGATATGGTGAATGGGGGGTTATCTCCCACAAATATGGAAATTTAAGGGTGTGATATGCCTGAGATAAGGAATCTCAGGATGATAAAAACCAAATCCAAATTTGGGGAACTGACATATGATACTATATTCATGGTTATTCGACAAGACACTGCATATAATGTCCTACTCTGGAGGTCCTGGCACCATAGACACTTGAAAATACCTTCCTCATTCCATCAGTGTATGAAGTAACCCATCAATGAAAAACATAGCACACTACATAGTGAAAATTTCACCTTTCATACTAGATTTTCAACAAAAGATGATGTAGAATTCTATAAAAAGGGACGTAAGAAACCAATGGAAGATTATGATATACATGTTGCAAATCTCAATGGATTCAGGACCACCCCAATGATTCCCAATAGTATGCTCGACAACGAATATGTTCTCCCCATATATCTAGTTGATGTAGCATATCTAATCACAATGGTATAATCTCCTATTATCCTTGGGGATAGTGTAAAATGTAGTTATCTCTATCAACACTATATAATGAATCAGAATGAAAAGGATGAGTATGTATCTCTTAATATCCTCCCTCTGCCTGATAATGATGGTTATGCCCTCAAATCAACATCTTAATCGCCTGAAAATATCTACATTGAAATTGAATAGGATTAAAATTATGATGATCATAAGACCACCCATATAGCATTCAATGAAGTTTTATTAACCACCATCAATGAGCTTAGAAATATAAATTTGGGAATTGAAGAAGACCCGCGACCTACTATGATTAGTTCCACCATGACACTAGATGAGAAAGAGATGTAAATTGCATTTCAAAAGAATCACTGATATGTTTTCTCTTGGAACATTACGGAAATACACTGAATAAATAAAAATGTGGCTATTCATGAAATCAGACTACCTATTGAGAATCAAGGCTTCTAGAAGGAAACTAAGAGGTTGGACCCCTATCATTCCACAGATGTAGAGGTGGAAGATGGCTAGTTTATAGAATCCAATTTTTTATAGGAAGTGAAATACCAATGAAGGATTTCCAACATCATCCCCTCAACAAAAATAACATGCAGATTAGGGTATAGATTGATTTTGGAGACCTTAATCAGTATTTCATTAAGTACAATTATAAATTTTTGATCATGTAACAATTGATTTATGCGACATATAGATTTTAAGAAGTTTATATCACAAACAGGAACTAGGGACACATTCAGATCAAGATGGCACCAAATGATTAAGAATCCACTACCATTAGGGAATATTGAAAGATATTATGATATCAATTCATGCCCTTTATATTAAATAATTTATGTGTTGTAAAGTAATGTCCCTTGAATCACATCGTTATGCTATTTTGGGGGAAGGATACTCGAGTGTTACATCGATCATCTCATTGTTAAATCATGATTTTGATGAGATCACTTCACATACCTTCGAAAAATCATTAGCAGACTATGAAAACATGAAATGAAGATGAATCTATTGAAATTTTCTTTTGGTGTTACATCAGGGATTCTTTTGGACTTTATCATGATTCAATGTGAGATCAAGGTTAAACTAGAAAATTCAACTGCTATTATAGTAATTTTACCCCCAAAATCTCAATGCACTAAAGGGATCTAGGAGCACCACACCTACATTTGAAAATTCCTAGTCAACCTAGCCAAAACTGTTCTCCCCTTCACCAAGATAATGAATAAGTAAATCACCTATCAATGGGATGATGACAACAAAAATTTCATCAAATGTTTGAAGTTGTTCAAACTGTACCCACTAGTTCTAATGCCATTGGTGGAAGGTAAACCACTCATCTTGTATGTAGCTTCCAGGGAATGCACATTTGGCTCCACCCCCACATAGAAAAATGATTCTGTAAGTGGTAATAATCACTAATACCTAAGTCGAATGATTATAGATACTAAGAATATATATTATAATATCAACAAGAACACAGTTGCACTCATTTTGGTAGTGTAAAAGATGATATATTACTTGAAACACCACAGAGTACATTTGTCATCTGTTATTTTATTACAGAAGTACATACATGGATTCCCTATGTTGACAAGGTTCTTGGATAGATGGGCAGTCATTCTTCTACAATATGACATTCAGTTCATATGAAATAATTCATTGAAAGGAAAATATCTATACAGTTTCCTTACATCACATCCTACCCTAAAAAAAACTAGAAGACCCTGAGATCCTAGACGAAGAGGTATTCAATGAACATAACACTCCCTGGGAATGGTATACGTAATTTGATGGCACCTCCCAAATTCATGATTTTACATGTATAAGAATACCAAATCTCAATTAGGTTGATCTGGGGACTGTATTTGTCTATCCAAACAATGTAGTTTTACAAATTCTTTCTCACTATTTGGAGACTGCACAAATAATGAGGCAGAATATCAGGCCCTCATTACTGTTTTGGAACTAGTCCTATAGTGGCACATAGCCTACTAGAATAAAAAGGGGACTCAGAATTGGTGATAAAGTTAATCAGTGATAAATATTCGATAAAAAGGGAATCATTGAAACACCTCACTAGAAATGTCAGGGGACTGATGGCATGGTTCCATTTTGAGTCCACATTGCATCATGTTCCCTGATCGCATACTATTTATGTAAGTGTATTGGTTGATGTATCCACTTTCTTCGCTTACCTTGATCAGGAGGAAACAATCTTCTATATCACACATCAATGAATGGTCTCTTCCATCATTGAATGCAATATTGATGAAATTAATTAGTTCTCCACCACTCCAAATCATAATGAACCAATGACCACCCATGGATGGATGGAACCCATAATTGGTTATCTCTAAAATTAGATTATCAAAACAGAACATTCCAAAAGGGAACAAATTCGGCACCATGAAACAAATTTTACTTTATAAGATGATCCAAATGAGCATAAATTCCTCTAAAAATGTGGATTTGACTAAATGCTCCTCAAATTCATATAATAAGTAGTGATTTTCACCATCATAGAAGAAGTCTGTATAAGCTCTTTTGGTACCCATTAGTCTAGAACAAGGATCATCAACCAAATTAGAAGGTTGGGATATTACTTTAAAACTAGGATACAAGACTATGTTGAATTAACCAAGAAAAGTCATGCTTGACAGATTCTTGAGAAATACGTCCATGAGGCCCTATAATTATTTCATATAGCTAAATATTCATGGCCATTTTTCTTTTGGGGAATTGGTGTTTTGGGGCCATATCCCATAGACATATTGAATCATTTTATATATATCCTTCCAACTAATAACTTCTTTACCAATTTTTATGAGGCAATACCCCTCAAGGAATTCTGGATGAATAATATCATCAAATTTGTAATGTTCCATACCATTTCCATATTCAGATTCCCTCAGAAAATATTTATATACAATGAAACCAACATCTATTATATATTATTGAAGAGATTGTATCATGAATTTAATATCAAGTCCAATCATTAATAATTCTATCATGTAAAAGAAAACATATATATAGATCACTTTAATAAGGCTCTATCGAATATAATCTAATAGATGGTGAGTAATGATAATAACTCATTGCTAGGAAACTCCTCAATGATTTATGAACCTACCATACCAGCACACATACGTCCATAAAAGAAATTACATACTTAATTAGGGTATGTGACTGAGAAATTATTACCCATATAGGTCTAGCTGCCTTCACTCCGAAAATCCATTTGAGGACTATTATCAGATGATGAACAATCAAAAAAGTGATTGAATGAATTGGAACTACTAGATGAGAAAATATGTTTCTGACTATACAACCTAGAGGTCCATCAAAATCAGATCAGACGAGCCTTATATAAATTCATTCTCTTTCATTTGTTCCTCCAAGGTTAACTGGTTTAGGAAAAAAACACCAATGATACGAGGAAACTATCCACCAAAACCAAAATCCAAGAGGGATGGTCATTATGTGATGCATAATGTTTCTCATAATGGAGCCTAATCATTTGAAACTATGGATTGGGATCATGTCACACAACCCAAAAATGAGATATTTTTTCTTAAATACTTTGCATAGTTCTCATCATATGGGAATCCATGTCAATGTATACATCTTCTTTCATCTGAAGTAAAGGATAGTAAATTATACAAATTTTTTCTTACCACATAATGTTAAAATTTATGATCCTCAACCAATTCACAAGACATAAAACTGCATAGTTCCATAAGAAATATGTACGGCTTGATTCTATTTATAAAAGTATACATAGTGACAGCTAGGACACTATTCATGGTCCCATACATAAGATTACTAACCTTTCATGATGGGTAATCCAATTTCCTTACCACATTTCTTTAAACTGCAAGGAAGACGTCCTCAACTATTGACATTTAACTACAATGGAAATGTATTTACCATATGACGTCGAACTTCGTTGATCCAAAACTCCCATTTTTTATCACGAAAGGATGTCAACGTCCTTACCACAAGATGTTAAACTACATTGATCTATAATACCCATTTTCATTCCCGTCATGTAACCAATTTCCTTACCGTATGATGCTGAAATGAACATGTTTCCTAGAACTACATGTGTATTGATTATCATTTCCATTAAAATAGATAGGGATGTCTCAATCTTTTGTCCCGTTCTATCCACCACATGATACAAAATTCCCATTTCCTACCCTTAAATTCCTTTCCATAGTGAGAAAAAACCTTTCTATTCATTGTTTCTTAGACTAAGCATAGATAACAAGGTATTAGGAGTCCAAATGATGGATTCCTCATAGAGACAAGTCTTAATAGCTTTCTTCAGGCCCATCTCAGTCCTAAATGAAAAATTGTAAAAAGGTATACCTTGAGCCCTCACAACATGATTTTAAACTACAAAGTTAGTGTCCCATTCATTACATAAAACAACATATTTATATTAAACACAACCTAGAGAACCACTATAGTTTGTTTTATTCATAAACCACACCTTTAGCCAGTCTACCCCTCTTCATGTAGGGGATCCCATGTCATTTCTACATGATGTTAAACTATATATGTCATCAAGTACAACATGTTTCTTCATTCTCACTTTAATGACATACATAGTGACACCTAGACTCACATCCTTTGGCCTATCCTTAACAACCCCACTTTTTTTATATTGGTCCATATTGGTCCTTTCCACGTGAATTTAAACATCATGTTTCCTTAATAACTACTCACATATTTATTCTGGTCGTCACTGGAAATGTAGCGACGCCTGGGTCTTAAATCCTACTCCCAACTATAATAGTAAATTGAAACAATTCCCACCTCCTAGTATGGGATATACCTATGATGAGATAGTTTCTCAATAAATAAATTTGTGTGAGTTTATTACATTCATGTAGGATACATTGTGATGACTCTATTTCCAACACCGGGCCTAGTCACAATATATCAATATAATAATGTGTGCCTCTTTGAATACAGGGCATAGTTAAGGATGGATCTTCATTATTAACAACATGTGGCTTAATTCCAATAACAATGGGATATATAGTGACACCCATAATTCGTTCATGGGCCTAATTGAATTACCACCATTCCATGTTACCAAATCCATATCCTTACCGCTTGATGATAAAATGCATAGCCCTTTAGAACTTTATATGGTGTGAATACCATTCTCATTAGATATGTAGTGACACCCAGACTTCCTCCCATGGTCCCAACCACAAAATTTTCATCCATTCATTTCAGTTCCCGCATCCATACCACAAAACAATAAACTACACATTGGTACATCCTTACTACATGACATTAAACAGTATTGAAAATGTCTTGGTCGCATGTCATTAAAACTACACAAAAAATACATCCTTACATCATGACGTTGAACTACATTGAATATTTCCTTACAACATGATGTTAAATTTCACTAAAAATTTCCCTACTATAAAATGATAAACTAGGTAGCCATTTAATATTTTCATTACTTATCATAAGACCACAAGATAATTACTCATTTAACAAGAGTAAGAGGTGATTTTTACATCTTTAAAAATTAGCTCAATCCATTTTCCACTCTTCAAATCTTGAGTTACTCAGGTTTCCTAAAATCAGTCATGGACCCAATAAAATAAAATATATCTCCTAATTAACCCTGTTATTTATGCAAAAGGTATTGGGACCCACCAAGTGGAGACATAATGGATTAATATATATTTCTTTCTAATTCATGTGAGCCTGATTTCATTGAGGTTGAACTCAAACCCATAGAATGATCAAAATATCTCACTGTATGTCTTTCAATATGATTACTCATGACCTAATAACCTCATGTAATGATTTACAACATTTACATCTCCCACTCAAAAGGATGTTGGATTTCTCTTGATCTTGGTTATCTTAATTAGGCTCTTGGGTTACATATCACATATTAATTCAATTTGTGTTATGACTTTAAAATTCACGCAATTTTTTCAAATATGTATGACCATAAACTCTAGCCAATAATGTTCTAAATTGGAAGTCTATAAACTACATGAGAAAGATAATTTGAACTGGTCTCATTGAAATCCTACAAATAGAAGCATGATAGAAATTCAATCCTCCATGCACAAATCTCCTCATCTACATTGTTTAGGAAAATATTAGTGTAAAAATAAATAATTCATAATGCTCAAAGGGTTCCAGTATGTAGCCCATGTAAAATAAATTGTATTCTTTATGGACCCCCTAGATTAGAAAAAATTAAGAGAAATAATTTGTTACATAAACTCTCCATGAAAATATATTTTCTAGGCGGTGACACAACTTTTATGGTTCACTAAACCTTCTTGGATATTACATTTCTCAATAACCACACATCATTATTTAGGTGAATCATATCACCATAAACATTTCATGGCTTGTGGAAAAGATATTCAGCTTCAAGGGACCTATATGATGATTATGCATGTATGCCTATAGATCATGCATATGCACCTATGGTCATCACCAAAATTTTTCACTCTATAAAGAGGAAATTCTAATCCTCATGATTCTTTACATCATCATGATAGAACTCAACACCTCTGTGTGTCTGAACTGCTGCCTGTATGATTTTCCCATATCATCCTCCAAATCCGAGGACTATGAAACATGAATTAAATTCTACATACTAATATTTCTAAGAATAATAGATATTCTCAATGTTACCTCATCATTTTTTGTACCCTTTATCAAGTTCAAGAATTTAACACTCCATTTTTGAGCCTTTTGTCGCCCATTCCTTGTGATTGTATACCACATGATGTAGGGATCATGCTTTACAATCAAGAGATGAACTTCTGAGGGTGCAAGAACCCTTCCTGGATATCTTTCCCCCCATACCCAATCTCATCATCTAGAAATTTTAGTATTTATAAATTTTATATATCCCTCATAAATAAGTGGATATCATATTTTTTTGTCCATTATATCAATGAAAAAGAGCCTTGAGCCACCGACTTAAGGCATGTCCTCCTTTTCATAATGGAGCTTAAATCATTATAAGCCCAAAATATTATATGGAAGAACTCAGCACCAAAGAGTTTTATAGGTCATCCCCAGAATGTATTCCCCATATCATATTCATTGACTAAATATTTTGGGTTATGAATTACATCACCCTCACTCCAATTGTCCTGGTGGACCAAGAAACCCTAGTATTTCACACTCAACCAATTTACTTCTTCAAATATTTGATGATCCTTGAAAATGTGTGGAGATCGGAATTTCCTGGCCTTTCTATTGATGAATAAGGGATTTAAACCACCAACTAATGGCATATTCATCTTGGAATAATGGTATACCAATCCTAATGGGCCCTAAAAACACTATGGAAGAACCCATCACTTGAATTTGTATTAGGTCATTCTAGTCCTGTTAGCACCATATCCCATGATCATATATCATGCCTAATATGAAGTAAAATAAACTAATTCAATAGAACATATGTGCTAAAAGATCTTAATCTAAAATGATATCAAGTGCGAGAAAAAATTCCTTAAACTAATGAAATATAATGTCTGAGATAAAATACCATAAACTACAGCACACCAAGGTCCAAGCTAAATGATCCTAAAAAAAATAAAATCAGTGTCCAAGGTAAAAGACAATAAAATAAAGAAATATTTGGTCTGAGATAAAAGAACATAAACTAAGGATATATCATTTTCGAGCTAAAATATTATAAAATAAAAAATTATCAGTTCCAAGATAAAAGACCATAAACTACTGTACATTAATAACTAAGCATAAATACCATAAAACAGTATAAATATAAGGTCTAAGATAAAATATGCTAAACTAATAAGATATAAGATCAAAGCTAAAATTCAATAATCTATAGCATGGTTATTATTTATACTAAAAAATATTATAAGGTCCACTTCATGACCATTTCCCAATCCAGCAACTCTATCCAAGACTACCACATCTTAGTAGAAGAAAGAGAACTCTCCATGTAGGAAATGTATCATACTCAAACAATCTTTTGGAAAATTTGGTGATCTCGTGATAATTGGAAAAATACTATATAGAGACTCTCGTGTTAATGGGCATTAATGAGTACTACTCCAAAGGAATATTTTAAGATTTAAATATTCAAATCTAGAAATTCAGGTATACATAATGTTTTGAAAAGGATTTGTAGTGATGGAAATTCTCATAATATTGGATAAATGAGATATCATGAATATCATGAATAAAAGGAAACTAAACGAAACATATAAATTTTAGTGAACTTGTAAATCGATACCTAGAAAGAGGAAGTATATACACATACTAGAGCCTCTCCGATGATTGTACGAGCCAATGTGGGATTGAAATATTATTACTCCATCAAATAATATGATCATATGAGTCTTTCAGATCTGAAATTAATTTCTCCTAGGACTCAATAATTTGGCCGAGTTGATTGGAAAATTCAGTCTCTGCCTTTGTAGCATGTTGTGCCTGCTCCGATCTAGCAATGAAATCATGTCTGGATTTCTCTACTACATCTTTGAGTTACTGCTTCTACAACATGATCTTTTCTAATTTTTGAATTTAATATTGGGTTTGGGAAAGTTTAATCTAGATATAGCTGTTTTCAAAGTAAATATGATTAATTTTAGACTGGATATGATCAATTTGAATTTTCTCAACATTGACTACATCCCAGTGAGCAGCAGCTTCCACTATATGTCGGATGGATTCATTTTTCTCTTAATCCTAATTCTTCTTAACTAAACATGAATCCTTAACAGTTTTCATCCACTATTTGATGGAAATCTTATCTTCTCTCATAGAGATCACCTACCTCTCCCAAGAGTAAATGGTAGAGTAATCAAAACCTTTGCAACGAACGGAAGTGAACATGAATAAAAGATGACCCAATAAATCCTTTTAATCAGAAATGATGTTTTATCCACTAAAATTAATATCTCCCTCTACATATTTCATAGTATTGACTGATAATGTAATGTCTACCTATGACCTTTTTCTAGATATATCATGGGATGATAACATATTCCCAAACTAGTTCACCTAGAGACTGGGTCATGGTCAAAGTCTTATATGATGAGGGAAAAGAACCAACCTCCACAATGGTAGACCTAATTCGAGGGACCCTAGGTGATCAGGAACCAAGGCCTCCTATACACATGGTGAAAATATTATAGAAAAGAGGATAATGTTTATCAATTATACGACTAATAACACAGTATCACCGGATAATCGATGAATAAGACTTAGATTAGAAACACATAGCTTTCTAAATCATGTCATTGGAGACATCTTATTCCCCAACCCCACCCTATGGTGAAGACAAAATTCCTTCTTGTGTTGATGGACATCACAACACCTTAAGTGATTTTTCTGAGGTTGTTTGTTGTTCACCACACTTGAGGAAGGCAAGGATATAAAATTATAATAGGTGATGTGACAAAAGAAAACAAATTTTCCAATATAAAAAATGTATACACCTCCTCCAAACATAACATTCATTGAGGCTAATTTAGTATCATTGTATATACATATTTCATCATCCTGCAAAAGTGATTTCACATATTCTATATAAAATGGTACAATCACTAAGACATTTGTACTAGATAACATACATAATTGAGTAGGGACCTCTGCTTCTTTTCATTCTTGATGGACTATGTCCAATAATGAAGGGTTTTCTAGGGAATCCAAACACTTTCTCACACCCTCATAAGTGAACACCTGTTTTTTTAAGTGAGACCTATGGGGACATGTACAGTTTTGACAAATATGAATGTCATGCCTTAGTGCTCAAAGATAAAAGTAAAGTGATATACCACACATTCTTCAGTATTTTGGAGGAGATAAGGGTTTAACTATAGAGATAAATTATTTTTATTATAATTATTATCATCTTACGAGGGCCCTCCAAAATGGTGCTAAAACATTAACTGTTTCTTTAGAAGAAGTAGTTGAATCCCTCATCTAAGCTTGTCGGCCCAAGGACCCTTCATCATTGGTTCCCTATTCATCACCAAATTCCACTCCCATATACATAAAAATGTTAGTTTACTTACAGGATGGAAACATCAGATAAAATTCAGCAACTTCCCACAACATAAAAATATATCAAGATTATCAATATAGTTTCTAATGAACTACGACATTTCAAATACCACAGTGAACCCAGACTTAATGTATACTCGGTGATGGGGTAACCTTGTTCTTCTATATAAATTTTTTGTGTGAACAGGAAAACTAATTGGAGAAAATATAAATATTAAATTATCATACCCCTGATTCTTTCCAAAGACATGTCAAGTACTCAATCAAGTTCCATTACCTCCTTGTAATTGTATATAAATTTTATACCCTTAGGGGAAGTGATATAAGAATAACCATCCGAAAGAACCTCTGATAAATCCAATAAACCATAGAGATCATCCACATAAATCCATGCATTTTTATCCAACCACTATTGAAAAGTTATGGGGGAATAATAAGTCATTCATAGTATCTCCTACTAATAAAACATTTTCTGTAGACATGTCAGTAAGTTCTTCTTACAACAATGGTAACTGGTTATGTTCATAATGAGGATATTTTATGTCCTTTATCCCTTTTGATTCCAACTATTTTCTACATCTATGGTTGTACATAAAATTTGGTGGTTGGTAATACTCTCATACTAAATTTAAAAATTGTCCTCTTGGATTTGAGAGAATCCAAACAACTACATAACCATGGGATAAAATTATTCATTAATTATAGAGAGAATGGTTTTTCTCTACACGAGTCTCTTATATGGTAAAAATTATCCAATACGGGTGAGCTACCATCGGGTTCTAATCGAATGTAAAATAAATATAGTCATGACACTTTGATTGGACACATAATATTATAAGGACGAACTGGAATAATGTGTACCACTGGAAAATGAGGTCCCCGTTAATTTGGAAGAATGAAATCCCACAAAAAGTGACATTGTGTAAGCTTGTGAATTGAGAATGACCTTACCATCATCAAAAAATCTCTTTCTGTCCCGGTTCATATGTTTTGAAAGATAAAAATTCATAAAAGCTCACATAATTCTCGACAACCCAATATTTCAATTTAATGAATCTTAAACACAGAATTCATTGCAGATATATTATAAAATCAGTATTAGGGATATCCTAAATATTTCAGTATTCATAACCTCCTAGGTGATCCCCTATCCCACCCCATAATACATGAAAGAGGACCACTATCTTATAAGGGGATTCTCCTTTATTTAGATGGTGAAAGAGGTGACATGGTTTTTCTAGAATAGGGATGGACAAATTGATGTGCGACTCCTAATACATAGAAACAATTATTGTAAAAGTGGAAACCTTTTCCCCCATTATTCATAAGAAGTATGTACCCCTCAAGTATATAGATTGAAATCCAAATTTTTGGAATATTGGATCCACTTTAGGGATAATTTCCCATTGTCGTTATCTTAAAACCACTTCTTCATCCATGATTCGTCAACCACCTGGTGCACTGTGGCTATACTTTGTGTTCCATTCCATTAGCATCTTAGCCTCTAAATAAAATCTGGAATTCTTGATAATGTACTCCACCATTTTATTTAATGGGACAACAAATCTAAGTAGCACACCCTTTAGAAGGGCTTTCTCGGCTAGCTTAATCATCCCATGGGTAAACTGAGGAGTCCTTATCATATAATCCCAAGTGAAATATGTATGAATGAACCCATCAAACATACCATCAAGTATAGGTTCATGTTAGATATGTACCACATCCTGAATAATGATGCAATCCTCACTATGTGTGGGTTGTCAACTGCTCATATATGAGCTCCAACGACTATGTAGATATATCAATAGAACCTTTATGCAATAAAAAATTATATTTGATATCTAGATGGCGTCATAAATTCTAATTTTCTTCCAATTTATGGAAAATTAAAAAATTATATATTATACCTAGAAGGGAAATCTACAATATAGTCCATAGATACCCCTTGACCAGAAGTCCTAACAAGAGATGCACCAAAACATTCGATCAAATGTGGAGTTATGCATTATCGAGTGATACAAATGGAAATCCTTATTAGTTGGATGATCAGTACCATTGATGTATGTGTCCATGAATGTCATTAGGTGACCATACATACAATTCTCCTTGGTGATAATGTAGCACCTCCAGAGATGTCCACTTAGAATTTGTTCTGGGTTCTCCAAATATAGGGAGAAGGTTCAAATTTTGAACATGGTGGTGGAAGAAAAACATCGTCATTGAGATTAACCATGTAGAGGGGTATGAAGTCTTCAAGGGGATATTTCAATAATTTTTATCACATCAACTTCATTAGACATAGTTGAGGTGTCCTGATGACATGACATCAAGTAGGACCCACACTCATCACTAGAGTATCATAATGGGAAATGAATGCTTTTGCATCTTTCCAAGATGAATTGTGAGAAGTTTGATAATAAAAATAATCCATATGAGTAAATGTATGTGGAATATGTTAGAAAAAGGAAATAAAATATTGTCTAAGTAATGAAATAAACTCATAGAATCTTGTTCATAAAATTAATTAGCAAGTTATTGTAGAACAACATAAAGGGTATGAAAATTTAATGACTTAAAAATGATTTTCCGGTAGTATAAACCCCATAGAACATCAAGTAATCACATGGTCTATTTGGAGACTCGGATTTGCATGACCTGGAAATGGTCATGCCAATTTCATGATGATAAATCGATCATATTATCAATATAGTAGATCTTGTAAAACCCTCAAGAGAATAATAGTACCTCATGGTAATAGTTCAACAAAATTACTAACATATTGTTTTAATTTGGGATGTACAAGGGTCTATATAAAATTCGTCATGTGGGTAAGTTCCCACGAAATGAGGTCTCATGATTAGATCTCGTGATCATGTGTCACAATAAAGACTCGCGGAATGGTCTTCGGATAGTGGTATGAGATGGATGTAATGAGATATAGTTCTAGATGAATTGTAGAGTGTGGATAAATCTTCCCCGCCCCCTTATATATAGGTGT
Organism: Viscum album; assembly: GCA_963277665.1. Lineage (NCBI taxonomy): Eukaryota > Viridiplantae > Streptophyta > Magnoliopsida > Santalales > Viscaceae > Viscum > Viscum album. Next base: position 1,788,112,732 of record OY728142.1, read on the forward strand.
TTTTTTTGCAGAAAACCATGTTTCACTTGGTATAAAATACATCACACCAAACTCTGATTCACGATAACACCAAAGACATATGCATGAATTTAAATTCATCATAATAGAGACCCTATCCCCATCGATGTCCCTCCCATGTGGGTTCATTTTTTGATTCCCTATAAATGAGCATCATCAAATTCAAAAATGAAGGAAAACCTAAATAAGGGTGTTATTTTCCTTCTAGAAGGAAAGGAAAATGAAGATGGTCAAGACCTACGGATCACATGAACCCTCAGGGAAAACGATATCATTTCACCATAATATGTTAATGAAAAACTCCCCACATAGCACATATCCTACATCTTACCCCTTGTATCCCCATTAAATAATCCTTTCTTATCTTGAAAAGGATCTTTAGGTAATCGGTGATCATGTTGTTGTAGATGAATAATCTCCCCCAGGATGTGATATTTTTCATGAGTAGATGTCTAAAAATAAAACAAAAAATACTTCAAAGTGGTAGGAAATATGTCAAATGTTGGAATCCCATATAATTCATAAATATCATGCTACCTATCAGTGATGGTAAGGATAAATGTCCACCAAAACATCCAAAAAAATCTCATGACACCTGAACATTTTTAGAATGAAAAAAAATAAAAGTCGAGAATGTGAGAGTTAATTACAGTGCTAAAAAGGAACCTGCCACACCACCAGTGATACATAAGACCTTGTGAGACCCTGATTATATGTCTGTATCATCTCACAAAATCCATTTGGTGTTACATTATTTCCACACAAAGACCCCTTTGGATTTCTAGGAAACCATGATATCTGAATATAGATCACTAAGTAAAAATGGATGGGGTGTTCAACAGAATGATCTTATATCCCCATATGACCTCCACTGGTCACATGAAGAATAATAGAAAAATAGATTAATTATCATTGACATTACTCATTTACTTTTTCATGACTCCCATATCATTTTAAAATAAAAACAAGGAACTAAAAGAGGGAAGAGGAAAGAACCTATCATGATTATAAAATTTTAGCGATGTGATAAGGTTTTCTATAGAACGGTCCCACGAGACTCCAATATAAGTAGCATTGATATTGCATAGACCCCTGTAAAATCCACCATTTCCACATAATGTGTCATAATAAAGGTAGCAAGAATCTAATTAAGGACATTAGATAGGCACTTCGACCTTGTGATGGCCCTTAGATACGTTATTATGACAATATAGAAGTCATTCGGAATAACTGTATGATAAAATAAACTCCTCATTAAATTAAAATAAGCTAATAAGGGAGTAATTAACGAGATGGACTTACAGTCTCTGAAAATTATGAGAATCCCTTAGATAAAATCAACAAAAATTCTAGTAATGGCATGGGGTTCCAGACCCCGTCACATACTATAGCCATGATATGAGCTAGATACATCATGAAAACAGGTGAACAATTTTTCTGGTGAGGCATATAAATTCACCATCACATTACGAAAAAGGAACCACTACCATACAACTTCTATGATATGACTACTACCATATGAATTCTATAATATGATCACTATGGTAATGAGTATGGTTTTCTTTTTCACATCAATATACATCATAACACCCATGCACTAGTTCATATTTTGTGATGAATCTATTCTCAAAACCGATGAGTCTTTTGTCAGGTAAAATATCGGGGAATAGCCAGAGTGATCTTGAACCATGAAAAATTAACTTCATGTGATAATTCATATATAACATGATGGGATCCTGACAAGATAGAAGAAGAACATCACGTATGTCTACTAGATCACACAAGAGTTAAAATATACTGACATTGAATGAATCTATGGCATTCACAATACCATGTGTAAAAAAATAAAGATGAAAGACTTAAACAGAAACATTTTCACCGAACCTCATGTGCTTAATGTGAGACATCCAAGACACACGATAAAACCGAGCTATATTTTTTATATCTCATGATGCTTTATTAGTATGCCACCTAGTTCATGTGAATTCATCCAAACATGTTCGATTAAGTCACATGAACCCCTGGGCATGCCACCTTAGTCTTGTGATGCCCTCTCAGCTTACCAACCAATCCTCACAAGAACCATTAAATACATAGCTTGACACATATAATGGCACAAGATCATGTCATCCATGTCTCAAAGACACATCTACATATGAAAACTAATCTCTGGAGATACCCTTTGGGAATGTTATCTGAGACTCAAAAATCCCTACAGACATGTCTCCCATGCCTTACAATTCCCTTTAGGGATGTTATAAAAGACATGAAACACCCTCTAAGACATGTTGTATTGACTATAATGACCCCCCACAATTTATCCTAATAGTCAGGGTAGTCTCAAAGTGTAATCCCCATTCAAATGAAATGTGAATACTTTTATTCCAACCATATCCAAGATACATAGTCTCCCTCTTCCTGGATTGTTCTCTATAGGGATATCCCAATACGTGATACCCTCACATCCCAATCATTGATATTCATCATTTGTCATCCCATTTTATCAAATTAATCATATCTAAAATGGGATTATGGAGTTTTAATAATTATTTCGTTCATTTCATGAGTCTCCACCAATTAGGGTAACATATGTATGTAAATCTCCAATGAGTGGAATGAAACATTAGCCTCAACACAAGGGAATCTAACATGGGTGCAATCCTAAAGAAGTTATTGAACTTATATAACCATAATTCAGGCAATAACAAGGATACATAAGACTCTTTACAATGTCATGAACCCAAATAAATATCTATTTCATTATAATCATTAGTATAATTCCATTTTCAACCATCAGGATGAAATCATTCTCATGGGATGATTATTATACCTCATCCATCAGCAGAATGAATGCATTGTCATGAAAAAATCAAATTGATAGTTATTTAAAGAAGATTTTGAAGTCTAGGATAGTCCATAGGACATCTTTCAAGGAGGGTTGGTGGGTTTATAGTGTTAATTTTTAATAAGAAGAAATAATAGGGGTTGGTTTGAAAATAGTTTTTAGAAAATAACATGATTTAACGAGTTTATTAGATGTTAAATAAAAGTGGTGTTCTACAATTATCAGATATGGATGTCTCTTCATGATCACTAAAATTCTAAGATAGTTCATTGTTCTTAAATTTTCATATGGTTTTGTTTAATTATTTTGTTGAGGGTTGTATAGATCTTGATTCACTTTTGGCCCCTCCAAACCAATGATAAGGTACCAACCCTTGACACAACAATTGTGTGTTCATGGTTTGGACATGAAGAATAGGTTAATGGATACAAAATCATAATAATATATTTTTTATGTGTGAGAGAATGTGGATCATTGTGTTTCCCAATCAGAACAACCCATGTTTCCCACTTGAAATATCAACCCAATCGGTGTTGTAATGAAAATAGGTTCACTTAATTATACCCATGAAACGAATTCTGAGGAGAAAAATGATATGATAAAACATAAGGTAAATAATCCACACACAAAAATTTACAAAACCTTTTGAGTATAATGTGCTAGAACTCCCCCCCCCCATTTATGCATTGCTCCCTCGAAATAATCATCCGCTGTTTAGCTCACCATCAAGAGGAGGAGAGGGAACGGGTGGAACTCATTCTTCATTATTGATCCCCTATGATGATAGGGGCCTCCATAACTTCATGGATGTCGAGAGTAATTATTTGTGTTTCCAAAATACCAGAGCTTTTCATCCTGTTCGAACTTACAAATTGGGATCCCATGATTCCATTTTATAGGAAAAATGCAATGGTGGTTTTGATAACACATATTTCATAAAACCAGTTTCCACATGGGATTCGACCTCCAGACTGCCTTGTCTTGATTAGGAGAAAATAAAAGAGTTTTATACCCACCTCTTAGATGTCACTAATATTTTTTTGGAACAATATGGATAATTAGATCCTGATATATGGACAGATCACCACACACCACTTTTGATGTCGTGCAGATTCAGTTTGATAGATAGATCAGGTTTGTTGTGTCAACAAATGGATGAATGTGTCTTGGGTTCCTTCAGAAGAAATGTATCCCAATTAATTTTTTAGCATCCCACAGAATTTCATCCCATTTTGATGAAAGGATAAGGATTATTTCATGGAATTGTCTACTGGTGTGAATAGATCTTGCACAGTTTCACCCATTTTTCAAGGACATCATCATGGGTCCTCGAAATCACCTTCTCCTAAATGTAATCATAAAATCAAGTACCTATTTCATTTTTAATATTTCTAAAAACAAAATATTTTATTAAAAAATGTAGTGAAATACGTTATTATTTTTATAATTTACAATATAAAAGAAGTTTAGCATAGTGGTGTAAGGTTGCAAATGAAATAGTGAATTGCAGTGCAATCACACCCCTGCACCTATTCATTTTCACACCTGGGAAAAGTCACAATTCAAAAAACTATGCATGTAGTTATTTCCATCATTATAAATATTTAATAATAAATGAAAATTTATTTCTTAATAGAAATTATATTTAAGAAAAAATCACCCTAAGTAGTTATTCTCAACAGTCACTGAAACAAACACCATAAAATTTGTATTCAAATGATATTCCAAGAGATGCACGATTCCAATAAAATAAAATAATTCAAATGTTAATAATGTTACTAATTCTTAGTGTGTGTGTGTGTAAACCATTTCATGATATTATATCAACTTTTTATGGAGTAATTATAAGTTATTTTAATAATTATCTACTAACATGAGCCTTTCCACCTAACATCCCCAAATCCTTTCCAATAAAATATCTAGCCCCACTAACTTAAGAATTACTAGATGTCATACCATAATCTCTCGACCTAGATATTCCCATATGTTGAACATTTGTTCAATATTCTCATTTGTTAATTTTTCAAAAGTTTCATGTAGATCAAATCTCACACTCTTATCCCAAGACATGTTTGATTTCTTCATGACACTAATTGTAATTGTTTTTAAAAGATAAAAGGTTGAGGAATTTTTGTTTTTACCTTCCCAATATAAAACCATTTTTTATATCATTAAGGGTATATAATAGTCGAGTAATAGGTACACACAAATAGTTCAATCTAGTAAAGTAATGAAATAGATCAGATTAGGAACCAACATATGGAATAATGATTTTGGAATGTAGAGAAAAATCACCATATCATATGTTTACCTTCCATTATTATAGAAATTTTCACATATTGTGGATGGGAGAAAAAATGTGTGGAGAGATAATGTGGCAAAAATCTCCTTCAAACTATTCAAAAAAAAGGAACCATACTTCTCAATGTTTTGAAAATGATATAACCATTTATATCATCAATAATGAACTAACATTCAACAGAAAGTCACACCATAGTATTGAATTCTTGCTGAAATTCACATTTTATTAGAATTTTTTTAATGTTAAAACAACATGATATAATGACATTACACTGGAATTTTCAATAACTTCCATGATTAAACGGGCATCATTTTCCATGATAATGTGTAAATATGCATTTTCAATAGCTTCAATGATAAAGAAGGCATCATTTTCCATGATAATGTTGGAATACAAAAAGTAATATTTCATCAAAAAGGTGAGTGATAAAGAAAGGGGAAAAATAACAATACTATTCAGTAATCTAAAAAGAAAAAAGAAGAAAGATAATGAAATTTCATAACTAACACAAAAATATACTGACCCCCCCACACCTATAGTGTGTAGTGTCCACACTGTAAAAATAGAATGCAGGAAGGAAGGATAAAACCGGGTGGGTGTCATTCATATACAGCATATTGATCTTGTATTTCTTCCATCGGAGACTCCAGAAGGGTTTCATGGTGGTGCTTTAGCCGCATCCCATTAACAAAGAAGGTTTCATTGGTTTCTTCATTTTAAACCCAGACAACACCAAAAAGAGACACATTAGTATCAATGTATAGTCCAAACCAGTAGTAAAAAAATCTTACTTAGATGAAACATCATCCTTGAATTACATAGGAGGACCTTCCTCCCATTGTGCAACTGACGATGAAGAATGATACGGTCATGGGATGCCTTGGTTCACTCCTTATAAATCCTGGAGGTCTCATATTCATCTATTCATACTTCCCCCATCTCCTAAATTTTTCTCTTCCTTTGATCACCATCACCATAATGATTGGAGATGCATTGTATGATGGCCTAGTAGGCCCGATGATCAATCTCAACAGGTAGGTAACAACTCTTTTCAAACACAATCTTATAAGGTGATATTCCAATGGCTGTTTTGAAAGCAGTATTGTAGTCCCATAATGAATCAACAAGTCGAAGACTCCAATCTTTTTAATTGGGTTGAACCATTTTTTCAAAAATCTGTTTTAACACACTATTTGACGCCTAAGAATGACCATTAGTATATGGGTGATATAAAGTCGACACACTATAACCGACCCCATAGTGACCCAAAAGTGATTGCATTATTTGTTTGTAGAAATGAGAACCTTGATCACTGATGAAGAACCTAGGTAAGCCAAACCTAAAAGAAAATTTGTGTTCTCAAATATTCTACAACTACCATATAATCATAAGTCCTTGTAGGTCATTCCTCTACCAATTTGGAAACATAATCCACTTCTAAAAGAGTGTAAAAGCCACAAAATGAATTGGGTTATGGTACCATATTTTCGATGCCAAAAACATAAAAATATGTAATGGAAGATCAAGAGGTTTTTGAGGAATCTCATTTATTTTATAGTCATTCACCTTTCTTTGATAGCGAATACATGATTTGCAGACATCAAGGGAATACAGAAACAATGTGGTCCAATAGAAACCAGAATAAAAGACCTTGTGAGCAATCCTTTGGGGACCAAAGTGGCCCCCAGAAGCAAGAGTGCGGCATAACCTAAGGACGGACTGAAAATCACTATTAAGAACTCAATGCCTTAGGACTAGATCACTACTGGTACACCAATGGTAGGGGGCATCACAAATGTACCAAAAAGATTCATGTTTTGGATGATCATCATAGTTTTTATTGAAATCGGTATAAATTCAAGATGCTACCAAATAATTTATAATTTTAGCATACCAAAGAATAGCATCATGCACTAGGCACAGTTTCTCATCATGAAAAAAACTCATTTATATTAATACAGGGAGATGATTCAATGTACAAGGATGGGTGGATCCAATTGATATGGTCATCCACCATATTCCATTCTCATTTATTATCTCTAATTTTTGTATTGAATTCTTGAAGGTGGAGTATACATCGAATGAGGCATGGTTTGGATTTGGGTTTCTTAAGGAGATACCAGAGGGCAGCATGGTTGGAGAATACAATGAATTTGGACAATTAAATATATTACCTAAATTTATCATTGGGAAAAACTATGGTATATAATTATTTATTATTTGTGGTCTAATTTTCTTGGGTAGGGTCCAATGTATGTGAGGCACAGAAATTGACATATGGAGCTCGATCGACCCTTTATGACAGGAATGCCCCAAATGCATATTTAGAGGCATCACCTATGATCTCAAAATGTAAATCCCACTGAGCTGGTAGGATTACCAGGGTTGACATGATACTCCATTTTATATTATTAAAATCTTCATCACAATATTTTTCAAAAAAATATTAGTTTTCTTTTTCGTGAAACCAGGATAGTGGAAGTTCAATATTAATAAAGTCACAAATGAAATAACAATAAAATCCAGTGTGACCTTGGAAAGACTCCACATCCCATAAATTTTTTGGGAATGGTATGGAAGAAATGAAATCCACTTTTTATTTCTCTTCTTAGATACCATCCCCAGAAATGAAATACCCCAATATAATACCATGTCGCAAAATGAAATTGAATTTATCCTAATTTAATTAAATATTTTTGTCAAAACAATGATGTCGGACAGAACCAAGACTAATTAAAAACTTTATCAAAAGAGGATCCATAATTAGTAAAATCATCCTTGAAAACATAGATACAATTCTCTAGGTAATCTGAAAAAATACTAATCATGTATCACTAGAATGTACCCAAAGAATTGCACAAAAAAATAGAATCTTCTTATATGAAAATGTGCTAAAGGGGAAAGTTAAGGTTGTCTTCTCCTGATCCTAGGGGCGATGTGGATATAAATGTATCCATAGTAACCATCAAAGAAACATTAGTGGGAGTTTCCTTCTAGCCTCTCTATAATTTGGTCAATGAATGACAACGAGAAATGGTCGTTCTTAGTGTGTTCATTTATTCAGTGATAGTCTGTGCAGACACTCCATCAATTATGCACAAATGTTTGAACTGATTCATTGTTTTCATTTTTGATTATTATAAGGAAAGATTTTTGGGAACTACATGAATGAGACTGACCAATTTTCAGTCTGAGATAGGGTAAATGATTCCATAAGCCAATAATTATGTTACCTCCTCTTTCACAACTTCTAGGAGGTTTTGGATTAGTTGATGTTGTGTCTGGCTCACTGGTTTGGCTCATCATTAAATAAAAAGATATGTGTACAAATTGATGTGCTAATACAAGGAATTTCATCAAGTGTCCAACTCAAAGCTTATTTATACTCCCACAAAATTTAATGCAGATGCAATTTATGCTCTGGAGGGAGTGAACTAGCTATGATTACAGGAAGCTTGTTTCCATTATCAAGATATGTATATTTAATATCTTGAGGCAATTGTTTTAATTCCAATTCCAGGGGATTTTTTATTATTGGGATTGTGTGTGAATGTAAGAGGTTATTGATATCATCTAATTTCTCAATGGTATCATCCTCATATGGAGAATGATATTTTACATGCTAAGCAGTATCATCGATGGTCATTGGATCCTCAGTGTTCATGAAATCATCCATCGATGAACATGCATGGTAATTTTGTATACCACTACAACAATCAATGCATGAATCATTTCATAACATTTATATAAATGAAGAATACTCAGATGGGGGTCAAGGGAATAAAATGATGTTTTTTCAAGGGAAGTGAGTACATATATAGAATTAATAAAGAGAGGAATTTTCGTGTGAGGGGAACTTAATTGGATAAAGGATATTAAAGTGGACAATGCCACCACCAAAATCAATAGATAATGTACCATTATAGAAATTAATTATGGTTTTGGCAGTGTTCATGAAGGGTATCCCCAATATAATTTTGGAATGTACATTCATCATATCATCCTCTATTTTAATCACATAAATGTAAGTAGGAATAATTATGTTTTCAACACTCACAATAACAACCTATAACACACTAGAGGGGTTTGTGGTACTCCGATTGGCTAGTTGAGAAATAATTCTAGTTTTCTTCAGTTCCCCATCCAGAAATGTAGAGTAAATGGAGTGAAGTATCACATTTATAGAAGCACCTAAATCAAGCATATAATTAGAAAAATAATACTCCCTTACAGTGAATGGAATTGAGAATGTTCTAGTATTATTTCACTTGGTGGAATGTGAGGGCTCTATCAATGATAAAACATACCTCCCCAAGATCACATTCTCTTAAGCTCAGAGTAACCTTCAAATTGTAAACATCTCCTTTAGAAACATGTCATGTATTTTAATTTTTTTCATTGTATCAATCATGGGAATTTGTACCTTTACTTATTTGAACGTCTCCAAAATGTCCTTATCGAGTTCCGTTTCCATTTGTTTTCTAGGTTGTGTGTCCCTTTGAGGAAATGGAAGAGGGATTTTTGAGCTAGGTGACTCATCAATAGACACACTCTTTCCATTAGAGGGGATACTCTGAGGAAAAATTTCTACCTAATTTGGATCATTTCCATTAGTTGTGATGGAGTTTTCCTTAGAATGGGATGACTCTAGTTGAGGGGTCATTTGGATTTTTAGTTTTTTTCTACTCTAATGGGTGATGTCACTATCATTTCATTTCTCTATAGGGTTAAATACTAGACGAGATGGTAGTTTAGCAGAACCATGGCTCAGTGTTTCCCCCACCAATTTGTAAAGTTAGGCTAATTGTGGTTTTAGGTTTGTATGGATGCATTGGTGGTTTTTTGGAATTGGATATTTTTGGTATCCATTTGTTTCATCATGTCTTCTAATATAGGATCCGGTTTGGGGGGGTTTATTAGAATAAACATTGTCATGGGTGAGGATTTCTAGGTGGTGGTGGTGGACTAATCTGCCACCGTTGGTTCCATGGTTATTGAGGATGCTATCAATACACATTTTTCCTATAATATTGGTTTCCTTTCCACCTTGGAATGGATTAATAGTAAATTTCTTTCCTAAATGGTTGGTTATAGGGGTGGCCTTGAAATATTTCCTCACAACTCATAGAAGTTCTTATTAGTTGGGTGAGTTGATCCTAGTAGTAAGTGTCAAAAAAAATATACTACAATGGATGGGAGGAGGAGATTGAGATTTCCCTTGGGAAAGGGAAATTTTACAAAATAAGGTTACTTACCTATTGTAACATTGTGTCCTCCTTCCTCTCGAATTCAGTACTTTTCTCCTCCTAGACACCTTGAATGGATACATTGGACCATGAACCAAATTGTTGACTGTTCTTTGCAATTTTCACAATTATTTTTCTTGTAGCGATTGGGGTTTTATCAATTAGCACACCACATACATAAACATCAATCATATATTTTGGTCAATATGAATTAAAAATTCATAAAAATACTGAATTAAACATTGAACAATTATTTGCTTGTGTGGACAGCTTAAACATAATCTTTTAAATCAATCTCAATATTGTTGTAATGTTTCCCCTTGATTTTTTCCTATAAAACATAATTATTTCCTTATAGTTTCAGTTTGAGTGGTTGGGAAATATTTTTCAAGAAAGAATAGTTTCATGTCCACCCATCTAGTAATTGGTGAATTAACATAGTAAATCCAGTCTTTTTCAGTGTCTTCCAATGAAAATGGAAATTATCTATCATTTACTTATTCTTTATCCACATTTTCCGGTTTTAATGTAGAACACATGGTATGAAATTATATAATTTTCTTGTGTGGATCTTCTTTTTCATGTCCATGGAATCTTGGTAATGAATGAATTAAAATAGATTGTAGTTCAAAATTGGGTGACTCTTCTTGAATTTGAATGTACGCAGGTTGGATATCAACAACTGGTGAGGTTAATTATCTTATATTTATATTTTTTAGACATTTTATACACATTAATTTCTGGTTCTAAATTTTTTTTAGAAGAATATGGGTTTAGAAAAGTCTTGATTTGTGGTGTGACCACCTACAAAGGGGTGTCTTGTGCATCTTGGGGTCGCTGACGTAAGATCCTCTCTTGTTTGTGATTGAACGGTAGTATGTCTCCTGAAGTAGAATGTGTCATGAACAGAACCTATATAATAAATAAATAAAAACACAATCTTATATGAAATGGTATCAGATAAAAAACAAATATTAAAAAAATATAAAAACATATAAAAACATGCACTAAAACTAGATATATCCCCGGGAACGATGCCAAAATTTTAATGTTCTGTGATGAAACGTAAAATTTATAGTGATTTAAATAAGATTTTGTAGTCTAGGTAAGACATTATACTGTCTCTCGTGGATAATTGGTTGGTTTACAGTGAAAATTTTTAATACGAAGAACAAAAAATTTGGAATTTTGAAAGCAATTTTAAGAAAATGACTTGATTTAAAGAGTTTAATAGTTGATAAATAAAAGTAGTGTTTTAGAATTATTCTATAAGTAGATTACTTAATCTTCACTACAAATTATGGATAGTTCATTGATTTGAAAATTTCAAATGGTTTTGTTTAATTTTTTGATTCAGGGTTGTCAAGATCTAGATTTCCCTCTTGCCTCTCAAAACGTTGCACAATGTACCATCCATTGACACAAAAATCATATTTTCAGGGTTTGGACTTCAAGAATAGATTAATGGATACCAAATCATAATAATATCTATTTTATGAGTTAGAAAAAGAGAATCATTGCATTTCCCAATTGGAACAACAAATGTTTCCCACATGAAATTTCAACACAATAGGTGTTGAAATGATAAGTGGTTGACTTAATTAAACCCATGAAATGATTCCGAGGGACAAAATGTTTATATAAAACATAAGTTAAATAATAAACCCCCCAATTATACCAATATAGTAGAATATTGAGTGTCGGAACTCCCTATCAAGTATGTGTAGCTCCCCCAAAATGATCATCCATTGTTTAGCTCGCCATCGACAGGAGAAGAGGGATCAGGTGAAACTTCTTATTCTTTATTTATCCCCCTATGATGATAGGAGCCTATAGAACATAGTGGATGAGTAGAGGAATCCTTTCAGTCTAAAAAATAGCATATCTTTTCCTCCTGGTTGAATATACAAATGGGGAGACCATGGGTCCATTTTATAGGACAATTGGAAGGTGGTTTTTGGGCACACAGATTTCATAAAACCACTTGTCACATGGGTTTTGACCACTAGAAATCCTTGTCTTACTATGGAGAAAATGAAAAATATGTATTCCCACATCTTGGATGTATCCACTGAAAGTTTGGAACTATTTAGACAACTAGATCCCGAGATATGAACAGATCACATCATACCACTTTCTACTTCATGCAGATTCGGTGTGTTGGACTATTCTGGTCAGCTGGGCCACCAGATGGACGAATGAATCTTTAGTTCCTTCCTGTAATGGAATCATAAAAACATGTTAAATTGACAATTTGAACAGTTATAATTCTAAAATAAATGAATCTAAAATGGAATGAAATTTGATATTATTTTTATAACATTAAGTATAAAACAAGTTTAACACAATGGTGTTAGGTTGAAAATGAAACTGTGAATCGTGGGGTGGTCACGGATGACAAAAATAAGTTGAACTATAATGAATCAAATTCTAGCGATATCGAGGATATGTTGGGCATCTCCCTTATTAGTGATCTCAATAATAAATCCTCTCAATATATTCCTTTAACATAAGTTCCGCATTGTGATAAATGAAAAAATGATCAATTTTCATCCTTTTTTCTCACACAGAGCATAGATCAGGGGGAATTAGAAAACTACAATAATCATTTCATCTGCACTATATTCCTCAAAATATACTATGGATACATCAATGTGTAATCCCTAATCAATTGAACTAATAAAATTTGATTCCATCTATAATCAAGAAATGACGAATTCCTTCATAAGGCCCAAGCACCATATTAGACATCTCAAGGGTTGTTCCGGTGTGTAATCCCTTAATCGAAATTAAATGAGACTATTTTTTATTATCCATTATTTGTAATACTAATCATTTATCATGTGGTATTAGGGAGTTGAAATAATCATATCATTCTCAACAAAACCCTTCATACGGTAAGGAAAAAATATTATGTGAGCCCTATTAGGTGATATGATATATTAAACTCTATATTAAGGTATTTACCTTGGATCTAGTCCAAAGGGAAGAAATGATCTAAAAGAACTCGGATTCCTACCATCAGAAGGGTACATAGGTCAACAGTCTAAGGGCTGAGATTAGATAAGCACCATCTTCATTGAAATTCATGCCACATATCTGACATATCATCAATCAGGACCCAATAATTATAATGGGATGATCACTCTACCTTATCAATTGGTGGAATATGAAAACAAAATAAATATGAAAACATTGATTCTCGCTATAATCAGGATATGAATAATGTATCCCATGGACTTGATGTTGACCACATTGTGTCTTTGAACACCCATATAAGAACTTTTCATATGATGTTAATGTGAACAAGCTTAATGACATACATGTGTATTGATTACTGTAATAATTAAGATATTTAGGATGCCTCATAACAACTAAATCCCATCATCAGACTATTAACCACATCTATACATGGAAGAAAAAACATGAACTTCTGGTTATATGTCTTCATCACAGAAGCAGTTTTTCATTGCTTAGAATATAATAAGAACCTCCTATACATACAGTTGGATTCAAATATGGAACCACCATATTCTATACCATCAGAGAGACTTAACCTATAGTCATTTTTTAGGGTAACCGATTTCATATCTTGAATAGGAATAGATTTGGAAACAATTCTTAAATATATAAGATAGTCATAGATTATGATACAATTTCCCCCAAAAGGGAGTGATGACCCTGAAATCCCATCCTCTTGACCAATGTAGTTCCCTAAGTGTCATCAATACTAGAAAATGGTGACTATATTCCTTGGGAATTTAGGTATATACCATGTTACTGATAGGGGAACCATTAAGAGTTTATAGGGAAAACCATAAAAATAGAAAAGTAGACATGAGAAATTGAACAAGGAATTAAATCCCCTAAAATCAATAAAAACATCGGGAGAATCTCATCCAAATCCTCAAATCTCCACAAATGAGCCAGATTTTAACTCAATTTCTTGAAATTTAAATAAATGAATGTAGAAAAACTGCATAAAAAATGTTTGAAATAATATCCAAACTATATTGAAAAGAGGATAAACATCCAAATATGAGAACGATAACCCCACATAAAAACTTATATGAGGATGTACCCCACGTACACTCTTAATTAGGGAAAATTAAGTTAAAAACACCACCGAGTACCATTAATATCTACCAACATCGACATTACCTCATCCCCTGTTAATATATTATCATCTGTATAAGAAATGAAATGTTTTGGAAAAGAATCCAATGTAGGGTTGAGTACTTATAATCCTGGTAGTATTCAATGATAACCATTAACAAATATAAAAAAATCAATCAACATATAATCACATATTAGGAGGAAATTGTAAATAATGAAGCCAAATATTCTTAAGGATAGAAATAAAGATTAAAGAATATTTCTAATTAATCATAGAGCATTATAGATGATGTCGACTCAAATTTCTACGAATAGAAACCATTGAAGTCACCAACACACATAACACCTCTAGATCTATAGTGGGGAACCCATTAATCACTTATGGATTGTTGACGCTCCTTTCTGTCACAGAGTCTAAACGACTGAAAAATTGGAAATACCTTAGTCCAAATTGATTCATCCTTTGAAGAAACATAAAAAATCGACAAAGGGATGAACAAGGAGAACATTGCCCATAGGTCGTGCATGTTCCCTTATGGTCGCGCAAGTACACTTGCGCGCCGCCTAGTGGTCGTGCAAGTCTACTTGCGCGACGCCTTCTGGTCGTGCATGTGACTTGCGCGACCTAAGTGATAACCGCCCGATAACCTCCCAGGTCCTTCTTTTGCCTATAAATAGACCATGTGGGCCCCCATTCGAGAGGATATTTTTTTTAGAAACTCGGATTGAAGTTCCCGATGCCCAAGTCTCTTCTCAAATCTTCCGAAACACTTCTAAGGTAATTTCTTACCTAGAACGGAAGATCTAAAGAGAGGGAGGAAGGCCTAAGTGTTGAAACTCATCAACACTTGCGCGCTTAAATGGCCAGCCCTTAAGGGAACTGGTCACACTTGCGCGATGATTTATTCCTTCAATAGAAATTTGCGCATCCCTTATCTGGAAGAACCTCAAGAGGATTCTAAAGGGTTTAATAATGAGTCTCTCAAGTATTTCAATGCTGGTTGAAAATCGCGCAAGTACACCATGTGTCGCGCAGGTATACCTGCACGACCAATACTTGCGCGCCCACGCAAGACTTGCGCGCCTTTCAAGACTTGCGTGCCCCTACCTTTTTGGATGCCCATCTTGCCCATTTTTCCCCTCTCAAGCCATTTCACCTTTCCTATTCAAGATTCAGTCTTCAAGATACTCTTCAAATCCATTTATGGTATGATTTCTTGATTTGACTTCCTTATCTGAAAGGAATTCGGTGGAATATCTCTCAAACCTAGTGATTTATAAATCATTATGTCACCAAAGATTGAGAGTTTGTTCATTCAACCTCATCCTTTAAGATGAGAGAATCCTTAACCTGGGTCTCCTTTTCAGGAATAATCCCAAGTTATAAATCCTTTAATCTGGGCATCTTCCTCAGGAGTAAGCCCCAAATTCTTAATGTTCCTAAATTTGGGCATCCTCTTCAGGAGTAAGCCCCAAACCTTAAATCCCTAAACTGGGTCTCTTTTTCAGGAATAATACTCAGTCATAATCTTGGGCTTCCTTTTCAGGAGTAAGCCCCATGTCCCCTAACCTGGGCCTCCTTTTCAGGAATAAATCCCAGTCATAATTTTGGGCATCCTCTTCAAGAGTAAACCCCAAGTCCCTTAATTTCTCTTAACCTATCCTAAATTACGTTTGATATGGGGTTCCTTCTCAGGAGTAAAACCCAATTATCAATCCTCTCCTAATTTGGGTTTCCTTTTTCAGGAATAAGTCCCAAGTTAGAGTATTCAAATCTCCATAAAGCACATATACCTTTATGGACCTTGTTCCTGGATTTTCTCTCTAAAAGTAAATCCTAAACCTTCATCTATTTGGGAAGTCATACATACATAATCCCCAAACAATTTCTTATGATTGCATCTTTCATGGCACAATTGTCTAATTTTTACCAATACCTCTTGTTTCTCACAGAGAGCATGACTCACGTGAGCTTAGAGTGTAAAAGTAATTATGACATTCTTCTTTGAGCCATAAATCATAAAACATCATACTCCATTACTCGAACTACGTGGGTTCTGATTCCTTTTCCAAAACAAAGGATACATAGGTATCCCATTTATGGGTTCGATCCCAACTTTGAAATAATCCATGTCCTTCTGAATGACGATAAACTTTAAGTGACCCACTGAGTGGCTTTAAAACCAGCCTGGTCATCATAATGACAAAGAGACTTTTATATAAATGTTTTGAAGGATACCATTGACCAAGAATCTCTAAACTGATATAGATGATTCTCTATTGATGAAGAACCTTGAATACATATAAAAGATTCTCTAAATTTCTTTCATATTTAATCATTGATTGTTAAAACTAAAGGAAAGCTCATTTTATATTTGGTAATGTAATAAGGATTCACGAACATAACTTAAATCTATAAAGAGAGTCCCAGAGTAGACAATAATTCCCCTCAAAAATGTGTGATGAGTCCGACCTCCAATCCTCTCGACCAATGCAAATTCCTAAGCCTCATTAGTCTACAAGATAATGAGCACCTACCTTTGGAAAGTAGGTCCAAACGGATGTGAAATCATTGGATGTTTCCGGTTCTACGAACAAACCCGCTAGAAACCGATCGGAATGTTTGAATCTCCCGTCCAGGAGGTCATCCCTGAAATCCATGCGAAACAAAAAATGGTGAACCCGACGTGAATCCTTAACCATGTTAAAGTGATGTTCTTATTATTTGTTAGGCTCCTTGGGCCAACAAATCAATCATTGACATGTGCTCATCCAAATGATGCAGTGGCCAGATTCATCTTGATTATGTCTGTTATATGGAACAAGCACTCTTTTCTCATGATCTTCTGCAAAATGGATTTTCTTAAATTCACCCCTGTGAATACTGCTGCTGTGAACACCTCTACTGTGAGGTCTGCTGCTGTGAAAACCAATGCTGCTACTCCTGCTGGAACGTCGTCCGCTCTAAGGATGACATCACCAAATTAGCGTCTTCAACACTGGGTTTCTAATGCACTGGTTAAGGAGTATCGTCGCAACGGTACTATCCAAACTCTGGAGGCCTCTCATCAAGCCCTCCAAGTTAACAACTCTACCTGGTCATCCGGACAACGGCGACCAGCGATCAAGAAGCAGGCGGTGCTGACTACCGTCTCCAACCATTTCGGGTCGTTATCCCCGGAACGCAATTTCCATTCACTCCCTTACTCTAAGGAAGTGAATGATCAGGTCCCGCAGGGCCTTAATTCAAAAAGACAGGAGTCCTTCTCGAGGGCTCCCATCAACAATCGCCGCCAGACTTGTGCGGTAGTGCGCCCTCAACATGATGAGGGTACCGACTCTAGGCATTCAGCTCCGGTTCCTCGAACCCGAGCAGGCAAGATGAACCGCCAGAGACGGAATCCGGTTTACAATGGGCAGGTTGTCATCCCTTCCATATCCGGAGAAGTCCACCAACCTAACATGGTGGCAAATAACGAGCAGGCACAATCACCTGTCCGTTTTAATTCCGCTGTCCAGCAGACTCGTCTGGCTGCATCACGCCAATCCCGCCAGGCAATTCCGGCAGAGTACCATAGGCAGGAACATGAACCTGCTTATACATCACCCGTTAGTCAGCAGGCTCGTCTGACTACATATGATGGATCTCGTCAACCTCGTTTGGCGAAGTGTAATCAGAAGGCACATACACCTGCTAATACTAATCAAGCCTACCAACAGTCTCGCTTGGTAGCGCACGGAGAAGTCAGTCAGAAAGCCCCGACGACAAACAGGAGGCAGACTCAACTCTCTGCCTCCACACTTGAGTACTGTCAGGATTCACTGACAGGAAAAGGAGGACAGGAGCAGGCACATACACCTACTCCAAGCCTGGAATGGACGTATATCCTCGTTCCAGCGGCTGAAGTCACCAAACATATTTTGTCAATGGTGAAAGAGCAGAAGCAAATTCCTGCTCATATTCTGGATGCTTGCCAGGATATCATAACAGCTTCAGCATCATCTCAGGGACAGACACATAAATCTATCCCTAGCAATGGAGTGACACATCAATGATTCACTCCGGAATAGACACACACATCTGTTCCAGTCCAAGAGGGTTATGGGGCATACTCCCCCATATCATATGGACAACCAAGTCAGGCACATACACCACATTTGAGTGGAGATTGTCAGCCTAACCTGACCATCCTTCCTGATCAGGCACATACACCTGCTCAGAGTAACCACTTTAGTCAACAAGTGGTTTTTAATGTGAGTAATAAGGAATCTAAGAAAAAGATCCGCCCAGCACAGTCAGGAGATCAAAGGCCAATCTGCAATAAGGCCTTGCTCGATGCTGGATTTCTTGAAGCCCTCATAAATTTATCTGTCAGAATTCAAGATTCTACTCCCTCAGTTCCCAATAACGGGAACATTAATTTTGATGGTCTTCAACAGACACTTCCTCATGAAGGATTGCTTCATGAATGTTCGGTCAATATTGAAGTTTCTTCTTTAGATGAGAGCCACAGGAACCCTCTGTGTGGTCATAAGACCAAGGAGCAAGAGATTTCATCTTTTGCTGTTACCCATTATGGTCGTCCTCCCCATGATGATGAACTTTGCTGTGAAAGTCTTCTCCGCAATAGTGATTCACATTGCCTGGAAAAACTCCAGTGGACAATGTAGTGCCGAGAAAGCCCTCTTATCTTGAGGCACTTGAAAATGCGAAACCAGTCATGTCTGAAGCTTTATCTCTAACAAGTGAAATACTTTCTCAATAAGAAGATAGCCCAGGGTGTAGGTCATTCTCTGAACCACCCCTAAGTCATGCATCTTCTAGTTTGATTAATGATCTCTCTACGAATCTTGTTGAATCCGATGAAGCAACAAGGAAACACCAACTCTGGTCAAAACAGGTAGAAGAATCTTCATTTAATGATAAAGAGGAAATGCTGAACATGAGGAAGAACTGACAAAAGGTGAAGTACCAGTCATGTTTTGGCCTTTGGCTGACTCCCAGTACGACATTCCAAAGATGTTAACGGATGATAGAATCCATGATATTCGTCTCAACATATGGAAGACTCTTTGTCAATTGAAGAAGAAAGTATTATCATACGGTGATTATGAAAATCATATTAAGATAATAGAAGGGATACAACGCCAGATTGATTTGGCATATCTATCAGTCTCTCAGTATCCGAAGGCTGAAAATCAACTGAGAACCCTTCAACGTTCATGCCTTGGCTCACTAAGAAAATTTTTTCAGTTAATTTCCAATGCTCCATCTGATGTTCATATCAGAGGATGGGGTGTTCATGGAGCACTACATTTCACAGTGCTTTCCAGTCAGCAAAGCCCTCCGAAAATGGTCTCATGCAATGTTATTTCCCATGGGCGGCCACAGTCAATGGGCTTTGTTCAAAATAAAAAGCTTTCTCCAGAACATGCTTCAACTAGTTCCTCTCAAAATCAAGTATATAGAGAACAAGTTGTTGAATTGATCTTACATTAAGCAGGCGAGAATATTGCACAAGCCTCTCGTCTAGAGTAAACACGTCATCAAATGACAGAAGTTTCAGAAATCATCCAACGGTCTGTTGAACCAGGTGATAAAAGTGGATACAGGTTAATGCATCCAGCTAATTTCCGAACTAAGATTCGCAAGATCAAGAGAGATTTTAAGAAGATATCAGACATAGCTTGTCAAGAGACACCCCAGCTTGTCAGACTGGGGACTTCTCTAACCCAACCCTTAGAGTCAACAAATGGGATTCGAGGAGTTGAGCGGAAAAAGCAGGAACATCCCCAGTCCACCGGACTGGGGACTTTTTCAAATCCTCAATCCCTCCCTCAGAGAAAGTCAGTATTCTCTCGATTAGGGAATAAGCCTCAAGAGGAATAAAGAGCCAAGCTATCAGGAGATTCTCTCCAAATGACGGTTCTCCAATATGTTCCTGAGGGATCAAGTCAACAGAATTCCATGTCTCATCATGGACATGGAAGAAGACAATATCACAGAAATGCTGATAGAATGGATTCCATGCAATATCCATCCATTAATGTCATCAATGCCGTTGCTGCTGATTCACCAGATGAGGCTCAATCAGAGGGATCAGACGAAGAGGTTCCTGCTCAAGAAGTTGCGCACACAGACCTAAATGAAGAAGGTGTGCACACACGTAATCAAAGGCTTACCCAAAATCTGGGTATTCCTTCAAGTAACTCACTTCCCCCTCTCCGAAAAGGATCCAATAAGGGGAAAGGAATGAATCAGTTTACTTCTCACCCTTCCTCTGAAGGAGGTCAATCGCTCTTATTAGAGCAAAGGTTTGCACAACAGGAGGAATAAATTAATGAATTAAGAAAGTTGAATGCATAACTACTTCAGAGTAGTCTTCTTCTTAAGAATGCTGAAGTCCGATAGCCGAAGGAATTTGATGTAACTACTGAGATGGATCATGAATATCCTCCTTTATCAATACACCCTCAAAGGTCTAATCCTACGGGTCAAACGCAACAATGGTTGGCAGCAATACCATCAGTTGCAGCACTAACCACCACGTCTGTCCAACCTCCATTCATTGCACCTACCCAAAACCATGTTCAACCTGATGTTTCTCAAAAGTTAATAACTACTACTGAGTCATTAATAGCTCGGTTAGAAACTATAGAAGGGAAACATGCGCCAGTTCAACCTGAAAAGAAAGTTTACCCTGAATGGGTAGATTCAATTTCTCCTCCATCCAGTTTTGGAAACCCTGTTTTCCCTACTTTCAATGGATCAGGCGACCCTGAAAAACATTTGGCGCATTACTTATCTTGTTGTGATCCTATGATGGGAACTCCAGAGCAGCATGAAGCAGTGAAACTCAGATGCATCGTGCGAACCTTTCAAGGACCAGCTTTTGTCTGGTATACAAGCTTTCAATCTCGGTCAGTCATCGGATGGGAGGATCTTCATCAAAAATTCCTTCTTCAGTTTAGCTCAACTTTGCCAAAAACGACAGTTTTCGATCTTACAAACTGCAAGCAAAGGGAGAATGAAAGAGTCTCTGATTTCATTGCTCGTTGGAAGGGATTAACGTATTCCCTGAGTTTATCACTCCCTCAGGAGGAACTGTTTCCAATCTGTGTGGCAAATTTGCGTGACGAATTACGCACGCCATTGATCCCAATGAAATACACAAGAGGGTTTTGAGACCTTAATTCAATCACTCAACATATTGAAGATTCCCTTATACAGGCTAAGGTTAAATCTTGTATAATTCCATCAGCTCCAGGATGGAGAATGGGTAAAGCGGAAACTGCAACAGTTATGCCTAAACAAGCACCTGTACCTATTTCTACTTCAAAACCTTCATCTTCTCGAAGGGCTCCACCTCCTGAACACCAACAACAAAGGCTGTTTCGTCCAAATGATCAAAGAGATCAACGATGAAAACAATTTGAGGATTTGAAGAGTAAAACATACTCTTTCTGAAATGAGAAAGTTCCTTGTTACTTCATTTCAGCTCTGGAAAATAATTTGGTTCAATTACCAGTGCCCAAGAGGCCAAACAAGGAATTAGATCAAGACCGTCCCAATTATTGTCCCTTTCATAAAATGTTGGGGCATCCCATCCAGGAGTGTTTTTTCTTTAAAGACATCCTGCAAAAGATGGTCTACTTGGGACAAGTCAAATTGAAGGGTTCTTCAGCTCATGTAGCGTGTATTACCGCTACAGATCCAGAGGAAGGAGGCGAGTGGCAGGAAGTTAAAAGCAAAACTGCGAAAAAATATGATGATTGGATGGTCAGAAAGACAATCAATCGGACCCATTCCATTTTGCGAACACAATTAAAGAAGGCAATTGTGTCTCCTACAAAAGCTGTAGTAAAGCCTCCATCAAAAGACAAATCCTCAAAAGGGAAGCGCAATTCAAAGAAGAAAGAGGAATCAGGAGAAGATGAGTATTTATCAAAGCCTAAATTGTCTTTGACTCTGGCAGATTTCATGCCATCTACTTCAGAGCCACGGGCACCGTCCCACCAAATGGCATAGCCTAAACAGGCTAACCAGGAAGAGTCTTTATCAGACGAAGAGTTAATCTTTGGTTCTATTAATATGATTCAATTAACAGATCCATATTCCAGTCTTGATGAGCCTGAATTCCTTGTATCAAATAAGGGAATCCGAGGATGTTCTAGAGGTTCAGGATACAAGGGAAGACGTGGATCCTTCCGAAGCCACTACTCTAATTTTACCCATGCTAGCACTGTATATGCAGCAGAAACTTGTGGTAGAGCCCTTCAATGAGCTCAAAAAGAACAAGCAAGTTCTTCTGCCAATGGCCAACTCAGTTTATGCACAGTTATTTTGGAAGACCGTTTAAAGGTTCCATATTTTTTATCTCAGAAAGTAAATGGATCTAATCAGTCTAATCTTCCAAAACCAAGGATGTTTCCAACTTCAATACAAGATGCAACAGCTTCCAAAGCATCTTCTTCCAAGGTACCTGCTAAACCGCATATTCCGATTGGGAAACACAGACCTCTAGATCAAAAGTATGATATATTGAAACACTTGGCCCAAGTACCATCGAAGTTATCAATTTTGGATGCTTTGAATCTGTCAAAAGATCTTCGGGAAGCCCTCATCGAAGCTTTGTCAAGTCCTCAATAGTTTGACGCTGAAATTGCTGCAGCTGAAATATATCACATAGAGAATAATCCTGCAGAATTCCATGCAGTGATATCTTTTACTGATAAAGATGAATATGATGTTGTGCATGGGCACATAAAACCTTTGTACTTATCTGGCAAAGTCAATGGTGTAGATGTTCGAAGAGCATTCATTGACAATGGTTCAGGAGTCAACCTCATACCCATTCGTACACTTCGTCGATTGGGCCTCACAGAATCTGATTTATCTCCTTCTACCATGATGTTACAAGGATATGATAAAAATGAAAAAGAACCACTGGGAGAAGTTACACTCAAAACTCAGTTTGGAGATCTTGTATCCAATTCAGATTTCATGATTGTTGATCAAGACTCAGCTTTCAATATCTTGCTTGGAAGACCCTGGCTACATCAGCATGCAGCTATTCCTTCATCATACCATCAATGTCTCAAATACTGTTTCGATGGTCAAGTTGGAACATTGTATGGGGATAAAGCCCCGTTCAAGACATGTGAGTCTCAATACATTGAAGCAGAATTTTATCACATGAAGGGAATAGAAAAATCTACAATGAAGGAAATTACCAACGTTAATGCTCCATATGGTTTGGAGAAAATTCCAATAAATCCATTTTCACATGTGAGTACAGATTATGTGTTACCTATCAGTCAAATTGACAAAATAAGCCCAAATAAAAATACTCTTATGGAAAGATCCATAATGTCAATTACGGAGATCGAGCCAGACAACATGGGAGAAATTGGTAACCTACCAAGCAGTGATGAAAGTATAAGTGGTGACGTTTTCATTTCATCTGCTGAAGTCCAACAAGTCTATACTTCGCTAATCAGGCAAGAAGAAGTTATAGCAACACCAGAGGTAAATAATGATGTCGATTCTCAATCCATCATCTCCTATTTATTTCCCAAAGAAGACCCTTTATCATCAATAGGGTCGGAAATGGAAGCTTCTTCTTCAAAATGTGAAAATTTTGACATCTCTTATGATCATGAGAATTTCGTTTTTTCATCTACTTTGCAAGTAGAAACGGAAGAAATAACACATGATGAAGAGGAAGAGGAAGATCTTGGAGATGCTCCTCCAGCATTTGAAGAGGGTATCTCTACCACTGTGGATGAACTTAGAGAAGTAAATCTGAGTACAGAGAAAGATCCACGCCCCACTTTAATTAGTGCGGCCATGACCCTTGAAGAGAAAGAGATATATATTTCTTTTCTAAAGCAAAATAAAGATATTTTTGCTTGGAATTATACAGAAATTCCTGGGCTTGATCCTGATGTTTCTATTCATCATTTGGGTTTACCAAAAGAACATCGAGGTTTTAAGCAAGCCGCGAGAAGAACACACCCAACCTATGCTTCCAAAATTGAAGCTAAAGTGGATAAGCTGATCAAAGACAACTTCTTCAGAGAAGATCAATATCCTAAGTGGTTGGCTAATATTTTCCCTGTAATGAAGAAGAACGGAAAATTAGGGTTTGCATCGATTTCAGAGATCTTAATCGATATTGTCCTAAAGATGATTTCCCAGTTCCGATTACATAACTCTTAATTGATGTGACGGCTGGCTATGAAGTACTTTCTTTCATGGATGGATATTCCGGATATAATCAGATCCGAATGGCCCCAGAATATGAGGAATATAAAGCCTTCAGAGCTCCTCAAGGTGTGTTTTGTTACCGGGTGATGCCCTTTGGTTTAAAGAATTCAGGTGCAACATATCAATGCGCCATGAACCGTATCTTCAAATCTCTTTTAGGGAAGTTTGTTGAATTCTATGTAGATGATTTCGTGGTTAAATCCAAACAACGTTCTAATCACTTGGATGATTTGGAAGTCATATTCCACAAGCTTCGACAACATAATTTGAAGATTAACCCCTTAAAATGTGCTTTTGGGGTAACCTCAGGAAAATTCCCCGGCTTTGTTGTACGCCATCATGGTATTGAAGTCGATCCTGAGAAGACCAAATCAATCCTTGGTATGTCACCTCCTCATAATTTGAAAGAATTAAGAGGACTTCAAGGACACTTAGCCTATATTCGGCGTTTCATCGCCAATTTGGCAGGAAAAAGTTTACCCTTTACCAAATTTTTGAAGAAAGGAGTCACTTACTAGTGGACTGAAGAATGTAAAGAAGCATTTGATGTTCTCAAGAAATACCTCTTGAGTCCACCAGTCCTCATGCCACCTGTTGAGGGAAGACCGCTTATCCTCTATGTGACAGCTTTAGAGCGATCATTGGGTGCCTTTCTCGCTCAAAAGAATGATGCTGGGAATGAGAATAGTCTCTACTATCTCTGTAGAACTATGCTTGAAGCAGAAACCCGGTATTCAAGTAATGAAAAGTGCTTCCTAGCATTAATCTTTGCAGTTCAGAAACTGAGACACTACCTGCAACATCACGAGGTCAAATTGGTATCTCGTAATAATCCGCTCAAATTCATCCTTAGTCATCCAATGCTTACAGGACGTCTGGCAAGGTGGG